>BSBN01000471.1:2116500-2822000 GCA_027924645.1 Cunninghamia lanceolata
TTCAAATTCTTCAGTCTTCAAGCCTCTCGTCATAACCAATCCTTCATCAATAAAATTGTGGGTTGCCCCACTATCAATCAAAATGGTCATTCGCTACCCTGCTAGCACTCCACGAACCCTGAAAGGATAATATCTGGGTGCTCTTGAAAGTGCAGCTAACGAACCTTCTTTTATAGTCTCCTTCTCTTCAACCTCAGGTTCTGACTCCTCTATGTCATGAAACTCCTCATTATCATCTGAATCTGATTCCTTATTTGAAACAACCTCTATGTAATGGATTTGTCCCTTTCCCAAACACCTATGTCTAGGGACCCAAGGCTCTCTGCAAGAAAAACAAAGTTTCTTCCTCCTCAGCTCATTCCTTGTTTCTTCATCCATCTTCTTTGCAACATTAGGAGTTATATTCTTATGTACAGGTGTAGGTGAATGGAATGGTTTTTTCTGGAATCCTCCCTTATGATGCCATGTATTTGGTTTGGAGGAGTGGGACAAAACATTCTTTGGAATTGATGGCTCAAGGGTTAGAGCCCTCTTGATAGCTTCCTGCAAAGAGAGAGGCACGAAAGATCTAACAAACCACTTAAGAGGTTTAGTGAGTCCAGTAATGAATAGATGTATTCTCCTTTTTTCTGATATTTTAGGTACCATTACTGCAATCTTTTGGAAGTCTGCTATATACTCACTTACTGAGTTCTTTTGCTTGATCTCTGATAGTTGGCTGAAATATTCTTCTTCTTCTTTCAATTCATACCTCTCAAGAATCCTCTGTTTGAATTCACCAAAGGTTTGTACTTGATCATGTCCCAAAGTAGTGCGACCATGATACCACCATTCATAGGCTTCTCCTTCCAAATGCAAGGTGACAAACTGAACTACAGCCAAGCTCTAGCTGAAATCTTCTCACTACCATCGAAGAAGGCTGTGGTTAGCTTTCCCAACTTGTGTTTTAGTTCTTTATTTTTCCCATTTCCCTTCTTATGGGACTCACCTCTTCTAAAGAACTCTACATATTCTCCCCAAGACATATCATTCTTGATCTCCTTTGCTAATGAATTGTATTCTCCATGCCATTTGTTAAGGGTTTCTGCATTAAATAGACTAGTAGCTGCTGACTCAACTTATTCAGGTTCTTCTTCAGGTAGGAATAAGGGTTTGTTTGTAGCCCCTGAATTTTGAGTCTCAATTTCCTTCCCTTTTCCATTGTTACTATTGTTTGCACCCGAAGTACTACCACCATTGTTGTTGTTGTTTTGGATCCATTGCATCATTTGCCCAAACATTTTAGCAAGTCTGGTTTGTGCCTCAACCATTTGAGTAAATTTCCTTGAAGCATCATCTTCTTCTGCATCTCTTCTATCTGCCATTGTTTCCTCCAATTGTAATTTCCTTTGCTCTCTCCTCAAATATCTAATTTCTCTGTCACTTGGTATCATCAATCATCTGAGTAACCTACAGGCTGGCAAGATCATGCTCTGATACCACTGTAATGAGACAAACTCAAATTTAATATAAAATATCAGATCTAAAAATATAGTTTCAACAAATCCACCCAAAACTACACTGAAACTGATGTAACTAGCTAGCTAGTTTTGCAAGGAATTAACACCCAATATGCTGAAACTTCACCAAGATGATTTTTATTAATTTTAAGATGGAAATGACATGTTATTAGGTCTGTAATACTGATCTATAGTAGTAGCAATATAACAACTTCAAATAGCCAAAATCTGGGCAAAACCCACAAAACTGTCGACACCGGTAAACACCCAGATGTACCCCAAACACCATAAAATGATATTGTTTGATTATCAGCAAGAAAATACATGAAATATAATCTGATATGATTAAAATATCTGTAGAAAACACCTACAACACTCAGCCACAAACTACATGACCAAATCTTCACTACAAGCTGAAATACACACTGTGTATTCAAACCCACAAGCCAAAAAACTACACAACACAACCCAGAACTCCCAGATCTAATCTCTGGCACTATAAAATAAAAATATACAGCTACAACACTGAAAACAAATTAACTTAACAATAGAAGCATATTCGAACACTCTTGGAGCCACTGTTGTGACACATGAAGACCTACACACACAAACAATGGAAACTGCCAGAAACTACTGAATCTTTGAAGCTCTGTGCAACCTCTAGATGAAGCTACTCCTTGTGATCAAAGGGTTCTCATCCTCTGGCCACCTAAAACTCATGGGTTTTCGTCCATCGAAGCCAAAATCTACAAATCTGCAAGTTTGAGAGAAAAAATCAAATCAACCATATCCCCAAATGACCAAAATTACATATTTTGTATCAATATTTCATGGGAGAGAGGGAAATCCAAGATTCCCATATTTTTCTTTGATTCCTTGCTATGTTGGGGTATGACAGTTGCCATAAGATGTCATACATTGTCATAAAGTCCCCCGCCACTTGTGATTTACCAAGATTTTCAAAATCTTCATGCAAATGGACACCTCACCAAACCCAATGCCCCTTTTTGAGTCTCAAAATATTTAATTTAATATTTAATTGTCCTCTTGAAATAGATATTAGTTGGACAATATTAAATATTAAATATTTATTCTTCCTATGCTTGCCCAATTAACCCATGGAAGACTAAGATGGGTTAATATTGACCATTAATTAATTATTTTAGAAAGGGGACATGACAGAGTTAGGCATGTGTGATTGCAAAGTGATTGATAAGGCTCGCAAACAAGATAAGGAGCAAAATGAATGCATTATGATGTGCGACTGAAGGAGAAAAAGCAAAAGTTGTAGATGCTGTCCTGATTCATCTTGAAGACTTATATGTGATAGTGATCAAGTGTAGGGTGTGCCTAATTGATCTAATTATTAGAAGGAAGTGTGAAGAGGTAGTATTGAAATCATCAAAGGTGTGAATTTCAATGTCAATTTTCATGCAGTAAAAAGACTGTCATATTGTAATCTATTCTAAATGTGTTCTCAATTCAAGGAGTTGCTACTTCCTTGGGAGTGACCCTAAAACAAAGTCTTCAGAGAGTTGCAACTTCCTTGGGAATGACCCTAAAGCAAAGTTTTCAGGGAGTAGTTGCTTCCTTGGGTTGTAGCCCTAAAACAAAGTCAGTAGGGAGTAGTAGCTTCCTTGGGTTGTAGCCCTAAAATAAAGTTGTTATTTTGAGCTTCATATATTGTGAGTTAATCCTCACCGCAGTTTTTCCCTTCTTGTGTTTTCCATGTACATCTGGTGTTATGTGTTGATGTGCATTATGTTAATCTTCATGTTTATGTTGATGTTGTAATGCTTAAGTTTTAATCTGCTCTAGAGAAGTTAAAATTTAATTAGATACTGATTCACACCCCCTCTTAGTATCCTGGTGTGTTCAACAGTATGCATGTGTATACTATAGAAAAAACATGTCTAGCAACCTCATCTACTCTTATAAAATGAAGGAGAATGTGACATCATAAAATCGATTTGAACTAGTTAAGAAATCTTTGAATGAAATTGGAGGTATTGATGACTACACAATTGTCAAAAAGTTGGTGTGTATAGGGGCTGATGGAACTTCAGTAATGCAAGGTCATAGGAATGGTCTTTGCGTAAAGCTATAAACTTATATTTCACCATACATGATTTACATTCACTGTATGGCCCACAAGATGAATTTAGCATTTAAAATTGTGAGTAAGTTTTCTACAGTATCAAAAGTTGAAGATCTAATCTGCGAGCTCTACTCATACTTCTGCTGAAGTCCAAAACAGTTTATGGAATTTCAAGAATTTGTTGAGGGAATAACTTTAGGAAACAAGCTTCTTAAGGATGTTGACACCAGATGGATCTCCTTGCATGGATCAACAGAACAAGTTTTTTCAGAATATCAATCCTTGATTGGAGTAATGTACGAACATCGCCACATAATAGACAGAGCTCCTGACCTCTTACATAGATTAAGTGACATAGAGACACTGCTAAATTTATATGGCATTCTTCCCATGCTAGAGGAAGTGAAAATTCTTGTGAAAAAATCTCAATACAAAACTATGTATATTTCAGAATATACTAAACTACGTAAAATGATATGCATGACCCTCGATAATCTATATCTATTAGAGCAGTCATTTATAAGTCCAAAGTTTTTTAGCTGGCACTTGACGACAAATATGAACAATCCTAGTAATTATTTACATTTTAATTCAAGTGATGAGTTATGTGTCTCTATATGGGGATATGAGATACCATTGCACCATTTTTCTAGGGTCAAGCGCACTATCAAAGAAGTACCTATTACAAGGGAAGAGTTTGACAATATTGTAAATTCTGTAAGTACTACTTTAAAGGATATTGTGAAATCTCTTTCCTCAGAGATTAGAGATCAATTCCCTCACGATGAACTAATTGAAGCCATGTCTATTGTGTATCCTCAATATTGGGCTAACTGTCAATCAATCAATTTTCATAACAAGATAAAGACCTTGGTCAATCATTTTTCCAAAAGTTCAGATATCAATGGACAACAAATAGAAGGAATTATAAATAAATCTAATATTACGGAGCAATCAACCCATTTTGCAACATCAATGATGGAACAATTCAAACTCATGGAGAGTCCCCACATAGATGGATTGATAACAAAGCTTTGGGCAACCTTAAGTCAGAGTGAGATAGTGCGTGATTCAATATTAGAATATTTCAAACTTGTTGATTTATGTCAAACCATGATATTGGAGTTGGTAGAGGATGGGAGAATTTTCAGTGCATTGGGGTTCTTGAAATCCAAGATAAGAAACAAACTTGAAAAGAATTTGGAAAATTGCTTGAGGATGTATACAACTAGGTATGATATCTAAAGTTTTCCTTTTGAAAGGGCACTCGCAATCTAGAGGTCCATATGTGAAAGAAGAGGGTTCTACAACACTTCAAACCATACTGACACACATGACAGTGAGACAATGAGTAACACATGTATTGGTAATGAGGAAGTGCCCTTAAGAGGATGTATGCACTTGCAAAGGGAAGAAAATGAAGACCAGGATCAGGATGGCTCTCAATCTCAGAGTCAGAGTGAGTAGATGAACTGGCAAATGGAAGAGATTTAGCACTTACTAGGTATTTATAATGTATTTCGTGTTCAAAGCTCGAAACTGTTGTTGATGATATTTTATTTTTCTATCATTGAACAATGAATCTTAAATCTTGATATACTTTTTCATTTTCCATTTAAAGGTTAATAGATTGGCATACTACTATATTCCAATGTTCCATTTTAGAATCTAAATTTTAAACATTGTTTCCAAATTTGATTTTATTTTAGCATCTAAATTTTACACATTTTTCAATTTCCATTTATAAATTAACATATTATTAGTAATTTCATATTATTATTGTGTGATATTGATAACTGTTACATGTTGATGTATTCAACTAAATGCATACTAACAACACTAACTATAGCATATACAACATTAGCAAATATTTAATGTGTATCTAGAAACCAGAGTTTTCTTGACTTAAGCAATTAAATATTACAGATAATTTGAACACAAAAAATGGAAAAGAGTCTTATATTGATTTTCAAATGAAGGAATACAATGTACATAGAACTATTGTCAAATTAACAAATCATTCTATCAACTTTTGTAGCTTGCTCCACTATTCATCTGATGGAAGTGCAATTCATTGTAACTCATAGTATCTGACCTGTAGATTTGTTAACAATTCATAGTTGATTGATAACTTTAATGTATGAATCAAAGTTGCATTCAAGCTTATCATTGGTTTGATGGAATCCAAAAAGTTTGCCTCATCTAGCTTTTAAGGATCAGGTAACTAGTCCAAATCCAACTTCACTTTATCCTCCATCTTTTTGAGAGAACCCTTTCCAATGTATCACTCTGTATTGTCAAAAGCACACGACAAACCAAGTTATTTCAAGTATTCTACTTTTTTATGCAGCTTTTGCAAAAAAAAATCAATTTGATCCAAAATTTCCTGTGCTTCACCTAGCTTCATACACTTCTGAATGATAGATGATGTAGATGTATTAAGGCTTGAATCCAGTTGTCAATTCCTTTGGATGTCAATTCATTGTCACTGATTTTGTAGATTATTTGCAAAATTCACTTTGTAATTTTTTGTCTTGAAGTCACCTTTTTGTTGTCTTGAATGTATCGTTTGAACTTCACATTCTATGTTATCAGACCATCAATCAATTCAAACAATATAGACAAATCATCAGTCCTTTGCATTTTTTCCTCCCAAATATTTTGTATTATATGCCTTATTATTTTTATATAAAATTCATATACTCTCTTTTGTGAAGACTTTATTTCATTTTCTGCATTCCTCAGTTGTAGCTGTAGTTGTTTAGTGGTTTTCATCACTTCCTCCATTTTTTTCCCCACTGTGTAGCCCTTTGTGTCTATTTGTCCAGTTTTTCTTGTAATGTCTTTGTGAAGTCCTTGGCTTCCATTAGATTTTGTTGTAATTTTTCTGAATTGGCTCTTTCATTATCATAATTCTTTATGCTTTCCATCTAACCTTTGCTTGAGTTCATTCAGTTCCAACTCTATTTGTTCATTCTCTTTGCTTGTAGATGTAGAGACAAATTTTTTTATCCTTTTCTCTAATTCATTGCTCTTGTTATCTGTTGCTTTTCTCTTTGCTTTCTCATTTTCTAGGTCTACCTGTAACTTTTCTATTTGATTCTACAACCTATTTTTGTCCCTCTCTTGCTTTAGCAATGATGTGTACACCACATCATTGTTCCTTTTTGATACATTAATTTTGTCAGCATTTTTCATTCCAAGAAAATCCATTTGGACAATGCTCACCTCATAGTCAGAGTGTTGCATCTGATTCTTTGGTTTATTTTGAAATTTGGGTACAATAAACATGTACTCCATGGTTTTTGTATCTGGGTCATATGTAGGCAATACCTTGGTTCTTACAGGCTCAGAAGTTACAACAGATGTACTCTCTAGCACTTGCTTCTTATGTATTATATTTATCTACTTTCTTGTTAAACTCAACATTATAATCAAAACATGTGACTGCTGACACAATTGAATGCTTGAATGGCGAAGGAGTAATTGTTTGAGGATGAGGATTAGCCATTCCTATCCCAGTCACACTAACAACATGAAGGTGCCTTCTGGAAATAATTCCATTGAGGTGGAAATGGAGGAAGTTGGACTTGGACCTGTCATAATCTTTTGCCTCTGCATAATGCCTTGTTCACTGAGTTTCTGTATAGTATCTTCTACTAGTGGCCTCTTCTAAGTATTGTGTTGTTGTAGCACTCGCTGACCACTACTACCCGTACAATCACTACCAATAGCACTAGATTCTAAACCATCTCCTTTACTAATCAAATGAGTATCTTGAAGCTCTGAAAACCCTTGTGGTACTGATTGTACTTGTGATTGTATCTAACTCAGACTATCAGGATTTTCATTTGAAGCTACAAAAAATTCAACTGTACTATTTGTCCTTGTATGCCTTTGGTCTTGCTTATCAGCTGAAGCTCCAATGCCTCAAAAATCATGAGGTTTTCTAGTGTCTACCTGTGTTACCACTAGGAAGGGCTGCCTTGTTCATTAGTCCCCAAACCACCACCTTCATAACCCAATTTTTCAATTATGGCTGCCCCTAAAGTATATGCATATTTTATGGTATCACCTAAACCAAGTTTGTATGCATAGACTTTAGCGGGATCCAAGGGTTGATTTTGCCTATTAGTACCATCATCAGATTCATGATTAGGTGCTTCAGAGGGATGCTCTATAATCCACAATTTTCTAAACTCTTCATCTTCTGGGATCTCCTCACAATCTGCAATAGTTTTTGGATCACCTAGATCCTTCCTCATAGACCAAAAGGCATTTATTTTTTATTGGCTCCACATGTCCTCTATACAAGCTATTTTGAGACTCTGGCATTCTTTTTAAACTAGATGGTTGATCATCTCTTTTATAAAAATTGTTGTAACTCTTGATTGACAACTATTTTGCTTTCAGTGGTTGTAATACCATTATTTCTTCTAATAATTGTTGAAAAGAAATACCTTTCTCAACAGCGGTTTCCTCAATTACTTTTTTCACCTTATCCCAAGAATTCTTGTTTTTCAATATTTCTAGCAGGTGTTTACTTTGATGTTGAATTCTACTTCCAACATTCTTATTGGCTAGAAGCTTTGCTTTAATCACGTCACATGGATCATACTGCCAGTGAGAGTCAACATCAAATTTAAAAATTTGTAAAATTTGGTGTGCCATAGTGAATGCTTTCCTCTTGAGTGTGAACCCTCCACATGAAAAAGGCAAGGAAGGAAAAATGCTCTTCTTTTGTTGACTAACAAAGTACAATTGATCTATACTATCCATCTATCATATGTATTAATGCAAAAACCTTCTCTGTCACATGTATTGGAAGTTTGTGGGGCTCTACTCCTAATCCATAAAATTTGAGCACAGTATATTCTTCCATGAAGTACCAATCAGCTAATTGTATTTTTATTCCTAGTTGAATGGAATCTCTAGAAGACTCAAGCAATCTAGGAATTAGAGTACTTGTAATTGCATAATACAGTGGAGCCAAAAAGTAGTCCACAAAATGATTGTAGTTCCTTCGAGAATCACGCATCCTTATCTTATGGGTCCAAGCATGTATTGGAAGTGCTCCTTTTGCCCCATCATTTACGAAGGGCTGAATCTAAAGCTTGTTGGCCACAAATATTCCACTAAACTACACTAGAAATAAATTTCACAAGTAGGTTGTGAACCTAAAGTTCTTAGTGTTGGAACTAGAAGTAGAACCTCCTTTAATCATTAAAAATTGTTTCTGCATAGATTCTGCAATGTACTCTATAAATCCATATTTAACAAGGGTAAAAACAAAATGGATATTGTATACCATTTCAAGGAGGATTGCATCCACTTTCCTATTATTATCCAATCCAAGGCAAAATGCTAGCATGGAAATAGTATCCTAAACCCATGGCTTAAAAATTTCAATTTGATAAGGAGGCTTTTGATTATCTTTGGAAATGGAACCATCTATTGTCATTTTTCTAAGATAACGATCTTTGGAATTTTGAGGGACTGTTTCATAATCACTATCTAACTTTTCTAGGTGATGTGGATGTTTCCAAAATATCCAACTGTGAACCCCAATAGTCTGCTAATTTTTGCTGCAATGATGGTTTTAAAAATTTCATTCTAGGTATCTTTATTAATAATTGCTTTTCTTTTTTCTTAATAATTCAAGGCACAAACCATGATAAATTTTGGGCAAGGGAAAACCTCAGGGAGCATCAGGCGTCCCATTCCAACCACCCACGGTGCAGTGACATTATTAATTGGTAATTATTTTTCTAGGTTAGCTTGCATTTGCTTTCCAACCTTACTCTCACATGAAAATTCAAGTTCTAAGATAAGCCTACCAAAGATTTTAGGATCATAAATATCATGGTATTCATCTGTGAAACTTGGGGTTTTAAGTAGCCTGGCGTAGTTTATTTTGTGCATTGCTCTACCTTTCCCAATTAGTGGTGTGTTAGTGGTGGTAGACATGTTTGTAAACCCTCAACCCTAAACCCCAAGATTCAAAAATTTTAAACTGAAGGCTTATAAATTAATTTGAATTTGAAGGAATGTAGGATTTTTATATTTCAAATGACACAACCTATAATTTGGAAAGATGACTCTCCTTGGTGCACTACAATCTCCTTGACCCTCCAAGCTCTTGCTTCCATAATCTCACTTAGCAGTTGCAACTTCAATTGCCTTTATGTAATACAATGATTTAGGTTTTTAACTTCTTAATTTTTTTCTTATTCTCAAACAATTGTTAAGTTCCAAATGCAAAGTAAAGTGAGTAAAATGTGTTACATTCTCTTCTTATAAATTTTATTCTATTTTCATGGAGGTTAATTTTTTAAAAGTTATTATATTATATTCTATTCTTTAGTACAAGTTTGTACTCCCACTTCAAATGAAATTTAAGGATGGCCTACAAGTCTGTAGCCTGAAATAATAATTTAATACAACCTGTACGTCGAGCGATGGAATTGAAAACTATTGTATAATCTCAACCGTTGATCTTTGTAAATCTAATCACTCTAGATTGATTCCAGAGGTTTGAGTTTGCAAGTCTAGCGCTTCGGACATTTCGTTCTGGAATTTAACTACAGTCGTCCATCGAAACATTCATCGAATGGTGAAACATCGTACTGAAGTCTGAAGCTCCCTTTATATGAAGTCAGGCCTACTTTGATGACTCATACAATAATAGTGTTGAGATAAGGTGCCATTAACCTTGTAAATCCCAATATTGTATTATTCCATTTATTATTTGTAATTACCCATAAGGGATGTACAAGTTTCATCGGCAGTGGTAAAAATTATTTACTATCCACGGTAATTACAGAGTTATTGGCGGTAGTTATGGGATGTTATTTACTATGGTAAATGGTAATTTGTCAAAGTGGGGTGCACATGTGGAGGAATAATCTATTTTTAGTGTTATGACGCATGTCATAGATGTTGTAAGAGGGTGTAAGAGATTCTATTACAACTGTAAGTTGTCATAAGAATCTATGACACTAATAATAGCATATGACGCATCATAAGATGCTGTAAGTGGCTATTTTTGGCCCCAAGGCGTTCAAGTTTGCATGGGCACATTTTCCCAAGTGTAGGGTGCATGTATGATAGCATTTATGACCCTGTAAGAGCCTATTCTTGGCCATGGACGCCCAAGGTTGTATTGTTGACTCTTGACAAGTGTTATGGGCTTGTAAGAAGTCATTTAATGTCTTGAGGTTGTGTAAATTCTGTATAAACCATAGCATAGTAGATGAGAGTGATATAACAGTTTATAGGTACCCAGGTTCTGCCAGAGTGAAGGTTGGAGGACAGAGGAAGTGAATGTATTTGTAATCTCCTTTTGTGAAGATAATACAACTTGGCCTCTTTTCTTGGTGGAGTTTTTTACCTGCAAGGGTTTTCTCCACGTTAAACACTTGTGTTATGTGCTTCATTCTGCTTCTGGTATATTTATGTATTGTGGGTTTTATGTTTTGTTACAATCTCCATTAGTAACACACAGTTAAAGTTTGCTGAAATTTATCTTGAATCAGATTTCCATTGAAGTAGTGTTGCTTTCATTTCTAACAAATAGTAAAATCAATAGTGATGCTTTAATTTGTTATACCAAGAGTGATCCAACGATGAGTGCATCGTGCATGCTTCTAAATAGCGGCAAGTGTTGAGGTTGCGATGATGTGATATGGTGACACTTGTCCATTCCAAGGAAGTAAGATCGATAGTGGTGTTTTAAGGTGCTCGACCAATAAAGATCTAAAGGTCTAGCGCATCGTGTAGATTTAAAGTGTTTTTCCTTCATTCAAGGTTGCGATATGGCCTTGGCATGCGATGATCATTGATTCATGGACCAAGGTCCAGTCTTGATTGAACAATTGATATTCAAAAGATGTGACCGTTCGCGGCATGCGAATGCAGGCTACTAGGCCGTATTTAATTAAGCAATTAATAAGATGATGACAGGAAATAAATATATTTCATCCTCCATTTTGAAGTCCATTATGCACATTGTAATTCTAAGCATACTGAAGACTTCTATGAGTTGAAGTGAGTTTTGATTGAGTAGCTAGTGATTGGAACTTCAAAGTTTGGGTGACTGCCTTGGCCCCTAATCACCAATAAACTAGTATCTGATCAATAGGGCTATCTGTGACCTACATTGAATGTTAAATGTTTATGGTTTTTTGGTAGCATTGTAAGTTTTAAAGCCCCTCCCAAGTTGTTAGAGTTGTCAAGCCCTCACCCCCCTTTTTCCTTTGTAGAGGCCTATCCTTTTGTTTGTAATCATGAGTCAAAGGTCCAATCATTGGGGTAAAATCAAGAGGGATTTATCCCAAGACCTGATAAACCAGCTCTTGGGATCTTCTAAAAAATATAAATATGCCTAAGGTACCAAGGAATTGACAGATAGGTTTCAAGATTATCAACAATACATTAAGGATGTAATTCTACCAATAGAAGGGTGGGAGCTATTTGATTTTGGATACAACCATCGTGCCCTAGAAAAACCCATTTCACACATTTGGGAATTGGATTTAGAGAAATTAGTTGTCTCCAATGTATTTGTAAATGTGGACCTCATTCGAGCAATTAGCTAGAGTTACAATTCAAACACTCGGGTGCTATCAAATTATAAGGGTGAGGAACTTTTCCATATAAACAGAGAATTGATCATTGAAATGCTTGATCTAAACTCCTTGGCCCATGAAAGAATTGATGTTGAGGAGCTAAAGAAGGAATACAATAGAAACATGTAGGCTTACATAACATACAAGTTAACTCTTCACAGGCCAAGAAGCATGGGAAAGCATTTGAAAATATTTGACCATAAAACATAACCTTTCAACATTGACATGTTTGAAGACTACTTTGTGAAGACTTAGTTTTCCCTCTATCAAGTTTATGGGATTGATTATAATCCCCTAATACCAAATCATTTATTGGTCATGATTGTTGATATACAAGATAAATAGTAGTATAGAGCGTTTGATTATGCTACATTTCTGTTTGAACAAATCTATAAGGAATTGGTAAGATGCAAAAAGGGAGATAATGTCCCCACTTTTTCTAGGTATTCTTTGCTATGCCATATTTTATTACACTGTGGGAGAAGATTTTGGGGCAATGAATTGCAAATCCAACATTAGATCAAGGATGAAGAGCCCATACCAATTTAGGGCAAAGTTCACTTATGGGACTCATTTTGTAGCAATGCAAATTACCTGGTGTTTGAGGAGCATTTTACATAAAGGGTGTTGGGACTATTAGGAGAAGAGAGGCCCAGACTCTCTAAGGAGATAATGGACTTGCTAAGGCCTTTTGAGAGAAAACCAGATGGTGTGAGGGATCACAATTGGGGTGATTGGTTCCTTTACAAGAATGTAACCATAATCAGGGTTTATGGGGCAAATGTCAGATCCCACTTATTGCCCAAGAATGTGCCAAATAGAATTGCATTTTTGGAGATTATGTGGTAGCTGAATGAATTTGATAAGTTTTAGTTGAGAAATAGTAAAAAGGGGACTTTCCTTACTTCAACAATCAAGTTCCCTGGTTTCTTTAGTAGTGCTAAATAAGGTTTAGAGGCTTGCTTGGCAAAATTGCAACAATACAGACTGTCCACAACAAAGCATAGGAATTATGACCTTGATCACTTTATTGATAGGCTAAGGAGACAGAAACACATATCAGGGTTCGAGCATTATTTCTATGAGCAATAGGATTTGCTTAGAAATTGTGTTTCAGAGGAAGAGATGAAATTGAGAAGAGAAAATTGGGGTCTCATTCTCCTTAGAGAAAGGTAGAGGAATTTGAAGAACCCTGCATACAATGGTTCCTTCAGTGAGATTGTTGATCCTATTTTTAGGATGCAAATGATGTTAGAACATGTCGAGGAACTCAAGTTTGTAGCCAACAAGAAGCCATAGTCTCCTGAGAAGCAGCAGCTACCTGAGAAAAATATTGAAGAACTTGTTCAACCTATGGTTGAGATTGCAGAAGAGGCATGGATTTCACTTCCTCCCCCTGAACCAACTGTTGAAAATCAACCTTTAGTTGATTACTTCTTGATAGAGGAGGTTGAGGAAAACCAAATTGATAAGACAGAGATAACTCTATGATATTGTTTTTCTTCTCCACACCCTTCTTGAATAGATTCCATGCTTTCTGCAATTTAACCTTTTTCTTTTCTATGCACAGGTCTAGAATCTTCACCATGATCCCAGATTGCCCGTCATGAATATGTTGTTGAAAGGCACAAGACAACTAAGAGGGGGGTGAATCAGTTGTATCAAAAATTTTAACTTATTTACACAATATCACTTTCACATTCCCTTAATTTAACTCCTTATTTTGTTATGAACATTAAACATGAGTAGTAGAATCAAAACATGAAGACATAAACACTATATTTTTTACGTGGAAAACCCTAAACAGGGAAAAACCACTGTGAGTGTTAGCTCACAATAAAATGTAGTAACAATACCGAGTATCAAAGCTCACTGCCAAAGGGGTGGCTCACTGCCAGGGTTGGCTAACTACCAAGGGTTGGCTCACTACCGGGGTTGGCTCACTGCCAAGGGTTGGCTCACTACCGAGGGTTGGCTCACTACTAGGGTTGGCTCACTACTAGGATGAACTAATATAGTGGCATCTAAACCATGCCTGAGTTCAGTTCCATTGAAGCAGAATATCTCCTTTTCTATGCCATGCTTTTATAACTCACACTTTATCTTTGCATCTTCTCACCTTATCACCTCATTCACAAATTCATTACATACATTTATACCAATCATCAACCTTGGAATGTATATCAAGGTTGATATTACAATCTACAACCATTGGAACTATCTCCAAGGTCGTCATACTTACAAAAACCAAGGACTAGACCTAAACAAACTTGCGAAGTAATTGAATGAAGGAGGAACACTTCAGGACTTAGCTCAGACCCAAAAATATCTTCACATGCTTGGACATGCTTCTACAATCCATGAATCACCTCCGCAACAAGTGTGACTAACCAGGTTAGCCGGAACAAGTGCACGCACCAAGAACACTTAGATACATGCTTCCAAGAACTTCATTGTAGCCTGCAGATCAAGCACATGCCTTCAATACATTCTGGAGACATCTACGAACAACATAGAATCACTTGGGAGATGACAAATCCAACCGCAATAGATCTCACTTGAAGACAACAAATATCACTTGAGAACACATCACAAATGGTTTCTTAACAGACACTGTCATACTCTGTTAGTCAACTACTTGCTTTTTGGAGAACCAAACAATAAATCCTTTGGAATGAAGATAACTAAGGACCTTGCAAGCTTATGTCCATAACTGTAAGACCTAACTCCAACTTGCAGAGAAAAATACCTTCTCCCTATCACTCTGTAAACATTGCTAGGCACAATCTTCAAACTGGTGAATAGAAATTTTTATGCATAGCGATCCAGATCACCAAATTCCAGATTTAGTATCTTCAAACACTTCTCTAAATCATATCCAATGTTCATACTCCAAACTTTAGTACAAAGAAAATGCGGAGCAAAATACTCAAACAATGTTCTTCAATCAATCAATGAACAGTAATATCAAAAGATACAGTTGACACCAATGACAACACAAACATGTTGACATCAATGATAACACTAGTTAGCACATACTTGCAACAATCTCCCCCTTTGTCATTGATGGCAACATATGATGTGAAAAACTGAATGACATGTTCCTCCATCAAGACATAATTCTGCATCAAGACTCCCCCTTTCTTTTTACACAACTGAACTCTTTCTCCCCCTGAGTTTTTCACATGATCTCTCTCCCCCTTTGACATCAATGGAAAAGAGAATCACATCTCCTCTACTGCACATACTTGCACACTATTGCTTTGATCATTCTGAAATCATTCATTACTCCCCCTAGATACAATAGTCATCTCAAACTACTACTTGTTCTCCCTGAGATGTAGCCTCCAACATCAGTCCAAAAAGAAGAAATGTACTTTGAAGCACATTAGATTGATGCATCTTCTTGTGCACCTAATTCAAGCAAGGAGGGGCAATAACCCCTAATTTCTCTCAAAGATACTCAAATGTGTCTTTTGGAAGAGCCTTAGTGAATATATTAGCAACTTGATCTTTTGTAGGTACATACTCAAGCTTCACCTCATTATCTGCAACTTTCTCCCTCAATAAGTGCTACTTGATTGGAATGTGCTTTATCTTTAAATGCGTCACTGGGTTCTTTGAAATATTTATGGCACTTGTGTTATCACAAAGAATAGGGATTGGTCCATCATACTCAATTTTGATATCCTTCAAGGTCTATTTCATCCATAGCACCTGAGTACAACATGATACTACAACAATATATTTTGCGTCTACAATAGACAAGGAGACTAATTCTTGTTTCCTACTATGCCAAGATACTACCCTATCTCCAAGGAAGAATGCACCTCCACTTGTGCTTTTCCTGTCATCAACACATCCATCCCAATCTGCATTTGTATAGGCACTTAAGGAAAAATCATTATTCTTAGGATACCACAAGCCATGATTAAGAGTGCCCTTCAAATACCTAAATATCCTCTTTACTGCCATCACATGTGATTCTCTAGGATCTGATTGAAATCTAGCCACAAGACATACTACATACATGATATCTGGTCTAGTAATAGTTAGGTAAAGCAGTTCTCCAATCATTGATTTATACTTGCTTTGATCAGCCTTAGGAGATTCATCACTCTTTCTCAATTTATAGCCAATAACCATAGGAGTGCATACCAGTTTAGAGTCATCCGTTCCAAACTTCTTTAACAATTCCTTAACATACTTTGATTGAGAAATGAAAATGCCTTTATCAGTCTGATTTATTTGTAGTCCAAGAAAGAAGTTCATCTCTCCACACATGGACATCTCAAATTCCTTTTGCATTTCATTTGCAAAATTCTTGTACATCTCTTCATTTTTACCAAATATGATATCATCTACATAGACTTCAATAATCAAGATTTGATCTTTGCTTGCCTTGATATAGAAATTGCTATATGCGGACCCTTTACTGAAACCCTGCTACAATAGATACTTGTCTAGTCTTGCATACCAAGCTCTGGGAGCTTACTTCAATCCATACAAAGCCTTCTTCAACTTGCATACCATTTCAGGGTTATCTGATAACTGGAACTCATCTGGTTGCTCTATGTAGACCTCTTCTTCTAGTTCACCATTCAGGAAGGCAGATTTCACATCCATCTGATATACCTTGAAGTTTTTATGTGTTGCAAATGCCAAAAATAGTCTGATAGCTTCCATTCTTGCCATTAGAGCATAGGTCTCTTCATAGTCAATTCCTTCCACTTGTAAGTAGCCTTTACACACAAGTCTTGCCTTGTTTCTCATAACTTCTCCAACTTTATTTAGTTTGTTCCAGAAAAGCCACTTTGTTCCAATCACATTCTTGTTTGCAGGTCTGTGGACAAGTTCCCAAGTCTTGTTGTTTGCAATCTGCAGTAATTATTCTTTCATTTCCTTAACCCAATGCTCATCATTGCATGCTTCATTTGCTGGTTTAGGTTCCACCTTTGAAAGTAGACAGAGATTTGCTTGTTCTTTTGCAGTCATGCTTCTTGTCATCACACCTTTTCTTTTGTCACCAATAATCTGATCTTCAGAATGATCTCTTTGCACATACCTGGGAGTTTTAGGAATTCTTATCGGAGCTTCAGCTTAAATTTTTTCTTCTTCTAGAGCAGCTTGTAATTCAGTCTAAACTTCCTTTTCTTTTCCTTTTTCAACCTTTTTTGTATCAATAGATCCATCTGACTCATATCCATCTAGTTGAATGTCTTCATCTACCTTCACATTTGCACTTTCAATGATCTTTCATAGTCTCTTGTTATAGCACCGATAAGCCTTGCTCTTAGTAGAGTACCCAAGGAATATGCCTTCATCACATCTAGCATCAAACTTTCCTAATTCTTCATCTCTTCTGATGTAACATTTGCTTCCAAAATTTTTGAAGTATTTGACAGGAGGTGTTCTACCATACCATAGCTCATAAGTTGTCTTTGTTTGTTCTACTCTGATTTGCACTCTATTTTGAATGTAGACAACAATGTGTATTGCTTCTTTCCAGTATACTTTCGGTAGGTCTACTTCCTTGATCATTGCTCTGGCAGCTTCTTGAACAGTTCTATTCTTCCTTTCAAGCACTCCATTTTGTTGGGGAGTCTGGGGAACATACAAATGTCTCTTATTCCATATTTTTCACAAAAAACATTGAACTCACTTGAAGTAAATTCACCACCTCTGTCAGACCTTAAGCATTGGATTCTCAAATCCAATTCATTTTCAACCATAGCTTTGAATGCCTTGAACTTATCTAGAGCTTCTAATTTTTCTCTAAGGAAAGTAACCAAAGTCATTTTTTGAAAAATCATCAATAAGGAGCATGAAATACCTTTCACCTTACAGACTTCTTGTTCTTGTAGGGCCACACAGGTCTGTATGCACCAACTCCAATAGACCGGTAGAGGATTGTTCCCTGCTCTTGAAAGTGGTCTTTGTCATCTTTCCAAACTGACATTCTTTGCATATATTATTGGCAGGCTTCACAATCTTAGGCAGGTCTCTTATAGCTTGAACAATGCTTATTCTTACCAGATTATTAAAGTTAATGTGACGCATTCTCCTATGCCATAGCCAACTTTCATCTGCCTTAGCCAACAAACAACAATTTTTAGTACCTTTCAAATGATAGACATTACCATGAGTCTTCTTACCAGTAGCAATTAAGGTTCCGGAGCTACTCTTGATCTTACACCCGTTGTCCATGAACACAAGATTATACCGTTTGTCACACATTTGTCCAACACTTAGAAGATTATGTTTTAAGCCCTTGACGAACATCATTTGTATTATGCTTGCCATCAAAAGTAATAGATCCTTTTCCACAAATCTTATGAGCTCCATCATCACCAAACCTAACAAGTCCTCCATCATACTTTTCAAACTTAACAAACTTACTCTTGTCTCCTATCATGTGATTTGAGCATCCGCTACCAATGATCCATTCATCTTCCTTTTCAATGCTATGAAATGCAGACAACTTTCCTAGACTTCCTTCCTTCACACAGCTTGCAAGATTAGCATAAACAAGTTCTTCTCTAAGTGCAATAAACAAGCATTCACTACTATTACCATCATTAGAATTAGATTCATCATCAGTTACACCATCATCATCTCTAGCATAGTAACTCTTTCTTACATTCTTTCCTTTATTTTCATTGATTTTCAAAGCTCTGTCAGGACATCTTGAAGCATAGTGACCAATTTTAACACAATTGAAACATTTGAAAGGTAACTTACCTTTGAACTTTCCTTTGCTGCCCCTTTTTATTCTACTTGCAAATTTAGCTACAACCTCTAAAAAATACTCTTCATCTAATTCCACAGCATATTTATCTGATCTAGCAGTCTTTTCTTCCTTGGCCTTGAAAGTAGTCTCAGTTTTCAGAGGGCCATCAATAGTACGAAAATCTCTCATCTCAAAAGCAATTACTTTACCAAGCAATTGATCTTTTGAAATTTTACCCATATCAAACAATTCTTCAATGGCAGATACCTTATGACTATAAGATTTGGGAAGAGTTCTGAGTATCTTATCCACAACATCTTCATCCTTTAGCTTTGCACCAAGACCCCTGATGCTGCTGCCAACTTCATCAATCTTCTGTATGTAACTTGTTACATTCTTATCTTCAGCCATCCGCATGGTTTCATATGTGGTCTTCAAGTTCTACAACTTAGCCTTCTTGACAGATGCATCACCTTCATAGATTTTCTTCAACTTGTCCCAAATCTCATGAGCAGTTTCCAGATTCACAACTTTTGCCATTTTAGTGTTAGACAGGGCATTCAATAGAGCATTTCTAGCTTTATAATTGACATCAAAATCTTTAATCTCTTCTGTAGACTGTGGACCATCTTTAGCTATTATGTACTTATCTTTAACCATTAACCAAACATGATAGCCAATAGAAATAAGATAACTTTGCAATCGTACCTTCTAGTAGGCATAGTCAAATCCATCAAACTGAGGAATGTCTTTCTTGTGTGCCATCCTAGATCTACCTTAAGCTGTTAGGCTTTCTTACAAGGAACCTCGCTCTGATACCAATTGTTGAAAGACACAAGACAACTAAGAGGGGGGGCGAATCAATTGTTTCAAAAATTTAACTTCTTTACACAATATCACTTTCACATTCACTTAATTTAACTCCTTATTCTATTATGAACATTAGACATGAATAACAGAATCAAAACATGAACACATTGAAACACCATACACACATGAACACCATATTTTTTACGTGAAAAACCCTAAACAAGGAAAAACCATGGTGAGTGTTAGCTCACAATAGAATGTAGTAACAATACCAAATATCAAAAGAGGCTCACTGTCCAAATGAAAGGCTCGCTACCAAAGGGGTGGCTTACTGCCGAGGTTGGCTCACTGTCAAGGGTTGGCTCACTATCAAGGGTTGGCTCACTGTTGGGGTTGGCTCACTGGTGAGGGTTGGCTCACTAGTGAGGGTTGGCTCACTGCCAAGATGAAGTGATATAGTAGCATCTAAACCATACCTGAGTTCAGTTCCATTGAAGCACAATATCTCCTCTACTCTACTTTGCTTTTACAACTCTCACTTTGTCTTCACATCTTTGGACCTTATCACCTCATTCACAAATTCATTACATACATTTATACCAATCATCAACCTTGGAATGTAATCAAGGTCGCCATTACAATCTACAACCATTGGAACTATCTCCAAGGTCGACATACTTACAAAAATTAAATTAGGACTAGACCTAAACAAACTTGCAGAGTAAATGAATGAAGGAAGAACACTTCACGACTTAGCTCAAACCCAAAAACATCTTCACACGCTTGGACACACTTCTACAATCCACAAATCACCTCTGCAACAAGTGTGACTAACCAGGTCGGCCAGAACAAGTGCACACACCAAGAACACTTAGATACATGCTTCCAAGAACTTCATTGTAGCCTGTGGATCAAGCACATGTCTTCAATACATTTTGGAGACATGTATGAACAACATAGAATCACTTGGGAGCCAACAAATCCAACCGCAACAGATCTCACTTGAAGACAACAAATACCACTTGAGAACACATCACATATTGTTTCTTAATAGACACTACCATACTCTGTTAGTCAATTACTTGCTTTCCAGAGAACCAAATGAAAAATCCTTTGGAATGAAGATAACTAAGGACCTTGCAAGATTAAGTCCAGAACCACAAGACCTAACTCCAACTTGCAATGAAATGTGGAGCAAAATACCATCTCCCTGTCACTTTGCAAAGATTGTCAGGCACAGTCTTCAAATTGGTGAATAGAACTTTTTCTGCACAATGTTTCGGACCACCAAATTTTGGATTTAGCATCTTCAAACACTTCTCTATATCATATCCAAAGTTCATACTCTGGTCTTCAATACAGAGAAAATGCGAAGCAAAATACTCAGATAGTGTTCTTCAATCAATCAACAAATAGTAATATCAGAAGATATAGTTAGCACCAATAACAACACAAACATGTTGACATCAATGACAACACTAGTTAGCAC
Organism: Cunninghamia lanceolata; assembly: GCA_027924645.1. Taxonomy (NCBI): domain Eukaryota; kingdom Viridiplantae; phylum Streptophyta; class Pinopsida; order Cupressales; family Cupressaceae; genus Cunninghamia; species Cunninghamia lanceolata. Next base: position 2,137,754 of record BSBN01000471.1, read on the forward strand.
ATACTTGCAACATATGTCCACCTGCCCAGAACCGATAACCTTCAAGATGGCCCGATGAGCACTATCATCACAACACTAAAAAAGATAAGAAATCTGCTTTGTTGAAGTTTCATTATGAGGCGCCTCACGGTTTTACATCCCATGTCTACTAACTAGACCAAATGAATATGCCATAATGCCACACAACCTAGATAGTTAACTCAGTGTCGAATACCAAATACAACCATCCCCTATATAGGCGAGCCAACACCAACTTAGAATAGCCACCCATAGCCATCTGCCACTGTTACAACCAGACACACTCCACCAAGTATTGATGTTTTAGATAGAAAAATCTAGTGAGAATCCAGGTGTACAAAGAATGAGATATTTCACTGCCACATCAATCCCCCAACCAAGAGAAGCAAACCACCCAACAATTCCTGATACATTTGAATAATCTTTTCAGCTAGACAAGCCACCCAACCACCTCGTTTTAATGGTTCAAGACCAATCAAAACATAAACTAGTAAGGATATAGGTGTACATAAAATGAGACATTTCACTGCCACACCAATCCCCCAACATTTCAACAATGCATGATACATTTGAATATTCTTTACAGCCAGACATGTCACCCTGCCACCATAGTTCAACTTTACCATAATCAGTCAAACCCAAACCTTTTATCAGTCCTGGAACCATGTCCAGTCCCAACCTATCCTAGAGTGTGATTCACCATATCAAACACATAAGACACCTGAACAAAAATTAGTTACTATTGTATAGGATTGAGGAATAATATTAGACCTTAGACTAGTCTTTTCGTACTATGTCTGCTAGTTCATTCGACAACATTGTCACATCAATTATCTCCTCTACTTGATCTTGGATAATCCCAAAGTTTGCCAACATATCAACTGCCATATTAGCCTCCTAGTAGACATGTTTTAATGTAAATGCCTCTAAATTGTTCAAATGTAGCCAAATCCTCTTTATCTAAGGCTTCAGTTTCCAATTTTGTTCCAATTTATTACAAACAAAATTCATGCAAATTTGAGAATCTCCCTCAATGTTAATTTTCTTAATTCCTTTTTCTAGACAGAGCCACAAACCACATGCCAGAGCTTCCATTTCCACCTCATTATTAGTGGCAACGCCTAATTTTTTGGACAAAGCCCAGATACACACACCACTACTATCCTTGATAATGCAACCCACCCCAACAGGGCCTGAATTGCCTTTTGATACCCCATCAAAATTCAATTTATATCTACCCTTTTTCGGGGGCAACCATCTTGCCTCTCATCTCACGACATGCTTACCAAAAGGTTCTAACTTCAGGGGTCTCAGTTTATCCCATTTTTTTATGTATGTTGTTATCCCAATTAGTAAAATTAGACACATTTGACAACCTCACATATGCCATATTCAATCTTCTTGTTAACTTCTCTGATTGAAAGAATTTGATCACAAAAGATCTTTTGGTTGTGTTCTTTCCACACTTGCTAGACAAGCATGGAGGGGGCAGCCAACCACATATCTGCCCAAACATTTTTCCTCCTGTAGACTGACCAACTTCTTAAGAATTCTAGAAGATCTGACTACCTCGAGGAAATCCAATCTAGAGAATGAGCAAGCCAATCCTAACACTCAGAAGTGAAAGGGCAATTAAGCAGTAGATGATTAATAGTTTCACCATCCTTTCAACACAAAACACAAATATTTGGGGCTTGTATGCCATAAGTTGCCAACCTATCACCCGTCAGAATTCTCTTGTGCATGGTAGTCCATAGGAATCACTTTTGGTAAAACCACTGCCTTCCAACAAAGAGCAGCTGACCAATCCATCAAGCTGTCTTGTGTTTTTTAGATTTCATAACCTAGTTTAACTGTATACTCACCAAACTTAGGCCCACACCAAATAACCTCATCATCATCAGCTGATAGAAATATCTTCCTCGACGCCAATAGCACCTTCCCCTTGGTCTTAAGCTCCGGTGGAACATCGAAGTTGTTCACACTAATCCATCCATAGTTCTCATCAGTGCCACCAGTGACAAAATAGACATAGTCCGCCGCATACCTTCCCTATAGACTTATTAGCAGTTCTAACCAGTGGTACTCTCTAAGATATTTGATGATTGAAGTATTCCCTTCCTAGAATCCAACCAAAAATTTGCACTCCTTCCATTTCCAATTCTCCATGTGAGGTGCTCCATGATAATCTAGCGACTCTCCCATATAAACTTCCATATAGTAGAACCACCATTTGAATTTTTTAGAGTTAAAATCCACTTTGGGTCATCCTCATCCAGATACTTTTTTTTGAATAATTCTACACCAGAGCCTTTCATGCTCTCTGAAGATTTTCCAACAAAGTTTGGCGCCTAACACCATATTCTACATTTCCATTATTCTTTACCCAGCTCCACCACTTTTTTTTGGTTGACATGCCATGTCCTCGTTGATGAGTGGGACTCTTTTATCCTCCTTTGCACCTTCCAACAAGAATTTTTTCAGTTGTCCTTCTAAGCTTTCCAGAGCCTTGGTTGTCATCTTGAAACAAGACATCACATAAATAGGAACAACCAAAAGGACATATTTAATCATGAGTACTCTGTCGGCTAAAGAAAGCCATTTACTCTTCCAAGACTACTCTATTCCTACAATGGCTCATCATCTCTTCCCAATGAACCATTTTGCACATTCCTTGAAACAGAGGAGCCCCCAAGTGTTTTGAGGGGAGAACAACAATGGAGAAGCTGAGCATCTTGGCAATCCTTTTTTGAATTACACTCGTAGTGTTGAAAAAATATATTTCAGATTTCTCCTTATTTAGTATTTGACCTAAAGAGGAAGACTATTTGTCCAAAGCATGCTTTATTATCTCTGCTTCTTTCATTGTTGCTTCACCAAAGAGCATAATATCATCAAAAAATTGAGCATAGGTAATTGGTTTGATACCCTCAGCCACCTTGATACCCTTCCACATCCCAGCATCTCTCAAAATTTTTAAATGGTGCCCCATTGCTTCAGCCATTATAACAAAAAGGAAAGAGGAATATGTTCTCCCTGGTGCAACCCATTTGTGGGTCCAAAGAAACCACACATTAAACCATTGACCAACACCAAATATCAGGGGTAGATATACATGTATGCATAATTTCTGACCAATGTTTTGAAAACCCAAATTTATCCATTACAACTATCAAAAAATCCCAATGAACATGACCATATCCTTTGCTAACATCTAACTTAATTAGCATACCTTTTAAACGCTTCGAGGTTATTGAATGCATTGTTTTAGATGTTGTAATTATGTTGTCAATTATCTCCCTGCCCATCATGAAACCATTCTATTCTTCCAAAACGATCAATCCCATTACCTTCTTAAGTCTATTTGCAAGTGCTTTAGCCAGAATCTTATAGATTATATTACACAGTGTAATCGATTTATAATATGCAAAAGAGCTACATTCGTTCTTCTTAGGAATTAATGCAATTGCGGTGTTATTAAGGTCACTTACAAATTTCTTCTTTTTCCTGAAGTCCTTGACTAGCTTCCAAATATCTGTTCCCATAAAAGACCAACAATTTTGATAAAACTTTGCAGTAAGCCCATCCAGGTTAGGCGATTTATCAGAATGGAGAACAAAAACAACTTTTCTCACCTCCTCAATAGTAAATGAGGCACAAAGCATCTGATTCTCAACACCATCAATGCACCTCAGAATGCAAGACAAAATAGAGTTATCCCAGTCATGATCCATTGCACCCCTAGCCGACATTAGTGATTCAAAGTCTGATTCAATGCCCTCTCTATCATTCACAATTCTACCATCAACACATCTTAAATTCTCCACCCAATACTTAGACCGCCAAGATTTGAAATATGAAAGAATTTTGTGTTGGGTCACCTTCTCTCAACCACGTCTCCCTAACTTTATCTTTCCAATACAATTCCTCCCGAGAGAGCAATTCAGCATGCCAAGCTTTAAGCTCCTTTTCCTTTTCGTATCCGTTAGTTGTCATTCCATATTTTATTACTTGTTCATTCAGAATTGCCAAATCATTTTCCACCTTCTTTTTCCAAAAAAATGTTCTTGAAAGTATCCTTATTCCAGGACCTAAGTTTACTTTTTATGAATGACAACCTTCAAGAGAAATGAAAACTCACAATACCCTCGAAAAATTGTCCCTCTTTCCACTATACTTCCAGATTTATGATCAAATTAGTATCCTGCCACCATATAGATTCAAATTTAAAGTAACTCTTGATTGGATTATCACTTAAATGCATATCCAACATCACTGGGCAGTGATCATAAACCACAATGGGCAAGATACTTGATTCATAATTTAATTCATCACTCAACCAGCCATTGCCAATGAAGAATCTATCTAGTCATTCCAAAATATTCGTGAACCCAACCCTTTGATTTGTCCAAGTGAAGGGGCCATTTTTCGGTACACAATCTACCACAAAAATCAATGCAATGAAATCTCTAAAATCTAACATGACCTTGTTTTCTTTGTTCAGGCCACTGCTTTTTCTCTTAGATCCAAGATAACATTGAAATCCCTGCCTAGAATTAACTTGTTGGTATTTAGCCTCCCGACATTTGTTTTGATGCAGTTCCAAATGTCCAACTTCTCTTCCATCTTGATCGTACCATAAACATTGAATAAATAGAATTCTAGATCAATGTGCCTACTTTTTACCATGCATTGCAGCCAATTGTGTTGAGTACCCACAAGGTTAATGTCCAGACTATTTGCAGACCATAGGATCCACAAACCATCGGCAAACCCAGTAGCACTCTGAAAGAGTCCATACCATCTCTTATAGTACTTTACAAAATTTTCACCTTCTTTAGAACTAATTTTGGTTTCTTGCAGCACGATTATATCAGCAACTATTTGATCCAAGTGACACTTCACTAAGCGTTGTTTTTCAGGGGCCGATAGGCTCCTAACATTCCATGTGACGATCTTCATTGTTCTCCAAGGGAGATCTTGGCTCCCTTGGATTTCAAAAATTCTTTAACTCTCAGAAGACCTTTTTCATTATCCTCCTCTTCATGCTTTTGCTTGTTTGTATTTCTTCCCTTCCCTTTCTTTGTTTTTCCCATTTCCTTCGCTGCCAATTGGCTAATACATCTAGGATTTGTTATCTCCAGATCATCATCTGCAAAATAATCCCCTTTAGTTTCATACTCCTCTTACTCTGTTTCCTCAGAGAGCCCATAATTTTTAGACTCACCACTTGCATAGCAGTAATTGTAAATCCTTGAGTCTCCAGCCTTAGACCATTTTCATTAGACCTGCTATAGTCTTTTTCTGAGACAAATAGTTGTAACTATCCATTTCCAAAGACATTAACCACTTTTCCTGATTCCAAAGATCACAGACAAGTACCAAGGATCAAATCAGAGGGTTTTTCCTTATCATTTTCCCTCCTGATAGATGGAGATCCCATTGAAGGTTCCAAAATGTCCTTTCCTCCTGAATTCAATTGCACGACAAGTTCAGAGCAAAGTCCAACATTTGTTTGTGGTAGTCTAGGCCTCTAAATTCTTTTCATCTTTGGTCTCCAATTGCAAGTATCTTCCTTATGATCCCTTCTCCAACATTTCATGCAATACATCTTATTTTCTTTGACTTTGATCACCTACACCCGATGCTCCCCATCAACACATAGTAGTATTTCCTTCAGGATTTTCTTAATCGCCACAATCTTTATGCAAGTGTAGATATATGAGTCACCTTCAAATATTTCAGAGTCTATTTCGAGTAGGGTTTCCAATGATCTCCCAATCTTCTCAATGCTTTCTTCCACCCAATACTCTAGGGGTAAGTTGTATAAACGAACCCACCTGGTGCAGGTTTGTCATAGGGATCCACCTTCATCCAATCAAAATTTGGGCTCCATCTTTGCATATACAGGGGATAACCTCCCATCCTCCATAAGCCACCCTGGAGGACCTTCTCCCTCTCAATTGCTGATAAAAAGATGGCGACAAAGAAACCTTTGGGCAAAAATTTAACAATCTCCATGGATTTTGAATTTTCAATGATCCATGCCCTAATATTTCTTCTGTCATACTTATGTTGGAGTAGGTGTGTTGTACACCTTGCATAACATTGGTATTATTTTATTATGTAAAATAAATATTTAATTGTGGTGCATCATGTGATGTGTTTAGCCACATTGGATATTTATTTGGATGCCACTTGTAATCGTTGTATGTAACATTGGGTTAATTACTTTATTTGTAATTATTTGATTAATTGGAATAACTTAGTACCAATAATCAAATGTGGGGTCAATGGTTTTGTAGACACATGGTTTTGGAGAAAATGGTATTACAATACCATATGTTGTATTTGTGTGAGATTATGTCTATAAAAGCAAACACAAGGGTAGTTGTAGAGTTGGTTGAGTGAAGGCTTATTGCCTTTGGTTGGGTTTGTATCTTCTCTTGTAGGTTGGTTGTGTGAGGGTTTGAAGCATGACATCAGATGTATGGTTAGATGCTTGTTCACATGGATTGTAGGTAGAGAGATCTTGATGTTTCAGAGGTTATCTCTGCATATGTATTTGCTGATTATTGCTAAATAATACATGAGAGTTGCATGCTTTTGGAGGCTGGGTTTTTCCCTCTATGAGGGTTTTCCCAGGGTATATTTGTAGAACATGTTTGTCATTGATGTCAAAAGGTTCAGGATGCTTCAAGGAGTGCTTCATTGGCATGGTGTTGGTTTGGTGCTCATACCGTATTGATGACAAAAGGTGTTGTGCATTGATCTAAGAGAGGTTGCAAGGATGTTCATTCATATGTTCACATTTAGTTCTTAATGTTCTCCATGGATTTGAGAGAGGTTGCTTCATCTCATGGTGATAACATGGATTGGTGTTATTCATTATTTTCATGTCATTCACATTCAGTTCTTTATGTTCTCCATGGATCTGAGAGAGGTTGCTTCATCTCATGGTGATAAGATGAATTGGTGTTATTCATTATTTGCATGTCATTCACATTCAGTTCTTAATGTTCTCCATGGATCTGAGAGAGGTTGCTTCATCTCATGGTGATAAGATGGATTGGTGTTATTCATTCTTTGCATGGGTTCATGATATAAGTTTGATGTCAAAGATCTATCAACAAGGCTTCATGATACAAGAACGATCAGGATGTGCCTCAAATGTTCATGCTTAAGGATGATCATACTTAAGGAGTCCACATGGTGATTTCATTATGATTTAGTTGATCATGCCTTAGGAATTAAGATACATTCAGGATCTTAGGATATGCTTCAAGAGTCATCTTTTGCTCGTGATTTGATTGAACATTTAGAGTTGTCATTCTCTGATTGATCTTAATTGAAGTTGCTTTAGGTTTGGTTTCATGTAAGGTTTCATGCCTCTTAAGTTCACATAGACATTTTTCTAGGGTTTGTCATGCTCACTATCTCTACTCAGAGTTTTTTTTTTGTGTGGAAGAAGTCTTAGTCTATATTGTGCATCTTACTCTTATCTTTGCTAGTCTGCATTAATTAGGGTTGAACCTTATCTGGTTTCTTGTTTTTTCTAAGTCCTATAACATTAGGAACCCTAAAGTTCTATTGCAAACAAAGTCTTTAAAACCTTTATCATACCCATTTTACAACATAATTATCTTTTGTTATTTTCTAGTGGTGACTTGGTATAACAGGTGAAAGCCCACTTAAGTTACAACTTAAGGGGCATCAAGACATATTTTTGACCGGCCACTTTTCCTAACACCACCAGAACTATTCGATCATAACTTATGTGATAGGCACCAAAAGAAATCTGAAGGCTCGAATTAAATGTTTCCTGGTCGCGAAGATCTGCATCAATGATCGATGTTTAAACTTGTGGTGCTACCTGTGTGCTCAAACTTTGATAGTCATATGACCGTCATTTGGTTGAAGGCAATTTGTGACAATTACTATTAACTGTTCTTGATGTTCGGTGTTGGAAAATGAAACCCTAACAGTTTGGTGGGCATGTGAAACAAGAGAAGTTTGTTTTTTAGAGTAGTTGTGTCTTGATGAGGAAGGACATATGTATGATAAACAAAAGATTTCTATATGTAGTTTTGATTTGATCATTTATAAAGAAGGAGAAAGTAGAGCAAAACATTTTTAGAAGTCTGACAGAGAATAACAAAGACAATGAATTGCAATAATTGTAGAGGTTAAAGGTATGTGATTCATTTTGCTTCTGCAGAGTCAAATGGTATGAACAAATGGTAATATTAATGAATGGAGAACATTGTGTGAACCATGTATATGTTGATTATGGTAAAAATTACATAAAGAATGCTTAGATGATGTAGAGTATCATAAGTTTTGTATGGGATCAATTGTTGTTTTATAAACTTGATATTTGAATATAGAGATTGGTATGAGGGTTTTAACTCAGAGATCTGAAATGTTTTCTGGAGGACAGTTGAAAGAGGTGTATCTCTAATGTGTTGATATACAGTAAAGGAGAAAGGCATGTTTTACACGATGATATTAGGTCTTGTGTTTGAAGGTAGTGTTGGTTGGAGATAAAAGGAAACATAATGATATTTCTGTACTTTGTTTGTATTCAGAAGTTGTATGTTTTGTTAATGAATTGGGAACTATGAGGAAGTATGTGTGAACAAGGGAGCTAAAGTTTCTTAATGCTAAAAATGTTTATTGTATCTCAATTAATGAGATAATCAAGAATTGGGCTTTAGTGAAATAGAGTGTCCCTCTGTATCTGATTTACTTCATTTGTTGTATTGATTAGGATAAGCCAGTGAAGCAATTGTAAACAATAAACCAGTGAGGCAGAAAAAATAATAAGCCAGTGAGGCAATGATTGTAGCCAGTGAGGCAAGTTTATTACATAAGCCAGTGAGGCACTTTTACTAAGTGGTTTTCTACCCCAGAGGGTTTCCACTCCTAAAAATATCTATGTTATGGTGCCATCTATCATTTGTTTTATTTGCCATATGTCTTATGATGCTATTTGTCATTTGTTTCATATGCACATGGAACTTGTTTACTTGTCTCTATAATGCTCTGACACATGTACTAATAAGCATTTAAGTCACCATGAATATCTGTTGTCTAAACATGAAATTATAGTGTGTAAAATTGTCAATTTTGTTTTGTTTTCTATAACACTGATTCACCCCCCCCCCTCAGTGTTACCAAGTACTCCAACAATATCTTGTGTCACCATTGATGGTATGATTGTCTATTTCTTTTGCATGTGGATTTCTGGTTTATTTCACATTGAGTCTCTTATCAAGGGTTATGAGGAATTTGTCTCTATGGATGCATGTTTCTAACATTTCGTATCACAGCTTGGTTGCCATGATTTGGGAGGAAATCCATATTTGATAAGGCTAGCTATGAGTGGATTTTTTATGTATAGTGGAATCCATGGCTTTGCATGGAAGGAATGAATGCATTTTCATGGTTATAAGGCTGTTTGTAGACTTGGGTTGTTGCAGATCTAGGGTTTGATGGAGATTTGGCAAATGGGTTTTTGATTTGTGCTCTTTCTATGGAGGGTTTTGTAGGTTAGCTTTTGCACAAAGCTTCCTGGGCAAAAACAGACACTGCCATTGGATTCAAAAGCTGTTGCAAGTGAAGAAAAACATATAATTCGCCTATGTTCAGAGATAGAAAAATTTTGCCCTGTTTTGTGCCCTAGGGAATCTTGTAGGGAATCTAAAAGATTCTGTACGATCATTGATCCTACAGTACAAGCATTGTCATAAAATTCTTCGTTTGTGCAAGTTGTCAGGTACAGATATGTAGATTCGCTTATTAAAAAATTTTACCTTTTTCTAAAGTCTGTAGGGTTTAAATTAAAAAAAACTTAATAAAACTTTTGGGGGGTCATACCCCCTATGTAGGCACCTGTGACAACAGGCCGCATGGCCTAGTAAGCCGGCAGTCAGGTACCGACAGGGTGCTGTGGCCGGCAGGCCTTAGGCCCTCAGTCACGGGCCCTGGTCTGGTAGGGCCAAGCCCAATGACCCCTGCAGGGGTAATCCATTTTAAAAAAAATTAAACTGTATTTAAAACAAATTCAATTCTGCCACCTCTGCTCAACTTGAGCGCTGCCGCCATCAGTGGGCTACCGGCCAGCCAACCACCTGCCACCAAAAGGCCACCAGGTCCTGGGTATATAGCATAATAGGACAGATTTTTTCCAAGGGGCATAACTTTCACCTAGCATGTCAGATTTTCAACTTCTTATAGTTTAACAAAAGCTCTTTCCATGTACTACGCAGTGGTGATAGAGATTTTTCTAGATTTTGCCATTTTGACCAATTTTTTACCAATTGGAAGCTAGATGTTTGTTTTGAGCTTTGATCAGGCATAACAGGTGCATACGGAGTCAGATTTTAGACTTCTTATAGGCGTTGGAAAGGTATTTCTAAGAACTATGCAGTGGAGCAGGTTTGGAGGTAATGTTCTAAGGTTTGTTTAGATTATATCAGTTTGATCTACTTTTGATCCCTTTGAATTTTGGTGCATTTGTGACTTGATGGCAAATCAAATCTGGGATGATTTGGTGTTTGAGTTGTTGCAGACTTATAGGTTTATCTTTGATTATCCTTGGTTGACAATATTATACATGTATTGTTGAGTTTGCATGTTGCATTGTGAGATCTACAGGTTGTGTAGTGTTGTACGTTGTCTATGCTTACATGTTGCATTTATGACTTGGATGTGGGTTGTCTATGCCCATAGATGTTTCAGTGTTGATACAGATTCTAATTTGTGGCTTGGGTTAGTCACATGTTGCATTGCTTTGCTTGTCATTATGAGATATAGAGAGATGGTATTACCTGATACAATCATGATATGGGACCTATGTTTGTTGACTATATGGTATAGTTGTGTGAGACTTTATGGTAGTTTGGTGCAGGTACATTGGTGGTGATCATGGTGTCATGGATATTTCTTGTTTGGTTGGGACTTTAGCATGACATGATTGTTTTACAGGTGTAGGTTTAGTGGTGTTGGATTGATGTTTGGTTTACAGGTTTTGTTCATCTTCTTGGTTTTGGAGATTATTGTTTACTCGACCTTTTGGGAGCTGTTGTCGTAACAGTGGATTCTTTGATTATGTTTGGACCATGGATGATCTTCATGTAGGAGATGGTTATCACAATGTCATGGATAGCTTGATTACAAGTTTCAATGGGAGCTTTTGAGAGTGATGGGTTTGATGGTTTGATGTTTATGATGTTGCCATGTATATCTCGGTATCACACTTTAGTGGGAGCTTTGACAGGATATGGTTATCTTCATGTGATTTGGAGATGTTGACATCTTGGTACCATGGAGGACTCTTGGAGTCTTTGGTTGAGGTGCTGGTTATGGTTTGTCAGTTTTAATAGGTGATCCTTGCTTACAGGATGATCGGTATTATGTCTTGGTTTACTCTGGATACTAGTTTGAGTATTGGCATGATACATGTTCTCTTGAGATAGGATGTGTGCATTAGTGAATGTGATCTTCTTTTGAGGAGTTGATTAGATCATGATGTCATAATGTGTTCCTAGGTTATGCAGACGTGCAGTGGGAGCTTTGACTATGATCTTGATGGTTCTCTTGGTATTGGGTACATTGTTCATGTTCTTGGGAGCTTCATGATGATGCGGGTTTGCATTTAGAGTTTAGCATGGATTGATCATAGAGGTACTCATGGATACTTGGATATTTAGGTGAGGCTTGAGTTCTCTTGGGATTAGAGACGTGTTGATATGGCTACTCCCTACACCTTAGTTGGACATGAGTCCAACATGGACATGTTGAGGAGATTGTTCTTGGAGAGAGCCTTCAAGGCTTGGTGCATCTTGGAGGAGTAATCTCATCCCCACTCTTGGTCCATTCGGTGGTGAATGATTTGATAGGTATGCACACCTAATTTTCAAATGCATTCTTTATTTGTATCTTATCTTCTCATGCTTGAGTCTTGAGCTGTGGATTATGGTTGTGAGGACTTGTTTGAGGAGTAGATGCATGGACATGATTGGCTATCTCATTATGTTTGATCCTGATTTGTTATGAGATCATTGTGCGTAATGGATATGGTTAGTGGCTTTGGGCTTATTCCTATTTTGGGATGGTTATGAGTTTGATCTACCTTTTGGTTTGAGAGACTTGCATCTTGTTATTGGATGTTGAGGAGGCTTATTTTTTTGAGATTGTAAAGGAGATCATATTTTTCACAGTTATAGCACACTAGTGTGTATAGAAGGACATGGTTATGATTTGCAGGTTCTCCCTTAATTGGTATTATTCTTCTTCTTTGATATTTATGTTCACATGACATTGGAGTTGAGATGTGTATGGATCTTTTGAGTCTCTTTGACTTCTTTCTCTTATGATGTGGAGGATTTGGGAGAGATATGGACTTGAGGAGAGTTATGTTGCAACTATTTAGTTTTCTGATTTTGCATATCTATGTGTGATTTCTTTGACACTATGTGATAGAGGATTTAGCCACATCTTCTATGTACATGCTATTAGTGGATATTTGGATGCCTTGAACTATTTTCAGATTTGACATTTACTCATGCAGTGGGAGTTCCAGGATGTATATGATTCCTTTGTTGGATGTTCTCATTATGCTGCTGTATGGAGGGTCTTGAGGTTTGTTATCACATGCTTTGTGTTGTTCCCTTGGAGGACTTATTTATGCAAGATTGAGTATATACAAGGACTTGTTATCATTGTGATTTGAGTTGGATATGTTGATGGCATAAGGTCTACTTGTTATCTTTTGTATACCTTGGTTTGGAGGTATGGTTTGTTGATGCATTAGCAACTAGTTGTGGTTGCTATTGTTGGATCTAGGGCATACAACTGAGAGGGGGGGGTGAATCAGTTGTATAAAACTTTGTTTCTGATACTTGATTCTTCTTTGTTAGTTAACATCATATTAATTAATCATCCATGAAAGAATAAAGCATAAACATAAGAGCAGATAAACATCAACACATTGAACACCAAGATTTTGATGTGGAAAACCCGGTTAAGGGAAAAACCACAGGGTGATTAACCCAAGGATTATTCTCTGTTAGAAGAATAAGAAAAAGAATGGCACTTGCCAATTAGGGCTCACTGCCCGAGCACACTGCTCACAAAGAGGCCCACTGCCTACAAGGAGACACACTGTCTACAAAGTGATAAGAATCACAATCTTGAACTGGAGAATGACATCTCTACCATGTCCGGATCAGTTCCATTTAAGCCCAGAAACTTCTGCTCTATCTTTTGCACCTCTCTTCGCTATGCCACACTCATCCACTCAATCCACACTCGAAATGAACTCACAAACCTTTATTTATACAAGACATCAACTTAGGAACAATCATCTAAGTTGGCAATCAACCATAAGAATATCCGCAAGATGAATAACACATCCGGTCGGCCACCACAAGAACATTCACAGGATGATCAACTCATCCGGTCGGCTAGTCTGAACAAGAACTTCATCCAGAAGAATATCTTCAATTTCGGGCTCTACTACCAATGCGGATCAACAACACAACCTCAACACGATCCAAAAACCTTCACAAGCCTGCCTGAATGACCGGATACATCCGTACTTCCTCTACTTACTGGAATCTCTTGTCTTCCTTGTCTGGAACTTCAAGAACACAGACTGTCGCCACTGTCATAATGCAAAAGGTACTTTCAGACCTCCAAATCATGTACAACTCGAGATGACACATCACAAGGACATCCCAAATACTCCTTCCAATCCACAGATTAGGATAATACAATTCCGGACCTCACCAGACCTTTCTGTGATCCTCTGTCACCTCTGAACACTTGCCTGAACCGGTTCCACACAGACAGCCACAACTTCTTCAGATCTTCATGCGGACCTCTGAAATCTTAACTGAAGCATCTCAAGACTCATATCTACAAACCCTTTAATCCGCATCCTCCGGTTCTCAACCTATACACTATATTTGCCTTCTTCTTATCACTATTCTTCACTGTTTCTGACTGAGGCTAATTTTCTCAATATCCTCAGCACACAGCTCATCCAATCCTTCTTGTCAATGCAATATGAGTATGTTGACATCAATGACAACACTGGTTTACCTCATACTTGCAACAGTCTCCCCCTTTGTCATTGATGGCAACATATGATGTGAAAAACCATCAAGACAAGAACTTCTCCTTTCTGTCACAGCTCCCCCTATCAGCAACATGTCTTCTCCTCATTTACTGCTCCCCCTTTGATCATCAGCCACTTGTTTTTCACATGTCTTCTCTCCCCCTTTGACATCAATGGGAAAGGGCTCATACTTGCAACCAGCTGCTCCCCCTTAGTTGCAGCTCCCCATCATCAATCCGGATCACAAGATATGACTGTGATATCCACCGGATTGATGCACATCAGTGCATCCTAGTTCATCACCGGAGGGGCCATGACCCCTAACTTCTCCCGGAGATATTCAAAAGAGTCCTTGGGAAGAGGTTTAGTAAAGATATCTACAATCTGATCCTTGGAGGGAACATACTCCAATCTGACTTCTTCCTTGTTCACTTGTTCTCTCAAAAAGTGAAACTTGATAGATATGTGCTTAGTCTTAGAATGCAATACCAGATTCTTAGAAATATTAATTGCACTTGAATTATCACAAAAAATTGTGATAGGCTCCTCATATTCAACTTTAATGTCTCTTAGCATCTTCTTCATCCATAAGATTTGAGTGCAACTACCTGCTGCTGCAATGTATTCTGCTTCAGTTGTAGACAGAGATATTGCATCTTGTTTCTTGCTTAGCCAAGAAACCAATCTCTTCCCCAAAAAGAATGCTCCACCACTGGTGCTCTTCCGGTCATCCACATCTCCTGCCCAATCTGCATCTGTGTAAGCATGAAGAGAGAAATTCGGATCTCTAGGGTACCATAGACCATACTCAACTGTTCCTTTCAAGTACCTAAAAATTCTTTTGATTGCCATAACATGAGATTCTCTAGGATCAGCCTAGAATCTTGCCACAAGACCAACAGCCTGCATTATATCTGGTCTAGTCTGAGTGAGATACAACAATCCACCAATCATTGATCTATACTTTGTCTGATCTGCCTTTGGGGAGTCATCATCTTTGCTCAACTTACATCCGGTTGCCATGGGAGTGTTCATTGGCTTTGAATCTTCCATACCAAATTTCCTCAACAATTCTTTCACATATTTGGTTTGAGAAATGAAGATTCCTTTCTTTGTTTGAGTAATTTGCAGACCCAAGAAGAAATTCATTTCACCAAGCATAGACATTTCAAACTCACTTTTCATCTGATTTGCAAAAGTTTTGCACATACTATCTCTTCCTCCAAAAATGATATCACCCACAAACACTTCAACAATCAAAATGTTTTCATGATCAATTTTGAAGTATAAGTTACTGTCAGCAGTACCTTTGTTGAATCCAATCTGCTCAAGATGCTTATCCAACCTTTCATACCATGCTCTTGGGGCTTGCTTTAATCCATACACTGCTTTCTTCAACTTGCAGACCATATCATCATTATCAGACAGTTGAAATCCATCCGGTTGTTCAATGTAAACTTCTTCTTCCAGATCACCATTTAGGAAAGCAGACTTGACATCCATCTGATATACCTTGAAGTCTTTGAAGGCAGCAAATGCAAGAAATAATCTGACTACTTCAATTCTTGCCACCGGAGCAATGGTCTCTTCAAAATCAATTCATTCTATTTGAGAGTAGCCTTTGCAGACCAATCTAGCTTTGTTTCTGATAACTTCACCAGCTTCATTCAGTTTGTTCCGGAAGACCCATTTGGTTCCAATCACATTCCTGTCTCTAGGTCTGGGAACAAGATCCCAAGTATGATTTTTCTCAATTTGCATTAATTCATCTTCCATTGCTTTGGTCCAGTTTTCATCATTGCAAGCCTCATTTATTGTTTTAGGTTCAATCTTTGAAATCAGACAACATTCATCCTGATTTTGAGCAACATTCCTTCTAGTTTGCACACCTTTGTTTCTGTCACCTATGATCTGATCTTCTGAGTGGTTCTGTCTTACATACCTTAGAATTTTGGGAGTATCCTGCACTGCTGCTTCTTGATCAGGTTCATTCTGACCTATTTCTTCTTCCTGATTTACTGGATCAAGTTGATTCTGACTTACCGGAGGGGATTGAGTCCCTTGAACCTGAACACCATCTTGATCATCTTCATCAAACTCATAAAATCTTGAAGGCTTCTTAATTCCTTCATCAACTTTCACATTGGTGCTTTCTATCATCTTCCTCAATCTTTTATTGTAACACCGGTATGCTTTGCTTTGAGTGGAGTAACCCAAGAAAATTCCTTCATCACTTCTAGCATCAAACTTTCCTAGATCTTCATCTCTTTTAATATAACACTTGCTACCAAATACTCTGAAATATTTCACAGTAGGAGTGATGCCAAAATAGAGTTCATAGGGGGTCTTACCGGTGTTGTTTCTGATTTGAACTCGATTGAGAGTGTAGACTGCAGTGCTGATAGCTTCTTTCCAAAACATTTGAGGAACATTTGCTTCCAACATCATTGTCCTGGCAGCTTCCTGGATGGTCCGGTTCTTTCTCTCAACTACTCCATTCTGCTGTGGAGTCCTAGGAGCAGACAACTGTCTTCTTATACCTTGCTTCTCACAGAAGTCAATGAACTCACCAGATGTAAATTCACCACCTCTATCAGACCTTAGACATTTAAGTTTCAATCTGGTTTGATTCTCTACCATAGCTTTGAAGATTTTGAACTTTTCAAGGGCTTCTGATTTCTCTTTTAGGAAGGTAACCCACATCATCCGGGAATGGTCATCAATTAACAACATGAAATATCTATCACCTTGCAGACTCTTGATTCTTGTCGGACCACAAAGATCAGTATGTACTAATTCCAACAATCCGGTAGAGGACTGATCTTTGCTTTTGAAAGAGACTCTGCTCTGTTTACCTAGCTGACATTCTTTGCACAAACTATTTGTAGGTTTAACCAATTTTGGAAGGTCTCTTACAGCCTGAATATTGCTTATCTTGATGATGTTATCAAAATTCACATGACACATTCTTCTATGCCATAACCAACTCTGATCAACTTGAGCAAACAGACAACTTTTGTTTGAACCAACCAGATGAAAGATATTACCTTTTGTTTGAGCACCGGATGCAATTTCAGTTCCGGAGCTTGTAAAGATTCTGTATTTTCCATTCTTGAACCAGAGATCATAGCCTTTGTCCACTAACTGACCAACACTGAGAAGATTGTGCTTCAATCCTTCAACATATAGTACATTACCTGTTTTGCTCTTTCCATCAAAGGAAATAGTTCCCCTACCTCTGATTCTGCCAGCAGAATTGTCACCAAACTTTACCATTCCTCCTTCATACCTTTCCAAATCTAAGAACTTATTCTTGTCACCAGTCATATGGTGAGAACATCCACTATCAATAACCCAATCATCCTTTTCTTCCACTTGAGCAGCGAAAGCTCTTTCCACAACCTTGTGATTGACAGATTCAAAGGATATTGAATCTTCTTCCTTGATGGCAATAAACACCCATTCATTTCCAGATTTGCTTCCTAGTTCTGATTCATCATCTGTTACTCCTTCATTGTCATCTTCTTCATGAACATAATAGCAGTTCTTTTGAAACCTTTGTCTGTTAGTATTAGACCTTGCAGATCTTTCCAGACATCTTGAAGCAAAATGACCAATCTTATTGCAGTTGAAACACTTAAAGGGTAATTTTCCTTCATACTTACCGGATCCTCTTGGCAGTCTCTTTGCAATGAGGGCTTCAAGTTGAGCTGTTTCTGCTTCTTCTTCTTCCATGTCTCTTCTTGCTTGATCATACCATGACATCTTCCTTGATGAGTTTTCTCCCGGATCAAATCTCTGTTTGCCTTTCACATAGGCACTGGCTTTGAAAGCAGATTCAGTCTTGGGAGGATCATCTCCAAACTCGGTCATTTCAAATGCAGCTAGTTTGCCAGCCAGTTGTTCTCTTGTGACAGTTGTGTGGGCTCTGAATTCATCAATGGCAGCAACCTTGATTTTGTAGGCAGCAGGAAGGGATCTTAGGATTTTGCAGACAATCTCATTTTCATCTAGAGTTCCACCAGCATTTCTAATTCCACATACCAGCTCATTCACTCTTGGCATAAAGGTAGTGATGTTTTCATCATCTCTCATCTTCAATCTTTCAAATTTCCCTTTCAGACTTTGCAACCTTGCACTTTTGACAAACTCATCTCCTTCATACAGAAGTTCCAGTTTAGTCAGGATCTCATATGCAATTGGTAGGTCAATAACATTTGAGAGATCTGAATCATTTAATGCGCTTAGTAGGGCTTCCTTGGTCTGCAGATTATTTTCAGCATCTATGATTTCATTCAGAGTTGTCGGACCACCTTGTGGAGGCACATATGGTTTTGAGACCATATCCAAGTATGCTTTTCCCATACATTCCAAGTGACACTTCATGCGACCTTTCCAAAGAGTGAAGTTGGTTCCATCGAACTTCAGACTATCCTTCTTGTATGACGACATCCTGGATCTCCTCAAGCGGTTAAGCTCCTTTCAGAGGAACGTGGCTCTGATACCAATTGTTGGATCTAGGGCATACAACTGAGAGGGGGGGTGAATCAATTGTATAAAACTTTGTTTCTGACACTTGATTCTCCTTTGTTAGTTAACATCATATTAATTAATCATCCATGAAAGAATAAAGCATAAACATAAGAGCAGATAAACATCAACACATTGAACACCAAGATTTTGACGTGGAAAACCCGGTTAAGGGAAAAACCACGGGGTAATTAACCCAAGGATTATTCTCTGTTAGAAGAATAAGAAAAAGAATGGCACTTGCCAATTGGGGCTCACTGCCCGAGCACACTGCTCACAAAGAGGCCCACTGCCTACAAGGAGACACACTGTCTATAAAGTGATAAGAATCACAATCTTGAACAGGAGAATGACATCTCTACCATGTCCGGATCAGTTCCATTTAAGCCCAGAAACTTCTGCTCTATCTTTCATACCTCTCTTCGCTATGCCACACTCATCCACTCAATCCACACTTGAAATGAACTCACAAACCTTTATTTATACAAGACATCGACTTAGGAACAATCATCTAAGTCGGCAATCAACCATAAGAATATCCGCAAGATGAATAACACATCTGGTCGGCCACCACAAGAACATTCACAGGATGATCAACTCATCCGGTCGGCTAGTCTGAACAAGAACTTCATCCGGAAGAATATCTTCAATTCCGGGCTCTACTACCAATGCGGATCAACAACACAACCTCAACACGATCCAAAAACCTTCACAAGCCTGCCTGAATGACCGGATACATCCGCACTTCCTCTACTTACTGGAATCTCTTGTCTTCCTCATCCGGAACTTCAAGAACACAGACTGTCGCCACTGTCATAATGCAAAAGGTACTTTCAGACCTCCAAATCATGTACAACTTGAGATGACACATCACAAGGACATCCCAAATACTCCTTCCAATCCACAGATTAGGATAATACAATTTCAGACCTCACCGGACCTTTCTGTGATCCTCTGTCACCTCTGAACACTTGCCTAAACCGGTTCCACACAGACAGCCACAACTTCTTCAGATCTTCATGAGGACCTCTGAAATCTTAACTGAAGCATCTCAAGACTCATATCTACAAACCCTTTAATCCGCATCCTCCGGTTCTCAACCTATACACTATATTTGCCTTCTTCTTATCACCGTTCTTCACTGTTTCTGACTGAGGCTAATTTTCTCAATATCCTCAGCACACAGCTCATCCAATCCTTCTTGTCAATGCAATATGAGTATGTTGACATCAATGACAACATTGGTTTACCTCATACTTGCAACAACTATTTCAGCTATGATTGATTCTTGACAACTACTTGAGCCTATTTGTTACCATTGGATTTGGTGTTTGTGTTTGGATATCAGTTGATGTAGGTTTCTTGCTTCTATGTGATAGTTTAGTGTGACATCTCTTTGGAGGATCTTATTCTTCATGAGGCTAGATGGAGGATGAGGGGATTCTTGTTTGAGATGGTGGACACCTTGTTGCAGGTATGTTGGAGCACATAGAGCACATGGATGGTTATATGGTACATGTTGGGCACACATGATGGTTTCCCTCAATGTTTTGAGTTTACATGTTGATCCCTTATGCAATGTATACAACAAGTGGGAGAATGTTGGAGTAGGTGTGTTATACACCTTGCATAACATTGGTATTATTTTATTATGTAAAATAAATATTTAATTGTGGTGCATCATGTGATGTGTTTAGCCACATTGGATATTTATTTGGCGCCACTTGTAATCGTTATATGTAATATTGGGTTAATTACTTTATTTGTTTAATTATTTGATTAATTGGGAAAATTTAGTAGGTCAATAATCAAATGTGGGGTCAATGGTTTTGTAGACACATGGTTTTGGGGAAAATGGTATTACAATACCACATGTTATTTGTGTGAGCTTATGTCTATAAAAGCAAACGCAAGGGTAGCTGTAGAGTTAATTAAGTGAAGGCTTATTGCCTTTGGCTGGGTTTGTAGCTTCTCTTGTAGGTTGGCTATGTGAGGGTTTGAAGCATGGCATGGAATGTATGGTTAGATGCTTGTTCACATGGATTGTAGGTAGAGAGAGCTTGATGTTTCAGAGGTTATCTCTGCATATGTATTTGTTGATTATGGTTGAATAATACATGAGAGATGCATGCTTTTGGAGGCTGGGTTTTTCCCTCTATGAGGGTTTTCCTAGGGTATATCTTGTGTCACCATTAATGGTATGATTGTATATTTCTTTTGCATATGGATTTCTGGTTTATTGCACATTGAATCTCTTATTGGGTTATGAAGAATTTGTCTATAAGGCTGCATATTTCCAACAACTTAGGGCCAACAACTTGATAAATAATCACCAGATCTTCTAACATATCCACATCTTCCATTGCTTCTTTTGACACATCAATCATCAGATATGAGTCTTGTATTGAATTCTTGCAATGTTCCACCTCCTCCACACCATCTTTCTCCTTACCTTTAAAATCTTTTAGCTCTATACAATTTCACTCCATCTTTTATATATAAAATAATTATACATAATATAATTATTATCATATATTATATTATATTATATATAATAATAATTATATAATATAATAATTATTATATATTATATAATATCCTAATAGAGGGCCAAATCATTAAGCAGGTACTCAAAAGGTGGTAAGTCCTAAGATCTGTTTGGTGCAGACAAGATGGGTGGTAGGTTGGCTATCATTTCCAAGACTGGTGGCATGAGGCAGTGTAATTAGCAATTATTTTGTTTTATGTGGGTTCGTGTTCTTGACAGTTGCATCATTGTTATGTTCTTCTCTGGTTCTTAGGCTCCCTCATGGCTTCGTTTGGTGCAGGTGGTGGCTTGGCTGATGTAGGTGCTGGTGGAGGTGCACGATACAATGACAAAGGCAAGAAGGTGTCGGGAGAGCCACCTCAGATGCAAATTAGGTGAAATATAAGCAGTGTGACTATTGACAGTAGGATGAAGAGGAAATATACTACAAGGAGGCATTTGAAGAAGATTTTTGGTGAGGAGGCAATGGCAAGTTTTATCAAAGACATTGAGGCGAGATCAAGAATCCCATTTTAAGGAAGTGGTTGTGTAGGTTACTTTTGCTGCTAAAGAAGTTGTTGGGAAGGAGGGTGTTAACGTCCACGAGGCTATGGCTCATTTGTTGCTTGATCCAAGAATGACTAGGGGGCATTGGAATGTGTTCGGGGCTACTAAGTCCTTAACGGTGGCTGCGATGATGTCTATTGCTACGGCTTCGATTCTTACCCACAAAGACATGATCGAGTCTTCTAAACAAGTCAAGGAGAACTAGGAGGTGGTGCTTGGGAATATGCACGATATTCTGTTGGGGGTTGTAGAAACAAGGAGGATGGCGGATGGTACTGCTGAGAAGATTGGTGTACCTATTCTGGAATGCACTAGGCCAACTTATTCATGCCCCTGCGATGGTGTGGAGCTTTTCGGAAAGGAAGATACGTAGTTTGTTAGGGTCTTGTCAGTCTTTTCTATTTTAATTTTCTATGTTTAAGACTGTTGAGAGTGGGCTGATGTAATTTGCCCCTCTCCTTTTGTTCGATGGACATTTTTGGTTTGTGGTGCAATAGTTTAGGTTACTGTGGTTGACGGTTGGATGTTTGATAGACTGTTGGGCTTGGATTCCTTTTTTTATTGGGTCCTTGGTCCCTTAAGCAGGGTTTTATAATAAGAAATATATATTATTTATAATATAATATAAAATATGATAATAATTATATATAACTATTATTATATATTATATTATGTAATATACAATAATAATTATATATATAATTATTATTATATATATAATATAATATAATAATAATATATATAATTATTATCATATATTATATTATATAATATACAATAATAATGATATAATATAATTATTATTATATATTTTTTTGATTAATAAGCACTACCAGAGGGGGTAGCCCCTTTATACTATAGAGAAATTCAAAAAATACAAAATGACTTAAAGTTCAAACTCAAAAAGCACAAGCTTTATCTGAGGCTATTATTTCCTCAATACCTATCCATCTCTCTCCCTTTTTATCTAGAATAAGTGATTCTATTTGGGTGACACCATAGTTTTCAAGAAGATCATCTACCCTATTTGCTTCTCTATAAACATGTTTTATCATGAAGTCTTGAATTTTATCCAATGAGTCTTGAATAACCAAAAGCGTGGGCTGTAGCTCCCAACTGAATACCAAATTTCTCTTTACAACTTCAACACATACCTGTGAGTCCCCTTTGATGTTAATGTGATGTAATCCCTGCTGGGTGCAAACCGTAAGACCAGCCTTTAGTGCTTTGAATTTTGCCTTGTTATTCAGTGCACTTGATGGGTTTTTGGATAACACCCAAATCAGATGGCCTTGATTGTTTTTGATTAAACAACTTGCTCTTGAGATGCCAGGGTTTCCTTTGGAGGCACCGTTGAAATTGAGTTTCAACCGAACATTCGGAGGAGCAACCCATTTTACATACTTCCTTTTCATCTTTTTTGAGTTTGCATGCAAGAATCCTGAAGGAACATGGAGGAGTGGCAGTTTTTTCATGAGCGCATTGTCCCAATAGGAGAATGGTAGTTCTAATATTTTCTTAGCAACTGCTCTCATGCATTCACAGATACCTCTTTCAATCCCCTCTACTACTTTCTCTTTGGAGGATGCCTTGTCTTGGAAAATTCTTTGGTTGCGCTCCTTCCATAAATACCAAATTACCATGGAGAGCCCAATTTGCCAGATGCTGTCCCAAAGAGAGGAGCATCTTGGATGGGGCCATGATTCAAACTAGTTTTTAAACTCCCTTAGCCTTGGGCCTTGCCAGGCCACCAAGATTTGAATCTAGTCCAAACAATCACTAATGAACGGACAATTTAGCAGGATATGATTCGTTGTTTCAAACTCTGATTTACATAAAATGCATCTAGAGGGCCCTTGTATGCCAATCGAGCAAAGTCTATCATTTGTGAGACACCTCCTGTGAATGGCCATCCAAGCGAAGGCCCCAGCCTTTGGCAATATATCTCTTCCACAGCACAGTTTGGTCATCCAATTCTCTTTGTTTTTGCAACATTGTAACATACACCCCATCTTTGCTGTGTATCTCCAAAAACTCGCAGTGCACCATGATACCCAATCTTTGGCTCTATTCAAACAAGTTGTGGAGTTCCCAATAATTTCCATTAATCTTGCCTTTTCCTCTTTGTCAACCTGAAGATGATCGAGCCTACTTTTGAGTTGATCCATATTTTCTTTAAGCATTAGATGCTTTGCCACTTTGGTTTTGAATTCTTCCCTGAACGCATCGACCCAAGGACCAAGGGTCAGATCCTCTGACAGTGGTTTCATCTCGCTCTAGGAATCCAACCAAAAGTCTACCTGCTTCCCATCATTGATCTGCCAAGTAAGATGGTTTGTGATAAATTTTCAACATTCCATCATGAACCACCATATATGAGATCCCATCAGGGGGTTAGCCACATAGAAGATTCTGCTTGGATCGGGGGTATCCAAATACTTATTCCGTAAGATTCTACACCTGAGTTTATTTGGTGTTTCAAACATTTTCCATACTAGTTTGGCTCCAAGGGCCAAGTTTTGAAACTTGATATTTCTGATGCCAGTACCTCCATCCTCCTTGAAATCCCTAACTTTATCCCAATGGATTAGAGGGATACGCCTTTGTTCATTGGATCCTTCCCAAAGGAATTTTTTTAGTATGCTATTGAAAGACTTTGCCACTTTCGATGTTAATTGATTACATGTCATCATATGAATTGATATTGTTGTTAATATTGCTTTTATCATAGTAATTTTGCTTCCCAGGGTTAACCATTTTCCTTTCCAGGTTGAAGCACAATTGCGTAATTTTTCTATCACTTCATTCCATAGGTTGGATCTAATGATTCCATTGAAAATAGGCACTCCCAAATATTTGCAAGGCGTGGAATCCACTGTCTTCTCCAAAATCGTAGTAATCCTTCTTTGGGTCAATTTTTTTGTAAAGAAGAAAGACTTTGGACTTAGTTTTATTGATAGTTTGACCAGAAAGGTCTACATACCTCCCCAATAACTGTTTGATGTTGAATGCTTCCCGTTCACAGGATTCACCGTACAATACTGTATCATCTGCCAATTGGAGGTGAGTTAATGGGTCAATGTTGTTAGCTACTGCTATTCCTCTCCAATTGCCCGTCATTCTTTGGACCTCAATCATCCGGCTTAGGGCCTCAGCCATAATAACAAAAAGGAAGGGTGAAACGGGTTCTCCTTACTGAAGGCCATTTGAACTTTCAAAGAACCCATAAGAGGAACCATTAACAATTACTGAGAAATGAACTGTGAAGATGCATTGATAAATCATTTTTAGCCAATCATCACCAAAACCAAATTTCTCCGGCACTTTCATTAGGAACTGCCATTTTACTCTATCATAGGCCTTACTAACATCTAATTTTATCACCATACTTTTCTATCTCCTGTAGCTGATCAAATGTAGGGCTTCATTCACCACAATGATGTTATCCATAATTTCCCTTCCCAGTGTGAACTCGCCTTGCGTGTGTGAGATGATTGATTCTAGCACAATTTTTAGCCTCATGGTCAGTGCC
Organism: Cunninghamia lanceolata; assembly: GCA_027924645.1. Taxonomy (NCBI): domain Eukaryota; kingdom Viridiplantae; phylum Streptophyta; class Pinopsida; order Cupressales; family Cupressaceae; genus Cunninghamia; species Cunninghamia lanceolata. The sequence continues at coordinate 2,163,053 of BSBN01000471.1, forward strand.
TTGGAGATGATTTTATAAATCGTGTTGTAGAGTGAGTGATGTAGAGGCAAATTGGATAGGAGAAGATAGACAAGGTTCTACTACACCCAAAAGCCCAAAATCAAAGGTCAGTTTGCAAAAGTGGGAAAAAAAATTAGGGACTTTGATTTCTCCATGCAAATGGTGTTTAGGAATGTATAGAGACACATTCCATCCATTGGCAAAGGCAGGTCAAACTTCTGGTTAGCACTTCCTTCACAAACCTAAGAAATGGCTTGTAGCCCTTCAAAATGACAACAATCATAATAATTCTTGACTCATACCTTCAAATGCAAATCTTAGACAATAAATAGATACCCATTATGGCCCCCTATCACATATCTCAAATTGGGTATGGCTTGTTTTGGACGGAATACCTCAACCAATAGCCCCTCTCAATGACCTAAAGCCCCAATTAGGCCAAAATTACAAAGAGACTACTATAGAATGCAAGCCCAAAACTCAACCAAGGGTTTGAACATTTAGAATACATGCCAAAACAAAGGATTTTGTGGGTTTTGTACTTCTACTCTCTGTTGTTACCAAAAATGCATCTATGGTTCCTTCAATGTGCCTTTAAACATCACCTAACACATGGTTTTGTTAGGTCTTTCACATGAACAATGGAAAATCAACTTCTCTGCCCAAACCCTTTATGAAATGCATTAAAACAACACAACAACAATCCATCCCACTGATCTATGAGGTTTTACATCAGTGGAATGGAGGAGAATTCATGGATTTCAACCAAAACCCTTGTTTAGGTTTTAAATGGACTATTTTTGAAAGAAACCTTATATCTCCCTTCAATGCTACTGTTAAGACTCTAGACTACTTTCAAATGCAAGATAAATCTTTATACTATCCAATCAAAACATGATGAAATGATGACAATTCTGTACCTTCCCTGTGTACGGTCTGTAGGAGCGAATTTTCTAGAAAAAAATAGAATTCTGTCAAAAAGCAGTCCAAAATCAATTTCTTGTAGATTGCTTTATCTTCAATGTCATAGCCCCAACTGGTTCTAAGTGAAAGTCACTTCACCATACTTCATTTCCAAACAACCTAGGTTTCATGATAATGTCGTACAATAGAATGGTACGGATTGTTGCTATAGAAAATACAGAAAACAACAAAAAGACAACAGAGAATTGATTTGTATTGTATAGAACTTCTTTCACCTCTCTACAATGATAATATTCAAGGTGTTTTAAACTTATTCACACCTTGAACAACTCCTTGAAGGCAGTTTGGTTTGATGGGAAGGTTTACAACCACTTCTTCCCATCGAACTTCCTTGGCAGTTTTGATACTTCAACTACTTGCAACTGTTAACTAGTTTTGTCCTTACATGCTTAGGACTATTTATTCTTTAACAAGTGCCTTCAAACATTTGGCAATTGTATTAAGACTTTGACATACCTTCCTAACACTTTGACATGCCTTTACAAGGCTTACAATATGAGATTTTATATGACTGCCTCTTTAGGACTGTTAAGGTTGCCTCTTATTACAAGGTATGATTGTAGGATTGCTCATTACAAACATGGCATCATGGCCTTTATTACATCATGAGAAAATGGTCTTCAGGACCTTATTGAATCAACAAACAAAATAAACATCAAAGCAATAGAACTCAAGACCTTAGTCTTCTTGGTGCTCCTGCACCATACTCCCTGGGTGGAAAGAGAACTCAAGTCTCTTGAGGAAGTAGATTAGCAATTGTGACACCATGCTTCAAGATGTCTTCTTCACTCATCCAAGTGGCATCTTCAATGGGTAAGCCACTCCATTTGACAAGAAACAGTTTGTATGTCTTCTTTTTAGTCTTCTTCAAGACCTTGGTGTCAAGAATGCATTCCAACTTCAATGGCTGATTGGGTGGGATACCTTTGACCCAATCTTCATCTCCTACTACTATCATATCTACCTCTGAATCTGCATTAGAATCACCTTTGAAAGGAAACAAATCTGAAACATTGAAGATGGGAGATATGGCCAAGCCTTGAGGAAGTTCAATCTCATAGGCATTGGGCCCAAACTTGTGCACAATCTGGCATGGTCCTATCTTCTTCATGAGGAGTTTGGTTGGCTTCCCCTTAGGAAGTCTTTCCTTCTTCAAATGTGCCATGGCCAAATCCTCAAACTTGTATTTTACATCTCTCCTTCTTTCATTGGCTTTCTCCTTGTACTTGTCATTGTTCTTTTGAAGAGTTTCTTTGACATTATCATGGATGTCCTTCATGGCCAATGCAAAGTCTTCTCCTTGAGCACTTTTCCTTTCCAATCCATGGAGATCTCTCAATTCAAGAATAACCCTTGGGTGAATGCCATAAACAATCTCAAATGGACTCCTTCCTGTGCTCCTATTGGTGGAATCATTATAGGCAAACTCTGCTTGAGGGATGATCATATCCCATGCCTCTCCATGTTGTTTGGTAAGACACCTGAGAAGATTTCCCAAGGACCTATTCACCACCTCAGTTTGGCCATCAGTCTGAGGGTGATAGGCTGAAGTAAAGGATAATTGAGTGCCCAACTTCTTCCACAAAGTGTGCCAAAAATGGCCTACAAACTTTGGATCCCTATCAGTCACAATGTTAAGAGGCAAACCATGGATTCTAACAATTTATTTGAAGAACAAACCAACAATGTGAGAAGCATCATTAGTGCATTTACATGGCAAGAAATGAGCCATCTTACTGAATCTATCCGCCACAACAAATATACTATCAAAGCCTGTTTGAGTCCTAGGAAGACCCAAAATAAAATGCATGCTAATACTTTCCCATGGCCTATTAGGAATAGGAAGTGGCTGATATAGACTAGCATTAGATGAAGTACCCTTTGCCCTTTGACAAATACTACAACATTCAACAAATTTTCTGATATCTGATTGCATTTTAGGCCAAAAATAAAACCTCTTCACCTGATCCAATGTTTTATCCAACCCAAAGTGACCTCCTAGTCCACCACAATGTTTTTCCTTTATGATGTTCTCCCTCATGGAACACCTAGGAACACCTAGTTGGCTGCCTTTGAACAACAACCCCTGCTGCAACAAAAACTCAGAAAAATTAGAATGATAAGAGTCTAAAAATTGTGAACAAACTTCATATACCTCCTTGAAATCTTCATCATACTGATACATATGTTTGAGAGTATCAACCCCTACACTTTGCAACTGAATTTCTTGAAGCATACACAATCTTCTACTCAATGCATCTGCCACTTTGTTAGTCTGCTCCTTCTTGTGTTTGATTGAAAAAGTAGGCTCGGAGTTTCTCAACCCATTTCATATGCCTATGATTGAGTTTCTCCTGTGAATTTAGAAAACTAAGTGCATGGTTGTCAGTATAAACAATAAATTATTTTGGCAAAATATAGTGCCTCCATTTTTTCAAAGCTTGTACCATTGCATACAATTCCAAGTCATAAGTAGAGTACTTTCTCTTAGCATCATTCAATTTTTCACTAAAGAAAGCAACAGGCCTGCCTTCTTGACTTAGGACAACCCCTATAGCAAGGTTACTAGCATCACATTCCACTACAAACAACTTGTTAAAGTCAGGCAAAACAAGTATGGGCTGTTGTGCTACCTTTTGTTTCAGAATTTCAAAAGAATCATTGGTTGCCTTTGTCCACAAAAATTTACATTTCTTCCCCCCTTTGATGGTATCCAAAATTGGTGCACAAATATGACTAAAACCCCTTATGAATTTTCTATAAAATGTTGCCAAACCATGAAAAATTTTCACATAACCTGCTATTTTTGGAGTTGGCCATGACAAAATGGCTTCTACCTTTGTTGGATCCATCTTCAAACTACCTTGTGAAATCACAAAACCAAGATAGGTGAGTTCTTCCTTCATGAAGACACTCTTTTCCATGTTGATAATCAATTGTTCATCATGTAACTTCCTCAAAACCTGATCCAAATGTTGTAAATGCTCTTCCTTAGTCCTGCTGAAAACAAGAATGTCATCCAAATACACCACAACAAATTTTCCAATGAAATCCTTCAATACTTCATTCATGAGACGCATAAAAGTACTTGAAGCATTAGATAGACCAAATGGCATCACCAACCACTCATAAAGACCCTCATTTGTTTTGAATGTTTTCTTCCATTCATCCCCTTGTTTGATCCTAATTTGATGATACCCACTCTTAAGGTCAATCTTAGAAAAGTATCTAGCCCCTCCCAAACAGTCCATTAGGTCCTCAATTCTTGGCATAGGGAACCTATATCTTATGGTAATCTTGTTAATGGCTCTAGAATCCATGCACAACCTCCATTTACCATCCTTTTTAGGGGCTAGGACTGTTGGGACAGCACATGGGCTAAGGCTCTTTCTTACCAATCCCTTATCCAACAATTCTTGCACTTGCTTGGCAATCTCTTCATTTTGTGAAGGTGTCATTTTGTAGGCTTCTTTGTTTGGCAAAGTAGATCCCAGTATGAAGTCAATTTGATGGCTTATGTCGCTAATAGGTGGCAAATTAGGCATTTCTTCTACCATAATCCCCTTATACTTCTCTAGCAATTGTTCCACCTCATTAGGAACTTCTTCCTTACTAGGATCATGCAAACTAGGACTGTTTTTAGGCTTCAAAATTAGAGCATACCCTTGGATTCCTTCCTCCTTAAGGGCATCTAGAAACTCTTTACCATTCACAATCATGACACTTGAGCCAACATTCTTCTCTACATGCTCATCAGGCAATGGATCCATTCTATACTTTCTACCATTCTTAGTTATGATGAAAGAATTAGTTTTACCATCATGTTGTGATTGAACATCATATTGCCATGGACGTCTTAACAACAAATGACAAGCATCCATAGGAATTATATCACACAAAATTTTGTCGTTATATTCTCCCATCTCAAATTCAACCCATGATTGTTCATCTACCAAAACTTGTTGCCCTTTATTCAACCATGATAGTTTATAAGGACTAATATGAGGAAGCCTTTTCAATTTCAATTTGTCTACCATTTCAATGGAAACCAAATTTTTAGTTGAGCCTGAATCAACAATTACCTTGCAAATCTTACCATAGGCCTTGCATGTTGTCCTGAACAATGTCTTCCTTTGAGGGGGTTCTTGTGTTTGAGGCACCTTCAACATGGTTCTTCTCATCATCAAGCTTTCTCCTTCATGGACCAGGGATGCACTTCCAATTGGAGAGTTGACACTTTGGCAATCTTCCTCTTGGATCAATTGGTTCCTTCTCTCTCCTCCATGAGAGCTTGAGGCTTGCTTTTCAGGACACTTGAAGGCTGGATGTCCCACTTGGTTGCAATTGTAGCACCTTCCTATGAAGACATTAGGACCTCTCCCTAGTCCACCAATTCTACCTCTTCCATTAGGCCTTCTTCCTCTTAAGCCTCCCCTAGAACCGGATTCTCCACTTTGCTCTTGGGAACTAGATTCCCCTTGACTTCTTTGGGATTGATTTCTGCCCCCAAAACTGCCCCTACCTCTAAAATTTCTGCCACCTCTTCCTCTATTTTGTTGCTCACCTTTTCTCTTCAACTTCTCTTTAGCCCTTAATGCCACTTGAAAGCATTTCTCTACAATTTTAGGGGTTAATGAACTTATCTCATCTTTAATGTTAAACCTCAAACCATTTAGACACCTTGCCACTTTAGCTTTTTCATCCTCCATGTACCCACAACGAAGAGTGTATTTGTGAAACTCCTCGATGTAAGTAGCCACATCCAAATCTCTTTGCTTGAGATTTTGCATCTTCTTGTAGATCTGCACTTCATAGTCTGATGGAAGGAATTGGGACTTGATCCTCTCCAACATTCTGCTCCATGAAGAGATCATACTCTTCCCATTCTTTACCCTCTCTCCTTGGGTTTAATTCCACCATGTAAGGGCAGCACCTTTGAGTTTAGTTTTTGCAAACTTCACCCTCTTACTTTCAGGAACTTCTTTGTATTCAAAGTAGTTGTTTAGAGCCTTAATCCACTCCATGACTTCATTAGCATTCATCTTCCCACTGAACATGGGAATCTCCATCCGAGCCTCCGAAGAATCCTTGCCAATTGCCTTGATGGCTTCAAGGAAATGCTTTTGATCAACTGGTACCTCTACCTCTTCTTGCTCTTCTTCCTCCCCTTTCTCTTCCTCTTCATCTTAACCTTCATCTATCCTCTTCCCTATCCTCAATGCCTTCAACTCTTCTTGGATTGCTTCCTTGACTCCACTTTTGATCTTCTCTTCCATCTCCTTGAACTTCTTGACCACTTCCGTGGTCATCCCCTTTGGAGGCATATTGCTGGCATCTCCTTCACTCTCCTCTACTGACATATACTAGGCCTTATACCACCACCAATAGAACCTTTTATGGATTTGATACCACTATGATGTAGAGGCAAATTGGATAGGAGAAGATAGACAAGAAAGACAAGGTTCTACTACACCCAAAAGCCCAAAATCAAAGGTCAGTTTGCAAAAGTGGGAACAACAGTTAGGGACTTTGATTTCTCCATGGAAATGGTGTTTAGGCATGTATAGGGACCCATTCCATCCATTGGCAAAGGCAGGTCAAACTTCTGGTTAGCACTTCCTTCAAAAACCTAAGAAATGGCTTGCAGCCCTTCAAAATGACAACAGGCCTAATAATTATTGACTCAGACATTCAAATACAAATCTTAGACAATCAATAGATACCCATTATGGCCCCCTATCACATATCCCAAATTGGTTATGGCTTGATTTGGACGGAATACCTCAACCAATAGCCCCTCTCAATGACCTAGAGCCCTAATTAGGCCAAAATTACAAAGAGACTACTATAGAATGTGTTGGTGCCTGCTACTGGTTTAGGTTTCAAATATTCATTTGCAAGCACTTTCATAAAAAATCTCAAAAAATTTCTAAGTCTTTCAGCTGAAAAATGCAAAAAATAGTTGTATGTGCATGGTCGTTTGTATGTATAAGCAGGTTCAGATGTACATTCAGGCATACAAGACGGTTTGTATGTTCAATCGGCCTTCAAAAAATAGTAAGAAATTGGTTGTATGCATTTCACAATGCATATCGGGTTTGTATATGCATTGAGGAATCTATCGCAGACTCCGGGAATATGCTGCGTTTGTATCTAAGGGACAATGTATATCACAAAGGTAAAAGAGGTGAATGTATGTCCGACATACATTGGGAATGTACATTGCAAATATACAAGAGGCCGACATGCATTTGCTACAGTGAAATGTTTCATCAGTGAAACAACACTCATCGACAGTTCACATTGAAGTCTCCCCGGCGGCTGATGCACATACATGGCCGATATACATTTGGTGGGGTACAAAGGAGATTGTATGTGTTCGACATACAATGTGAGCATACAAAGCAGAATGTATATCAGGTAGATGCACAAATAGCAAGCAAAGAAAAGATACATGCAAGGCAGGAACCAAACGGTGGGACCCACCGATTGCATATACAAGTGTGATTGTATGTTCGCACATGCATTCCTGAGATGCATTGGCTGGACCATAAAAGGTATGCAATGTAGTTGACAAAGGCAGAAGTCCAGGTGAATGTATGTTTTGGCTTGTATGTTTGCATTGCATATGCGATATACAGGTGAACATACAAGGGAGCGATGTACAAGCTGGACCTGACCGGAAAATGTGAAACGACAAATTTAAGGTTGGGGTCTGTAGCTTGCATGTATATGGCATTGTATATGCTGATATACAAAAGAATGAGATACAAGGCCCGGATTTGAAACTTGTTCCAATCTATTTTATAAAATTTGAAATCCGTAGAATGTATATTGCGTTTGTATATGCAATATACAAAGCGAATATGCAAAGGTTAAGATACAAGCCAGATTTCAAAGTGATTGCAATTTGTTTCACAATGATTTGAGATCCGCATTGTATGTATATTGCATATTGTATATATGCAATATACAAGGAGATATGCAAAAGAAAATGTACAAGGTGGGACCTGAATGCGATTTCAATTTGTTCTATAAAAATTGGGGTTCGCGCCTTGTATGTAGGCAGTTGTATGTATATGCATGTTCTTTTGCATATACATGGTGAAAAAAGGCAAAATATGGCGGAAAGGGCAAAATGCATGTTTTTGATGGGAAAAGTCAGCGATGGAAGCACAGGGTGCCTACGTGGCATAATTTCATTGGCTGGTGAATTTTTAGCACGATTTTAGGCCGCAGATCTTGGCGATAGGAAGGGAAATCGACGGCCATGATTCAAGTGTTCTACAGGGGCGATTTCTTTGTACTTGCAGCTGTTTTCAAGTGGGAAAATTTCTTAAGCATGCAGCCATTGAATTACCAAAGGCCGCGGGTAGGTTGGCATTTATGGAAACTACAGATGCATGGTCAATGATTGACGGGCCAACCACCATTTTTAATGGAAAATCTTCAGGCGGCTGCGTATCTCCTGTTTCCACCTGTTTCTTTCCTCTTGTCTCCCTGCTACATTCAATGTTTTGGGTGCCATTCTGTGGTGCGCTGTATTTGGCAGGAATTTTTAAATGTCTTGTAATTATTGCTAAGTACATAGTCGTGCTATAAAAGGCAAACTGTGTTACTCATTTCTGTTGTTGAAGACTTGGGCAAATTTTTGGAGAAAATAATGAAAACAAAGCCTTTCTTAGTTGTTCTGTCTCATTTTGGAGTTTATGTGTTGCATTTTGAATGCATGTTGTACAAATTTTTAGTTTCATTGTTGTTGTATATGAAAAATGCATTCTTGCATGTGTTTAGTTGTCTGTCTCCATTTGCTGTATGCATAGCTTCTTTTGAATCTAGTTGCTAAGGGTTTCTCAAATTCTAGAATACAAATTTGCTGTATTATATGCTTGATCTCTAACTTCCACTGAAGGAGTGGATTAAATTGTTTTAGGTTAAGTATGGGGAAGGTTGTATGTCAGCTGGGATGTTAGTAAGTAGAGGCAGCTAAATACTCAGTCTTGGGTGGTGTTTGTAAGGCAAATGCCAGTCATAACCCCTTGAAACTTGAATGCTAGTGCAAATCATTCTCTTGTATACGTCTAGTTGACTCCTTGCCCTGAGATAGGCACCAGTCTGCTTCATGTGTACTAGTTATGATCCAAAAAACCCCTATCTTGCATCCAAAAATCAAAACCAAATCATTTCATTCTTCCAACTTGTTAGTTTGTAAGAGTAGGAATAGGATCCCTGCATACTCTCATTTCTCAACCAGTTAGATATGTCTAGGAATGTTGCAGCCTTGTGATTTATCACAAAAATCTTGGTCCAAACATGAGAGTACTCTGCCTGTTGTTGTAAAGCTAAATCTTTCTATCATTAGGTGAGTCAAAGTTAAATCTTTAGCTATAGGGATACCCCCCTTGGTGCGGCAGAACCAGAAGTGAAGGGGAGGCAGCTCACACAACCTCCTGTATTTGTTGGCCGGATCTACCTGTGCATCGGAACTGGCAAACCCTCTGCCAATCCGGAGAGAAAGAACCAACAGAATGCAAGCCCAGAACTCAACCAAGGGTTTGAACATTTAGAATACATGCCAAAACAAAGGATTTTGTGGGTTTTGTACTTCTCCTCTCTGTTGTTCCCAAAATGCATCTATGGTTCGTTCAATGTGCCTTTAAACATCACCTAACACATGGTTTTGTTAGGTCTTTCACATGAACAGTAGAAAATCACCTTCTCTACCCAAACCCTTTATGAAATGCATTAAAACAACACAACAACAATCCATCCCACTGATCTATGAGGTTTTACATCAGTGGAATGGAGGAGAATTCATGGATTTCAACCAAAACCCTTGTTTAGGTTTTAAATGGATTGTTTTTGGAAGAAACCTTATATCTCCCTTCAATGCTACTATTAAGACACCAGACTACTTTCAAATGCAAGATAAATCTTTATACTATCCAATCAAAACATGATGAAATGATGACAATTCTGTACCTTCCCTGTGTACGGCCTGTAGGAGCAAATTTTCCAAAAAAAATAGAATTATGTCAAAGAGCAGTCCAAAATTAATTGCTTGTAGATTGCTTTATCTTCAATGTCATAGCCCCAACTAGTTCTAAGTGAAGTCTCTTCACCATACTTCATTTCCAAACAACCTAGGTTTCATGACAATGCTATACAATAGAATGGTACGGACTGTTGCTATAGAAAATATAGAAAACAACAAAAAGACAACAGAGAATTAATTTGTATTGTATAGAACTTATTTCACCTCTCTAAAATGATCATATTCAAGGTGTTTTAAACTTTTTCACACCTTGAACAACTCCTTGAAGCCAGTTTGGTTCGATGGGAAGGTTTACAACCACTTCTTCCCATTGAACTTCCTTGGCAGTTTTGATACTTCAACTACTTGCAACTGTTAACCAGTTTTGTCCTTACATGCTTAGGAGTATTCAGTCTTTAACAAGTGCCTTCAAACATTTGGCAATTGTATTAAGACTTTGACATACCTTCCTAACACTTTGACATGCCTTTACAAGGCTTACAATATGAGATTTTATATGACTGCCTCTTTAGGACTGTTAAGGCTGCCTCCTATTACAAGGTATGATTGTAGGATTGCTCATTTTTCACAAACATGGCATCATGGCCTTTATTACATCATGAGAAAATGGTCTTCAAGACCTTATTGAATCAACAAAAAAATAAACATCAAAGCAATAGAACTCAAGACCTTAGTCTTCTTGGTGCCCCTGCACCAGTGAGATGGGCCAAAAATCATCAAAGGTCTTGAAATCTTCCTTCTTGGGAATGAGTACTATAACCGTATTGCTCAAATACTTCACAAATTTCTTTCTCTTCTTGAAGTCTTCAGCAATTTCCACTATATCCCCCTTAAGAAATGCTAGCATTTCTAATAAAACGAGGTGGGGAAACCATCTAGTCTCGGTGCCTTATTAGGGTGCATCTCAAAGTTGACTGCTTTCAATTCTTCTTCTCTGAAAGATTTTGTTAATGCTTTATTTTGTTCTAATGTAATTATATTTGGAATACAGTCTAAAACTTTGCTTAGATCTAAAAGGTCAGCAAAATCCTTGGGACCAAGGAGGTTTTGAAAAAACTCGATGGCCGTGTGCTGGATACCATCTGAATCTGAGTGTGTCTGTCCTTCTAGGTCTTGAATAGAGGTAATTCTATTTCACATCTTCCTCACCTTGGTTGAGTTATGGAAGAAGCATGTGTTCAGATCTCCTTCCTCTAGCCACACTTCTCGTGACTTGGCTCTCTAGTATTCTTCTTCTTTGACCAACACTTACGAATGTTGCATGAGAAGAACTTTTTCTTTCTCAAAATCTAGCCCCATACCACAACGAATGACTTGTTCATTCAATTCTCTAAGTTCTTCAATTCTTGCTTTATCTTTCAAGATGTTCCTAAAGGAAGATTTGCTCCAGGCAATCAAATTAGACTTTAAATATTGAAGTTTACATATAAATCTGTAGCTTATCATCCCTACTCACCTTGTGGCCCTTTTCCACCAAGTTTCCAGAAGTGGTAGAAGATCTGCACTGTGGAACCACATTTTTTCGAACTTGAATAGACTATTCCTTGGTTTTGAGTCTGAATTGATATTTAGTTCAACTGGGAAGTGATCCAAGCCAAAGATAGGAAGAATGCAAGCGGTGAGATCATGAGGAGAATTTAGCTAGAAGTTGTTAAAGAAAAACCAACCAAGTTTCTCTGAGATATTTGTGAACCTTGAACGATGATTAGTCCATGTGTGGGCATCATTCTTTATCTGAACTTCATTTATTCTTGTTGACTCCACAAACCATCGAAAGCATTTCATGGCCTATGATTCCACTTGCAAGCCCCCACTTTTTTCTCCAAGTCTTAGGATGGCATTAAGGTCACCCCCTAAGATCACTTTCTCCTCACGCCATTGTTCGATTATGGATTGCAAGCTCCTCCAAAGACACTATTTCTCTTGGTTTTTGGTAGGTCTGTAAACATTAATAATAAAGAAGGTTAATGGAATATTGTGACAAATTACTTCTAATAGCATCTAATTCTTATCTCCCAATTACATAATGATATCTGCCTCACTGCATTTCCATATTGAAAGGAAGCTAGGTGTGCGGAAAATGCTTCCTACACTAATCTATTGAGGAGAGGGCTATGCAAATTCAAATTTATCCTAACTATTACAGAAATGCTAAACCATTAACATGAGAAAAACACAAGAGCCAGAAAGTAGATAGAAGAAGAGAGACAAAGATTTACGGTGGGGAAAACCCTTATTGGGTGAAAAACCCCACACTCAGAAACCTGCACAATGTATTAACAAATCTGAAAGAATGTTTACAATACACTTGCAATGCAAGCTTCAATGGTCCTCGACACTCATGTCTGGAGTCAATCCAGCAGCATAACAGTACCTGTAAACCTGTGATACAAACTCCATCTCCAAGCACCTGTATAAATAGGAAATACAAGGCAATATTGGACCTTTCTTGGAATGGGCATCCAACATGGCTTCTTGGACCAAAACCTATGCCTAGGGACACTTGGCCAACATTGTAGAATGTTCCTGATACTTGTCCACAGCTCCCATCCCAAAGGGGTCACCTATTTCCAAAATGGGCTATGACAGATGCTCTTACGACACTTACGACCGTCATAGAATCTGTCATAGCGGTTACAACTTACAGCTGTAAGAGAATCTGTCATACACATGCTATAAATAGCATACTCTCTTACAACATGTCATATTCCACCTTGGGGCGCCCAAATATGCCTTATTCAAAGATGCTTCATGACACATGTCATCTCCTGTCTTACAATCTTCTATTTTCAACTCTTACATGTCATAGATTCGTCATAGGAATCCGTCATAACTGTTTCGGTCAAACATTCCTTACACAACATGGAAGATGTTGACACATGGTAGAATATTCCTACCACTAAGTGGGATGCCTATCTCCTCATGTGAGGACAAAAATACAAGTTGTCATAATCCATGTAGGATTGACACATCACTGTGCCACATCCCACAATATGACAATATGGATTCCAAATATTTACAACATAGGCAATTAAATAATAAATACAAACATTACAAATGCAGAGAATTACCAAGGTTGAGACACCTTAATTCCCAACATTCTCCCACTTGTCAAACACCTTGTAAGAACCAATAGAAAAAATATGATTTAACTGCTATAGGCCGAGAGGCCCATAGACTCCAAACACCATTTGAACTTCTTTGTGCCCACTGGCTTCATCAATGCATCTGCAACATTCTTCAAAGTATCTACCTGTTGATAACTGAGAGGGGGGGGTGAATCAGTTATCCTAATTATTTCCTTTATTAAACTTTCCCTTTAATTGATGCAGCATAAAATCAAACATAAAACATTAACCATAAAACAAGAAACACATGACACAGTATTTTTGACGTGGAAACCCTGTTAAGGGAGAAAACCACGGGGTGATTAACCCAAAATTATTCTCTGTTAGAAGAATAGGAAATTACAAAGATGGCACTTGCCAATTAGGGCTCACTGCCCGAGCACACTGCTCACAAGAGGCCCACTGCCTACAAGAAGACACACTGTCTACAAAGTGATGAGAATCACAGTCTTGAACTGATTGGAAGCATCTGCATATGCTGGAGTTCAGTTCCGGTTAGGCTCAGTACACTGATCTGCTGCACTTCATCTTTCCTCTGTTCTTTATTCTGCTATCTTTCACATACCGGATCCTTTTTGCTACCTCTGCTCTTTATCTAGACTTATTCGCATATCTCTCCACAACAACAACCCTTTCACAACTAAATCCATCCTCTATATATATCCGCACAAGTAATTTCATCACCTTTCTAGTCGGCATCCGGAACAGTCTAGTTTCTTATAAACTTTCATTCTGTCGGCTGAATCCTTCCTCACCAAGCAATGCGGATCAAGCATATACTTGTAGATATCATTAATCATGTCGGCCAAACATGATTCATGCCTTCACTACTTCTGTCATCAGCAGTAACCCATCCGGAAAGCAGTCTGATACTCTGCCAGTCAGTTCTTCCTCTGTTTTCACTGTCTCTCAGGAATCCGGTACTCAACCATTCATATCTTTTTCTTTGTTCATCACCGGAGGCTAAATCCTTGGAATATACCACTCAGGGTAGTCCTCTTGACTTTCCCAAATCCGCACTGCACCAAGACACTTCCTCTGAGAGATCCGGACCAATCTGTCGGACCTTGCCACATGCTCTGTTCTTCTTCACCGGACCACAACATTCTTTATTCTGACTTCCGGTAGAGACACATTATGACTTGCGGATATGTGGGATGACCTTTGTTGCCATCAATGACAACAACCATGAATCCATATAGTGTCTCTTGCCAACAATCTCCCCCTTTGGCATTGATGGCAACACTTAGTGAAAAATGACTAAGTGTTTTCACTATGCTCCCCCTTTGCTGATGCTCTGTCTTTATATACAATTTCTGGAACTCCCCCTTAGTTGGATTCCTCATTTTTCACTGCTCCTCACTCCCCCTTTGACATCAATGGCAAAGGGTAGGGTCCGCACACCAAAATTTTCAAAAATTTTCTCTATATAGCCGCATATTTACATACTCACATGTATTGAAGAATGTCTGCAAAGGATGTCTGCAATTGGATCATTTCTGTAGCCCAACTTTGCTTCATTCTATCCAAAATTGAAATGTGACCACTTAGCAAAAATGCAAACGCTTCTGCCCGCTTGAGATCTGTCGGATCTTTTGTTTGGGCGGTGGTCTGAGCATCACTGATGGCCTCATGCATGGTTTCCAACTTAGGGATTATAATCCTTCTAAGTTCTCCCATCCGGTTGGTGATGTTCTTTCTTTCCTTCTCAAGATTTTTTATTTCATTCAAGACTGCAATGGTCTGACATTCTTGATTTATTATAGAGGAAGAGAGAGGATCAAAACTTTGAGATAAGCTTTGTAGCTTATCCTGTTCCTCTTTTATTTTCTTGTCAAATGCTGCTGTTGCCTTTGACCAGGATATACAAAATTTGTAGATGTCACCGCCATCCTTAAGAGCATTCTCTAAGCTCCTTATTCCAATGCTTACAATCTTCCTATCCTTAGAGATTAATTCTAATATTTCTGAAAATCTCTTATCCAAAAATTCCTTCCGGACCTTTTCTTCAGCTGATTTTTCTAAAGAATCAAAATGTGTATCAACACTGCTGACTAAGGTTTTTAGATTACCGGAAGTGGAGGCTGTCGGATCTATCTGGATTGATGGCATGATCTTTACAAGTATTCCGGAAGCAGCCTCTATCAACTCACAGTCTTCCATATGAGACTTCAGGAGCTTTTCATTTGCCTTGGCATTTGCAAATGAAGCTATCTTCATTGTTTGTACCGGAGAGAGAGAGTCAAAATCAAATGGACCTTTTAGAAGCTCCGGTTCATCAATCTCTAGAGTTTCTTTACTCAAAAATTGTTGAACAGTTTGTGCAGTGTCTCTTGCCGGAGACAGATGTTTCTTTTCTTCTGCAGTCTTAGAACTGTCAACCTCTTTGTCTTTCACCACTGCTTCCTTCTCCTGTAGTTGCTCTTCTTCTTTGGATCCGGAGACTGTAGGGGAAACCGGAGGAGAGATGCTAGTTTGTTCATGAGCCACTTCTTCTGGAGCAGAGGGTCCCAAGTCCTCAGCTGTTTCTGTACCTAAATCCTCTACAACCGGAAGATTGAACCTTTTGAAGGCCTTCCGGAGGATCTCTTCTGTTTCTTGGGCCACTTTGTCAGTCTCGCCAAGCATGAGTTGATTCATCCTGGCTTTGCTTCTGAACTCATCTTTGCAGTCTTTGAAGATAATGTTCATGGTCTTGGGATCAATTTGAGGATATAGCTGAATAGCTATCTGCTCCCGGATCTCAAGATCTTTAGCATGAGCATTATTCTTTCTCACTTCCATTTCCTTTTCTAGGCTTTTAGGAATAAGAGATATTATTTCAATGAAAGCCTTATTATATATGTTAAGATATTTTACTGTGGCCTCTTGCAGAGTCTTTTGGTCGGCCTCACTGAAGTCATCATATGATTCAGTCATTGGTTGAAGATTTCCATCCACCGTGACCGACTTGATTATGCTCTCTAGTGACAGAGTGGGCTTTTCAACAGTTACCTCTGCCATTTCCTCCTTGTCTTGGCCTGTGGAGGGCTTACCGGATCCTTTCTTTTTCTGTTTCTTTACTTCTCTTACTCCCTCATCTGATTCTGTTTCCTCTTCATCCTTTTGGCTTCCATAAGCCCTTGTGGCTTTTGCCTTTGATCTCTTACCGGATGCCTGAACTTCCGGTTTTGAACTTTTGGTTGTGGAAGGTGCAGGTCTCTTTGATGATCTGGTCCGGGTGGGAGTTTCAACCGGAGCACTTTCTTTGCTTTTCTCTTCTTCCTCGGCCTTCCTCCTCTTTTCCCGGCTGGCATCAAGTGCCTCCTTTGAGATACCTAGGCCTTGAGCAATGTGCTCTACTTCTTTTCTTACCTTTCTTTTAATCTCAGGTTCCCTGAGTTCTACATGTATTTTTACACTCAGCTCCTCAAAGGTTCCAAACCTTTCTGCCTTAGGATCTTTGGGCTGACTTAGCATGTGTTTAACATGCAGCTCCACTATCTGTTCATCAACTTCATACCCCATGGGCATGAACCAGACAGTCCTTGGCTCCACTGCCTCCATTAGGCACTGATCAGTGTCAACCATAAAGCACACTGAATCCTTGTATTTCTCAATGAGAGACTGGGGAATTCTCTCTCTTGCTTGCATCATGCTCTGAAAGTTTTTGAAGTATCCCCATAGAGCTGTATTTCTCGCTTTTGCATCCCCAAGTCCATGCAAATAGTCTCTTATCTGGACTGCAACAGGTTTGTCATTCTGCCATACCCATCCACTTGTTCCGGGTAGCTCATTCATGAAGTAGAAGAATAGACATACAATCAGAGTACCATACTTACAGGAATTCTTCTTATCCTTCTTGATTTTCTGTATATTTTCCATTAATTGGCTTAGCAGTAGTTCGCAGAGATCATACTCTGCATTCTTTCTTAGCATCTCATAGGCAGTGTATACTGCAGTTCCGGATACAGAATTTTCCCTGCTGGAGTGGTAGATCTTGTATCCTATTATCATTGATGCATATTTGATATCCGGATCGGAGATGTCTTCAATGGTCATTGCCCTTTTGTCAAATTTTGATCCGGTGGCCTCAGTTACAATGTTGTTCTTGACAGATTTGAGGATAGGTACTCCTCCGGAAGAGTATAGGCCAGTTACTGCTCTAATTGCCTCTTTTGTGATCTTGCAGGGTCTATCTAGCCATAGAAAGTTGTCATGCATCCTGCTCAGTACATACCGGACCCATTCATCCTCTTCAAAACAGGGGAAATGAATAAATTGCTCAAATTGTTTCTTCTGAATATCCTTATACTCTGGTTTAAGCTCAAAAGCATTGTCAATCAGCTGCTTGTGATAAAGGTCTCTTAATTTGAATTCCCCAAATTCCTCAATGTTTGCATGTATGTAAACCCTAATGTCTTCGGTGTGTAAAACTCCGTGGGGAACACTAGAGAAGGCTCCTAGTGGGTCTACCTCCAATGATTTGTAGGGATGTTTCTTGAATGAGGGGCGAGGTCTATCAGAGATCTTAACTATGTTTGGAGTAGCCATTCTTCAAAGATTTGCAGTGAGGTAATGAAAAACGGAGAATACCTTATGCGCCTTCGGTTTGCACGGAGTGGTTGGATTGATTTCTTTATGCAATAGCTTCGGCAGGAGATCCTTGGTGCTTGATGAACCTTGTTGCAGAGCTCCACTTTTCGCTTCTTCTCGAGTGCAGAATGAGCAAATGACCTTTGAGAAATCCCTTAAATTGCTCCGCGAACCCTAATATCTGTCTGCAATAAATGCTTCACCTACATCATTCCGGTTTGCCTTGTCTGGATAGTTTGGAGTATCCCGGATTGGTTCTGATCTGAGGATATCATCCGGATCTTTCAATCATGAATAAATCGAGGTAACATATTACAAGAGCATCCCAAACACTCTGTCCAATCCGCAGAACAAGATAGTGCATTTCCGGATCTTTCCGGACCTTTTTGTAATCCTCTATCATACCGGAGCATCTCGCTGAACAGGTCTTATTTGATCGATCACAGCTTCTTCATAACTCCATGCGGACCTCTGAAAACTTGACTGAAGTATCTCAAGACTCATATCTAAAAACCCTTTGATCCGCATCTTGTGCCACATCCGGCACCACTTGTTTGGCTGGGGGAACAAGATTTTCTTTGAGTCTCCCCCTGAGCCTGAGCTCACTTTTTAATTTCCGGAAGAAATATCAGCACCAGAGTCTGGTGCGGATCCAACCTCTACATTCTCTGAACTTTTCTTCACCCAAATCTTGCTCATCTGATTCCTAACCTCATCCGCATTCATCTTTTGTTTACCCTTGTCTTGATTCTGATCATACACCGGACCTCTTTTGTCCTGATTCTTGTTTCTGCAAACTTTAGCATTATGACCGGACCTATTGCAGATTTGGCAAATAACATTTCTTTGCATATTTGACTGATATCCTTTTGATCTGCATTGATTAGCCATATGACCTACTCTATTGCATGTGAAGCATCTACCTTTGAATGATTTGTTTACTTGCATTCTTCTGCATTCATGGGATTTGTGTCCATACCTTTTGCAGTTGAAGCACTGTCCGGAGAAGGATGAATTAATCTGATTCATTCTCATTCTGCACTGATTAGCTTTGTGACCAAAGTGGTTGCAGCTGTGGCAGTATCCATTGAAGGATGGATATCTTTGAGCATTTGGCTGTCTTACCGGAGGTCTTCTAGGCCTGCTTCTTGGATTTTCTGATCCAAGATTCTTCTGACCGGATCCAGAGCTTTCTCCTTTCTCATATCCCAAACCATACTTGTCATCTGTCCTCTTTTGACTTCCAAGGAGAACTTCAAGTTGAGCAGAACTTATCTTGAATTTCTCTTTATATTCATTTGCTGTTTGAAGGTCTCTTTTGAGAGAGGCAATTTGATCCTCAAGTTTTCCTTCATTATCTTTGGCATCTTCAAGATCAGATTCAAGATGTCTGATAATCCTGTCCATCTGGTGGCATTCTTCTGATTTTTCTTTAAGAGATTGTCTTAGATTGTCTTCAGCCTTTCTTTTTTCTTCAATCTCTTGAGTAAACTTTATAGTTCCTGATTCCATTTCATGTCTTAACATAATGACTTCTTTTGATAACTTTTCACATAACTTGGTTTGCTCAGTCAATTCTTCATTTGTATTGCTTTCTTCACTTTGTCTTGCCAACTGTTGAAGCAGCTCCTTTCTCTTTTTCATAGAGAGACTTAATTTGTCTTTTAATTCTCTCATGAATTCATCAGCCTGTTTGAGTCTTTCCTTTAATTCACTGACTTCAGAATTCGACTGTTCAAGATCCTCAAGAGCAGTCTTGAGTTGATCCCTTAAACCATATGCATCCATTTGAAATCCCAGATCTTCCTCAAGCTGTTAGGCTCTATTAGGAGGAACTTAGCTCTGATACCAATTGTTGATAACTGAGAGGGGGGGTGAATCAGTTATCCTAATTATTTCCTTTATTGAACTTTCCCTTTAATTGATGCAGCATAAAATCAAACATAAAACATTAACCATAAAACAAGAAACACATGACACAGTATTTTTGACGTGGAAACCCTGTTAAGGGAGAAAACCACGGGGTGATTAACCCAAAATTATTCTCTGTTAGAAGAATAGGAAATTACAAAGATGGCACTTGCCAATTAGGGCTCACTGCCCGAGCACACTGCTCACAAGAGGCCCACTGCCTACAAGAAGACACACTGTCTACAAAGTGATGAGAATCACAGTCTTGAACTGATTGGAAGCATCTGCATATGCTGGAGTTCAGTTCCGGTTAGGCTCAGTACACTGATCTGCTGCACTTCATCTTTCCTCTGTTCTTTATTCTGCTATCTTTCACATACCGGATCCTTTTTGCTACCTCTGCTCTTTATCTAGACTTATTCGCATATCTCTCCACAACAACAACCCTTTCACAACTAAATCCATCCTCTATATATATCCGCACAAGTAATTTCATCACCTTTCTAGTCGGCATCCGGAACAGTCTAGTTTCTTATAAACTTTCATTCTGTCGGCTGAATCCTTCCTCACCAAGCAATGCGGATCAAGCATATACTTGTAGATATCATTAATCATGTCGGCCAAACATGATTCATGCCTTCACTACTTCTGTCATCAGCAGTAACCCATCCGGAAAGCAGTCTGATACTCTGCCAGTCAGTTCTTCCTCTGTTTTCACTGTCTCTCAGGAATCCGGTACTCAACCATTCATATCTTTTTCTTTTTTCATCACCGGAGGCTAAATCCTTGGAATATACCACTCAGGGTAGTCCTCTTGACTTTCCCAAATCCGCACTGCACCAAGACACTTCCTCTGAGAGATCCGGACCAATCTGTCGGACCTTGCCACATGCTCTGTTCTTCTTCACCGGACCACAACATTCTTTATTCTGACTTCCGGTAGAGACACATTATGACTTGCGGATATGTGGGATGACCTTTGTTGCCATCAATGACAACAACCATGAATCCATATAGTGTCTCTTGCCAACACTACCTTCTCCAAATTTACCTTTCCATCCTCAACCATGTATCACATGAAGTGAAACTGAACATCAATGTGCTTTGTTCTAGCATGGAAAGTTGGATTCTTTGCAAGGCAAATTGCACTCTGACTGTCACAACTAATCGTGATCTAACCTGCATCAACACCAATATCAGAATACAATCTCTTAAGCCAAATGGCTTCTTTACAAGCATGAGTTGCTGCCATATACTCATCTTCTATTGTGGATAAAGCAACAACAGGTTGTCGCTTACTCATCCAACTAATAGCACCACCAAAAAGTGTAAAAACATAAGCACTGGTAGATCTCCTGCTGTCAATGTCACCTGCCCAATCTGAATCCACAAATCCACGAATATCAATAGAATGCGGAGGTCCTGAAACATTTCCATGATAACAAATGGAATACTCGGAAGTACCCCTCAAATATCTGAACTCTCTCTTAACTGCATCCCAATGAACCTGTCCAGGATTAGCCATAAATCGACTAAGGACTCCCACTGCTTGGGTAATGTCTGGTCTTGTGCAGACCATAGCATACATCAAACTGCCAACAACACTAGCATAAGGTACTCTACTCATGTCCTCCACCTCACTAGGAGATTTTGAGCAATCCTCAACAGACAACTTTGTCCCCAAAGAAACGGGAACACACAATGGTCTACAATCTACCATGCTGAACCTGTCCAACATGGTCTTCACATACTTACTCTAGCTTAACCAAAGTTTTTTGTTGGTTCTGTCTCTTTTGATTTCCATTCCTAGAATGTACCTGGCTGCCCCTAAATCTTTCATTTCAAATTGAGCTGACAACTAAGATTTAAAATCAGAAATCATATTCTTACCCTTCCCAATGAGCAACATATCATCAACATACAGTGCAACAATGAGAATACGATCACCATCAAATTTATAATACACACAGTGATCCGATTTCGATCTAACAAATCCAATTGACAACACAAAGGCATCAAACTTCAAGTACCATCTCCTAGGTGATTGCTTCAAACCATACAAAGACTTTTTAAGTTTGCAAACCAAATTTTCTTTACCTTTCACCATGTAATGCTCTGGATGTGACATGTAGATTTCTTCCTCCAACTCACCGTGAAGGAAAGCTGTCTTCACATCCATTTGTTCTACCTCCAAGTCATAAGTTGCTGCGAGAGACAACAAGAATCAAATGGATGTCAACTTTGCAACGGGAGAGAAGATCTCACCATAATGTATACCCTCCACTTGTGAATACCCCTTCGCAACCAATCTGGCCTTATACTTCTCAACACTGCCATCTGCACCAATTTTCTTCTTGAACACCCATTTGCATCCAATGGGTTTCTGTCCAGGAGGCAAAGGAACCAAGTCCCAAATTTGATTATTTTCCAAAGAAGCCATTTCTTCCTCCATGGCCTCCTTCCAGGAACCTGCATCCTTCATATCCAAATCCTCTGATACAGTTCTAGGTTCATCACTGTTAGTAAGCAAAGCATAAGCACAACTAGAATCAAGCAATGTAAAACCAAACCTTTCAGGTTGCTTCCTTATCCGTGTAGACATCCTCAAGAGCTGAGGTTGAGGTTCAGCCTCTTCATCTAAGCTTTTAGAGCTACCAGATCTCTCCTCATCATCAGGTCCAACATTGTCTTTCTGTTCAGTCTTCTCATGGGTGAGAGGAAACTAAACAACATCGTCTTTCTTTTCTCTTTCTTCTGGCTACAAAATAGTGGAAGAAGGTGTAAGCTCTCTGAAGATGACACTTTTGCTATACAACACTTTTTCAGCCATGGGGTCCCAAAGCTTGTATCCTTTCACACCAACACCATAGCCGATGAAGATACACTTAACAGCTTTGTTCTCCAACTTTGACCGCTTCTCCCTAGGCACATATGCATATGCCTCACAACCAAAAACACAAAGATGCCTTATTGAAGGCTTTCTACCAAACCACACCTCCATGGGTGTCTTTCCAACAAGAGCTGATGTAGGAGATCTGTTTAACAGATAGCAAGCAGTGGCAACAGCTTCAGCCCAAAACTTTTGTTCTAGGCCAGCTCCACTAAGCATACTCCTAGCCTTCTCCATCAGTGTCCTGTTCATCCTCTCTGCAACTCCATTTTGTTGCAGGGTGTATGAAGTTGTCTTGTGCCTTTCAATCCCAAGTTCCTTGCAATACTTATCAAATTCTGTAGAACAGAACTCACCACCGTTGTCAGTTCTCAAACATTTAATCTTTTTACCAGTCTGATTTTCAGCAAAGGATTTAAACTCCTTAACTTGCTATAGACTTCAGATTTGCTTCTGAGAAAATAAATCCATGTCCTTCTACTGTAATCATCTATAAAAGATACAAAGTATACAGATTTTGATAACGAAGGAACATTAACAGGACCAAACACATTAGAATGAATGAGGTCCAACACACCAGAAGACTTATGAGAACTCGAGTAAAACTGAACACAGTTTTGCTTTCCACAAATTCAATGTTCGCAAAAGTCAAACTCAAGATTACAATCATCTAACTCCTCAACGAGGTTCTTATTTTTCAGGGTATGCAGACCCTTCTCACCAATGTGGCCAAATCTCTTATACCATAACATTGTCTTTTCTATAGGAAGTTTAACTTCTAATGCACGATTACAACCATCAAGACTAGAAAGAACAGATTTCTTCACTGCTCGTTCAGATGGTGGGGATGAAGTGACTATTGCCCTCTTCCTTGAGTTAGAAGAACTATTGCATTGTGAAATGCATGCATGCAGTTGAAACAAAGTACCTCTCCTAGTACCCTTAGCAAGCACCATAGCTCCTCTAGTCATCTTGCATCCTTCTTTCTAAAAGACAACCTGCACACCTGCATCATTCAACATACTTACAGAAAGTACATTCTGTGCTAAGCCTGGGATGTGCAGAACCCCATAGATCCCCTTCACTCAACCATCAGGGAATTGGATAGAGACTCTTCTACGACCAACGATCTTCAGATGAGAGTCATCACCCAGATACACCTTTCCACCATCAAACTCCTTATACTTAGTGAACTAGTCTCGATGCGAGGTCATGTGGAATGATGCACCAAAGTTGATTAGCCACACATCATCAGATGCATGGGTTGCCAAGGCTGCGATGAAAGAATCACCGTCATCTTGTGATTTTTCAGAATATGAATTAGGAGCTTTCTTCTTTTTCTTCTTCTCCTCTTTGCATTCCTTTCAAAAATGCCTGGTCTTGCCATAGTTCCAACAAAGAGCCTTGGACTTTCCAGGAGATTTGGATCTCCCATGGGATTTGGATCTACCCTTCTCAGCTTTCTTGTCCTTTTTCTTCCCTTTCTCCTTGGGTCTTCCACGAACTGCAAGGGCCTCTTTGGCTGCCTCATAAGACTTTCTCCGCATCTCTTTAGACAACAGCAAAGAAACACTTCTTCCATTTTGAATGTGGATGTGGTGCTTCCAATTGCCATGACAAGATGATCCCATGAGTCCAACAGAGAACAAAGCAGGGTCATACACCGATCCTCCTCCTCCATCTTTACACCAATAGATGTCAATTGTGCAACCAGCATGTTAAAGGCATTCATATGATCAACAACAGATCCTCCATCCTCCATTCAAAGAGAATACAACTTCTTTCTTAGAAAAAGTTTATTAACTAGGGATTTGGCTTGATACACATCCCCCAACTTCTTCCAAAGGAGTTTTGTAGTAGTCTCCTCATGGACATTTAACAACACAGAATCGACAAGACTAAGTATTATGAGACCCTTAGCCTTCCGATCCTTGAGATCCCAATCAGCTTGTGACATTTCAGTTGGTTTAGTTCCATTCACACTATCCCAAAGGTCTTGGTCAACTAACATGTCTTCCATTTTGAGCTTCCACAGCTCAAAATTACTGCCATTGAACTTCTCTACTTCAAACCTTCCTGATGTGCCCACCATCTCCTTGCTGCAATAAGATACAAAATGCTCTACACAGACTCCCACTCAACCTAATATTAGCTCAAAAAACCCCTACCCAACAACTAGGACCAAAGGTGATCAAGCTCTGATACCAACTGAAAGGAAGCTAGGTGTGCGGAAAACACTTCCTACACTAATCTATTGAGGAGAGGGCTATGCAAATTCAAATTTATCCTAACTATTACAACAATGTTAAACCATTAACATGAGATATTGTAGCAAAACACAAGCGCCAGAAAGTCGATAGAAGAAGAGATAAAGATTTATGGTGGGGAAAACCCTTATCGGGTGAAAAACCCCACACTTAGAAACCTGCACAATGTATTAACAAATTTGAAAGAATGTTTACAATACACTTGCAATGCAAGCTTCAATGGTATTCGACACTCATGTCTAGAGTTAGTCTGGTAGCATAACAGTACCTGTAAACCTGTGATACAAACTCCATCTCCAAGCACCTGTATAAATAGGAAATACAAGGCAATATTGGACCTTTCTTGGAATGGGCGTCCAACATGGCTTCTTGGACCAAAACCCACGCCTAGGGACACTTGTCCATAGCTCCCATCCCAAAGGGGTCGCCTCTTTCCAAAATGGACTATGACAGATGCTCTTACGACACTTATGACCGTCATAGAATCTGTCATAGCGGTTACAAATTACAGCTGTAAGAGAGTCTGTCATACACATGCTATAAATAGCATATTCTCTTACAACATGTCATATTCCACCTTGGGGCACCCAAATATGCCTTATTCAAAGATGCTTCGTGACACATGTAATCTCCTGTCTTACAATCTTCTATTTTCGACTCTTACATGTCATAGATTTGTCATAGGAATCTGTCATAACCGTTTTGGTCAAACATTCCTTACACAACATGGAAGACGCCGACACATGGCAGAATATCCCTACCACTAAGTGGGATGCCTATCTCCTCATGTGAGGACAAAAATACAAGTTGTCATAATCCATGTAGGATTGACACATCACCGTGCCACATCCCATAATATGAGAATATGGATTTTCCAAATATTTACAACATAGGCAATTAAATAATAAATACAAACATTACAAATGTAGAGAATTACCAAGGTTGAGACACCTTAATTCCCAACACATATTACACCCAATCCACCAGCCGAACCTTGAGCATCTGAAAAGAGAGCCCCATTTGAAGTCACTTGGAGTGAAAAGAGGATGAGTCACTCCTTCAGTTTTGGTTTCTTGAAGAATAATTATATCTTTCATACCTACCTCTATATGACACTTGACTAAGCATCACTTGTTAGGGGCATTTATGCCCCTAACATTCCATGAGACTATCTTCATTGCTTCCTAAGGGAGGGGTTTCGTCCCTTAGTACTTTTCAAAAAGTCTTTGACATTGGTGAGGCCTTTCTCATTCGCCTTCTCCTCCCTGATTTTTTAAAATGTCTTTCGTCCTCACTTCTTGTCAAACCTGATATTGCATTTTAGTAATCAAGAGACAGACTGAGATAAGCTTCTCAGGTTCGTGATTCCCAATTCATCAAAATCCACTTCTACCTTTGAGTCTGGGTTTAATGGTTCCTCATACTCCATTTCAGTATCCAGATCCTGTTGTGTTTCTATCAAGATAGAGGATGTGATGTTGATTGCGGGACCTGCTAGTGGAGTCTCCCCCACCACTTCATGGTCTTCTCCTATCCCTTCCCTGCTTTTATATTCCTTTGGGTCTTCTGGCCATGATACACTGTCATCGTACCTTTGTGGTGAGGGCACCTTTGTAGAATCTTCCACCAACTTTTTGGGACTCTGTTTCTTCTAAGCATCGACATTCTTTCGAACCTTCTAGTGACATTCCTTTGTGGAATGATTTCTTCTATTGCACCGTGAGTAGAAGAATTTTTTTCCCTCAATTTCAACACTTTGCTGCCATTCCCCCACATTGGCTCTAAGGATTATGGTGGACAGAATTGGTGATATTGCCGCAACACACATCCTAGGGTATAGGCATGAGTTATTTTCCAAAATATCCCCATCGATCACAACTAGTAAACACAAAGAATTTCCAATCTTCCCCAAACATTCTTCGAACCAAAACTCAAGTGGGAGAATGTATAACTGGATCCAAATTGGTTTGCTATAAGGATTAAATGATCGGGGGTTAAATCGAGGTGACCAATTTTGAATGTGAAGAGGAAAGCCATCAATTTTCCAAAGACCTTTGTTTTGCACTTCTTCCCTGGCTTCCCTAGTCTGGAAAATAGTTGTGAAGAAGCCATTGGGCAGGAACTTGACTACATGTTGTCCTTCCCAATTCGTGACTATCCACTGTAATATCTATTTTCTACCAACTTTTGGACCAATTAATCGGCATATTATGGCCGATTGTTTGAGTATTCTACTTTCTTATTCCATTTCCATTGAGATGTCAATCCTTAGGGATGATTTAGCTTTGGCTCCAACTTCGCTATCTTCTTCATTATTTTCACCTCTAGGGTTTCTTGTCAGATCAAATTTTCACTCCCTGCTCTACTCCTCCATTCACTTGTTTCAATTTTTTTCTTAATTATTATTATATATTATATATATAATAATTATTCAACCATTGATGCTGTCATCAAAATATTCACAACAAATGATAAAAAGCCACAAGTCAGGAAAGTAGCTTTAGTGGGACCATAGAATTCCTACTACGGCCAAAGGGATACATGGCGCCTTATTGCACCGTCGCAACTTTAAGTTTTTGACTTAAAGCAAGGCTACGATGAGACAAATCCTCATGAAAAGACAATAGATGACTGCCACATGTCAAGAGGCCTGGAGGGGATACGCCTGATAAATATATATCAAAATAATATTAAAATAGATCAAGGCGATTAAAAATAAGGACCAATAGGGGACATGTAGTGTCTTCGTGCACCGTCACAGCTTAAAAAAAAATAGCTTAAATGGAGGCTGCGACGTCCATGATGAAATTAGACTTAGGATAAAATAAAGGGGCTTGGGGCTGGTAACTTAGAACAAAGGGGCTGATAACTCAACCACCACCAAAGGGATAAAAGGACAACTTAAGCTGGGGAAACCCTCTACACATGTCAACGATTAATTATAAGGATAAACCCTAAACCCCTTAGACAACACCAACTATAGTGTTTTTACTTGGGGATTTTGTAGAGTGAAACATGATAACATTAAAACCCTAAAATTTTAAATTGACCTAACATATCCATTTATCATTGCCCTTTTTATACATCACTATACATTGCCATTGAACTCATTTATATTTTCCATGTAATGAATGTTATTTAATATTGAAAATTTGAACCATCTGTATACATTTCCATTGAACTCATGTCAAACCGTAATTACTTCTATATTTTTATTAACATCACCATCAAAAAAATTGGGTAATTACATGGTACATGAACATCTAACCAACTTCAAAGTTCCAAACAACAGTGAACACTGAACACAGAGAAGAGACCAAGAGTCAACACATTCAATTAACATCATACTCTACTATCTAGTTACATATAAAACTTTTATCCTTTGACCTTGAATCCTTGCTTTGGTCCTCTAAAATCTTTTTGGTTCCTCTTTTCGACGATACTTAATGAATATTTCACTGTAGTCTATAACTATCCTATTAATAGGCAATGTCTGTGTTACAAATTCAATTATGTAGTCATTCACAATGTCAATAAATAATTTTCTATGGAACCTTGCATTATATGTACAAGAAACCACTAGGTATGACTAACAATAAGGCCAGTAAAGGAGAATTAAATTGATTTTCTCCATATCACTGTCAATTGAATTGCAATACCAATTCCATGTGTCCATTCAAATTTCCAGTTTCTCATACATGCTTGCATGTGTGGGAGATTCAACCCACCACCCAGAATAGAATGCATCATTTGCAAATGTTAAAAGTGTTGATTCTTGACTTGATTTGTTCCACTTGATGAATGCTTCTATTTCTTCATTCTAAGAACTGCAAATAAAGAACATCATTTATAACCATGCACAAATAAAATTTTCTATCATACTTATTACTATTCTACATCTATGAACTCTATCACACAGTTAAATTCAAAATTATGAATGAACACAAAAAAAGTACTTCATAACTTTCTTCGCATAGTTGTTGTAATGAAAGCCATTACTTTTAACTTTTACAGTTTATTGATTCTTCTACTATTTGATACTTAGTAATGCAATATAAGGTTGAAACAATAAACACTAATGAAGATATATACATGACACATGTACTACTGTGAAAAATGGATAATAACGAGCAACTCCATTTAATTGACTCTGTCGTACCCTGGAATGTAATCTTTAATAAATTGAATTCACATTGGCTAATTGTTGGCCTCGTTTTCAGCACTTCCAAATTTAAACATTTGGTGTCAAAATGACAAGCCTAACCATGCTTTGAACCCTTTCTCCAGAGTCACCTTTCGATTGCAAAACACCAGTGTCACATTTTTCCTGCATGAGTCATTGAGATAACTTATTTCAGAGATGTCACAATTTGTTTCCCTACGTTGAACTTTGCATAACAACATCATTTTAGAGCAGAGACACTCATCATTTCACTGAGTTTCTCAGGCACACTTATCTAGTTTGCAGCATTTTACGAAAACAATTAAATATTGAAATCTGTGATAGATGGTACAAAATAATTTTTATGGCAGTGTTCGTGACTCCATTTCACCTAATGTGGCAACTTTTCGGGGCAAGACATCTTACGGTTTGGGAGATTTTAAACTTTCAATTTTTTGGCGAGCAGTTGGCGGAAACAATTAAATCATGGTTTTTGTAAGAGATGGAGCAAAATTATCTGGAAGGAGATCTCATGGTGTTATTACAGGTAATGTGACAAGATTTCATGACAATCTGACATTCTAGTTAAAAGTTATGCACTTTTCGCCATTTTTCGCACCTGCATAGTTCACAAGTTGTAAATTCGCCTAAGTCAAAATGGTATCACCTGTGAATTTTCCTAAGTGGAGAGTTTGCTTTCAAAAAGAAGTTATTTTTGGCCTACTTAGGAAAAAGTGAAAGTTCGTGGCAACTTGCACTTTTGGCTAAGTTCGCGTCAACTTTCACTTTTGGCTAAGTTGACGTCCACTTTCAGTTTTGGCGAAGTTGTCCGCAACTTTTAAAAAAAAAAGGGTAAAAGTGCGAAGCAACTTTCAGTTTTGGCTAACTAAAATGAAGGTGTGGGTTTCAATTTTTAATAACTTCTTGGAAGTTTCACTTTTTCAAAACCTATCTAGTTATACTTTTTGGTAACCCATGAAGTTGTAAGTTTTGAAAAAGGAAAGTATGATTTGTGGCTTTTAATAACTCGAAACACATTTCTAGAGCCAATGACCAAAATGAAAAGTAGTTACCATAACTACCAAAGAAAATTAAAGGAGTAATTGTTTTCAAACTTGCTTTGGAGAAGTTAAAAGGTCAGAAAACTTGTATAAGTTACCGATGGAGGTTTTGAAATGATGTAAAAGGGACGATGAATGAAACAGGAAGTAGTTATTATAACTACCTGAACTTCATGCAAATGCATTCTTTGAAGCATGAAGACAAATTGTGTAATCTTTACCAGCATTCTCCTTACGCGTGTTTGATTCAGAGCCATAGAACAGGGTATTCACATAATAGAGTTGTTAAAAAGGGCGTTGTAAGCTTTCAAGAAGACGTAATTAACATGTGCATGCCAAAGCCCCAAGAACTATGCCATCATCTCCTCTTAGTGTGCAATAATCAAAATGCTCAGGAAGATATGAATGCAATTCTATCAGCACAGATAGAGAAGATCAAAATCTAGAGTCACCTGAGGTGTCCTAATATACTTCGCTTATTTGGCTACTTTTATGATATGAATCGTGTGTATCTCATTCTTGAATATGCCCCAAGGGGTAAGTTGTATAAAGAACTTCAATGCTGTAGATGCTTCAGTGAGAAGCGTGCAGCTACTTATATTGCATCACTAGCATGAGCTTTGCTCTACTATCATCAAAAACATGTGATACACCATGATGTAAAGCTAGAAAATTTGTTGATTGGTATTAAGGGTGAATTGAAGATTGCAGACTTTGGATGATCTGTGCACACCTTTCATAAAAGGAAAGCCTTGTGTGGAACCTTGGATTATTTACTCCCTGAAATAGTTGAAAATTGATTCTTGTATGCAAAGAACGCACACAGACTATTAGATAGAACACTTTAAAGAAATGTGGTTTCATGGGTTGCGATGGGTGCAGGCTATGAATTAAATGGATTTCATTATATTTAGAAGCCACAAATCCAAACTTCACAACCTTGTGAACATCCACCCATAGCCTAATAGGGTATGGACCTCCATCTAAGCATAATGGAAAGAGGAATTCAAAATGCTATGGACAGATGTGGCATGAAGCTGTTTGAGGACATGTCTCCCATTACACTAAATGCCCTGCCCCTTGTCTGTGTGGAGAGTTTGAGAACAATTGATGGATTTTAGATTTTTTTTAATATTTTCTTTCAAAATATAAGAACAGTTGATTATGGCATGCTTAATGATATTGTTACGAAATACTCGCATGTAAGTAAAGTGCATAATGATGCAGTTTAGACCTGTAGGTTATAGATCAAATCTACACTTCATGGAATTGACCTTAAAACACTCACAGTGTGCACAGAATTCAAGACATAGGGCATAGACATGTATGCATAATGTGAAAGCACAGGCAAAATGCCTGAATTGTTTGACAAAGTCCCTCAAAGAAATTCGGTCTCATAGAATAAAATGACTGCAGGATACGTAAAAAATGGATTTTTTTTTTTGAAAAGGGTTTATAAACTTTCAATGAAATATAGCTGGCAGGTGTAGAACCAGACTCCACGGCCTTTGCCATCATCCTCCCAGCTGCGACATGTATTGGAGGAGGATATGGAAGCATAGATAGTGCACTTGAAATGTTTGACAGAATGCATCGAGGAAATGAAACCTCATGGAATACAATGACTATAGACTCATAGTCCGTGCCAAAAATGGGGGATTTGTAATAGGTTATGGACCTCCATCAAAGCATGATTGAAAATGGATTTTTATTAGTTATGGTAGTTGTAACCATCTTGACATAAAGCCAAATTCTACAACCTTTGCATAATAGGGAAGCATTTACAATGCACACAGTTGGCTTGAAAAACTATCTCAAAGGAATGTCATCACATGGAGTTAATGATTGTAGAAGATGTTTTAGAAACTTTCAATAATTTATGCAATTCACAAGTGTTAAGGAAAATTCCACAGCCATTTCTAATGTCCTCTCAGCATGTGCTAACAGAAGGAAGCTTTGGGATCAGCGTATGGACATCCATAAAGCATAACGGAAAGAGGATTTTCTCATATATTAAGTTTGAAATGCTTTAGTAGACATGTCATGGAAAATATGAAGACCTATATATGACATGCGAGTCATTTTTTAAAAAATGGCTCAAAGTAAATTGCATCAGGTGTAATGCCATGATTATAGCGTATGTATAAATTATTTTCTTGATGAGGCATTAAGTCTATCCAAAGAAATGCCTGACCAAAATGCAGTCTCTTGAAACGTAATTATTGTGAGATATACAAAAAATGGCCAAGTTGAAAAAGATATGGGGATTTTCAAGAAAACACACTACACATGTGTGAAACCAAACTCCATAACCTCTACAAATCACTTCTTTATTCAAACCAAAAGTAGAGGTTTTCCAAGTGAAGGTGAAACTTTGTCAGAT
Source organism: Cunninghamia lanceolata (assembly GCA_027924645.1). Classification (NCBI taxonomy): domain Eukaryota; kingdom Viridiplantae; phylum Streptophyta; class Pinopsida; order Cupressales; family Cupressaceae; genus Cunninghamia; species Cunninghamia lanceolata. The sequence goes on from BSBN01000471.1 coordinate 2,195,469, forward strand.
ATTATAGTTGGAAATGCTTTTATTTTACATTGCATGCAAACTGTGTAAACATATACAATGCACCTGAGCAATTGAACACAATGCTTCAGAGAAATTTGAGTTTGGAGGCATTAATTTGATTGAATTGTTTGCACAAGAGTTTCAAAAATCAAAACATCAAATGAACATTGACCTTTTAATCGTTGAGATGTTGAAGGAGACAATATGCATACACAGGAGAAGATCGGGTAGTATATGAAGAGAAACAGAGAACATTCTATGTTGAAAGGCATCCCTACTAGATGGACAAAATTAGTGACAACTTCAAGAAAACACTATGCTTTGCAGTGGCATCACCAACATCTATCCAAACTTTACCTATGAAACATCTTGAATATATGCCAGAGAAGGTTGTGAAGAATTTAATGTGACAGCTGTGGGTGTTGGTAGATATGGGCACTTTGCCCTCTTAACTTTGAATGTCAAGAAAAGTATCAATGTTCCACTTCTTAGTGCATTAGAACTTGAATGATAATTTGCTCGTATAAAATATGATCTTTCGTTGTGAAGATTGAATGAAGAGCACAACAAGGAAGAAAAATACAATTGGTCCTCTCTACAGAATACCTTGAGATTGAGGAATCTAAGATTCAGGTATCAAGAGGAGTTGCCAACATGAAGCAGATGGAGATGATGCACAACTTGAAAGTCACAAGTTCTAATTACCTTTTTGTAAAAGTGACTTATGTCACTTGTAACTAAAAGTTAGAAAACAAACCTTGTTTCTAGAAAAGTGATGTAAAAAGTAACTAAAAATAAGGTTTATTATTTTTCCAAAAAGGTAGTTAAGAAGTAGTTGTCAGGTAGTTACAAGGTAGTTACTGGGATTCTAAAGTAAAGGGGGGACTCTTTTGAGAGAACTCTTAAAAAAGGGGAAACTCTGGAGAAATTTTTAGAGATATTTTGAAAAGATTTTTATGTTTACACTATGTACAAAAAGGATTTTGGAATTGTATAATTTCAAAGATAATGGAGAATGCAGTTTAGTTTGTGTGCTATAAATGTGTTCCTATGTTATCATTGCTAATTTCTCGTATGTTGAATTGGTAATCCTTTTATGCACATATGTAATACATCGATTATCTATGTGATTAATGTAATGAAACACACCCATTTCCTAGTATCTTGTTTTGGATGTGCTTGTATGACCCATCTCTTCTTATGTTGAGGTTTATTGTACTCCTTTCATCATCATTGCATGTTTTAGCCTATTCTATAATAACCCCTTTTGTTATTATTATTAGTTGAGGAATCTCAATTGGTTTTCATATGTCTACTATTGGGGTTTCTGTTAGTCATCGTTTTCTAGTTTTGTGTTTTCTCCTTTATGTACTTTCAGGTTAAAAGTACACAAAAATACCAAAAACCCAATCATACGAGGGAGTTACCCCTCTCAAACGCAGAGGAAATTTGTTAGTCCAGTAGCAACTTCTCCAACTGTTGGGACAATTTGGTCACCGCTCTAAGGGCAATGAGTCATTTTCAAAGGTTATTTCACAGTGACAAATCTGTTTACCAACACTAATCTAGGTGGTTTGTCACTCGTCTTTAATGAACTCAATTGGCATTGGCTAATCTAGCTGGTTTGTCACGTGTCCTTCAAATTAAGACTTAAGTGCATTCAGTCCTATCAATCGTACGACTCTAATTAATGATAAAGGTACTACAACTGTAGTTAGTCCTATCAATCATGCGACACTATTTCCAATCAATCCCAATTGAGATCCCAATTAACCCACCGTATGATGGAAATAAATGTTGGCACTAGGTGTGATTGTGAGGTGGCATCCTATGTGGTTATTGTATATTTTCACATGCAACACAATAAATATAGCCCTAAGCCTCTTCTATAAGTTTATTAGGCATCTTCCTTCTTTTTTGGGTTGTTTCTATTTTCCTAATTTTCTAGTGAATTGCTATCATTGAGATTCAAGATGAGTCATTTGATTTTCACCATGTTTCTCTCTTGCCTTGCAAATGGGAAATGACTGATTTGGATAGATTTGATGAGCAAAAACTAGGGAAGGTGTTTCTGATTGACTCCCCCCTGGTTGACAATGTTGTCCGGGACATTATTGGTCATGGTATTCTTTCAGAATATCCTCAAAAAATCTATTCAATGACATTGTCTATGCATTTCTGTCAAATTTAATGGACTTGCAAGTGATGACCTAGGTTTTGTGAAGATGATCGGGAAGGCAATGATTTAAGAATTGCTTATCCTTGGGGATAAGCTTGATTTATCTTTAAATGATTATGATTGTGATGTCAGACCATGAGATAAGGCTGGAATTTTCCCTTTACATTTGTTAGAGCTCTTGACTGCAGCTAAACACATTCTTAAGGAGGCAAGGAGGGCAATTGTTAGAGGCTTGTTAGAGTGGTTTAATATGACCCTTATTATACATAATGATTTATCTGATTGTTACTTAAGAAGGGCAAGGTCTATTGTCTATGCTACAAATTTTCTTCTTCAGGTGCTGGTTGTTTGAAGACAAATCAACCGTGGCCACTAACAACTTTATTTTTAGTTTTTTAAAAATTTAAACTATTCTAAATTTTCCATTTTCTGCGTACGCATTTATCCAAGGTTCATGTTAGGGCACCTTGGATTAGGGCTATGTAAAAATCCTCTGTAGACTGTAAACTCTTATTTAATATAATAATATAATATGGGTTATTGATCTAGATTATAATTATTGTCAACATTTTAATTTTTTATCTTATCATCTATTTTTTTTGTTAATAACACAATTCTAGAGCTTTTATTAATATTAAGAACTTCTTTTCAATAACAAATGTATATTAATATTGGACCGACAGGATGTAGTAACCCTCATATTAAGTTATTAAGTTTTAACCCTTATTCACTTAATCCTTTAGAAAGGAGATTATCAATGTGTGTAATTAATGAAATTAACAAATTATAATTAGAATCATCTCTCATTTTATTCAGTTAAAAAACAATTGTTATAGAAAATTGTGAGTTGACAAAGAAAATTTTCACAAAATCCACCAATGACAATAGAGTTCTGAGTTCTGCCTCATATTTTCCTCACTCACAACACAAAGATGACATCCCTTTATAATAAAGGTTACATGTGGCAAAAGAAGAAGCCCTCATTGGATGAATATTTCTAGTTGACAGAGAACTGAACACTGTGTATTTCCCTTGTATTTTCCTTACAACACAATGAAGAAGAAGCCTTCACTTGAGCCCTGGCCCCTGGAGTGGGAAGAATATGTGGATGAAATTGGGAATAATGCTATGGCTTTCATCCAAATTTTTAGAAGAAAGGCTAACATGATGAAAGAAGAAGCCTTTTGGAGTCTGGACTGTCTGGAAGGAAGCCAAAATAATCATCATACTAAGCTGGATGCCAGACACATAAACTAATGGATTGGGAGAGACCACTGTCCATAATCCATCACTAGGCTACTAGACACATGCACGAATGGATTGGGAGAGAACACTAACCACAACCCATCAAATAGATGCAAGACCATCTATCATACAACGTTGCTAGATGCATTTGTCTATGGAGCCAAGGCACTTTCCAACCACATTGAAAGAAGAATGTTGCTAGAAGGCACCATTATTCTTCCACTTTATTGCCCAAATAACTGGTTGTTATCTTACCAGATCCTCCCATGTCATACATGGAGTTCCCATGACTCGTGTTTTTTCATATTATAAGAACTAGATCCTTCAAGGTAAGGATAACAACCAAACCGTGTAACCATTCTAACCGCTTCCTCTGGTGAAAAAGACTGCATTCTAATTGAATAATTCCCAAAATTAGCTAACAAGGAACAACCAAAAGTTGAAATTGATTGTCGAAAGCAACTTTCTCCATCCCTTTATAGCCATGACTCCCAGGAATTCAAAACACATTACCTATCTGTCAGTCTATCTTACTAACCTTGTAGAAGATTCTTTAGATGCCAAAATGTCACTTCATATTATTCTCTAAGATCATTTGGGCATCCAATTCAAAAAATCCACATATGGACTTGACATCTTACTCGTATGGACTTGACATCTCGCATCGAACAGTACGTTGGCTCCCTTTACAAAGCTTGAATTTTGCATCCACTTGATCACCTTGGGTGATTGATGTGAACACCATAATGTCAACTATGAGGTCATCCCACTTTTCAACGATTAAAAAACTTAAAATATTTAAATTGTCCACTTGTAAATTGTTCCATCGTTTGATGAACAAATGATGAAGGGTTTTAGTTCAATTTTGAAAGGTAGATCTCCAATGCTACACATTGCCAACAAAAGCCTCTGGAATCAACTAGGATCCATTAGATATTATTAGATCAATGGTTGAGATATATATATATAGTGATTATTGTATACTATATTGTATATAATATGAATTATTTAATATAAAATAAAGGTGGCGGTAGAGCTCAAGCCCTCAACTGTGAAGATGCTCATCAATAGTCCACTTGTCTCTATTCTAGAGACTTAGTTATGTAGAAATCTAGGTGTGTCAGTACTTTGGCCCAAAATAGAACTTATGTTGTCAATTTGTGATCATCTGACGATCAAAAAATATTAGAATATTATAACTTTATAAGTATACCGATGTCATTAATCTGTGATACTGATTATCAATATCGATCGATATAAATGTAAATATTTTTAATCTATAAATTTGCCAAGTAAATTAATCATTATAATTTAGAATTTAATATTTTCGCTAGCCACATTATGATTTTTCAAAAACTTGCCAGCACATTCGCCAATTAATCTATTTTATATTTTTGAATATTTATGTAATTTGCCAACGAAATTATTTTATTTTTTGAATACAAGTATAATTCGCCAACAATTATTTTTTTACCAATTATTCATTAGGATTCACCATGATTTTACAAAAATTTCTAATAATGGACATAAGTTCGCTAGGAAAATTATAGCACTTAGCCAGGATTCGCTAGGATTTTATAGATTTTTTAGGGGAGGTGTTCCTTAAAGTTATCCCTGATTATGATGTAAAACAACTATACAACATCTAGTCATAAACTATGCTAGGTACATGTAGCAACCAACTAGTCAAATAATAAAAACAAAGAAAATTCAAAATGATAGAAGAAGATCTATGTTTAAATTTTTCCAAGCTTTTGTAAAAACAAATGAATGTGTATGATCGCTACAATGCAAATTAATAGGGTAAACTTTCTAGGCACGATAAGTTTTGATATGCCTTACCAAATCTAGGCCTCGATCGAAGCATTTTCTTCAAAGGTCCAAATAGCTTAAAACTCTCATAGCTAGTTTCTCTTTAAAACATTGAAATTTGTAACCTTGAGGTATCGATTTGTAATACAAAGTAGGATATATGCAAATATGTGGTCTCCTTACACATTCAACAAAAGGATTTCTTACAACTTGGCTTAGAGCATCATTATGGTTGTCACCAATAACAACAAAGGACCTAACTTGAAGATTGACGAGGCAAGTGATCTATTAATAAGATAGAAAAACATGCTTATGTAACATAAAAGAAGTGTCCAACTCACGCCACTCTTAAAACAAGATTAGAACAATTTTATAAAATATATTATTATGTTGAGAGGCATATACAATTGCAACATTGGTGGAGATGAGAGCCCTCATTTTCTCTGCATAAATACATGAACAAAAAAATAAAAGATAGAAAATAAATGAATACAACGAATCAATGAAGGTGTTATAATTTAGTTTTAATTCAAGGAGAGTGTGGAGAAAATACTTCCTGACCTTAAAATAGTGTGTGTAAATATACAAATTAGACTTAGGTGGATGCCAAGAATAGTGTGTAACCATTGATATGTGGCGGTGGACCTGTCACTCCAAATATCATAGAGGAAAAATGAAATGAAATCATGGAAGTTGAAGACCAAATGCCATACATTATAAGTTGTATAAATAAGCAAGCTCAAGATGTATTTTCTACATTTGAGAGTGTATCATGCTACTATGTTAAATTGATTCCCACGTTCTTGTCAACATGGTCATGGCCAACTAAATGGCTATCCTTAAACATCATCCATTTCAATAGTCAAAAGTCAATTTTGACCAATAAAAATAGGATAAATTTATTTAGCATTTTTGGTTTGAATAAGGTGTAAAATTACTATTGATTATTTGACCATTGAAATGGATGATGTTTAAATAGAGTGGCAACGAATAAAAGCAGACAAAGGCAAACACCAATTGAGAGAAGTTTATTCAATGGCCTGTGATTGTCATTGGAGCCTTTCTTATGCTCATCTCTCTTATCGTACAGTTAGAAAGGTTTTATGTGATCTATGGCAACATTTCCTTTCAGGGAATACCACATATGGAAAAAGGTTATGTACCATTGTTTGGCTGGACATGTGTTATAGTTTCCATCGTTGCTTTTGTAAGTGTGTTTAGCTATCTTAATATCAATCACACAATTATGGGTTTTGGAATTGGTCCTTTAGATTGATATGTTGTACAAAAATTGAGTTTTTGTTTCCTTCTTTCTTGGCTCCCATTTCTTAAAATGACAAATGGCATATATGGGTATTTGGTGTTTTTATTGCTCATAGTGCCTTTAAAATTTGCTTTTGCTAATACTTATTATTTTCACGCTTCTTTTTGATGGGGGAGAGTGTTGGAGGCAACATCATTCACCACGTCAGATGCCTGTGGCAGAGGGGAAGCAAGACTTAACACCATTTAAGATCATGGGGCATGTGTAGATACAACCCTTCTTTGGAGAAGAGGAGAGGACACCTTCAGAGTTGTCTTTAAAAAACATTTTGTTGATTTTGTGGACATCGGTGCTTGGTCATGAATGGCTATCCTTAAATATCATCCACTTCAACAGTCAAAGTTCAATTTTGGCCAATAATTTAATAGGACAAATCTTTACCAACTTTTATTGTGAATGACGTGTACAATTTCTATTGACTATTTAATCATTGAAGTGGATGATATTTAAATGAGTGGTCGTGAATCGGTAAAATTAGCAATCACACTTAATGTGCGATGGGTACACGATAGCGAAATGGAATGAGTGTAATTTTTAATTGATTGGAAAATCACAATGAAATTTACATTTTAATGTTTTTTGGCAATAGAAGCCATTGAACATAGTGTGTAGTGTGCGGGGGGAATACATTGACAATTAAACTATTTAATTGTTATCTAACATTGATATTGTGTGTAGGTGATCCTCCCCCTTCCTTATGAGGGAGATATATGTACTATCTTGTATGTGGATTGTGTCCATACATCACTTTTAGCTAAAGCTCGAGGAGGTATATATATCCACAACATGCCACACCAAAAACATTGTAGCAACTATGCCACCTTAATGATCAATATATATGATGTCAATTGATGTTCTTTTATGTGTTAGACCATGAGATTTATGGATTGTCAAAGTCCACATCATTATGAGCAGGAGTTGATGATGATTACTGTAGTGTCTTTACAATGCTTGGTAAACTTGGTGGCAATCACACAATTCAAAGGAATATCCTACTGAATAATCCACTATAACTCTTGAAAAGACCTTTATCGAATTGTCAACTAGGGCTCGTAGGCTTGTGATGGAACTTGCATTCTATGTGCTTTCAGGGATCAAACTATCTAACTTATCTAATACAGTACTGGAAATCAGGCTACTTATCAACAAGAGAAAGTAATGCTGCTACAACTGCTATGGATACTTTGCAATGTAAGATTGTAACAAAGATTATTAAGGAATGAACTCTAATTTGCTAATGACAACTTTTCCTATCCTCTGGAGTATCACAAGTCAAATGAACTAAAACAACTTAAGAATCTAATTGATCTTGCATTCATGAAATAACTACTACAACAATAATAACATGCAAGAAATGAAGTTAAGGACAGTTATCCTGAGTGGCTCTTGCTTAAGTGATTGCCTCACTGCTTAAACTCAAATCTAGCTTTTTAAATCAACACAATCATATTGATTCTAACATACATTGCATAATCTTTTCAAATCACATAATATCTTACTGAACTGTAGTATTCATAACTCATAATCAAATAACATTGTCCACATAATCCAGAAAAGATTCAGATAGGTATATCTGTGACAGAACAAAAAATATTCAAAACTGAACTTAACTAACTAACTTCTACCTCAACCACTGAACCATAATATAGGCACGAGAGAGTTATTGAAATAGGTCTCTTAACTGTAAACATAAAACACCACTTTGCATGAACTAGAGTGTAATGAATACTAACAACAATGACTGGAAAAAGAAGGAAAGAAATGTCCTAACAAAATTAGAACTCTTTGCTGAAATAGGGGAACATGGACCGATTGAATCAGTTCCGTTAGTCTTCTAGTTGCAACAAAGTCTTTTAAGCTTCCAATCATCTTTATTGATTGCCTATGACAATGTGTGATTATCTCCATCAAGTGTCCTCATGCTGTGGTTGCTGCACTTCGTTGAGTCTAGAATCTTCCCTGCTCTGCTCCTGGAAATGCTGTGGTTGCGGGTTGCATCTTGTAGTTGTTGCGGGTTACAATCCTTCCTCTTTTAGCTATAAGGTTAGTCCATAAACATGTACAAAATACTAACAACTATAATCAACACAAACATTCTCAATAATCCATACATTCCCACATATAACGTACAATTTCATCATATTATAATCATATCTCCATATACTTAATTAACCAAGTTCAAGTCTGCATAATGATCATAAGCGATAACATAACATAGAAATATGCTTAAAATAGTGTCTGGGAATGTCTTTCAACTTGCATAAAACTATAAGAAAATAGACTAATAACTAGGCTCATCAATTACCATGAGTAAACAAAGCAATTGGCAAAAATTTTGACAATTCAATGGCAATGTGAAGTGATGGTTCATCTGCACTTTGGAGAATTCAGTGTGTGAAATTGATGGCAAAAGGCAGGTATTGGCAAGTGAAATCCTACCATTGTATTTGTACATCTCATAATGCCATCTTCAAATTCCTCTCATCTAGGCAGAGTTCATTCACCTATGCCAAACATTTATATTCATCTTCGCTTACATTGAAAACCACTAAATAAAATGGGCTACATCCTTGAGGTGGAATGCCCATCACCAAAAATATCCTAGTGCCACTCACACGCTATGTTCAAGTTTTGAAAGCACATAATATGTTATTACATTGTAGTTTCCTTTGATTAAAATATAGATAAGGATTTATTTCCAAAAATGAACAAGACCTTGGCTAAATGAACTATTCTAGAAACCACAAAAGACACATTTTTTATAGCTTTGCAATTAAAAAAAGCTAGAGACTAGTCCTATGCGGTAGTCGTTGACACCAAACTCTATAGGAAGAAAAAGCATGTTTTCCAATGCGTTTCCATTTGGAAGGAGAACGCTTAGATTTCCTACTTCAAACACAGACATTGGAATTTCTAAATTTTAGTATTGAAGCTAAGACAACATGTAGGAACAACATGCCCATGATTGCATTCTATGAAGCACCATGAGAAAGCAAGTTGTACTAACATACTTTAACAAGTGCCACGTAGTGGCGAGTACCTGCCTCTATAGTATTGTAATAATGAAACTTATCTTATAATATTGTAATAATGAAACTTATCTTATAATTAGAAAATAATGTAAGTTTAGAACAATTCTAATTGCATTAAAGAAGCCTAAATCTTATTATTTAATAGTTAAGTTGTTTAAATATTATTTAATTAAATTATTTATTTTTATACATAAGAAATATTTTTAAAATGATGTTTAAATGGTGGAGTTAAATTCATTAATTAGTATTTAACAGAATGGGAATTTGTCTGGAAGTGACTATTGAAATGGAGATAAGATGGTGTATGTGTATGTGTATGTTATTAGAAAATTAATTGTGGAACTAATTAAAAATTACATCATTAAAATAATAATAATAAACCTATAAGTGGAAGTAAATACAAACTAGTAAAAAATAAAAAAAATTCCTAGGGAACAATGGAGAGAATATAAGGGGAGTGGAGGAGACATTCAAGGAAGATGGGGGAGAAACCCTCAATCCGATAAAATTATAGATTAAAAAATTATTTAATATTTTTGTTTAAAAAAATTGCATTTTTAGCAAAATTTAATATAAACTTATATAAGAAAAAAATGTTGTTGATTAAATTAATTACAAGTTAAAGTTAATTGTGGAACTAATTAAAAATTACATCATTAAAATAATAATAATAAACCTATAAGTGGAAGTAAATATAGAGTTTGTTTAAGTTAATTGTGGAACTAATTAAAAATTACATCATTAAAATAATAATAATAAACCTATAAGTGGAAGTAAATACAAACTAGTGAAAAATTAAAAAAATTCCTAGGGAACGAAGGAGAGAATATAAGGGGAGTGGAGGAGATATTCAAGGAAGATGGGGGAGAAACCCTCAATCCAAATCAAATTGTAGATTAAAAAATTATTTAATATTTTTGTTTAAAAAAATTGCATTTTTAGTCCAAATCAAATTGTAGATTAAAAAATTATTTACTATTTTTGTTTAAAAAAAATTGCATTTTTAGCAAAATTTAATATAAACTTATATAAGAAAAATCAATTACAAGTTAAAGAGTTTTGAACACAATAGTATGTGGAAGACAAGTACTAGTAAAAGAATAAAATTTACAAAATCAATTTAAAATAAGAATTTTATAATTAATATATATATTTTTAAAGATAATGCTTTTGCTCGAAGCCAACACATTGGCTCAGTGGGGGTTTGAATTCTGATGGCTGCCACTACAACCGAACAACTTAACCACCAAATCATGGCCCAAACGACTTAACCACCAAACCATGCCCTTATCGGCTAAAAATTAACTATTAATATGAATATTAAACAATATAATATACTAATATTTAGATTAGTACAATATTTCAATATATATATATATATGTCATTTAATATTAAATTTTTGTTATAATATTTGCATAGCCTTAAAGAAAAAAATATTACTTGTTCAACATTAAAAAAATATTATTTATTTAAAAACTAAATTTTGGGTAAGAATTTACTCAGAATTTAATTAAATAAGTTAATCTTTAGTATTGGCAACTCCTTTGCTTTATTCCATTCCATACTTCTATTTAATTCAAAATAGTATTTCCGCAAAATCTGTCCTTAAGAGCTCAAATTTTGAGCCAATCACAATAGAGATAAATGATTTTTGGAATAATGTTTGTTAAAATTTTCTTAGGAAAAATTTAAATTTTTCAACATGAAACATAATACTTTGTTTTGATTGGTTTACTCTAGATAGATAAATCACTAAATATTAAAAACTCATTGCAATAGTACTACCCAAAAGCAAGCAAAAAAAAAAAAAATAGAGAACATTGACTTAAATGGACTATTTTGGAAACCCAAAAAGACACATTTTTATATAGCTTTAAATGCTTAAACCATAGAGCAGTCCTACGCTGTAGTTGTTGACACCAAACTCTCCAGGAAGGAGAAGTGTGTTTGCCATTGCATTTCCATTTAGAAGGAGTAACACTTAGATTTCCTGCTTCAATATTGACTATGTAGTTAATAAGAAGGTAGCTGCGATTGAGGTTTGCAAGGGTGGGGAGAATGCTATATAATCCAGGTGGTGAAGATGTTGTATGTGCTACTGAACAAGGTCATGATGTGTTCTCTTTATTGATTTTAATGCATAATTTTTCACTGTGGGGATTAATATGTTGTTCATTTCAATTAGAGTTTATTCTTAATTGTTATGGTATGGTTTATTCTTAATTGCTATGGTATGGTTTAAAGAGGTTAGAAAGGTTCTGCTCCATTTTTAGTATCTTAGGTGCTTATGTGTCTCCTCAAAAAAGCCATAGATTCTTCAATAGAAGTAATATAGGAGTAGCTATTGCTGTTCAGAAGAATTTTTTTTTGTAAATCACATAAATGGAAAGTAAAGATATGCAACAACTTTACTTAAGTTTCATTACCATTCATTACCATTTGGTAGCAAATGAAATTATGTCAAAATAAAATTTTGAAGAGTAACCATCTAGTATTCAAAAATAGTTATTGGATAGGATCATTTCTAAAATAGGCTTTGTAATGCTAGTACCTGCATGGAAAATTTAATGAAAGTCACTGCATATAAGGCTCTCAAATTTAATACAATGGCGCACCAGCCTACAAAACTTAGAAAAGCCGACCAATAAATTCATATGAAGAAAGTCTAAATTTTCAAAAACATTCATGGGAATTGGCTAGTAGTAGCTAGAACTCTATTGACACGAAATCAAAAGCCTTGCTTCTTTTACAGGGTGTAAATTTGACCATTGCGTATGATTATAGTCATTGCCACTGAAACTGTTTAACACATGCATAATATAATAAAAGATATTGCATTCCATCCAAAAATTAGAATTCTAAGAAAACCAAAAAAACAAAAAATGTTTATCGATATTTGCTATCCAAAGAATCGCCTTTCTGAGTATTTCTAGATAAGTTGTTGTTCCTCACGTCATCATAGCGAGTCGAGGGAATTTTGACAGAGTTCTGGGAATGGAGCCAAAGAGGGAATTGAAACTAAGGTCTAGCCTCATCAGCAAGATCAGCCCTCCAAGAGAAGTTAGCATAAAAATTCAAGTCAGATATATGTCCACAAGCTCTGTCAAGTTAGAGAGCTCTTTTGGTATTTCACCTTGAAGACTGTTATTAAATCTACAACTTATTTTCCTTGCAGTTCCTCAGGCACCATGGTTTCCATCCGCTGGAAACTACTTCTACGCGGTTTCTCCTGCGTATTCCCTTCTACATCCAGAACCTCTTCCAAAAGGAAATCTTAATTGTTGTAGGATGGATGAAATTTGTAGGAAAAAAACGCCATCGAGGAAGTATATAGGATAGCAAGAGCTCAGTCGAACATTGCCTTGCACGTGGAGCCTTGCATAATAAGCAACATAGGACACTGTAGCTGGTTTTGACACGACTGACTTTCATCGTTTGAATGCTCTCCCTATACACATGATGTGATTTAAATAGTTGATTTCAAGTCCATGGTGTATGGAGTACTCCTCTCACTTGCATTGCAAGATAATTGTGTTTCAAGTACACTATTCTTGGTGTTGACATGAGCGGTCTCTGATAGTCATCTCTATACCCACGGCAGGACCCAAACTGTCGATGAGGGCAGCGTTTACGGGGCCTTCAGACATGTCCATCCTGATGGCTGGCTCATGCCCATCTATACGGATGTCAGTGAAACTCGTTAATTTGTCAGCCTTGTGATTTAATGGATACACAGGTCAAAAATGTACAGCCGCTACATTATTTCATGTGAGAAAAAGTTGTAGGAGCCGCATTCCGTACTTAGTTTTTCCAAGCTTCTTCCATTGCCCATTCACGGTCCGCTTTGGTCTCATTAAAATCATTTCATTAATTTAATTGAGATAGTTCTTTTATTAAATTTATTATGTCTGAAATATCCACTACTATATTTATATTTAGAAAAATATATCTACAAACATTAAAATATATTTACAAACATTAAAATTTTTTGTTAACATACTCGCTTCATTACACTCCTAAGAGTAATTATTTTATTTTTAAATTTTTGTTGTTAAAAAATTTGTATTTATATTTTCATTTTACAAAATATAATATTAATTTATTTTTAAATTTTTCTTAAAAAGTTTATATTTTAATTTTACAAAAGAGAATATTTATGTTTAATTAAAAAAGACAAATTAATTAATAAAATTTTAATTACAATAGAAAACTACTAAAAAGGTGGATATAGTGGTTTAATACTAAGCCCCTATTTTTATTAACTAGCAATTGGACCCAAAGGTTCAATGGGCACGCTGATAATTTTAGAAGAACTTGTAGAATTTATTAGATGTTTTTTATTACTTATTAATTTATAATTATTTAATCCACTAAATTATATTATCTATTCTTTTTGAAATGCCGTCACATTAAAGGTCGTCTTCTTTCACTTATATAGTAAAATTCCCTTTACATCCACTAAATTATATTATCTATTCTTTTTGAAATGCCGTCACATTAAAGGTCGTCTTCTTTCACTTATATAGTAAAATTCCCTTTACATTACATGTTGAGATGAACAAAAATAGTTGGGTTTGAGTTCGATTTTCATGAAGACCCAATTCATTCATGGCTCTATTTTATTGAAATGAGTGAGACACGTCAAATTATTACCATGTCAATGCCCTGCCAGGTAAATCTCCTTTTCAAGCTACATATTGCCCTTATAAAACAAGCATAGTTAAGATACCTTTCTCAATTTCAAGTCAAGTACACCTGATAATGGGTCAAGTTGGCAGTGACAGACATCATAATAATTATGAGGGTGGCATGAACATAGTAATTATGCCATGAGATGGAGGAGTTGGTAATCATAATTTATAGTAGCACTAAGTGATTCTACTTTAAGACTTGCTAAAGGTATGTGATATGTTCTCCGCCCCTAGTCAAATAGTGAAAACCATTTTGTTGGGTGCATATAAGTGAAACTATTGGGCTTTCGTAACTCTCAGGCTAAGATGATGCCTCCTATGAGTAGATGTAATCCTGAGATCCCTAAGATTGTCTTGTCTTTGTTGGCTAATGTGTACCTTCTTAGGAATATCAAATTTAATATATTTTTTAAAAACTAATTTAATATAAAAACTATTTATTATATTAAATATTGAAATATATTTTTATTTTATTGTCCATAAATATAATAATATTAATATAATATATTTTAATAATTATAGTATTATTATATTATTAATATATTGATATAGGGGAGAGGACCCACTTGCTACCATGTATGAGTAGATGCCCACCTATGTGCACCTTACTCCCCAATTAAATATATGAAAAGAACCAATACATGTGTATAAATATAAATATTAAGATAGAGAAATGGAAGATAGATACATTGGGAGAGATGGGGGAGATAGAGAGATATAGATAGAGAGGGGATAAAAAGGGGCAGATTGAGGGATATAGATAGAGAGTGGGAAAGACGAGGGAAATTGACGGATATGGATAGCTCAGAGAGAGAGAGAGAGAGAGAGAGAGAGAGAGAGAGTTTGGGGATATGGATAGAGAGGTGGGAGGGATAAAGGGAGAGATAAAGAGTGGGAGAGTGACAATGAGAGATAGATATAGCAAGAGGGAGAGATAGAGATAGAGATGCAAAATGTGGAAGCATAGACAAGGCACGTGAACTGTGTCACAAAATGCCTCAAAGAAATGTGTTCTCATGGAATGCCCTACTTGCAAGATACTAACAAAATGGATTTTTTGAAAAGTCTTTGGAAACTTTCAACCAAATTCAATGGGTAGGAGTATGCTCATGTTTTGTGTTGAACAAAGCGTGTAAAGTCTTTAGAAAATTTCAACCAAATGCAATGGGTAGGTGTGCTCATGTTTTGTGGACCACAAAACGTGATCGTGTTTTGTGGTCCACAAAACACACTTGTTTTTTGTGGACCAAAAAATGTGTGTTTTATGGTCCACCAAATGCGCTTGTGTTTTGTGGACCACAAAACGCGCTTGTGTTTTGTGGTCCACAAAACATGCTTGCATTTTATGGACCATAAAACGTGATCGTGTTATGGCCATTTAAACATAAAACAAGTGCATTATTGTGAAAATTACTCATTTGGCCACTCTTCTATAGACCATTTCCATGCACTTGCCCTTTATGTTGACCTTGTGTTGAAATCAAGGGTTTGTGAACCTTCTATGATGCTAATGTTTTGTGCTTTTTGATTTTTTGATGCATGCAAGCCTATATGAGTGCAAAACAATATCTTGTGCTTTTTTTTATGTTTATGAAAGTAAAGTTTTTTTTTAATCTAGTAATAGAAATATGTATGCAATCTATTATGAAGTAATCTAATGCAATCTAATATTTGTTTTTGTTTGGTTTTTTTGAATATTTGGAACAATTACTCGAGGAAAAGAAAATTTCTTTGAAATGAAATTAATCTAACAATGCAAAATTCTAATTAGCCTATCAAGGAAATGACAACATGCTTTTAATATTCCCAAGAGCATTGAATTGTGATCTTCTAATTACTATGAAATAAAAGTACTAAGGAACCTGGAATGTGAGATGCATGAGCCTCCACTACCCTCATAAATCCTTGTGTCAGCAACCTATTGGTCCTCTTGTAGCAACGAAGATATCCTTGGCAACAAAGGGAAAGGATGCAAAAGAAGCTTTTTGAAAGCTTGAATGTGAGCTCAATGTGAGATTGATGAGCACTATGGCTTGCAAATGGGTACCGTATTGACACGATATGAAGCTTGTAGTAAAGCTTGACAGAATAAAAATAAAAAGCAAAAGGCTTGAAGTCCTATGTGAGCATATGGATGCGAGTTGGAGAGCAATATCCTATAAAATACTAGATGCACAAATGAAATTGCCTCCCTTTGTGCTTGAGGGAGGGGATATTTATAGGTTGGAAGAGAGCATGAGTGGTGGGAGAGGATGGAGAGTTTACTCCCTTGATTGGAGAGTTAACTCAGAAGACTCAGGAGTGTCCTGGGCTAATTAGGGAGTGAACAAGCTGTTAAAGCAAATCGAGTTAGCAAGAATGCATGGTTGATAAAGTTGAGTTAAAAAGGAGTTAATTATGTATTCTTGGGAGCTTTAAATAGGTGACTTTATGTTTAGGCTAAAAATGCATGCAAATAGGAGGAAAAAGAGTCAAAACGAAATCTTTTTGAGTTAAAACTCAAGTTCTTTTGCGGCTGGCAAAGACGACAAGGTCACCACTTGGTCGCCCCTTTCACTAGTCAGGGCTGTCAGGGCACAACCCATGGGTGACCCACAGAGGGGAGGTCCCAAGATGAAAAGTAGGGTTGGAGATTGTTAAGGAGGTCAAAAGGAGGTGAATTTTCTTCAGACACTAGTCAAAAGGGGGTCAAAATCCAAATCTCCACTTGCAAAAGATGGATATCCTAGGGGAGATCTAAAAATAATAGGGGGAGATTTGTACCAGTTGACCGGAACTGAAAACCAAAAGTTGGGGATGGCTTGGGAGGTCCTCTAGAGGACTCTTAGGGGTGGGAATGGATGAAAAACATAGGGAAAGGTCAAATCACAACAAATGGATGAATACAAGGCTTAGAAATGAAGTCACAAGCACCTGAAAATGAAAATAAAAAGTTGTCAAAAGTGGGGAGATGTCATGTCCCAATATTAAGGCATTGTTTAAATTAAAGATTTAAACATCATCAAATAAATGATGAATTTGAATGATAGAAATAATTACGTCTATTATTAAAATACAATATTTAATGAATAATATACATTTAAAATATAATATATATTATTATATTAATATATAATAAATATAAACAACAAATATAAATAATGGTAATATAAATATATATTATAAAATTAAATATTATTAAATATATTTATATACATTATATGAAATAATGGCCAACTCATGGAATAATAAGAGTTTAATCTAAATTTGTTTATGACTGACTTTATATGGCAGCATTGAGGGTAAAAGTACAAAGTTGTGCCACACTTTTATAAAGGAAACAACCAATGTTGATCCAAGTTTTAAATTTGAATCACTAAAAAGTGATGTATATGTTTTGAATTTTGAAATGATGTAAATTAATAAAATATTTATTTTTTAGTATATTTTATGTTTCTATTTTTTTGAAAAAATTAAAAAATTATTTGAATATAGTTTTTAATAAATTGACACTATAATTTAGTTGCTAATAAAATGTTGAAAAATGAATTTACATGAGACGTCGATCTTTATATAATAAATTTTATTTGTTTTTCTTCAATTTTTTTGTGTGTATTTATAACTTGAAACTTTAGGGCGTGGATATAATTTTTTCCAATTTTGATAAACATATATTTTTACATAAATATCAAAATGTGCGTGTATTAAAACATAATTGTTTCCAGTTGACGTCAACTTTCATATTAATTATTTATCTAAAATAGAAAAAAAATTATACCATCTTGATATAGATTCTTTTATCTAGGGCATCATATTTTTTTCAAAATTTTTAAATAAGTTTTACTATTTTTCCTTAACATGGTAATTGACTTAATGTTTTGTGCTGATAACGTACTTTTAATAAAAATAAAAAGTAAAATATAAATAATATTTAAACTATTAAAATATATATATTTTTGGAAATTAAACTTATAGATCTACAAAAGGGTATTTTTATATTTAAAAAAAATGTTATTTACACGAGTAGAAGTTGTTGAAATATCAAGTTTTTCAAATAATTTAATTTTTTTGGTAAATTGGCCTCATCATGGTGCTACATATGCATTTAGCCAACAATTTTATTTGGAAAAGTTGTGCACATATCTAACTTAGCTAGAATGAATCTTACAAGATCATATGTTTGACCAAAATTAATTTTTAGTTAGAAATACTTAAATTCACTTGTGCTGATAAGTCAGCTGAAAGTGTGACACAACTTTGTGCTTTTACCCTTGAGTCTACTTCATAAATGAGGTGGCCAACTATAATATTTTTTGCTAGTCGACCACCCATTGGTATAAAGACATGAATACATATTTATTCATATATAAAGCAACGAATATAAGACAAACCTCATATTAGTATCATTGCCTTATAACTACGGAATCGCATATGGAAAGGTAGCGATCTTAGGAATAAAACTCAGGAGAAAATCGATGATTAGAAATCCTTAAACAATTACAATTAAAATACTTCTGATTAACATCATCGCTGACTGGTTAAGAGAGAAATGAATTCATAAAGAGAACAAACCAAATATTAAACAAATCCTCAAGACAAGATGGTATAAGTTGAAAGGAAGCTAGGTGTGCGGAAATTGCTTCCTACACTAATCTAATGAGAAGAGGGCTATGCAAATTCAAATTAATCCTTACAACTATAGCAACATAGAACATCTAACAGAGATATTGCAGCAATACACATGAACCAGAAAGAAGACAGAAGAAGAGAGACAAAGATATAACATGGGGAAAACCTTTATCAGTTGAAAAACCCCACACTTGGAAACCTACACAATGCATTATCAAAACTGAATGTTGTTTACAATACACTTGCAATGCAAGCTTCAATGGTCTTTGACACTCATATCTGGAGTCAATCCGGCAGCATAACAGTACTTGTCAATCTTGTAATACATCTCCTCCGAGCACCTATTTATATAGTATATACAAGGCAAAATTAGTCCTATCTTGGAATGGGCGTCCAACTTGGCCTCATGGCCCAAAACCCATGCCTAAGGACACTTGGTCAACATTGTAGAATGTGCCTGACACTTGTCCACAACTTCCATCCCAAAGAGGTTGCCTATTTCCAAAATGGGCTATGATAGTTACTCTTACAACACTAACGACTGTCATAGAATCTGTCATAGTGGTTACAACGTACAACTATAAGAGAATCTATCTACACAGGGTATAAATAACATATTCTCTTACAAAAAGTCATAGTCCACCTTGGGGCACCCAAATATGCCTTTTTCAAAGATGCTTCATGACACATGTCTTCACTTGTCTTACAAGCTTCTATTTATGACTCTTACATGTCATAGATTCTGTCATAACTATTTCGGTCATATTCTCTTACACAACGTCCAATATGCCGACACATGGCAAAATGCTCCTACCACAAAGTGGGATGCCTATCTCCTCATGTGAGGACAAAATTACAAGCTGTCATCTTCCATGTAGGATGACACATCGTCGTGCCACATCCCACAATATGACAATATGGAATTTACAATTTATTTACAACATAGGCATTGAATTAATAAATACAAACATAAATAATGCGAGGAATTACCAAGGTTGAGACACCTTAATTCCCAACATTCTCCCACTTGTCGAACACCTTGTAAGAGCCAATAGACTAACAGGATTTAACTGCTATAGGCCGAGAGGCCCATAGACTCCGAACACCATCTGAACTTCTCTGTACCCACTGGCTTCATCAATGCATTTGCAACATTCTTCAAAGTATCTACCTTCTCCAAATATACCTTTCCATCCTCAACCATGTCTCGCACGAAGTGAAACTAAACATCAATGTGCTTTGTTCTAGCATGGAAAGTTGGATTCTTCGCAAGGCAAATTGCACTCTGACTGTCACAACTGATCGTGATCTGACCTACATCAACACCAATATTTGAACACAATCTCTTAAGCCAAATGGCTTCCTTACAAGCATGAGTTGCTGCCATATACTCAGCTTCTGTCATGGACAAAGCAACCATAGTTTGTCGCTTACTTATCCAACTAATAGCACCACCAAACAGTGTAAACACATAAGCACTTGTGGATCTCCTGCTGTCAATGTCACCTACCCAATCTAAATCCACAAATCCATGAATATCAATAGAATGCAGAGGTTCTGTAGCATTACCATGATAGCATATGGAATACTCAGAAGTACCTGTCAAATATCTAAACACTTGCTTAACTGCATCCCAATGAACTCATCCAGGATTAGCCATAAATTGACTAAGGACTCCCACCGCTTGGGCAATGTCTGGTCTTGTGCATACCATAGCATACATCAAACTACCAACAACACTAGCATAAGGTACTCTTCTCATGTCCTCCACCTCACTAGGAGATTTTGGACAATCCTCAATAGACAACTTTGTCCCCAAAGAAACAGGAACACACAATGGTCTACAATCTGCCATGCTGAACCTGTCCAACATGATTTTCACATACTTACTCTGGCTTAACCAATGTTTTCTGTTGGTTTTGTTTCTTCTGATTTCCATTCCTAGAATGTACCTGGCTGCCCCTAAATCTTTCATTTCAAACTGTGCTAACATCTGAGATTTAAAGTCAGAAATCATATTCTTACCCTTCCCAGTGAGAAACATATCATCAACATACAGTGCAACAATGAGAATACGATCACCATCAACCTTATAATACACACAGTGATCCAATTTTGATCTCACAAATCTAATTGACAACACAAAGGCATCAAACTTCAAGTACCATCTCCTAAAGGACTCCTTCAAACCATACAAAGACTTCTTAAGCTTGCAAACCAAATTTTCTTTCCTTTCACCATGTAATGCTCTAGCTGTGACATGTAGATTTCTTCCTCCAAATCACCATGAAGGAAAGTTGTCTTCACATCCATCTATTCTACCTCTAAGTCATAAGCTACTGCAAGAGATAACAGGAATCGAATGTATGTTAGTTTTGCAACAGAAGAGAAGATCTCACCATAATCTATACCCTCCACTTGTGAATACCCTTCGCAACCAATCTGGCCTTATACTTCTCAACACTGCCATCTACACCAAATTTCTTCTTGAACACCCATTTGCATCCAACAGGTTTCTGTCCAGGAGGCAAAGACACCAAGTCCCAAGTTTGATTCTTTTCCAAAGAAGCCATCTCATCCTCCATGGCCTCCTTCCAGGAACCTGCATCTTTCATGCCCATAGCCTCTGATATAGTTCTAGGTTCATCATTGTTAGTAAGCAAAGCAAAAGCACAACTAGAATCAAGCAATGTAAAACCAAACCTTTCAGGTTGCTTTCTTATCCATGTAGACCTCCTCAAAAGCTGAGGTTAAGGTTCAACTTCTTCATATGAGCTTTTAGAGCTGCAAGAGCTCTCCTCATCATCAGGTCCAACATTGTCTTTCTGTTTAATCTTCTCAAGGGTAGCAGGAAACTGAACAACATCCTCTTTCTTATCTTTTTCTTTTGGCTGTAAAACAGTGGAAGAAGGTGTAAGCTCTTTGAAGATGACACTTCTGCTATACAACACTTTTTCAGCCACAGGGTCCCAAAGCTTGTATCCTTTCACACCGACACCATAGCCGATGAAGATACACTTAACAGCCTTGTTCTCTAATTTTGATCGCTTCTCCCTAGGTACATGTGCATATGCCTCACAACCAAAAACATGAAGATGCCTTATTGAAGGCTTTCTACCAGACCACACCTCCATGGGTGTCTTTCCAACAAGAGCTGATGTAGGAGATCTATTTACAAGATAGCAAGCAGTGGCAACAACTTCAGCCCAAAACTTTTGTTCTAGGCCAGCTCCACTAAGCATACTCCTAGCCTTCTCCATCAGTGTCTTGTTCATCCTTTCTGCAACTCCATTTTGCTGCGGGGTGTATGGAGTTGTCTTATGTCTTTCAATCCCAAGTTCCTTGCAATATTTATCAAATTCTGTAGAACAAAACTCACCACCATTGTCAGTTCTCAAACACTTAATCTTTTTACCAGTCTAATTTTCAACAAAGGCCTTAAACTCCTTAAACTTACTATAGACTTCAAATTTGCTTCTGAGAAAATAAATCCATGTCCTTCTACTGTAGTCATCTATGAAAGATACAAAATATACATATTTTGATAACGAAGGAACATTAACAAGACCAAATACATCAAAGTGAACAAGGTCCAACACACCAGAAGACTTATGAGAACTCGAATAAAATTAAACACGGTTTTGTTTGCCATTTATGCAATGTTCACAAAAGTCAAACTCAAGATTAGAATCATCTACCCCTCAACGATGTTTTTATTTTTCAGGGTATGTAGACCTTTCTCACCAATGTGGCCAAATATCTTATGCCATAACTTTGTCTTTTCAGCAGGAAAGGCATGATTACAAACATTAGAACTAGAAAAAATAGATTTCTTAACTGCTCGATCAGATGGTGGGGATGAATTGATTGTCGTCCTCTTCCTTGAGTCAGAAGAACTATTGCATTGTGAAATGCATGCCTCCAACTGAAACATAGTACTTCTCCTAGTACGCTTAGCAAGCACCATAGCTCCTCTAGTCATCTTGTATCCTTCTTTCGAAAAGATAACCTGCACACCTGCATCATTCAACATACTTACAGAAAGTAGGTTCCGTGCTAAGCCTGGGATATGCATAACCCTAGAGATCCTCTTCACTCGTCCATCAGGGAATCAGATAGAGACTCTTCCACGACTAATAATCTTCAGTTTAGAGTCATCACCCAAGTACACCCTTCCACCATCGAAATCCTCATACTTAGTGAACCAGTCTCGATGCGAGGTCATGTGAAATGATGCACCAGAGTCAATCAGCCACACATCATCAGATGCATGGGTTGCCAGGGCTGCGATGAAAGCATCACCATCATCTTGTGACTTGTCAGAATTTGAATCTGGGGTCTTCTTTTTCTTTTTCTTTTCTTCTTTGCATTCCTTTTGAAAATGCCCAGATTTACCACAGTTCCAACATATAGCCTTAGGCTTTCTAGGAGATTTGGATCTCCCATGGGATTTGGATCTATCCTTCTCAGCTTTCATGTCCTTCTTTTTCCTTTTCTCCTCAAGTCTTCCACGAACTACAAGAGCCTCTTTGGCTGCCTCAGAAGACTTTCTCTGCATCTCTTCAGACAGCAATGAAGAAACCACTTCATCCATTTTGAATGTGGATGTGGTGCTTCTGATAGCCATGACAAGGTGATCCCACGAGTCCGGCAAAGAACAAAGTAAGTTCATACACCTATCCTCCTCCTACATCTTCACACCAATAGATGTCAATTGTGCAACCAACATGTTAAAAGCATTCATATGTTCAGTAACGCATCCTCCGTCCTCCATTCGAAGGGAATACAACTTCTTTCTCAGAAAAAGTTTGTCAACCAGGGATTTGGCTTGATACACATCTCCCAACTTCTTCTAAAGCAAGTTTGCAGTTTTCTCCTCATGGACATTTAACAGGACAGAATCAACAAGACTAAGTCTTATGAGACCCTTAGCCTTCCGATCCTTGAGATCCCAACTAGCTTGTTAAATTGCAGTTGGTTTAGTTCCATTAACAGTTTCCCAAAGGTCTCGATCAACAAGCATGTCTTCCATCTTGAGCTTCCACAGCTCAAAATTAGTGCCATTGAATTTCTCCACTTCTATTCTTTCGGATGTGCTTTCCATCTCCTTGTTGCAATAGAATTTGGAATACTCTACACAAACTCCCACGCAACATAAGATCTACTCAAAAAACCCCTACCCAACAGCTAAGACCAAAACTGGCCAGGCTCTGATACCAACTGAAAGGAAGCTAGGTGTGCAGAAATCACTTCCTACACTAATCTAATGAGGAGAGGGCTATGCAAATTCAAATTAATCCTTACAACTACAACAACATAGAACATCTAATGGAGATATTGCAGCAATACACATGAACCAGAAAGAAGACAGAAGAAGAGAGACAAAGATATAACGTGGGGAAAACCTTTATTGGGTGAAAAATCCCCACTCAGAAACCTGCACAATATATTATCAAAACTGAATGTTGTTTACAATACACTTGTAATGCAAGCTTCAATAGTCTTTGACACTCGTATCTAGAGTCAATCCAGCAGCATAACAGTACCTATCAACCTTGTAATACATCTCCTCCAAGCACCTGTTTATATAGAATATACAAGGCAAAATTGGTCCTATCTTGGAATGCGCATCCAACTTGGCCTCATGACCCAAAACCCATGCCTAAGGACACTTGGTCAACATTGTAGAATGTGCCTGACACTTGTCCACAACTTCCATCCCAAAGAGGTCGCCTATTTCCAAAATGGGCTATGACAGATGCTCTTACGACACTTACGACCATCATAGAATCTGTCATAGCGGTTACAACTTACAGCTATAAGAGAATCTGTCATACACAAGATATAAATAGCATATTCTCTTACAACATGTCATATTCCACCTTGGGGTGCCCAAATATGCCTTTTTTAAAGATACTTCATGACACATGTCTTCACCTGTCTTACAAGCTTCTATTTCTGACTCTTACATGTCATAGATTTTATCATAGGAATCCGTCATAACTATTTCGGTCAATATTCCCTTACACAAAATCCAAGATGCCGACACATGGAAAAATGATCCTACCACAAAGTGGGACACCTATCTCCTCATGTGAGGACAAAATTACAAGTTGTCGTCACCGTGCCACATCCCACAATATGACAATATGGAATTTACAATTTATTTACAACATAGGCATTGAATTAATAAATACAAACATAAATAATGCAAGGAATTACCAAGGTTTAGACACCTTATTTCCCAACATAAGTCAAGCGCTCCAACCAACATCATAAAAGGCAAATATAATAACAAGTCCAAATGCGATCCTAATGAGCATATACAACCAGTCATAAGGATGTAATGGTTCAAGGGTATAAGAAGAGATCATAGGCATTGGAATATCATCTCACCAATGGTTGGAATCTCATTCAACAATCTCTCATCTCAATTTCTAAAATACAGTCTTTAAACATCATCAACGATTTCATATCAGCGAACAAGACATCATCATCAATCAACATCCTCAACAGTCTTTGGATGCAATAGTCGACCACCATCTAATCATTTATCTTTGCCTAATCCTATAAAGGACTGATATATTCATACTCAGAAATTGGTTATTAGTGCTGAGCATTCTATAGAAAGGTATATTATTTTCCCCCTATCTCATCTAAGCATGTTTAAAATCCTTGAGTTTATAATAGGATAATGATATCTCCATAAATAAGACAAGTGAAATAAATAGAGAATGAAACAAACTATAAATAAATGTATATAGAATGCATTTAATGCTTTGAATAGTAATGGATGTACATATTAGTATGGAGTGATGTTATAAAGATAAAATGAGAACACTTTGATGATATGAATCTTATGATAAAATAAGAAAAAGGCCTATGGATGCACAAAGCATAAGAATATTCATCATGCTAGAATGATATATAATATTGCATATTGCCAAATGGTAAAGGCAAGTGATGAGATAGTGCAAGTATGGCCAATTGTTCTATCTCAGGGTCCTAGAGGATCATGAGATAATAATGAATAATTTCTATAACATATATATAAAAAACTATATAACTCTAAGCATGATTACCTAGGATGAGAATTAAGGCCTTATCATTAATCCACGAACACACCATATAAGTTGAGACTAAGGGTTAGCAATTGGCCTAATGATGTGTAACGCTTGAGTTGGTGAGATATCACCCCTCCGAGATATGTGGAGAGGCCCTTGTCTCAAGCTAGTGAACTATCACCCCTCTGAGACAAGTGGAGAGGCTCTTGTCTCAAGCTGGTGAAAACATCACCCCTCTGAGACAAGTGGATAGGCCTTTGACTCAAGCTAGTGAAGTCCTTTACCCCTCTGAGTCAAAGGAAAGGAACATTGGACCCATGGCAAGATTGCGCCCTAATAAACCCTCTCTTGTTGGGTGAGTGGTCAGATTAACGTGTAGGCCCAAGTATGTCTCTCCCGAGGTAAATCATGAAACATGTATAGTAGATATAGGGAAAGGTATAATGCATATAGATTATGATTATAAGGTTTGATTTAATATATACTTGTGGTTAATGTAATTTGATAAGAAGGATTGAATTCTAATGTACTCTTTTACAAGTTGAAATTGTTTGCAAGGTTGCGAAAATTTTGACTTGCTAGAAGGGGACATTATAGGAGAAGGTTAGAGCAAAAAAGGGGAAACAATAAGAGGAGGAAGAAACCACACTCTACCAAGAGAATTGCTGCTGAGAGGATGTTATTTCATGGTTACATGTATGTGACAAGGATTGTGAATCATCATCGAGGTCCTTGTGGAGGTTGTGCGTGATTTTAGTGCTTATAATCCCTAGTAGATTCGCCAGAATGTGATCATGCAAAACTCAAACAAATCATTAGCAATGAATATCCAACAAAACCAATCTAAAAAATTGCATGAAAACCTTGAGATAGAGTAACAAAAATATAGATATTAAATCAGAAAATGAACAATGAAACTCATTACCATTAACTTAATTTTGTCAAGGTAGGTTTGCTCCAAAATGGCGAAGAGATGTGGGTGCTTCTTTGCAAAGATAATCACTATTTTGACATGTAATCAACATAAAAGTGGATGAAAATATGACAGAGTATGGATAGCATGAAGGTGGATGA
Organism: Cunninghamia lanceolata; assembly: GCA_027924645.1. Taxonomy (NCBI): domain Eukaryota; kingdom Viridiplantae; phylum Streptophyta; class Pinopsida; order Cupressales; family Cupressaceae; genus Cunninghamia; species Cunninghamia lanceolata. The sequence continues at coordinate 2,222,499 of BSBN01000471.1, forward strand.
ATTTTTTGGAGGATGAGGCTCTTATTTATAGATTTCTGAGAAAAAAGATCAACCATGGAGGATGCACGAGGAGATCGACGGTGGAGAATGTATGAGGATTTCCATTAGATTGAGAGGGAGTTTGTTGTAGTCATGCAACACATGTCTTTTAGTTTAGAAAAAGGTGGAGATGAAGTGGAGAGCAAATGATGGACTAAAATAGCCTTTGACTATGGAGACATGTTGGAGTAAAAATAGCCATGTGTATTTTGATTGAGAAAATGATGGAAACATGTTGGAGGAAAAATAACCATGTGCTATGTGAGGTGTCCATGTGAGGTGGAAAAGGTAAATAATTAAATTATTTAATTATTTGTGAGAAGGAAAAGGTGGATAATTAAATAATAAAATTATTCAATTATGTGTGAGGAGAAATTAATTAATTAAATAATATGTTTATAAAATTAGGTGTAGGATATATTAGGTGGGTAATAAGGTTATGCTAGGACGAATTTAGATGTCTACAATAATTATTCAGGAGGGTGTTTGAACCTAGTTTCTCATCCTTTCTTGTCACATTTGTTGGTATGAATGTAACAAAAGTTAGAGAAACAAGTGACATTGTTTTAATTCATTATAAATCTTTTTTGATGCTTTTTCTTTCTGTTCCATATGGATTTTGTAGTTCAGTTTGGATTACTAAGAATGCTCATTACATGAGATGAGATATATGCATTGTATGATGATGCACATAAGATTCTATTTATGTTCTACAACTGCATTTCTTTCCCTCTTACAATCTATGACTTTATTGCTCAATGGAGTAGGCACTGATCTTATTGGTGAAGGGCTAACATCATTTAAAATTATTAACCTCTCTCAGGTTACTTGTAGGAGTAGGTTTAGGCTCCACCATGCTTACATGATTTTATATTGTAAACTTAGTGATTTCTTATGCAAAATTTAAATTGAACATCATTAGTGAATCATGCTAGTGTGTTTCTCCATCTTACCTCTATGTATGCAATGTTAAGTGGATTCATCTGTTAGGGAAATATAGTATAGTTGCCATCTTTGGGTGCAGGGTAAGAGTGCATTTTCATATGTTTATCAAAGGTATGATAGCCCTATATGTAGCTAGTACTAACATGAACTAGTGGCAATTATAAGGGTTCATTGCACATTGAGTATAGTTGCTTAAGGGCCTAGTGTTTGAGTTGTTATTTTTATTGTTAAGACCTTAGGAACACCCCCCTTGGCCTTGTAGAGTCTAAAGATGAAGGTGGGTTTATCCACTCACATCAATTGATCCATTCATGCCACTGTCTGATTATAGGTTGTACCCATTGCCTGAGCATGACATATCCCTAGCCTTAGGTTTTGGGATTGAGTCTTTGAGATTTGTGGATTTGCATGATTGAGCACCAACAATAACCATGCCAAAATTCACTTGGTGACTATTTATTTGCAAAACCACACAATAGACAATCATGGATTAGAGAACTAATCCATCTCTTGCAAGGATAATTTACAATCTCCCCATGATCTTGGGGGTTAGCAAGTCTCGATTTACAAGATAGCTTAGAGGTGAAATGTAATGTTGTTTAATCAAAGGAAATGTCTTGGTTTCCTAATTTAATGATTTTCTTAGTGGTCAAGTGTTAATATTAGTTTTGTGGGTTTTAAATCTATTAGAAAAATGTAAAGAGAAAATTTATTTACTGTCTTATTAGAAACCAAAAGTGATTCCATGTTTAAAAAATTTAATTTGTTCTTTTGTTTTATGAAGACAAACATGTACAAATTAACTTGCTAGAAATATATTTTTTTAAAACTTACAAGCAAGTCCTAGATTTCATTGGAAAATCAGAAACTAAACTTAAATTAGATTTAAAATCTACTCTAACTGAGTGTTTGTTAAAAAAGGGTAAAAGTTTAAAGAGGAGAAGAGGAAAGGAAAGCATGTGATCTGAAAAGGTAAACTTGATTTGTAAGATGAAGAAAACACAATGTAAACCAATGTTTGCATCAATCTATTGTTGCATAATTGATCAACGAGAAGGTGTTGTCTCCAAGGAATTGACTAATCACTAAAATCCCAAACCACCATCTACCATGCACAAGATGGAGATCCAATTGACATAGTACTTGTAAAATTTAACTAGTTTTCTATGAAAATAATTTGTACCTCACAATTAGAAACCAATTTCCAAGGAAACACATACCAAAATACATAATTTATTAGTAGAGAATTTTTTTTACAAAAACAAGATCTAGGGGAGAGGACCTAGTAGCAGTTCACCCTAACTTCTCACATCTTAAGCTCTTAAACGATACATTAGATTTCGATGATTTTTTTGGGTTTCTTCATATGTTACTTAAAGAGATTAAAACTATTGTTTGGGGTTCTGGGTATCAACAATGTAGCCTAATTAGCTACATCTTTACTGAGTTGTCCAAAAACACCCAAAAAAATAATTGGACCAAACATGTTTACCAAGGCACCTATTATCGATTGCCTTACTATTGCCTTATGTGTCACCATATGATTGGTTGTTTCTTTAATGTGACATGTGAAACGTATTATTACACATGTATATGTGCACATGTATTGGTTCCTTATTAATTTTTTTGTAATATCTATACACATGTATTGGTTCTTTTCATAGATTTAATTGGGGAGTAAGGTGCACGTAGGTGGGCATCTACTCATACATGGCAGCAAGTGGGTCCTCTCCGAGCTATATCAATATATTAATAATATATTAATACTATAATTATTAAAATATATTATATTAATATTAATATATTTATGGACAATAAAATAAAAATATATTTCAATATTTAATATAATATATGGTTTTTATATTAAATTAGTTTTTAAAAAATATATTAAATTTGATTTTCCTAAGAAGGTACACATTAGCCAACAAAGACAAGACAATCTCAGGGATCTCAGGGTTACATCTACTCATAGGAGGCATCATCCTAGCCTGAGAGTTACGAAAGCCCAATAGTTTCACTCATATGCACCCAACAAAATGGTTTTCACTATTTGACTAGGGGTGGAGAACATATCACATACCTTTAGCAAGTCTTAAAGTAGAATCACTTAGTGCTATTATAAATTATGATTACCAACTCCTCCATCTCATGGCATAATTACTATGCTCATGCCACCCTCATAATTATTATGATGTCTGTCATTGCCAACTTGACCCATTATTGGGTGTACTTGACTTGAAATTGAGAAAGGTATCTTAACTATGCTTGTTTTATAAGGGCAATATGCAGCCTAAAAGGGAGATTTACCTGGCAGGGCATTAACATGGTAATAATTTGATGTGTCTCACTCATTTCAATAACATAGAGCCATGAATGAATTGGGTCTTCATGAAAATCAAACTCAAACCCAACTATGTTTGTTCATCTCAACATGTAATGTAAAGGGAATTTTACTATATAAGTGAAAGAAGGTGACCTTTAATGTGACGACATTTCAAAAAGAATAGATAATATAATTTAGTGGATTAAATAATTATAAATTAATAAGTAATAAAAAATATCTAATAAATTCTACAACTTCTAAAATTATTAGCGTGCCCATTGAACCTTTGGGTCCAATTGCTAGTTAATAAAAATGGGGGCTTAGTATTAAACCACTCTGTCCACCTTTTTAGTAGTTTTCTATTGTAATTAAAATTTTTTAATTAATTTTATTAATTTGTTTGTCTTTTTTAATTAAACATAAATATTCTCTTTTGTAAAATTAAAATATAAACTTAAAAAAAAATTAAAAAAATTAATATTATATTTTGTAAGATGAAAATATAAATACAAATTTTTTAACAACAAATATTTAAAAATAAAATAATTACTCGTAGGAGTGTAATGAAGTGAGTATGTTAACAAAAAGTTTTAATGTCTATAGATATATTTTTCTAAATATAAATATAGTAGTGGATATTTCAGACACAATAAATTTAATAAAAGAACCATCTCAATTAAATTAAATTAAATTAATGAAATGTTTTTAATTAGACCAAAGCGGACAATGAATGGGCAATGGAAGAAGCTTGGAAAAACTAAGTACGGAATGCAGTTCCTACAACTTTTTCTCACATGCAATAATGTAGTGGCTGTATATTTTTGACTTGTGTATCCATCAAATCACAAGTCTAACAAATTAACAAGTTTCACTGACATTCGTATAGATGGGCATGGCCCAGCCCTCGGGATGGACATGACATCCCATCAATGGCATTGGTGCATCCTGAAGGGCCCGTAGACGCTGTCGTCGATGAGTGCCATGCCAATTTACGGACCTCAACTCGCTCTTCAACTGAAATACCTATCGGCATAATAATCTATGATGTAGATTGTCCAAGGGGCCTCTAAACATTAAAAGCCTTATCATTATTAAGAATCATAAATTCTTGATTTAGAGTTAATGTTTTTACATAAGTTTTAATGGGATTTAAGATTTGTGATTCTATGTCTTGGTTGTTTTAATGCTTGGATTTGTAAATTATAATTAATGGATGGTTTGCTTAAGGTTAAGGTTTGTATTCACAATGGTGTGCTTGGAGTTACAATGGAGGAAGTGAGAAAATTAATCATTGATTTCAATACTCAAAGATATATTTGGATTTGGGTTGTCTTATATTGAAACAACATTGATATATCACTCTTTTAATTTCAAACATGAGCATTTGTAGTTGTATTTACCCAAGTGTTTACTATGGAAATATTAGATGTCTCGATATATTTAGATTTTTGAGTTAGAAAAGGGGGGGCGGAGACAACCCAAACACAACAAATATTTGAAACTGATCCATTTCTTAACATAAATATTTCTGACCCATTTACACTTAAGTTTAAAGTTGAGGGTTGTACAGAAATTCCATGGTAGGGTAAATGGTTTTTTTATTTATATTTAGTAGAGATTTTGCATAATTCTTTTGTACTTTGATGTCAATATATGATATCCTTGATCCTAGATACAATATCCTCAATTCTTGGGATATTTTTCTTAACTTCAATTTTATGTTGGTGAGGATCATGGTTTAAATACTAACCCACTTATTAGGATGTTTGAGTTCACAGCTTGACACCTAAGAAATTCATCAGCAGGGTACAGGTTTTTTTCAAGTGTCATATTTAGTAGAAATCTATACAATTGGATGGTATGGAGATGTGGGGAAATAAATATGCTTGATTTGATTTGATGCATTGCATTATTTTGATTTTGAGTTGGGAGGTTAGTGGCTCAAATGAGGAATCCATGTTTATTAGAAACCAAAATATTGTCTACATACATAGACGTTTATATATATAGGATTATATATAGAAAGGTTTACATATATATATATATATATATATATATATATATATATATATATATATATATATATAATATTGTATTATGCTATAATCCTTTATATATATAATCCATTATAAATATATAACCTTTATATAATCCTCTATAGATATATATAACCTTTATATATAATTCTCTCTATATATAATTCATATTATTATATAATATTATACTATACATTGGCCCAATTTTGGTCATTGTCCCCATACAATTTTAACTTAGTCTGTATGGGCTTTATTTCCTTGTTTTTGAGTCATGTTCCAAGTGTAAAGGTCTTATTTCCCTTTATTGACAAATTTGTAACCACACGAACCTTGTGTTTTTATAATGAAGTTGTCTAAAGTTCTCTTTATTATTAGCTCTTTATGCATCTTGGAAACTAAGTCTTTCTCCTTTGTTTATCGGCTAAGTTATGAATTGGTGAACTTTATCAGGAAAATCTCAGGTTCACAAACTTTCTGATTTTCCAATAAGTATGTTCTTGTTTGAAATGGCCTTCTTTATCAACATTTGTTGTTTGTCGCAAACTTAACTCATGTGTTATTGTTTATCACTTATTTCATGAGTTCATGTTTTCCCCAATTAAGTGATGTCTTGTATGAGTTTGTTTTGTGAAGTGTGTAGTGCTTCTATCTTGAGTATGTTGTCTTTTCATTGATGTCAAAATGTTGATGGTTTTTGTGAAGGTGCAGTGGCTCGGTCATCTCAGTGAATCACAGTTGCTTAGTCTTCAGATCTTTCAGTGACATGGTTTTGTGAAGGTGCAGTGGCTTGATCATCTCAGTAAACCATAATTGCTTAGTCTTAAATGGTATACTTGTCCTCATTGTATCAAGGTGTCTTCAAGTTTGTCCTTCAAGTTCATTTGTCATAGTCATTTGTGTCTCATGCTCATATATTGGTCTGATATTCATATGATGTTGTGTCACATGACAAAATGTTAAATTGTCTGAACACTTAAATGTTAAATGTCATAGTTGAAGGTTAAAGTTTATCATTATTGTTTTATATCTGCCAATTGTTCATAAGTGTTCTTATAATGTCTATATACCTCATGTAGTCAATTAATATGTTCCTTGTTATATCATGTTACATATGTCTTTATCACACATTATAAAGTTTCATATATCCAATCATCCTAGTGTTTGGCAAAGATCTTAAAATAGTCTTATGTTACTATCTTCAAACCCTCCTTAACTTGTCATAACACTTTTGTTTTAATAGATCGTTGACTGGTTGAAGCGGTTGATGTCACTTAAGTGACAACTTGAGGGATGTGCATCATTGTATTTACCGGCCCCGATGCCTAGGGTGCCCGGTCACCAGGTAAAGAGTCTTTGATCTCCGCGGGAAAAGCTCAATCAATGACCACAGTTTGATTTACAAGTGGCGAGCTTCAGTGATCGTGAGGATAAGATTCAAAATGGAAGGGGACTCCAATGGTCAGTTAAGACAACTAATTTTGATGGGCTTTGTGGTGCAAAAGCCAAAACTTAAGGACTTTTCCCATTCTTCATAAGATATGTGAAGATTTCTTTCTGTTTTGGAGAAGTGAAGAGATCTTCGAAAGGTTAACTTGTTTTTTTCTTCATTATGGAAGGTGAACCGACTATTTTTTAAGGAAATATATGATGTGGATAATTGTTTTTATTAAATGGTTTTTTGAGAGTTGAAAAGAGAAGACATATGGTTTTAGTGTAATATATAAAAAAGAAATCTTTTTAAAGATAAGATGTGTATGAAGTTTTTGTGTGTGAGATGGTGCAGTGAAATATGGAGAGGTTGATAATCAGAGAAGAATAATGTTTGTTCAGAGAAGTTCTTTTTAAGGTGATTGATAAGATAGAGAGAGGAAATGATACCAGTTTTTCAGAGAAAGATAACATTTGGTTGTTTCAGAGAAGGATGATATCAGTTTAATTTTGCAGAGAGGTCAGATTGATTAAGTGTTTGAAGATGATATTTATTGCATACAAAGTTTTGGTAATGTGAAGATATTAGTTGAAACTTGATTTCATTAGTTTGCAAAATAATGTATACCTGTTAAAATTTGAATAGGAGAGATAAGGTGTTGAGATTGATTGAAACAGGGAAACCCCCTGATTTGTTTTGTTCATTGAATCTTTGATATTGAAAGTCAGTGAGACTTGTGGTAAAAGACAATATGCCAGTGAGGCAAAATTGTATATGTCAGTGAGACAGTTGTAAACCTGAAGTTTTCATTTAAGCCAGTGAGGCAGTTTGAGTGGTTTTTATACCCCTGGAGGGTTTTCCACTTGGGAATTTTTTTTGTGTCAAAATCTTATATGTTGATGTTCTGCATATTTTCATATCTGTTTGAAAATTCTGTAATTGTGAAATCAAAGTTCATTAAAGTTTTGAAAGGTGATACAAATTTTAACTACACTGATTCACCCCCCCTCTCAGTGTGTGTGTACTCCTACAATTGGTATCAAAGCCAAGTTCCCTGTCAAGGCTTAATTAGCTTGGGTAGATCATATATTTGGAGTACTTATCATGGCAAGTCAAGAAGGTTACTCAAGCTACAAAGCACCTATGTTTGATGGGTCTAACTATGCATTTTGGAAGTTCAGGATGGAATCATATTTGTCATCTTTGGGGTATGATGTGTATGCTACCGTTGAAACTGCATATAATGCTACAAATCCTCCTACTACAGCTGATGAGAAAAGGGCATATGAAAATAATGCTAAGGCTAAAAATGCAATATGTTGTGGCCTAACCAATGATATACTTGTCAAAATCATGGAGTGTAAGATAGCTAAGGCAATATGGGACAAGCTATCCAATATTTATCAAGGAGATGATAAAATCAAAGAAGCAAAACTACAATCCTATAGAGCCAAATTTGAAAGTCTCAAGATGAGTGATGATGAGAAAGTGGCAGAATATCTTCTAAGAGTTCAAGAAATTGTAAATGCTATAAGAGGATTGGGTGATACACTGGAAGAAAAGATAGTTGTTACAAAAGTCTTAAGGACTTTAAATTCAAAATATGAGTCCAAAGTGTCTACAGTTGAGGATAGAGATTTAAGCAAAGTAACCTTTGATGAACTTCATGGCACTTTCACAACTTATGAGATGAGAATCAGTAATGATATACCTTCAAGCAAAGAAGCTGCTTTCAAATCAATCAGAAAAGAAAAAGAGATTTCTGAATCAGAGGAGTTGGATGAAGATCAAGAAATATCCCTTGCAAACAAATTAAAAAAGGGATCTGTTGGTAAGTACAAAGGTAAGCTTCCATTCAAATGTTTTGAATGTGGAAAGATTAGACACTATGCAGCTAAGTTTCCTTATAAGGACTTAGACAGTGATGAAAATGAAAACAAGAAGCAATTAAAAAAGAAATAGTTTGTTTCTAGAAGGAAAAACAATTTCAGAAAGAAAAGAAGTTTGTTCATTAAAAATGCTGATATGACTGAAAGTGATTCTGATGATTTTCTTGAAGAAGATGCAGAGACTTTGTTTATGGATGTTCTAAATGAAATGCAAAATGAAAAATGTGAAGAACAATCAAATAATTGTGAAGCTGTTTTTGATTTTGAAGGAGAATTGAAGTGTGCATTAAGTCAAGTCAAGAAGCTTAAAAAGGAAATCATTGCACAGAGAAGTCAATTTCAAAAGGATAATGAAATTATGAATAATAAATTAACTAAGTATGAGAAGCAGATTACTGATCTAAAACTATCTCTTGAAGAAAGTAAGAGAATTATTGATGTTAAGAGTAAAGAGTTGAATAACAAGGACAAGGAATGTCATACACCTGAAGCTGAAATTGTGGATCTGAGAAGAAGACTTGATATGTGCAGAAGTAGTGATAAACTTGATGATCTTCTTGATAGACAAAACATATTCAAAGATAAATCAGGTCTTGGATTTGAAGAGGGACAAAGTTCTCAAAAGGCTAATGCAAATGATAAATCAATCATAAGGACAACAAACTACAAAATGAATGAAACTTTCAAGTATAATGCTCATTTTACTGGATATTGTTTTTGTTGCAACAGGTTTGGACATAAAGCCAGTGAATGCAGATTTGGAGTCAGAAGAGGAATGCATTTATTTCCAAGAAACCCTTTCATGTTTTTGAGAAGTTTGAAGTGTCACAATTGTAAAATTTTTGGACATATTGCCAAATTTTGTAGACCTTTGCAAATGCAGCAAACTACAAGGAATACTATTCCAGGATTGTCTTCTTTAAGTCTTGAAAAGAAGTTGCTTGTTTGGAAACCTAAGGTAATCAATAAGAGCTTTGATGTCATGATTGCACAAGCTTCTTTTCATGCCAAAAAGAAGGAAAAGTGGGTGATTGATAGTGGTTGTTCTAACCACATGACAGGAGACAAAGATAAGTTTGTTAAATTTCAAGACATTGATGAAGGATCTATTATGTTTGGGAATAATGATTGCATCATGATAAAAGGCAAAGGTACAATTCTTCTTGATGATGAAACACCACTACATGATATGTATTTTGTTGAGGGACTGAAGCATAACTTGTTAAGTGTTAGTCAAATATGTGATAATGGATTTAATGTTGTTTTTGATGCACATGGATGTGAGATAAAAAAGAAATCAAGTAAAGTTATTGCAGCAAGTCTAAGGACTAGTGGTAACATCTACAATCTTCATAAATCTGAAACTAAAAGTGTTGATAGCCATATTTGTTTCATGGGTCAAATTGAAGAAAACTGGCTATGGCATAGAAGACTTGGTCATGTGAATTTTGACAATCTTGTAAGAATCAGCAGTAATCACAATGTAAGAAACATGTCTCATATTTCAAAACCTAGCAATACTACATGCAAAGAGTGTCAGCTGGGTAAGCAAACCAAGGTTAGTTTCAAACCTAAGGAGTTTTTCACTTCAAAACCTCTACAGCTTGTGCATTCAGATTTGTGTGGTCCTACAAGGACTAAAGCATTAGGAGGTGAAAAATATTTTATGCTTTTCATTGATGATTTTTCAAGGATGACATGGGTAACATTCTTAAGGCATAGATCAGAGGCTTTTGATAGATTCAAAATCTTTAAAAAGATGGTTGAAAAGGAATCTGATTTCAAGCTAAAATGTTTAAGGTCAGACAATGGAGGAGAATATACTTCAAAGGAATTTGAGGAGTATTGTGAAAAACATAGGATAAGAAGGCAATTTTCAACTCCTAGAACTCCACAACAAAATGGAGTGGCTGAAAGAAAGAACAGGACTGTAAAAGAAATGGCAAGAACCTTACTACATGATGCAAATCTGCCTAGCATCTATTGGAAAGAAGTTGTTCATACAGCTGTGTATACTTTAATAGAGTTCAATTAAGGGTAAAGTCAAATTATACTCCTTATGAACTTTGGTATGGTAAGTCAGCTAATGTTGGTTATTTTAAAATTTTTAGAAGTGTTACATCAAGAAAGATAATGATACCTTGAGTAGTTTTGAGTCTAGATGTGATGAAGGTATATTTCTGGGTTATTCTACACATAGCAAAGCATATAAATTCTTTAACAAAAGACTCAAAAGAATAATTGAAAGTACTAATGTTAAGGTGGATGAGAATTTACAGCCTTGTATGCAGTTGATTCATGACAATGATGATGATCATCATTCACAAAAGGAAGAAGAAATTCAGGTAGAGGAAGAAGCTCCTGAAAAATCAATTGAAATTAAGACAAAGACTCCTTCAAAAGCATATCAAAGAGATCATCCTTATGAGTTGATCATTGGAGACAAAGATAGTGGTGTGTTAACAAGAAGAAAATTTGCTGCTACACATAATCAAGCACATGTGTGTTTGATATCAGAAATGGAACCAAAGAGTTATGTTGAGGCCAACAAAGATGAAGCCTGGATTAAGGAGGAGCTAAGTCGAATAGAAAAGAACAAAACATGGGAACTTGTGCCAAGACCAGAAGGTAAGAATGTCATTGGATCAAAATGGGTATTTAGAAATAAGCTTGATGACAAAGGTAAAGTTGTTAGAAACAAAGCTAGATTGGTTTGCAAAGGGTATTCACAAATTGAAGGAATTGACTTTGATGAGACTTTTGCACCAGTTGCTAGATTAGAAGCTATAAGGATGTTTTTAGCTTTTTTAGTTTATAAAAATTTCAAGGTATATCAAATGGATGTAAAATCAGCCTTTTTAAATGGTGATCTTGAAGAAGAGGTTTACATGGAACAACCAGAAGGTTTTGTGAATAAAGACAAATCAGATCATGTTTATAGGTTGAAAAAGGCCTTATATGGGTTAAAGCAAGCTCCAAGGGCTTGGTATTATAGACTGAATAAGTTTCTGCAAGAACAGGGGTTCACAAAAGGAGGTGTGGACAGTAATTTGTACTACTTAATCAAAGGTGAGGATATTCTGGTTGTTGAAATTTATGTTGATGATATCATTTTTGGTAGTAACAATGATGATATGAGTCATTCATTTCCTAACATCATGAAATCAGAATTTGAAATGTCTATGTTGGGAGAACTGTCTTTCTTTCTTGGTCTTTAGGTATCTCAGCTTGAAAAGGGAATATTTATCTCACAAAATAAATATGCCAAAGAGATGTTGAAGAGATTTCAAATGGATGATTGCAAACCTTTGGGTACTCCTATGGAAATAGGGCATAAGCTAAGTAAAAATGATGAATCACCTAAAGTAGAACAATCTTTGTATAGATCTATGATTGGCAACCTTTTATATCTCACTGCTTCTATGCCTAATATTATGCAGGCTGTTTGTTTGGTTGCAAGATTTCAAGCTTGTCCTAAACAATCACATTTGAATGTTGTCAAGAGAATCTTTAGATATGTTAAGGGCACACTTGATTTTGGTTCATTGGTATCCTAGACACAATGATTTTACTCTTCTTGCCTATATAGATGCAGATTGGGTTGGTTGTCCTGATGACAGAAAAAGTACAAGTGGGGCAGCTTTCTTTCTGGGTGGAAGATTGGTTGCATGGCATAGTAAGAAACAAGATTGTGTTTCTCTATCTATAGCTGAAGCTGAGTATATTGCTACTTCTTCATGTTGCACACAGGTACTTTGGATGGTACAATCACTTCTTGATATCAAGGTTGAGGTAAAAAAGCCTGTATCTATTCTTTGTGATAACACTAGTTCTATCAATATGTCAAAGAATCCTATAATGCATTCCAGAACTAAGCACATTGCTATCAGATATCATTTTCTAAGGGAGAAGGTGATTGAAAATGAAGTTGCTTTAGAATATGTGCATACAAATGATCAATTGGTTCATATCTTCACAAAACCTTTGCCAAAGGAGATATTTGAATTTCTGAGATAGAGATTAGGAGTTCTATCTCTTGTCTCTCTTCAATAAGTTATAGGGATATTAGATTCAGGGGGAGTTGTCTTCTATATCCTTATGATGTCCTGAATCTCATTTGAACCTTATCATGACACTTGTACATAGTTTGTATATAGTTTTTGTACATATTTGTAAAAAGGATAAGTGTATGGGATATTTTTTGTGGTTGACAGTGTTACAGTATTGTGCATTTGATCTATCTTTATTTTGCAGGGTCTTTATGTGACACTTTTCTCTTTCAGACTCTTTTCACAATCTTCTCAAGAATTGGGGCAGCATGCTGAGCTCAACCCTTGGGGGAGCCCATTCTACTCCACATGCTATGATATGCCATCAGAAAGCTACATGACTTATCCTATACCTACACATGAAACAAACAAATTAGTATAAAACATTGAAATTCCATGATTATTTCTTTCTCAGCTCTTCTTGCATGTGGATGATGTTCATGATCAATGCATTATAAACAAAGTGTTATGCATCTTCTAATAGGATATAGAGATCTCATAATTGGAGCTCTAATAGGACCTTCCCACAGTTTTGCAGATTCATGTCAAGATCGGGAGCAAGAACAGAAGACAACTTTGAAGATTGAAGACCTTCAAGGCTTTGATGGCTATGACCTTCTGTTTCTTATCCTGAACAACACTACAATTATCACTGAAACACAATAACTATGCAAATAACTTATAACAGAAGAATGTTAACCTTCACTCTAAAAATGAATTTGTTGCATCAACTCTGCCAATTTTAAGCTGTGGTGAAAAAATGGTAACAATTACTTCCCTCAATTACAAGAGGAATTTGGTAACAAAGATTACAGGAGAGTTAATGATGTTTTCCTCATGCTTATGGTGAGCAGAATATATGTGAATCCCGAATTAAGGATCTTAATAGAAGTTGTTAACTTAATAATGCAATTTGGAAGTTATTAATACAATTCGATAGGTTCACATATTTTAGAATTGGTAGTTTTGAGTTTCCTCCTTTGAAGTTACCTAGATATACATCAGATTACCTTGTGTTCTTATAATTATGCAGACATGCATCTCTTGCTAGCAAAAAGTATCATGATTGTAAGAAGAGAGGATACCACTTTTCTTTGAAGCCGACTCACTACACTTGTACCAAACTTGAGAATGCAAAGCATGTGGATATATTGCTTTCTAGGTTTTGTTTGCCTTCATATGAATCCAGGAGTTTCTTTGATAGTAAAGATTTTGTGAAGAAGATTTTTTATTTTCCTATGCTATGAGAACACCTACCTCATTTGGAGGATTTCTGGGTTGATTACATCGATGAGCATGAAGTGAGAAGAATATATTGGTCAAGGTTGACCTTGGACCAAATGAAAACCTTCAGAATTGGCTAGGATCTTCCTAAGTTGGCTAATGATTATTTTGATTTGATTGATCATGCCTACCATGAAAGGAAGCTAGGTGTGCGGAAATCGCTTCCTACACTAATCTAATGAGGAGAGGGCTATGTAAATTTAAATTAATCCTTACAACTATAGCAACATAGAACATATAAACGAGATATTGTAGCAATACACATGAACCAGAAAGAAGACAGAAGAAGAGAGACAAAGATATACGGTGGGGAAAACCCTTATCGGGTGAAAAACCCCACACTCAGAAACCTGCACAATGTATTATCAAAACTGAATAAGGTTTACAATACACTTGCAATGCAAGCTTCAATGGTCTTCAACACTCATTTCTAGAGTCAATCCGGTAGCATAATAATACCTGTAAAACCTGTGATACAACTCCTCCTCCAAGCACTTGTTTATATAGCATATACAAGGCAATATTGGTCCAAACTTGGAATGGGCGTCCAACATGGCCTCATGGCCCAAAACCCACACCTAAGGACACTTGGTTAACATTGTAGAATGTGTCTGACACTTGTCCACAACTCCCATCCCAAAGAGGTTGCCTATTTCTAAAATGGGCTATGACAGATGCTCTTATGACACTTATGACTGTCATAGAATCTGTCATAGCGGTTACAACTTACAGCTGTAAGAAAATCTATCATACATAGGCTATAAATAGCATATTCTCTTACAACATGTCATAGTCCACCTTGGGGCACCCAAATATGCATTTTTCAAAGATGCTTCATGACACATGTCTTTACCTATCTTACAAGCTTCTATTTCTGACTCTTACATGTCATAGGAATCTGTCATAACCGTTTCGGTCAATATTCCCTTACACAACATGAAAGATGATGACACATGGCAAAATGCTCCTACCACAAAGTGGGATGCCTATCTCCTCATGTGAGGAAAAATTACAAGTTGTCATCTTCCATGTAGGATGACACATGACTGTGCCACATCCCACAACATGACAATATGGAATTTACAATTTATTTACAACATAGGCAATTAATTAATAAATACAAACATAAATAATGCAAGGAATTACCAAGGTTGAGACATCTTAATTCCCAACATTCTCCCGCTTGTCAAACACCTTGTAAGAGCCAATAGAATAACATGATTTAACTGCTATAGGCCGAGAGGCCCATAGACTCCGAACACCATCTCAACTTCTCTGTGCCCACTGGTTTCATCAATGCATCTACAACATTATTCAAAGTATCTACCTTCTCCAAATTTACCTTTCCATTCTCAACCATGTCTCGCACGAAGTGAAACTAAACATCAACGTGCTTTGTTCTAGCATGGAAAGTTGGATTCTTCGCAAGGTAGATTGCACTATGACTGTCACAACTAATCGTGATCTGACCTGCATCAACACCAATATCTGAACACAATCTCTTAAGCCAAATGGCTTCCTTACAAGAATGAGTTGCTGCCATATACTCAACTTCTGTCATAGATAAAGCAACCACAAGTTGTCACTTACTCATCCAACTAATAGCACCACCAAATAGTGTAAACACATAAGCACTGGTGGATCTCCTGCTATCAATGTCACCTGCCCAATCTGAATCCACAAATCCAAGAATGTCAACAGAATGCGGAGGTCCTGTAGCATTGCCATGATAGAATATGGAATACTCAGAAGTACTCCTCAAATATCTAAACACTCACTTAAATGCATCTGAATGAACTCATCTAGGATTAGCCATAAATCAACTAAGGACTCCCACTTCTTGGGCAATGTCTAGTCTTGTACAGACCATAGCATACATCAAATTGCCAACAACACTAGCATAAGGTACTCTGCTCATGTCCTCCACCTCACTAGGAGATTTTGGACAATCCTCAACAAACAACTTTGTCCCCCAAGAAATAGGAACACACAATGGTCTACAATCTACCATGTTGAACCTATCCAACATGGTCTTTACATACTTACTCTAGCTTAACCAAAGTTTTCTGTTGGTTTTGTCTCTTCTAATTTCTGTTCCTAGAATGTACCTGGATGCCCCTAAATATTTCATTTCAAACTGTGCTGACAATTGAGATTTGAAATCAGAAATCATATTCTTACCCTTCCCAATGAGCAACACATCATCAACATATAGTGCAACAATGAGAATACGATCACCATCAAACTTATAATACAGATAGTGATCAGATTTCGATCTCACAAATCCAATAGACAACACAAAGGCATCAAACTTTAAATACCATCTCCTAGGGGACTGCTTCAAACCATACAAAGATTTCTTAAGTTTGCAAACCAAATTTTCTTTATCTTTCACCATGTAATGCTCTGGCTGTGACATGTAGATTTCTTCCTCCAAATCACCATGAAGGAAAGTTGTCTTCACATCCATCTATTCTACCTCTAAGTCATAAGCTACTGCAAGAGACAATAGGAATCAAATGTATGTTAGTTTTGCAACAGAAGAGAAGATCTCACCATAATCTATACCCTCCACTTGTGAATGCCCTTCGCAACCAATCTGGCCTTATACTTCTCAACACTGCCATCTGCACCAAATTTCTTCTTGAACACCCATTTGCATCCAACAGGTTTCTGTCCAGGAGGAAAAGGCACCAAGTCCCAAGTTTGATTCTTTTCCAAAGAAGTCATTTCATCCTCCATGGCCTCCTTCCAGGAACATGCATCTTTCATGTCCATAGCCTCTGATATAGTTCTAGGTTCATCACTATTAGTAAGCAAAGCAAAAGCACAACTAGAATCAAGCAATGTAAAACCAAACCTTTCAGGTTGCTTTCTTATCCATGTAGACCTCCTCAAGAGCTGAGGTTGAGGTTCAACTTCTTCATCTGAGCTTTTAGAGCTGCAAGAGCCCTCCTCATCATCAGGTCCAACATTGTCTTTTTGTTTAGTCTTCTCAGGGGTAGCAGGAAACTGAACAACATCCTCTTTCTTATCTTTTTCTTCTAGCTATAAAAGAGTGGAAGAAGGTGTAAGCTCTCTGAAGATGACACTTCTGCTATACAACACTTTTTCAGCCACAGGGTCCCAAAGCTTTTATCCTTTCACACTGACACCATAGCCAATGAAGATACACTTAATAGCCTTGTTCTTCAATTTTGATTGCTTCTCCCTAGGCACATGTGCATATGCCTCACAACCAAACACACGAAGATGCCTTATTGAAGGCTTTCTACCAGACCACACCTCCATGGGTGTCTTTCCAACAAGAGCTGATGTAGGAGATCTATTAACAAGATAGCAAGCAGTGGCAACAGCTTCAGCCCAAAACTTTTGTTCTAGGCTAGCTCCACTAAGCATACTCCTAGCCTTCTCCATCAGTGTCCTGTTCATCCTTTCTGCAACTCCATTTTGTTGCGGGGTGTATGGAGTTGTCTTATGTATTTCAATCCCAAGTTCCTTGCAATATTTATCGAATTCTGTAGAACAAAACTCACCACCGTTGTTAGTTCTCAAACACTTAATCTTTTTACCAGTCTAATTTTTAGCAAAGGCCTTAAAATCCTTAAACTTACTATAGACTTCAGATTTGCTTCTAAGCAAATAAATCCATGTCCTTCTACTGTAGTCATCTATGAAAGATACAAAATATACAAATTTTGATAACGAAGGAACATTAACAGGACTAAATACATCAGAATGAACAAGGTCCAGCACACCAAAAGACTTATGAGAACTCGAATAAAACTAAACATGGTTTTGCTTTCCATAAATGCAATGTTCGCAAAAGTCAAACTCAAGATTACAATCATCTAACCCCTCAATGAGGTTTTTATTTTTCAGGGTATGCAGACCCTTCTCACTAATGTGGCCAAATCTCTTATGCCATAACATTGTCTTTTCAGCAGGAAGTTTAACTTCCAAGGCATGATTACAAACATCAGAACTAGAAACAACAGATCTCTTAATTGCTCGTTCAGATGGTGGGGATGAAGTGACTACTGCCCTCTTCCTTGAATCAAAAGAACTATTGCATTGTGAAATGCATGCCTCTAGTTGGAACATAATACCTCTCCTAGTACCCTTAGCAAGCACCATAGCTCCTCTAGTCATCTTGCATCCTTTTTTCGAAAAGACAACCTGCACACCTGCATCATTCAAACTACTTACAGAAAGCAGGTTCCATGCTAAGCCTGGGATATGCATAACCCCAGAGATCCCCTTCACTCATCCATCAGGGAATCGGATAGAGACTCTTCCACAACCAATGATCTTCAGATGAGAGTCATCACCCAAGTACACCTTTCCACCATTGAACTTCTCATCTTAGTGAACCAATCTTGATGCGAGGTCATGTGGAATGATGCACCAGAGTCAATCAGCCACACATCATCAGAGGCATGGGTTTCCAGGGCTGCGATGAAAGCATCACCATCATCTTGTGATTTATCAGAATCTAAATCTGGGGTCTTCTTCTTCTTTTTCTTTTCTTCTTTACATTCCTTTGAAAAATGCCCAGATTTACCACAGTTCCAATAGATAGCCTTGGACTTTCCAAGAGATTTGGATCTCCCACGGGATTTGGATCTACCCTTCTCAGCTTTCTTGTCCTTCTTTTTCCCTTTCTCCTTGGGTCTTCCATGAATTGCAAGAGCCTCTTTGGCTGCCTCAGAAGACTTTCTCTGAATCTCTTTAGATAACAACAAAGACACCACTTCATCCATTTTGAATGTGGATGTGGTGCTTCTAATAGCCATGACAAGGTGATCCCACGAGTCTAGAAAAGAACAAAGTAAGGTCATACATCAATCCTCCTCCTCCATCTTTACACCAATAGATGTCATTGTGCAACCAACATATTAAAAGCATTCATATGTTCAGCAACAGATCCTCCATCCTCCATTCAAAGGGAATACAACTTCTTTCTTAGAAAAGGTTTATTAACCAGGGATTTGGCTTGATACACATCTCCCAACTTCTTCCAAAGCAAGTTTGCAGTTTTCTCCTCATGGACATTTAACAAGACAGAATCAGCAAGACTAAGTCTTATGAGACCCTTATCCTTCTGATCGATGAGATCCCAATCATCTTGTGACATTGCAGCTGGTTTAGTTCCATTAACACTTTCCCAAAGGTCTCGGTCTACAAGCATGTCTTCCATCTTGAGCTACCACAGCTCGAAATTAGTGCCATTGAATTTCTCCACTTTAAATATTCTGGATGTGCTTGCCATCTCCTTTCTGCAATAGAATTCAGAAAAATCTGCACAGATTCCCACTCAACTTAAGATCAGCTCAAAAAACCCCTACCCAAGAACTAGGACCAAAGGTGATCAAGCTCTAATACCAACTAAAAGGAAGCTAGGTGTGCGGAAATCGCTTCCTACACTAATCTAATGAGGAGAGGGCTATGCAAATTCAAATTAATCCTTACAACTACAGCAACATAGAACATCTAAATGAGATATTACAACAATACACATGAACCAGAAAGAAGACAGAAGAAGAGAGACAAAGATATACGGTGGGGAAAACCCTTATAGCGTGAAAAACCCCACACTCAGAAACTTGCACAATGTATTATCAAAACTGAATAAGGTTTACAATACACTTGCAATGCAAGCTTCAATGGTCTTCGACACTCGTGTCTGGAGTCAATTCGGTAGCATAACAATCCTGTAAAACTTGCGATACAACTCCTCCTCCAAGCACCTGTTTATATAGCATATACAAGGCAATATTGTTCCAAACTTGGAATGGGCGTCCAACATGGCCTCATGGCCCGAAACCCATGCTTAAGGACACTTGGGCAACGTTGTAGAATTTTTCTGACACTTGTCCACAATTCCCATCCCAAAGAGGTCACCTATTTCCAAAATGGGCTATGACAGATGCTCTTACGACACTTATGACTGTCATAGAATTTCTCATAGCGGTTACAACTTACAGTTGTAAGAGAATCTATCATACATAGGCTATAAATGGCATATTCTCTTACAACATGTCATAGTCTAGCTTGGGGTGCCCAATTATGCCTTTTTCAAAGATGCTTCATGACATATGTCTTCACTTGTCTTACAAGCTTCTATTTCTGACTCTTACATGTCATAGATTCTATCATAGGAATCTGTCATAACCGTTTCAGTCAATTATACCCTTACACAACATGAAAGATGCCGACACATGGAAAAATGCTCCTACCACAAAGTGGGATGCCTATCTCCTCATGTGAGGATAAAATTACAAGTTGTCATCTTCCATGTAGGATGAGACATCACCGTGCCACATCCCACAACATGACAATATGGAATTTACAATTTATTTACAACATAGGCAATTAATTAATAAATACAAATATAAATAATGCAAGGAATTGCCAAGGTTTAGACACCTTAATTCCCAACAGACCATGTTGAAAGCATTAAGCCATTGCCTAAATTAACATGGACTGAGAAAGAGATCTAACATATATTTATGTTAGATCTTCCTTTGTATTGAATGGAAGTTAAAGGTGGCTAAAGTTTAAGATGAATGGCCATGATGCAGGTTCTCCTTCACACAAGGAGTAGGCTATGGGAGATCAACAAACCTCTATAAGGACTTCTGGCAAAAACACACCCATCAATGCTCAACTTCTAGATCACAGTCTCTTGCCAAGGATGGAAATTATGGTGGTGAGGATCCCAAAGAAAATGCTAGATTGAAGAGGCAATGTTAAGAAGACAATGAGATCCCTAGGAAGAATCTTAGAACTAAGAGGGACTTAGGCCCTCATGCAAGTAAGGTAATAGGAGAGGAGCAAGGGAAAAAAGATCACAGGGATAAATAGACTACTTCTTTGTCACCCAAGGATATAATTCCTCCATTCTTTGCACATACTCCACCTATTTTTCATGATGGGGTATCTTCTTCACCCTCATCTTCTCAGCAGCAAAAGGCAGTGCCTAATACACCTATGTCAGATAATGTGCCTACTGTTACTACGAATGATTTTCCTATTTTTCCTACACCCACATGATTGAGAGAAGAGGTTGGTAACAAAAGAAAATACACTTATATTATTGATACCAAATTTGATGTTGTTTCTAGGCTCTTGAAGTTAGAACCTATCCCTAAAAAGGTAAAAAGGATGTCTAGACTTAGAGTGGATCCACTAACCAAGCATCAATATGTGGAGATTGTAGAACCTATGGTTGAGAAAGAGGAGAAAGATGTCTCTACCAATGATTTTCACATTAGCAAAGTGGACCTAGGACCCCCTTCTATACCAGGTGATATTCATAATGGTAAGTTGTCAGTGGAAATCCTTGCCACTCAGTTGGAGGAAAGGGAGAGGGAGAATGAATTGTTGGAAGAACAGGTCAATATTATCACTTCATACATTAGGCCTATTGTAGATACTATAGCTCGGCCTTTAGATGCCACCATGGATACTCGTGTGAAAGCCCCTCCAAAAGGTGTAAGTGTTGAGGTTATTGATTACATTAACAAGTATAAAATCTTGGGAAAATCAATAGAAGAGTGGGTTGAGAAGATTATAGTGGAAGGCTTACTTTATATTCATGAAATCATTCTTTTGTAAACTAAGATATCAAATAGGCAGAGTGAAATATTAGCTGATTAAAAAATAATCAAGAAAAAATTCTAAACAATGTTGAATGTAGCCAAGAATGGGCTTCTAAGCATGATAAAAATTGATTCTAGTGTTCTAGTTTCCAAACATGATATTGATAAACCAGAGGAAAATGAATTAGTTAGATGGTTGAATGCCATCAATTGGAAATTGATAATGACCAAACAGTGCCTCACAGATTTGAAGAATATTGCCAAAAATAGTAAGTCATGATTGATGGACTGTAGGGGCTCTTGTGTCGCATTGGGTGTTGATATTTATGATGAGAAAAAGATGAATCTATTGGATGCCTTTGTAGTTAAGAAAGACTTCAAAGACCTATTAGCTGAAGAGATGAAAGCCAAAGACGTCTCTATTAGTAACCCGATAGAGAGATTGAACAATGTGGCAGCTTATCTCCTAAATTTCAAGGACATTGTGGAGATACATAAAAAGTATGAAGATGCCAACAATGCCTTAAAAATGTGGAGAACTAGGCTAACTATGACCAACATACCAAATGGAATTTAGCTATCATTCCAATCCTAAACCAATTTAAGATTCTTAAGGCTAAGTTGGATGCTTCGCAAGGGTTTGGAGATCAGATGAATAAGGATAGTCAAGGTGAACAGGTACTCCAGGATGAACAAGTAGGTCACGATGTAGGAGAAGAAGAAGATAACGAAGTCTCTACTTAATGTTTTATGATGCTCTTTTATAAGTTTCAAAACCTTATGTTATAATTTTACATTATTGGACATCACTTCTTTTTAAAAGAAGCTTTATTGTACTTAATGTCAGTTGTAAAAGCATACGAGAAAGTTAGTTCCTTTCTCTTTTACTATAAAATGAAGGAGTAAAAGAGAGAGGGGGTCTTTTAGTGAAAAATTGATTTTCATTACTGAGATCATTTTCATGTTTGTTTTGTTTTAAGAAATTGGGAGAAAAGGGGGAAATTTGTACAGGCTATGTGATTTTCTTTGGATACAGAGTATTATGCTCTAACCTACTCATTAATCTAAGGGAAAGGTTGATATTGGATCAATTATCTTTGTGTTGTCATTAGTTTTTCTTATGTTAGATTTGTGACGTTTTGAGTATAAGAAATTTATAGCTCTCCTGTAGAAATATTGATAACTTGCCTCAAGTTTATATGTTGTCATTTTATGTGTCTTCATTCTTATGTCTGAATTTGATGCAATAGATGGTATTTAAGTCCTTGATTGTACAATCTTTTGTTCTCCCATTCTTATATCTAGGTAGAATATGAAGATTTTATTGTTATAAGTTGCATTTAGTCTTACCCGCAGTGCATTAAGCATTGGGAAATTAATTCATTTTTATATTTTCAGAAAACACCTTTACCAAATTTTTAGGTTAAAAATGTACCCATAAAAACTAAAAATTTCACTATACAAAAGGGATCTGCCTTTTTTTAAATGCAGAGTTTCTGATTACAAAATTTCAATTGTAATTCACTCAACTGTTAGTACAATTGTCACTACTTGCGGGCAAATCATATATATATATATAGAGTTTGGCGACAAATCTATTCACTAACACTATACAATAATCCTTTATATATAATTCTTTATAAATATATATACAACATTTTAGTGTGCAATTCAATTATTTTCCACTTAAGACAATTAAAACTAATTATTACATTTTATTTTAAGGAAAAAAAGTCATTTTCATACTTATGGAGGTGATCTAAATTACTTCTTACAAATACAAATCTAAATCAAAACAAAAGATAGATAAACTAACAATCTTATCTAAACTCTAAATATAAATACAAATAAAAATAATACCAAATCTAATTATGTCAACTTTTATTAAATATCTTCATTTATACATACTAATTATTTCATGAGAGACAAATGAATCCAAGCATGCAATTTTACTTGAATAGACTAAATATTCTAAAGCAAGATAAAATAACTTTTAACCGTAAACTTATATATATCAATTTTATAATTTAATAAATGAATTTAATGTAGAACAATGCTTACATCAAAGTAATAAAAAATAATACATAAAAACCCTAACAAACAAAACAATTTCAAACCTTAATAGATTGGTGTTGTTTCTAAGTGAACTAGAATTAGGGTTACAATGAGAATTAGGTTTAGGGTTAGGATTACAATTAGGGTTAGAGTTAAAATTAGGGTTAGAGTTACAATTAGGGTTAGGGTTAGAAGTATAATGATAGAAGTGGTTAGAATTAGGGTTAGGGTTAGAATTAGGATTAGGTTAGAATTAGGGTTAGGGTTAGAATTAGGATTAGGTTAGAATTAGGGTTAGGGTTTGAATTAGGGTTAGAAGTATGGTGATAGACTTGTACTTAGAATTAGGGTTAGGATTAAAATTAGGCTTTGAATTAAGGTTAGGGTTAGGGTTTAAATTAGAATCAGGTTAGAATTAGGGCTAGAATTAGAGATAAAGATTTTAATTTTTGAAGTTATAAAATAGTCAATTGCCTCCATTTTTACACATGAAAATTAGGGTTAGGGGCATGGTTAGCATTAGTGTTAGAAATAGGGTTAGGGTTATATTTAGAAATAGGGTTAGTGATAGAATTAAGGTTAGGGTTAGGGTTAGGACTAGAATTAGGGATAGGGTTAGAATTAGGGTTAGGGTTAGAATTAGGATGTAAAGAACCCTACTAGTGCTAAGCAATTTTTTTTGGATTCTTTATGCAATCATGTAATCAAACAGAACAATATGAACATGAAACATCAAATATCATATAGCAAATCAAAGCATGTAAACCATCAAATAACATACCTGGAATCCACTTCACTTCTTATTGATTTCAAAGAGATGATTACATATAACAGTTGGTTGGTCTATTATATCAGACTTGATTGATTTTTGGATCATACCTCATACAAATCAAACATGTGAGCAAATATGTATCAAAACCTAGCCCAATGATAGGTAATGATGACCAATGATGTAGTATCTCAACTAGGGACATATGTATGGCTATAGCTGATCCTGAAACTCTATTGTACCTCCTAATATGACTGTTATACCTACTGATCAGACTACTGTACTTGAAATGCACTACCCAAATTTACAAGAAATGCCAAAATCATGCCAAAATATGTCTTCAATGTCTAGCGATAGGCTCTAGGAAGGTAGCGATGGAAGTTTAGAGGATCCTAATGACTTCAAACCCTTCAAATGATGATCAAATATGCTCAGACCTGTATAAAACCCTCTGATAAACCTATTGTACCTATAAATCAGATTGATAATGATGGTTGGAAATGCATGAAAAACCCTCAATAAGCCAAGCGATCTAATCACAAATGCTTCAATGCCAATCTATGATGAAATATAACCAAATAACTCTCCAAATCTGCAATATATCTCCACGCAAACATCAAATTTAAGCTCCATGATGAAATCTACTTGATATCATCCCATAATGGTGGAAAGGGATCATCACCAATCCACAATATGCCAAGGGAACACCATCTTGAGCAAACTGAAAATGTAATTTTAGTCAAGAGAAGCTCTTAAAATGCAAAAATACCAAATGATCAATAGTTGCAAATTGAAACCAAGAACAGCTATTTATGCATTCCTTCACCTAGGCATCCCAATTTGCCCAATTTTACCAATTTTCAAATCCACCAATCAATTACTAACTTCCCTTGACAATTTTAAATGAATTGTGCTTATGAGCTCACAATCATTAAAATAATAAAATAACAATATTTGTTATTTTCTTCAATATCTCCTTGGATGCCCCTCATTTAAAAAAATCCAATATTTTATTAAATGTTTCCTTCTCCTTTCTAAACACCAATCTCCTTGGGTAAATAAACAATATTTTTATTTATTTTTCACTCCTACCCAAATCGCCCATATTTTAAAAAACTATATATTTTTTATTAAATTTTTCCTTCATTCTCCTTGGTCGCCGATTTCCCCTTGGGCATATAAAATTAATTTTAAAATATTTTCTTTCCCTTCCTCTTGAGCGGCAAACTTGTCTTGGGCAAGTAAAAATAACAATTTTAAATATTTTCTCCTCCTTGGGCAGTGTTCCATGACACAAAACAATATTTTATTTTTTTATTGAATCTCTCTCCTTGGGTGTTGGCACATGATCTAATAAAATAACAACTATTATTTTATTTTTGGCTCTTTTCAATTCCCTTGGAAAAATAATAAAATATTGAAAATACAATTGAATATTGCATTTTCCATTTGACCAACATTCATTTCTTCAATCCTTTGCTAGAAAGTCACTTGTTGAGCCAACGTTATAGATTTCCATCCTCTAAAACCAAGCTCAAACCAAAATCATGTCTAACTCAAAATGGGGACATTACATAGGCTTAGAGTTAGGGTTAGAACTAGGCTTGGGGTTAGGGTTAGAATTGGGCTTGAGCTTAGGCTTAGGGTTAAGGTTAGAATTTGGGTTAGAATCAGGGTAGAAGTAGAGTTAGAATCAACGATAGGGTCAGAATTATGGTGATTAAAGAAGTTAGAATTAGGGTTAGGGTTACAATTAGGGTTATGTTTAGGGTTAGGTTTAGAATTAGTGTTAGGGTTAGAATTAGGGATATAAAAATATCAATTCCTAAGGTTATATAAAAGTCACTTGCCTCCATTTTGTACATGAAACATTAGGGTTAGGGTTAGAGTTACAGTTAGAATTAGAGTTGAGGTTAGGCTTGGGGTTAGGGTAAGAATTAAGGTTAGGACTATGGCAAAATTAGGGTTCTGGATAGAATTAGGGTTAGAATTAGAGCTGGGTTTAGGATTAGAATTAGGGTTAGGGTTTACGATTTAGAGCTATAAGTACGGTAATAGAAGTGATTAGAGTTAGAGCTAGGGTTAGAATTAGGGATTGAATTAAGGATAGGGTTACCACTGGGGTTAGAATTAGGGATAGGGTTAGAAGTATGGTGATAGAAGTGGTTAGAATTAGAGTGAGGGTTAAAATTAGGCTTCAAATTAGGGTTAGGGTTTGAGTTAGATTTAGGGGTAGGATTAGGTTTAGGGTTAGAATTAGGTTTAGGGTTAAAATTAGGGTTATACAAATTTTAATTTTTGAAGTTATAGAATAGTCACTTACCTCTACTTTTACACATGAAAAGTTAGGGTTAGGGTAAGGGTTAGGATTAGGGTTATTGTTAGGGTTAGAATTAGGGTTAGGGTTAGAAGTAGGGTTAGGCTTACATTTAGAATTAGGGTCAGGGATAGAATTAAGGTGAGGGTTAGGGTTGGGATTAAGGTTAGAATTAGGGTTAGGGTTAGAATTACAGTTAGGGTTAGTGTTAGGGTTAGAATTAGGATTAAAAATAGGGTTAGGGTTAGGGTTAGAATTAGGTATAGGTTTAGAATTAGGGTTAGGGTTAGATTTGGGTTGAAAATTAAGGTTAGAATTAGGCTTAAGGTTAGGATTGGAATTAGGGTTAGGGTTAGGGTTAAGTCTAGAATTTGGGCTAGCATTAGGGTTAGAATTAGATATTGAACCAAGGTTAGCATCAGGGTTAGAATTAGGGTTAGGGTAACGGTAAGGGCTAGGGTTAGAATTAGAATTAGGTTTATGACCTTATGGTTAGAATTGTGGTTAGAGTTAGGGTTAGCGTGAGGCTTGGGCTAGGGTTAGAATACATGTTAGAATTAGGGTAATGGTTAGAATTAGATTTATAATTACAGTTAGAATTAGGGTTAGGGTTAGAATTAGGATTAGGACTAGGGTTAATGTTAGGGTTAGAATTACGATTAGGGTTAGATTTAGGATTAGGGTTAGGGATATATTTGGGCTTAAAATTATGGTTAGGGTTAGAATTAGGTTAGGGTTAGGGTTAGAATTAGGCTTAAGATTAGAATTCTAACCTTAATTTTAATCCTAAACCTAACCCTAACGCTCATTCTAACCCTAATCATAATGCTAATTCTAACCCTTACCCTAAACCAAACCCTAATTCCAATCATAACCCTAACTCTAACTGTAAATCAAACCCTATATCTAACCCTAACTATAATCCTAACACTAATTCCAACCCTAACAATAATTCTAACCCTAATTCTAACTCTATATAAGTAATATACATATAGTAATATTACTTTTATCAGCAATATATAACAGTACAATCCTAACTCTGATTCTAACTCTAATGCTAACCCTAACCCTAATTCTAACCTTAATTCTAACCATTACCCTAACCATAATTCAAACCCTAATTTTAACTGTAATTGTTATTTTAATTCTAATCCTACCCAAACCCTAATTCTAACCCTAGCCCTAAAATTACATATAATTCTAATCCTAACCCTAAGCCTAAAATTACATATAATTCTACCCCTAATCCTAATCCTAACTCTAACCCTAAACCTAAAATTATATATAATTCTAACCCTAACCCTAAGATTAACCCTAATCCTAAAATTTCTACAACCCTCACCCTAACCCTAAGATTAACCCTAACCCTAACTCTAACCCT
The DNA here is from genome assembly GCA_027924645.1 of Cunninghamia lanceolata. Lineage (NCBI taxonomy): Eukaryota > Viridiplantae > Streptophyta > Pinopsida > Cupressales > Cupressaceae > Cunninghamia > Cunninghamia lanceolata. Next base: position 2,250,619 of record BSBN01000471.1, read on the forward strand.
AAAATTACATATAATTCTAAACTTAATCGTAACCTAAAATTACATCTGATTCTAACCCTAACCCTAAATTTACGTACAATTCTAACCCTGACCCTAACCCTAAGATTACATATAATTCTAACCCTAACCCTTACCCTAAAATTACATATAATTCTATCCTCAACCCTAATTCTAACTCTAACGCTAACCCTAATGTAACCCTAACCCTAACCTAACCCTAATTCTAATCCTAATCCTAACCCTAATCCTAACTCTAAACCTAACCCTAATTCTAACCCAAACCCAAACTTTAACCCTAACCCTAACCCAAATCCAAACTCTAATCCTAATTCTAACCGTAATTTTAATAAAACCCTAATTCTCACCCTAACCCTAAAATTACATATAATTCTAAGCCTAACCTTAGCTCTAACCCTAACCCTAAAATTACATATAATTTTAATAAAGGATTATATAAATAAAGGGTTATGGTTAGGGTTGGAATTAGAATTAGAGTTAGGGATAGAATTAGAGTTACAGTTAGAGTTAGAGTTAGGGTTAGGATTAAGGTTAGGATTTCAATTAAGGTTTAAATTAGGGTTAAGATTAGAACTAGGGCTAAGTTTATGGTTAGGGTTTGAATTAGGCTTGCAATTGCAGATGCTATTAGTATATCTATCTTTTAAAAAAAATATCTAAAATATCCTTATCAAGGCAGGTAGTTTTTAATCAATATGCCATATATAAGTGGAATATATCTCTTGAAATATTTTAGATATATATTTTAAAAGATAGATGTACTACTAATTTTTTACAAAGACCAAAAGTGTAATATATACTAATTTTAAAATATTTCTAAAAAATCCCTAATCTCCCCCGTGTAAGGTGGTATATTTGTCGAAGTATATATCTCTATACTTCGTGAGTGCCTAGTAATTCTTTATTTGCTTATTCTTAATTCCATTTTTTAGCGAGCTTATTCAATGGACATATAACCTTGTGAAAACTATTGCTTAATTAAATATCTTTTCTTATATTATAAAAATAAAGGTTTACCCTCTAGTAACTAATGAATGAATGAATGAAAGATTTTAATGACGTCCACGAGGCCACAACAGCCTATGAGACCCGGAATCATGCAAGGCCCACCCCGAAACAAGGCCGTTAGACATTTTTCAACCCTTTCTCTAGCTCAGATCTTCTGTTATGAATTTTGATCAAAAAGTCTGCGGTTTTGCCGAGTCTAACCTCCTCAAACAAGGTGCTTAAGTTGCTATTTTTCAAGGTGTCATTGTAGCTGTCCTGGATGTCCTCGTAGGCTGGGCACTCCATGATGAAATGCCATTCTGTCTCAACCACCCCTCTATTGCAAAAAGGCATATCCTCCTCTCCCACTCCTCCTTGGGAAACGTCCATTTGCCCGTTTCGCACCTAAGATGGTGCGAGCTAGTCCTTAGCTGTGCAATCAACATTTTTGCTTTCCATTTAATATCTGCTCCTATGTAAGCTTTTTCCTCATGGTCCCACCCAGAGTTGAACTCTTTGATATAGTAATCTTTTTTCTGTCCCGACTTATTATTCCACATGATGTTTCTAAATTTTAATTTAACATACTTTTTTATTTCCTCTTTAGCATGTGGGCATTCTTGCATATTAATATCCCACTTCTTTAGCCACTTGTCATTCTGTTTCATCCACGTATTCTTTCTCCTATTTAGCTCATCCTCCATAATTAGCCTAGGCCACCGGTGATTTTCCATATTTTGAGTTTTCCTTATATAGCTTAATAGTCGAACCACCGCCAACGCCTCCAAAGGGTACATACCATATTCCGCCAGTAGGATCTCATACAGGACAACCATCTTGATTTTGAGACTGCTTATGATGATGTGCTTCTGGATTCTCTCAACCTGCCTCCATTTCTGCTCTGACATACTGCTGCCCCAAATTTTGCAACCATACAGGATCACCGGGGTAACAAGCAAACCAAAAGCGTTTTCTTGGTTTTCTAGTCCATAATTCAGCATTCCTACATCTGTTCTGAAGAGAGTAAAGTGCCTTCCAACCCCCCTGGATTCTTTTTGCTCTGCAAGTTTCCCAGCTGAGTTTGTTGTGAAAATCTATCCCTAGGTACTTGTACTCATCCACCACTTCCAGCTGGTTGCCTTCAAAAAGAAAGCTAACTTGGTTCTTTTTTCTTCTCAACGAGAAGATTATCACTTTGGTTTTGCTAGTGTTAACTTGCATCCCAACTTCCTGACAAAAGGATTCCAAAGTCTGCAACTGTTCTCTCAAACCATGAGCAGATTTAGCAATTAGAATGAGGTCATCAGCATATAAGAGAAGTTTTATCACATAGTTAGCTAGCTGAACTCCATCTCCCTTAGTCTTGTTTATCCATTCTTCTAATTTATCAATGTATAGCCCGAACAGGGTTGGGGAGAGTGGGCAGTGCTGTTTGACGCCTATATCGTTGCCAAAGCACTCAGAGAACCCCTCTTTGGTTCTAATTTTAGCCTTAACCTGTTCATAAAATCTGTGGACAGCAGCCCTATACGCATCAAGAGCCCCAAGTTCCTCCATCCTTTTCCAAAGCTTGCTGCATGGGACCGTGTCAAAGGCTTTTAAGATACTGTGTAGTGAGGCTCTAAAAGCTCAAATAGATAAGTCAAAAATATTCTACCAATAGATACACTTAGGCACATACATCTATACACATGACGGATCTGATTGCCATTCAAAGCACACTCTGCCGTTCTCTCTTAAGTCTACATCCATTGATCATTAAGCATTATCACGAGACGAACTTTCTATTAAAGATTTTACTGCATGTGTACCTTGAAATTGTTACACCATAATAAATTAATATCATCATGGAGATGGTTGTGGGAAGCATGAGGAAGTGGAATATCCTATACACTTTTTGTTGGTTCTTTTGCTGCCACGCTTCGTTTTGCCCTCCACTGTTCCTGCCCAATCCAATCCAATCTGCATACCAAGCAGGCTGCTTTTATATACAATCTGGTAAAGCTGCTTTCCAATACTTTATGTGTCCCATACTGCTGCTGCATTTCTCTGATTTGATTGCTCAGAGGGTGAAATGGCCCATTCGGCTCTAAGATCTCCAACCATTTCTTGTCAATTTTCTCTGCACAAATATGACAAATTGTACAACAGACCCACATTGTCCCATTGGAGTTCTATTCAAAAATGCAAGAGGCAGCTTGAATCAAGTAAGTTGGATTCCCCACATTCCAAAATTTAAATTCAAGGTTTCTTCCAGGATTTCAGTTATACCACATAGCTTGTTTATCTAAAGTATTATCAGATAAAATGTGGGTAGTCAAGTTCACCACAGGCTCTTAAACCCCATTAATGGATACCACTACCCAGTAAATATGTAGTTAATTTGCTTATGCTGTTAAATCAACTGAAATGTTATACTTGAGGAATAAAAGGATGTCCCAGTGTAGTCACTCATGCCAACCTTTTTGAAGCTCAGAGGTAAGAAATAAAGTGCAGATCCATTTACTGTAGTTAACTCATTGAAGTGGTAAAACCTCAAAATCATCAGATGATATGGGTAAATTTGTTTTTCAGCGGAAGACACTTTTGGCTATAAGACTAACAATTACACAGTTAACAGAGTTTTTCCTGGTAAAAAGGTAAATGTTCAGGTTATCTTTAAAGTCACGGCCAAGCCAGACAGCAATTTAGCATATGAGACTCCTTTGTCAAAACCCACAAGTGGATTCTTTCTGTTTACCTTATATAGTGTTCAATTTTTGTAAATACAGCTCAACCTAACAAATAGAGTTCATCCTAAAAAACATAACTCATCCTTGTGATTACATACTAACCAGAGTTCATGGCATGTTTTTGGCGGGTAAATTAAATTACTGATTTGAGATAGATGAAATCTCATTGATTGTAGACTGTATTCATTACTCAATCTGTTTTACAGGGTGCAGGGCCCTAAAATGGGAAATCGAGTCCTCCTATACTCATGAAAATCAGCCTAAAGGGTCTGATGGGGACTTTGAATCTCCGGTTAACATGTCTCAAGCAGTACTAGAAGGAGAAGATACAAGCATTGATGAAATGGAAAGGAATTCTAAGGAGAATGAGATTGAGACACTAATGCTTTCAGTAGCCCCTCTGCCTTATCTCGTTCTTGCTGCCCTCCTGGTGGTATCCTTTCTCTTTTCCTCTTGCCTTTTGCAAAAGCATATTTAAATATTGCATTTAGAGATTTTTCTTTTCCTTAAAGCATATGCTGTTACCGTTCATTATTGAGAGGGTACATATATTTGCCCCATCGCATTAAGCAGTTTGTTACTGTGGGGAAAGAGTATGGCCTTTCCTTTTATCTTTATCAGACTGAATTGTTTTGCCTCTTTAGTTGGATTTTTCATGTGTGCTTTCCTTAGCATAGATCCCACAGCTGACACTATTAGGTCTGTTTTTGGACCATTTGCGGAATTGGTAAAGACATGGAATTTGCCAGATTGGCTTGTTCATTGGGGTCATCCAGGAAATATGGTATGCCTTTCTTTTCCTTCTTGTAATTGATTGATGTATTCTAAAATGAACCGATTCTCATAAATGCCATAATACATTCTAAGTTTGGGACAGATATTAGATGTTGACATTTCCTAAATTGTGGTCCTAAGCCCAATCCCCATAAATTGTCCTGCTTCTTTAAGCAAGTTATTTTTGTTTAACTATAAAACAGACAACAGATCTTTATCTGAGTATGGGATTGATAATAATTGAAGGCAAGGAAACCCATAAAACCCCCTAGTACTTCCAAGTTATGTTAGTGCTGGAAAGGAGGATGATAACACATCAACCACCGAGACTTTCATTTCAAAGAGAATATCCAATAAAATGCTGACAGTGGAAGCTCCAGTTATTTAGAATTGCTTTCTTGTTGTGCAGGCTGTGGTGCTTTTTGCTATGGGAGGTTATGGCTCTTATTTGGGTTGGCAAATCCGCCTGTCAGACGATGTGGTAAGCTCTGAAATCGACCTATCCTCAAGTTATACCGGTTGCTAAGAGTGGTAGAAATTAATTGAAAACAAACACCTATTTTACAGAAGTTAAAGCCAAGGCAAAGGATTTACATCCTAAGCTCCTAGCAGGTATGTTTTTTTTCTTTGCTCTTGGAGCCACTGGTGGAATCACTTCCCTTCTGACTTCAGACAAGCCCATACTTGAGAGGTACTTATTGCCCCTTGTCCTCATGGGCTTATGTATTCTAATTCCATCTCTTTTAATTGATTTACTAAATACAATTTAGCTATAGGTTTAACTTGAACTTTCCCATTAACTGTTGTGGAGAATTAATTATATTTTTATCTTCCAGTCCCCATGCGGTTACAGGTTTAATTGGCCTATCTCTCCTCACAATTCAAACACTTGTGCCAACTCTGTTTGAAGTAAGTTCTTACTATTAACATTATATAGCTTGAAATTTATATCTTTAAGTATTGAGGAGCATTTTTTTCCATCAAAATAATGGGAACAAAAGTTCAAAACATGAGCTAGTATTCACTCAGGTGGTATTTACTATTTTTAAAGGGTGTGGGTGACCCATAATCAAATTCACAATCACATTATCAATGGAGTGAGTAATAAGTATTATTACTGGAATATACTTTTTAGATATATAATTGAAAACCAACATGGTTGAAATTTATAATTAGTTAATGTCTTCCTTGCAGGGCAATCCAAATCTTCGCAGTGTACATGGATTGTTAGGCAGTGGAATTACGACACTATTTTTGATACATTCGGTTTTAGGTCTGCAACTGGGTATTAGCTTCTGATGATGCTCTGCATGGAAGAACTCGCCAACACAGTTATTCCTACTCTGAGTAAGAACCAAAATATTTACCTAGTGCTGTAATGATGGGAGATCAATGTATTTGAATAGATATGCTCTATAAAGTTTTAGAACAATTTAGAGAATTGATTCCCCTGTGGATAGTGGGTTGTAATTTGAAATTCTGAATACAAGAAACATTATGAATTACCACCTTCATTCTAAACTTGTCTTAATTAGCATTGATGGGAAGATGATGAAGTTCATTACATGAGTAAGTTCAATGCAGTCCTCCGGTTCAACCAAATACAATTAAAATTATTCAACTTTATTTAAGCGCAAAGATTTTATAAATATAGTAGGTGAGAATAATTTATAATCAATGCAGTATAGGAAGCTACTTCTCAAAAGATTAAACAATTTAAAAGTGTTAAATCAGTGTTTTGTCTATGTTCTTATGGCTTTTTAAAAGGGGTGGCTTAATAAGTAACCAAAACTTTTGTAAGGATAAAAGAGTTTATATGCAATAATAGTACATCACCACTTAAAACATTGAAATTTTGTCAACTTCATAGCCACTTTATGCTGATGAGACAGTCACACGAGACATAAGTAAGCTACAAGGGAAACTAGATTGAGAATCTTGTGTTATTTCAGTTATTGAATATTTTTCTTGGCAATTCTTCTTTCTTGATCTTATATATGTTTTAGAAGTGCTCAAGCTACAAAGCAATTCCCACATAAATGGATGCTCATTAATTTGCTTGAATTATATTTGAATAAATCCGAGGCATTGATTAGACAAAGAAAACAATTCCAGAATTTAATGGCGAGAAGCTTAACCGTTACAGTCTTGAGGTACACTATAAGATTTGCACTGAGATCACTTATTTAGAGGTCATGGATATCAAGTGTCATATGGAAGAAATCAGTTTGGATTGGTGGCAAAGTCTTTAGGATATGCTTGCTACTGAAGACAGCAAAACAATTCAAATCTTCTGTGAAGAAACAATTCTATCCTATTAGGTGTTCAAGTTTTTAACCATGGTGAGTTTAATTTAGGAAAATTTTAGATCAACCAGCCAAATTATATATTGAACTTTTTAATTTTTTTTATTTTAAATGGAAGAAATATATTTTTAGTTTATTCTTAAATTACTTCTTAATCTTAGTGAAGCAATAACTACATTTAATGTAGCTAGAAATTATGTATTAAATATATTTTTTCTAGTTTATTTTTTTATTGTTAAATAAGAAATCTCTTCTTTTTCCCCTAAATTATTTTCTAATCTTAAGTTCAAGCAATAACCACATTTGATGTGAATTCCTTTGAAGGAGCTTGTAGGGGGCTTACTGGTACTTGGGTAGATTAATTATTGCTGAATAAATTGATTATGCTTAAGGCAAGACAACATATTTTAATGAAAATGTACTATCATTTCACTTTAAATATATGTTCACTTGTTATTGTACATTAAAACATAATTAATTGTTTTAATTGTAATTGATAAATGTTATAATTTGCATAGATTCATAGTTAATAATGAAAGAACCAAAAACGAAGGTGGTTGATTGGGGTTCCTTTTATGTTGTGTGTTATTAGTTATTAATACTAATATAAAGTGAATTAAAATGAAACATTTTTTAGCAATAACATATAACAACAAGAGTTGAGTTTGATACTTGGCTATGATATATGCATACAAACAATGGAAAACAAGAATACACATATGCTAAACTAGGAAACCCAAAACAACAAAAAAAAGTGGAGTAGATGCATCTATACGGATAGGGGACCATTAAAATTAGATTTAGAATTGTCTGTAGAGTCTCCAAACTAAATTTGATGAAAATTTGAGATTAGGACTTTACTACAATAGGGGGTGCACCTAAGGGTGTGAAAAAGTTTGAGGGTTGAGGAGAAGTCGTTAAGGTCCTAGAAGCACCAATTTTTTTAGGTAGGTTCAGAATTTGAAACTAGTCAATACTTAATATGGACACCTACCATGACAACAAATATAAGATGGAGTAAAATGACAAAACATGTGTGAAATTGGGGAAAATGCATTGCAAATAACACAAAATCATAAATATAAAGAGATACACTTGATTTCTAAACTAGGGACCCACAAAATTGACATATATAGGTCACTAGGAGCTTACAAACTAAAATTTATTGAATTCTAAGTCTGAGAGTTCACTACAATAGGGGAAAGTTCCCAACCATGAGGAAAAGTCTAGGGGTGTGCCCAACACTATGCCCAGGGGTGTAGAGAAGTCTTGGGGTGTGCCCAAGGGTGTAGAGAAGTCTCAAACCTCTTTTGGCCAAAAAATTGTAAGAAGGTTCTTCTATGTCTACCAAGTAGACTTTTGTACTAGCACTACTTTTGATTCTTCACGGATTTCCCTCTATTTCACTTGCAAACACAAAGTTTCAATAGGGAACACCTACAAAACAAATGATTGAAGGGGATGTTGCCTCAGTCATCCCCCTGTGGTTTTTCAAACTCGGATTCACATGGAATGAATATAGTGGTAAAAATATTGATGATAAACATGCAAAGAAATTAGACTGATTCTAAGTGTATTGACAATTAGGAGATATAGTGAGAAAAGTTGACAATGTGAGACCTAGGAAAGAGTAAAAATTATGCAAATGGAAACAAAACTCAACAAAAGTGGTATGGATGGAAAGGTATCAGAGACAAAAAGGTGGTAAACTTGGTTTGGATGAATGATAATGGATTTTGAAAGAGATGCAAGGAAAACCAAGGCTAGGTATTCTGAGGCTTGTAAAGGAAATAGGGTGATGGGTGAGGGGAAAAATGCAATCATATGGAAACCCAATAAAATTAAGCATGACTGATATAAAGACTAGTATGCAGTAGAATTTTTTAATTTTTGATATAAAATTCAAACAAAATAAAGCTAAGATGACCCAGGGCCTTAATGGAGCTAAGAGGGGATGTGAGAGACATAGAATGTGGGTAAAAGGGCTAATGAGGATTGATGGAATTGGATGGGCATAGATGAGGGATGACCACTAGGCAAAGGTATACAAATTAGTAGCCAAAATGAAGTGAAAATGTAACTTTTGTAAAAAGAAGCTAGTGCAAAAACTTGAAAATAATATACTACTATTGAATGATTTGGTTGTAGAGAGTGTTGTAATGCTCCAAAAAACTTTTGTAATAGCTCAACTGAAAGCTAACTCACTATAGAAATACTCTAATAACTAACATAGGCTTCCTCCTTTGGAAACAATTACTAACGAATTATTCTCAAGGCAAAAGTTTGTTGTTTCTATGTAAAAAATGAGATTGGGAGCCCTTTTTAGCAACTTTTTGGAGGGAATTTGGGCTAGGAACATAGTAGGCCTTGTTGGGAATAACTAAATGAATCTATTGTGAAAAATTGAGTTTGATTAAAGGGTATGGACATCACCACCCTCATTTGCTCAAGGTTGTGAAGAAGTCTTGAGACACATAAAGGCTCAATTTCTTAGGGCCACTCAAAGGGAAGGTTTACCACCTAAGTGTGGTGATCACTAAGTGAAGAGATTCGAAATGTGAGATTTTAAGAGCTCAAAGGTGGTTGTTGCACTAGTTTTAAGCCATAGGATAGCATTAAATAATTTGATTAAAGTGGTTAAAAGGTGGCAAGATGAGGGGTAAGGGGCCATGAAAAAGGGGAAGACGCTTAGGACAAGGGAATAAGAGAAAACACATAATAAATTAAAAATGGAAAACACATGAAAGCGTTAGAATTAGTCTAGACAACTGAGAGCGGGGGGAGGTGAATCAGTTGTCCCCAAAACTTTAACACATGCAGCAATTGATTCTTCTTTACAAGTTAGGAATGATTAATAATGTAAGCATTCAAAGCATGATTCACAAACACATGAGTAGAAGCAGATAAACACATATGACACCAGATTTTTAACGTGGAAACCTGGTTAAGGGAAAACCACGGTGGGGGTTAACCCACAAAGATTTGTACCCTGTTAAAAGTACTTTAGAAAAAATAGAAGGCACATGCCTTCGGGCGCACTGTCCAGAGCTCACTGCTCAAAAGAGGCTCACTGCTTACAAAAATTAAGTTTATTACAAGATAATGAACTAAGAAATAGCATCTATTTCATGCCTAGCTCGGTCCCCTTGAAAGCTCACAATTTCTGCTCTGCTCCTTCACAACTTGTTCGCTATATCTTCATCCTCTACAGTTCTTGATCCTCTGCACCTCTTCCTCTTTTCTTTGCTTCTGAACCTTTCTTAGGATTTGATCATTTTCACACACAGATCACTTTTCACAACTTATCAACAAGTATTTATATGCTTCATCAACCTTGGGATTAACATCAAGGTCGGCCAAACTTAATGCGAATCAGTACACCGTCAGCCAAACATAACTGAGACTTGAATCTTCCTCCAACAACACACCATGCTTCAGAGAATTGCTCTTAGATCATCCGCAACATATTTGAATCATCCAGTCGGCCAAGACTGGGAAGAACAACAACATCAAGAAATAAATCTTCACCCACAAGCTCAATCTTCAATGCAAACCTCCAACACAACAGTTATACAATCCAGAGATTTCCACAAGCACATTGAATTCAACAAAAACATCCGCACTCCTCCAAGTCATCAGAATCACTTGCATCTTCATCTGGAACCTCAAGAACACTATCTGTCATGACTGTCACACTAGAAAGATTGCTTGTGGAACTCCAAACTACGAACCACTTGAATGGATGATACATACTGACTTCCCAAGCATGCATCTAGATCCGTAGATCATTATTTGACATATCCGGAACAAACCGGATCTCTTTCCTTTCACTCTCTCTTCTGAACACTGTAAAACTAGTTTTACTCAGATGGCCATAGCTTCTTCAAATCTTAACTAGAGCTTCTTCAGACAATCCTCTACTCAGCCATATGGTTCACATACATTGATCCTCATTAATTTTCTCAATATCCTCAATAATCTAGTCTTCTATACAGGCAACAAAATAGGATACAGTTGACACTAATGGCAACAAGGATATGTTGACATCAATGGCAACACCACTTAGGCACATATTTGCAACAATCTCCCCCTTTGTCATTGATGGCAACATATGATGTGAAAAACTGATTTAACCATCAAGACAAGAACTTCTCCCCCTTATCACTTCTGCAACCACTTCTTTCACTGCTCCCCCTTTCATCAGCAACTAGTTTTTCACATGACTTCTCTCCCCCTTTGACATCAATGGCAAAGGGCACATATTTGCAATCTTTTCTCCCCCTTTATGTTTCAGACTAATCTCCAATTACTTTGTATACTGACTACTCCCCTTGAGTAGTATCTTCTTAAAACCAATTCGGATCACAAGATGTGTCTGTGAATTGCACCAGACTGATGCACCTTAGTGCATCTTAGTTCTGATTAGCAGGGGTAATGACCCCTAACTTCTCTCTGAGATACTCAAATGTATCTTTAGGCAGAGGCTTGTTGAATATATCTACAAAATCCAATCTAACTTCTTTCTCATTTACTTTCTCTCTCAAGAAATGAAACTTGATGGAGATATGCTTTGTCTTTGAATGCAACACTGGATTCTTTGAAATGTTTATTGCACTTGAATTATCATAGAAGATCGTAACATGGTCATCAAATACCACTCTGATATCCTTCAACATTTACTTCATCCACAAAACTTGAGTGCAATTACTTGCTGCTGCTATGTACTCTACTTTTGCAGTAGATAAAGATATTGCCTCTTGCTTTTTGCTCAACCAAGAAACCAATCTTCTCCCCAAGAAGAATGCACCACCACTAGTACTTTTCCTGTCATCCACATCTCCTACCTAATCAGCATCAGTATATGCCTGAAGAGTGAAGTCATTGTCCTTTGGATACCACAAGCCATAGTTAATTGTCCCTTTGAGATATCTAAAAATTCTCTTGACTACTACCACATGGGATTCTTTAGGATCAGCTTGAAATCTAGCAACAAGTCCAACTGTGTTCATAATATCAGGTCTGGTCTAAGTTAGATAAAGCAGTACTCCAATCACTGATCTATACCTTTTCTGATTTGATTTAGGGGAGTCATCATCCTTACTCAACTTGCACCCGGTTACCATAGGTGTACCTACTGGCTTTGAATCTTCCATTCCAAACTTTTTCAGCAACTCTCTCACATACTTAGATTGAGATATGAAGATACCTTTATCAGACTGAGTGATTTGCAGACCCAAGAAGAAGTTCATTTCACCAAACATTGACATCTCAAATTCACTTTGCATCTGATCAACAAAAGTTTTGCACATGCTCTCATTTCCGCCAAAAATGATATCATCAACAAATACCTCAACAATCAAAATGTGGTCATGGTCAATCTTGAAGTAAAGATTACTATCAGCAGTACCTTTGCTAAAACCTAATTTTAGCAGATACTTATCTAACCTTGCATACCATGTTCTTGGGGCTTGTTTGAGTCCATACAGTGCTTTCTTCAATCTGTAGACCATATCCTTTTGATTCGACAATTGAAATCCTTTCAGTTGCTCAATGTAGGCTTCTTCTTCTAATTCTCCATTTAGGAATGCTGACTTGACATCCATATGATATACCTTGAAGTCTTTATGAGAAACAAATGCAAGAAATAATCTAACTGCTTCTATTCTTGCCATCGGAGAAAAAGTTTCTTCAAAATCAATTCCTTCTACTTGAGAATATCCTTTGCATACCAATCTTGCTTTGTTTCTTACAACTTCACCATCTTCATTTAGTTTATTCTGGAAGACCCATTTTGTTCCAATCACATTTTTGTCTTCAAGTCTAGGAACAAGATCCCAAGTGTGATTCTTTTCAATTTGCATTAGTTCTTCTTTCATTGCTTTTACCCAATTTTCATCATTACAAGCCTCACTTATTGATTTTGGTTTAATCTTTGAAATTAAACAAATCTCCTCCTGATCTTTAGCAATTCTTCTTCTATTTTGAACACCTTGATTTCTATCTCCTATGATCTGATCTTCAGGATGATTCTATCTTACATACCTGGGAGTTTGGGAAATTGCTTGAGCTTTTGTTTCTTGAGCTTGTTCCTCAATATCTGCACTATCTTCTTGAGTTATTGAGCTTTTTGAATCAATCTGGATCTGAATTTGGGTTTGAACCTATCTTCCTTGTGTTTGACTTCCATCTTGATCATTTGAATCATATCTGCAAAACCTGGAAGGTTTCTCCTTACTTTCATCAACTCTAACATTAGTACTTTTAATAATATTTCTCAATCTCTTGTTAAAGCATCGGTATGCTTTGCTTTGAGTGGAGTACCCAAGAAATATTCCTTCATCACTTCTTGCATCAAACTTGCCAAGATCCTCATCTCTTTTGATATAGCATTTACTACCAAAAACTCTGAAATATTTTATAGTAGGAGGATGACCAAACCATAGTTCATAGGGAGTCTTACTAGAGTTACCTTTGATTGGCACTCGGTTAAAAGTGTAGACAACAGTACCCATAGCTTCTCTCCAATAGACTTGAGGAACATTTTCTCCATCATCATGGTCCTGGCTACTTCTTGAATGGTTTGGTTCTTTCTCTCCACAACTCCATTCTGCTGAGGAGTCCTAGGAGCTGATAACTGTCTTTTTATCCCTTGCTTTTCACGAAAAGAATCAAACTCACCAGAGCTAAACTCTCCACCTCTGTCAGATCTCAAACACTTTATCTTCATACCAATCTCATTTTCAACCATAACCTTGAATACTTTGAATTTGTCAAGGGCTTCTAATATTTCTTTCAAGAAGGTTACCCACATCATCCGGGAGTAATCATCAGTCAGTAACATAAAATATCTATCTCCTTGCACACTCCTAATTCTAGCAGGACCACAAAGATCAGTATGCACAAGTTCTAACAAACCATTTGATGACTATTCTTTACCCTTGAATGAAGTGCTTCTCTGTTTACCCAATTGACATTCTCTATACATGCTATCCGTGGGTTTCACAAGTTTTGGAAGATCTCTTATAGCCTGAGTGGAACTTATCTTGACAATATTATCAAAATTTACATGACACATTCTCCTATGCCAGAGCCAACTCTAATCAACTTGAGCAATTAGGCAACTTCTATCAGAGCTACTTAAATGAAAGATGTTATCTCTAGTCTAAGTACCCGATGTAATCTCAATTCCGAATCTTTCCAAGATTCTACATTTTCCATCCTTGAATTGGAGATCATAACCTTTGTCAACCAATTGTCCAACACTAAGAAGATTATGCTTCAATCCTTCCACATATAGAACATCATTAGTGTTATTCTTACCATCAAAAGAGATGGAACCTCTGCCACGAATTCTACCAACTGAGTTGTCTCCAAATTTCACAAGTCCACCTTCATATTTTTAGAAGGTCACAAACTTACTTTTGTCACCGGTCATATGATGAGAACATCCACTGTCAATCACCCATTCATCCTTTTCCACAACCTGAGTAGCCAAAGCACTTTCTACATTTTCACAGCTAGTAGGATTAGTAGGCACCGGATCTCCCTCTTTGATAGCAATGAACACCCAATCATTATTGGTGGAACTTCCATGGTTAGATTCATCATCTATGACTCCTTCACCAGCTTCTTGGACATAGTAGCATTTCTTCTGAGTTCTAGATCTTTTAGGGTTTGGCTTTGAAACCCTCTCCGGACATCTTGAGGCAAAATGACCAATCTTATTACAATTAAACATTTGAATGGCAACTTTCCTTCATACTTATCGGATCCTCTTGGCAAAAAGGGCTTCAAGATCATCAATCTTAGTTTCACAATTTTCAAGATCCTTCCTTGTTTTCTCAAATCTGATTGTTCTTCTTGAAGAGCTCTCACCCAGATCATATCTTTGCTTCCCATAAACACTGGCTTTGAATGCAGATTCAGACTTAGGATGAGAGTCACCAAATTCACTTAATTCAAAAGCTAAGAGTTTGCCAACCAACTGGTCTCTTGTAACTTTTGAGACAGTCCTGATCTCCTCTATAGCAGAAACCTTATGTTTGTATGAGTCAAGTAAAGATCTGAGGACTTTTTCCACAACCATTGATTCTTCTAATATTCCACCAGCACACCTGATATCACACACAAGTTCATTTATCTTGTGCATGTAGATTGTGATGTTTTTATCTTCACTCATCCTTAGATTTTTAAATTTTCCTCTCATACTTTGTAATTTGGCACATTTGACATGTTCATCGCCTTCATAAAGATTCTCCAACTTCTTCCAGATTTCATGAGTAGTTTTCAATCCAAAGACATTTGTCATTTTTGAATCAGTCAGGGCACTCAACAAGGCTTCTTTGGATCGAAGATTATTTTCATCATCTTTGAGTTGATTAGGAGTTGAAGGACCTTTCTCTAGAGGTTTATATTCATCCTTGGTTATTGCCCAATAAGCATCACCCATGCATTGTAAATGGCACTCCATGCGACTCTTCCAAATAGTTTAATTTGTTCCATCAAATCTTAGACTATCCTTCTTGTATGTCGACACCCTAGATCTCCTCATGCGGTTAATCTTATTTTAGAGGAACTGGCTCTGATACCAATTGTTAGAATTAGTTCGGACAACTGAGAGGGGGGGGTGAATCAGTTGTCTCCAAAAATTTAACACATGTAACAATTGATTCTTCTTTACAATGTAGGAATGATTAATAATGTAAGCATTCAAAGCATGATTCACAAACACATGAGAAGAAGCAGATAAACACATATGACACTAGATTTTTAAAGTGGAAACCCAGTTAAGGGAAAACCACGGTGGGGGTTAACCCACAAAGATTTGTACCTTGTTAAAAGTACTTTAGAAAAATAGAAGGCACATGCCTTTGGGCGCACTGCCCAAAGCTCACTGCTCAAAAGAGGCTCACTACCTACAAGAGGCTCACTGCCTACAAAAATTAAGTTTATTACAAGATAATGAACTGAGAAATAGCATCTATTTCATGCCTGGTTCAGTCCCCTTGAAAGCTCACAATTTCTTCTCTACTCCACAACCTGTTCGCTATATCTTCATCCTCTATAGTTCTTGATCCTTTGCACCTCTTCCTCTCTGCTTTGCTTCTAAACCTTTCTTAGGATTTGATCATTTTCGCACACAGATCACTTTTCACAACTTATCAACAAGTATTTATACACTTCATCAACCTTGGGATGAACATCAAGGTTGGCCAAACTTAATGCAGATTAGTACACTGTTGGCCAAACATAGCTGAGACTTGAATCTTCCTCCAAAAACATGCCACACTTTAGAGAATTGCTCTTAGATCATCCGCAACACACTTGAATCATCTGGTCAGCCAAGACTAGGAAGAACAACAACATCAATAAAGAAATCTTCACCAACGAGCTCAATCTTCAATGCGGACCTCCAACATAGTAGTTACACAATCCAAAGACTTCTACAAGCACATTGAATTCAACAAAAACATCCGCACTCCTCCAAGTGATAAGAATCACTTGCATCTTCATTTGGAACCTCAAGAACACTATCTGTCATGACTGTCACACTAGAAAGATAGCTTACAGATCTCCAAACCGTGAACCACTTGAATGGATGATACACACTTACTTCCCAAACATGCCTCTAGATCCGCAAATCATTATTTGACATATCCAGAACAAACTAGATCTCTTTCCTGTCACTCTATCTCTTCTGAACACTACAAAACTAGTTTTACTCAGATGGCCATAGCTTCTTCAAATATTCATGTGAACCCTTCAAAGCTTAACTAGAGCTTCTTTAGACAATCCTCTACTCAGCCATATGGTCCACATACATTGATCCTCATTAATTTTCTCAATATCCTCAACAATCCAGCATTCTATACATGCAACAAAATAGGATACAATTGACACTAATGGCAACAAGGATATGTTGACATCAATGACAACACTGCTTAGGCACATATTTGCAACAGAAAGGTGTAAGGTAACATGGGAAAACTAGGATCAAGCTAGGGAAGATAAAAAATAGGTCACAAAGGGGGTCAAAACACACATGTGATAAGATAATAAAATGACTGCAAAATGCAATAAACGAAATTGCAAAGCATGCAAATTTTAATCTTATAGATAATAACTATATATTAAGCTACCTATTTATGTTGTTATACTATTGATTATACTTTCTTAATTAGTTGTAAAGAACATTCTAGGCTAAATGCATGCTATTTTCAATGAAGAGTTAAAACATCAACAAATACACAAATGTAACCAAGAAGAAAGTAAGGGACATGGGGATATCTATTAGACTATGGAAAAAATTCAAATGATATTAATACTATTAGTCAAGTTCTCATGTTATAAAAATAAGTAAATTTATTATCAATATATTTTAAAAATGATTATCTATCCACATAAATAAAAGAACATAGAACTCAGGAAAATACCTTTAAAAATTAAAAGAATGGAAGTAAAACTATCTTTTTTTAATGATGAATAGTGCACTTTCTGTATTAAATTATATAAAAACATGATACACTAGTTCAAATAAAATATGTGGAATGGAATCACACCCCCAAAATCTACCAAAATCAAAAGGTAAAATAAAATGGTCACATCACTATGTAGCTAAAGCAATCCTAGTGGGAGGAGGAGGAAGGTCATGATCAAGAGGGTTGCTCTTGCCATCTAGGAGGTCCTAGCCATTAGGAATAGACTCCCAAACCATGATGATATCCTCTGTCTTTTTCTTCTTGATCCACATGAGCTATGTGAAAAAAATAAATAGCAAGGTCCAGCTAAGGGAACTTTCCACCATCATGCCTCCTAAGGGGGCCACAATAATGCTAAGAAGCAGAGGATTAGCCATGTGGCAGGGGAGACCAACTATAATGTTTATGCTAAAGGGACCCATGAGAGTATAAGAGCTACATCTAGAATAGGCACTGTGGCTATGGCCATGTCGGTACCCATGTGGAGGTGAAGCATCCTATTTGTAGGAGACAATGACACATGAGCAAAAATACATAGAGCATTGATTCAATGATCAATAAGAGTTTGTAAGTGGGAAATCTCCAAAGCCACTTTATCATCCTGGACCTAAATCTGTAACATAATATTGGAGCATATAATAGATTTAGTATACATGGAAAAGTAAGCATCCACAGTAGCACATAAATAATGCTACATTTCTATCTTTCTACATATTGAATAGAATTTCCACTTTGAAAGCATGCTAGACTTGAGTACATTTCAAAGGTATTTTAGGACAATCACATAGAATAATCATATGCTAGGAAAAAAGCTTTGGCTGAAAGGGTTTGAAGAAATCATGTTGTTGACAATAAAGTATAGGCCTATGTCAGAGAAGTTAACCCTATGACGATGAAATAAGAAGGAAATTAGAATAGTGCAATAGATAACATATGCATAACACATTCAAAGACATCATATAAGATAGGTCTTCTCATATATTCTTTATACATTATACATTCTTTACCACAAGCATAGTTATACACATCACATATGCTTGGGTAGCATCTATTACATATACTCTTTTTTTCCCTATATCATCCTTTTTCCTATCTCATCCATGATATCTCTTTGTGGTGAGGTTGGATGCTTATGTAGCCTTCTCCTAATATGGGGACGTGTCCTTCTATATATTCTTGTGTCTTTCCATTCTCCAAGAGGTACCACATGATGTTGTTTGCTACCACAAAGGTCTTCTAGTGACTGTTAGTTCATTCTATTTGTGGTTCTTGACTTATCAACATTCCCAAGGCTTAATCCATTGTCTTGTCCTCAAGACATCTTTCACTATTAAAATGGCGGTGTCTTCCCAAAATTCTTTTCTTTGTTTGTCTAAGGTAGTAGTTGTTTGTATTTTATCTTTATCTACTTGTATGTATTATTTCACATCTGCACCATGTATTGAATTTTCTATCATTGCTAAAAGGTCCATTAATGCAGGTCAAGGTTCAGGAGCCTTACCAGGCAGCTAAACCAAGCATCAAATGATAAATCACAACAAAACAATAGCTGAACAACAAAACAACCACTCTTTATTAATCTGCAAGAATAATTTACAGCAGGAGTATAGTTATCATCACAAATGTATTGGCCTCAGCCTTACAATGCTTCAAGATGTAGATCCAACAGATCATGCAATCTCATGAACTTTCTGGAAAGCCCAAACCATACTACAGATCTTTCACCAAGGAGAAGATCGTGACAAAGCACAAATCCCATGAATTTATAAACCTCTTTGGTGGTCACCAACCTTCATTAATGCTCTTAACATGTGTCATGTCCTGATTTGCCCTTGGAATGACCATACAGGTGATCGAGATTGACTTTTGATGTGTCTGTTGCAAATATATGCCTAATCGGTGTTGTCATTGGTGTCAACTATATATTATTCTATTAAATTATTGGAAGCCTTGTATGTTGAGGATATTGAGAAAATTGGCCTCTCCAAAAGAAGCAAGTAAGTTCTAGTGAAGTGTAGTATAGACAGTGAGTGGTATGATGGAGAACAACCTGGTAGATTGATCCATATTTCTTTCTGGATGAAGATCTTGGTGTGTGGATTGGAAGTTGTTTAAGGGGATATCTAAAGAAGTTCAATCCTGAGTTTGAGACTCTAGTGTGAAGAATTGAGAGAGTTGCATTCACTAGAGTAAAGCATATCTTTTCTGTAACTTTAGTTGGGACAGGGAGAAAGTAATATGCTTCGCATTTCTCTACAATGAAGTATCTTGCTCTGCGGTTCGAGAGGGAAGTCTGGGATAATGATAAGTGTCTACAATTGCAGTGGTTCATGTTTTGGTGGTCCACAAGCTATCCTTCTTTTATGACAATTGAAGATAGAGAAGTTCACGTGTTCTGGTGAGAAGATTCCTATGGATAAAGTGGTTAAGGTTTGTGTGGTTACTCTTGATGATTATAACGTGCTTGTGGATACCTCCTGATCATGTTCCCGTCATTACATTGGTCCGTGCCAAGGAATTGAGTTCGTGTTTGAAGATTGTTCCCAGACAAGGTAGGGTGTAACCAGTCTTGGCTGACCTGGTTAAATCCCAGTGATTGCAGAGATCTCTGGAATATTGTGGAAGCATGTTGTAGTGTGGAAGATTGTGTTTGAGTCCCAGCTAAGGCGTGGTGTGATCTGCGTGCACTATTACTTCATCTCCCTTGCATAATGTTGTAATAGGTCAAGACCTATTTTGTAAATGTTGTAATGCCGACCTTGGAGATTGTTCCAATGGTTGATGATTGTAATGCCAACCTTGATGATCATTCCAAGGTTGATGTAGCGTATAAATACTTGTAGTTGAGTTGTGAAAATTTGTCCTTGAGAGAAAATAAAAGATTTTAAGAAAGGTCCAAAAGGAAGAGTAGATAAAAGGAAGAGCAGAGAAGAGGAATTGTTGTACTTCAATCATAAATATAAAAAGGTGTTGATCATGGTAGTGAGCTTGGCAGTGAGCCACCAGTAGGGTTTTACAACCCTCACTGTAATCTTGCTAGGTTTAGGGTTGAGGCAGTAAGCCTGCTAGACCTAGTTGTTCTTCATGACAGTGAGTCAGTATGATTAGGCTTGTGGAGTGACCAAGCCTGGTCATCATTATTTCAAGATTATAATATATATTGAGAGCTAATCCTCTCCGTGGTTTTTCCCCACCTTGGGGTTTTCCACATAAAATCTAGTGTCTCTTGTGTTTGATGCTACATATGTGGTTAAGTTTCTGATTTCATACATTCATGATTAAATCTTAATAATTGCGGATAAGTGTTTAATGTTTTAATGTAGAAGTGTTTGAGTTTTTAAGACAATTGATTCACCCCCCCTCTTAGTTGTCTAGCACATATCAACAATTGGTATCAGAGCAAGGTTCCTCTGAAGAAAGTTTAACAGCTTGAGGAAGATCCAAAATGTCTTACAAGAAGGAAGTACCACATTTTGATGGGTCAAATTATGGTCTCTAGAAGGCTTAGATGAAAAGCCATCTTCTTTGTCTTGGCTACAAAGTATGGAAAAATATAGAAACAAAATACACCATGCCTCAAAATGGTTTGATGACTGAAGATAAAATCAAAGAATATGAGATGGATATCAAGGCAAAAGATGCTCTGCTAAGCTCATTAATCGACTCAATTCTGATGAAAGTTCTGGATCTTGAAACTGCTAATGAGGTATGGGAAAAGCTAAAAAATCTGTATGAAGGTGATGATTCTATGAAGGAAGCCAAGCTACAAAGTCTGAAAGTAAAATATGAAAGTCTAAAGATGAATGAAGATGAAAATATATCATCCTTTATGCAAAGAGTTGATGAACTTGTCATAGGGATAAAAGCCATGGGAGGAAGTCTCGATGATAAGGAAATAGTGATGAAAATCCTCAGATCTCTGCCCAAGGCCTATTGTCACAAGGTAGCTGCAATTGAAGAATTCATGCAAGTAAAAGATGTTGACAGGGATCAGCTGCTTGGTAAGCTTACTGCTTTTGAAATGAGAAAATTTGGTGATGCTCTGCTGAAAGTTTAGATGGCCTTCAAAGCCAGTACTTCTGGAAAAACTTCCAGATCAGAAAAGTACAAGGTTGAATCTAATGATGAGTTTGATAAAATTGAAGCCAACCTTGTGAATAGATTGCAAAGAGGATCCTGTAAGTATAAAGGCAAATTACCTTTCAAATGTTTTTCCTATGATAAAGTAGGTCATTTTGCTTCCAGATGTCCTGAAAGAATTGAAAGAAATAGGAAAAGATATGAGAACGGACCTAGGACCCAAAATAAGTGTTATTATGTTGAAGATTTTGATGATGATGAAGGAGTACCAGATAATGGTGAACTAGATAATGCTAGTACTTCTAGAAATGAATGCTTGTTTATTGCTATTAAGGAAGATCCTTTGTCTACTAATTCTACTAGTTGTGTGAAGGAAGAAAAACTAGTGGAAAGTGCTTTGGCTGCTGAGGTTATTAAGGACAAAGATGAATGGGTTATTGATAGTGGATGCTCTCACCACATGACTAGTGACAAAAATAAGTTTGTGAGTTTCAAAAGATATGATGGTGGACTGGTTAGGTTTGGAAATGATACAGTTGGTAAGATTTGTGGAAAAGGATCTATTTCTTTTGATGGCAAGCATAATACTGAAGATGTCTTGTATGTGAAGGGATTAAAGCACAATCTTTTGAGTATGGGTCAGATGTGTGACAAAGGTTATGATTTAAGCTTCAAGGACAATGGATACAAGATTAGGGAAAGCTCCGGAACAGTCATTGCAATTGGTAAGAAGACTAGAGGTAATATCTATCACTTGAAAGGAATTGATAGTTATTGTTTGTTGGCTTAGACTGATGAGAGTTGGTTATGGCATAAAAGGTTGTGTCACATAAATTTTGATAACATTATGAAGATAAGTACTACACAAGTTGTTAGAGATCTGCCTAGGCTTGTGAAGCTTGCTAATCCTATTTGCAAGGAGTGTCAATTTTGGAAGCAAACAAGAACAAGTTTTAAAAGCAAGGACCAATCAGTTGAAGGACTACTTGAGCTAGTGCATACAGATCTGTGCGGACCTACTAGAGTAAGAAGTCTACAAGGAGATAGGTATTTCATGTTGCTTATTGATGATTATTCTAGAATGACTTGGGTTACCTTTCTGGAAAAAAAAAGCAGAATCTCTAGATAAGTTCAAGGCATTTAATGCAATGGTTGAAAATGAGATGGATTTGAAGATCAAATGTTTGAGATCTGATAGAGGAGGAGAGTTCACATCAAATGAATTCAATTTCTTTTGTGAAGAACATGGAATAAAGAGACAACTATCTACGCCTAGAACTGCACAACAAAATGGAGTTGAAAGGAAAAATAGAACAGTTCAAGAAGCTACTAGAACCATGATGAAGGAAGCTGATCTTCTAGAAGCATATTGGAGAGAGGCAATTCGCACTACTATGTACATCCTAAACAGATTCCATGTAAAAGGTAATAGCTCTAAGACTCCTTATGAATTGTGGCATGATAAAGTTCCTACTATGAACTACTTCAAAGTTTTTGGTAGAAAATGTTATATCAAAAGGGAAGAAGATCTTGGAAAGTTTGATGCTAGATGTGATGAAGGAATCTTCCTTGGTTACTCCACTAAAAGCAAGGCATACCGGTGCTTTAATAAGAGGCTAAATAAGATCATTAAAAGTGCAAATGTTAAAGTTGATGAACACAAGGAAAGGTCTTCAAAATCAAGTAGATATGAATCAGATGAACCAGATGTTTTAGAAGTGGTGCAGCATGAAGATTGCTTAGATGAAGAGGAACAAGCTCCAGTAAGTGCTGCCAAAACTCCAAGGTATGTGAGACTTAATCATTCTAAAGATCAAATCTTAGGAGATAAGGCCAAAGGGATCTTAACCAGAAGAAAAGCTACAGAGGAACAAGTAAATTTATGTCTGATTTCCAAGATTGAACCAAAAACGGTGGATGAGGCTTGCAAAGATGAGAATTGGGTAAAGGCTATGGAAGAGGAATTGATGCAAATAGAAAAGAATCAGACTTGGGATCTTGTTCCCAGAATAATAGATAAGAATGTAATTGACACAAAGTGGGTCTTCAAAAACAAGATGAATGAGAATGGTGAAGTGGTAAGAAACAAAGCAAGGTTGATATGCAAGGGATACGCTCAAGTTGAAGGAATAGACTTTGAAGAAACTTTTGCTCCAGTGGCAAGTATTGAAGAATAAGGATGTTTTTGGCTTTTGCTGCCTACAAAGATTTCAAGGTTTACCAAATGGATGTGAAGCCTACTTTCTTAAATGGAGAGTTGGAAGAAGTCTACATTGAACAATCGGAAGGATTCCAAGGTGACATGGTATGCAGATTGAAGAAGGCTTTGTATGGATTAAAACAAGCTCCCAAGGCATGGTATGCATAGTTGGACAGGTATCTGATACATATAGGATTCAATAAAGGTACTACAAACAATAATCTCTACTTCAAGATCAATGGTTAACAAATCCAAATTGTTGCAGTCTTTGTTGATGATATTATTTTTGGAGGAAATGAAGGTATGTGCTCAATTTTTTCTGGTGAAATGCAAAGTGAATTTGAAATGTCTATGTTTGGTGAGATGAACTTCTTTTTAGGTCTGCAAATAAGTTAGTCAAATAAATGTATCTTCATTTCTCAGTCTAAGTATGTGAAAGAGTCGTTAAAGAAATTTGGGACGGAAGACTCTAAACCTGTTTGCACACCTATGGTAATTGGTTGGAAGTTGAGTAAAGATAATAACTCACCCATGGCAAACCAAAAGAGGTACAGATCCATGATTGAAGGATTACTTTATCTAACTCAAACCAGACTTGACATCATGCATGTAGTATGTCTTGTAGCAAGGTCTCAAACAAAACCCAATGAATCTCATGTGATGGCAGTCAAGAGAATTCTGAGATATTTAAAAGGTACAATGGATTATGGTTTGTGGTACCTAAGGACCATGATTTTACCCTTAGTGCATACACTGATGTAGATTGGGCCAGAGATATGGATGATAGGAAAAGCACAAGTGGAGGTGCATTCTTCTTGGGAAAAAGGTTGGTATCTTGGATGAGCAATAAATATGATTCAATATCCCTGTCTACTGTAGAAGCATAATACATTGCAGCAGCATGCAATTGCACTCAAGTGCTATGGATGAAGCAGACTTTGAAGGACATCAGATTTGTGTATGAAGATCCAATTACAATCTTTTGTGACAACACATGTGCCATCAACATATCAAAGAATCCAGTAATGCATTCAAGGACAAAGCACATATCCATCAGGTATCACTTTTTGAGAGAAAAGGTGATAGAGAATGAAGTCAAGTTGGAGTATGTGTCTACCAAACATCAGATTGTAGACATTTTTACCAAGCCTCTGCCTAAGGATACTTTTGAGTATCTCAGAGAAAAGTTAGGGGTTATCACCCCTCCTCTAAACTACGATGCACAATAGTGCATGAGTCCATAGGAGCTCAGAGATCTGGATTGATGCTTTTCAGGGGTACTTCTTAGGGGGATTAGTCAGAGAGTTCAGAAGTGAGAATGGATTAGAGTAGAAGAGTACAAGTATGCACCCTTTGCCATTGATGTCAAAGGGAGAGAGAATTCATGTAAAAAACTCAGAGAGAAAGAATGCATATGTGTAACAAGAAAGGGAGAGAATCTTGTCTTGATGGCTGTTACAGTTTTTCACATCATATGTTGCCATCAATGACAAAGGGGGAGATTGTTGCAAGTATGTGCCTAATCGGTGTTGTCATTGGTGTCAACTGTATATTATTCTATTATATGATTGGAAGCCTTGTATGTTGAGGATATTGAGAAAATTGGCCATTCTGGAAGAAGCGAGTGAGTTCTAGTGAAGTGTAGTATAGATAGTGAGTGGTATGATGGAGAACAACCTGGTAGATTGCTCCGCATTTCTTTCTGGATGAAGATCTTGGTGTGCAGATTGGAATTTGTTTAAGGGGATATCTTAAGAAGTTAAATCCTAAGTTTGATCCTTCGGTGTGAAGAATTTAGAGAGTTGCATTCACTAGAGTAAAGCCTACCTTTTCTGTAAGTTTAGTTGGGATAGGGAGAAAGTACTATGCTCCACATTTCTCCACAATGAAGTATCTTGCTCTGCGGTTCAAGAGGAAAGTCTGGGATAATGATAAGTGCCTACAATTGTAGTGGTTCATATTTTGGTGGTTCGCAAGCTATCCTTCTTTTATGACAGTTGAAGACAGAGAAGTTCATGTGTTTCGGTGAGAAGATTCCTATGGATAAAGTGGTTAAGGTTTGTGTGGTTGCTCCTGATGATTATAATGTGCTTGTGGATACCTACTGATCATGTTCCCATCATTACATTGGTCTGCGTCAAGGAATTGAGTTCGTGTTTGAAGATTGTTCCCAGACAAGGTAGCGTGTAACTAGTTTTGGCCGACCCAGTTAAATCCCATTGATTGCAGAGATCTCTGGAAGATTGTCATAGCATGTTGTAGTGTGGAAGATCATGTTTGAGTCCCAGCTAAGGTGTGGCATGATCCACATGGACTTTTACTTCATCTCCCTTGCATAATGTTGTAATAGGTCAAGACCTATTTTGTAAACGTTGTAATGCCGACCTTAGAGATTGTTCCAATGGTTGACAATTGTAATTCTGACATTGATGATCATTCCAAGGTTGATGTAGTGTATAAATACTTGTAGTTGAGTCGTGAAAAGTTGTCCTTGAGAAAAAATGAAAAGATTTTAAGAAAGGTCCAAAAGGTAGAGCAGAGAAGAGGAATTGTTGTACTTCAATCATAAATATAAAAAGGTGTTGATTGTGGTAGTGAGCCTGATAGTGAGCCACCAGTAGGGTTTAACAACCCTTATTGTAATTTTGCTAGGTTTAGGGCTGAGGCAGTGAGCCTGCTAGACCTAGTTGTTCTTCATGACAGTGAGTTAGTATGATTAGGCCCGTGGAGTGACCAAGCTTGATCATCATTATTTCAAGATTACAGTATATATTGAGAGCTAATCCTCTCCATGGTTTTTCCCCACCTTGGGGTTTTCCACGTAAAATCTGGTGTCTCTTGTGTTTGATGTTGCATATGTGGTTAAGTTTTTGATTTCATACATTCATGATTAAATCTTAATAATTGCGGATGTGTTTTATGTTTTAATGCAGAAGTGTTTGAGTTTTTAAGACAATTGATTCACCCCCCCTCTCAGTTGTCTGGCGCATATCAACAGTGTCCTAGGTAGTCAGCAGAGATTCCAGGTCCAACTGGATGCGGGGAAACCCAGTGCAACAGGAAAAGCGGTGAATTTGGCCTCAACCGGACAAAACGTAGATTTTAGCCTCAATTGGATATGTGCAATAAGACCTCAATTCAGCACTAGACCATAAAACACCATTAGCAGGCTATGCTGACATGACCAAATTTGGCGAGGAAAGTGGGGTGTACCAGACATGTTCAATGTAGTTACTTTTTAGCACAAAGTCAGAAGGTAGACATTTTAGTGCAAGTGGCGATTTTCAGTCCTAACAGTTACCACAGATTTTGGCATCTAGTGAACATGTGTAGTAGAACCACTTTTCAGCACAAGTATGGTAACTTCAATTTTTAGCAAAGACTTTCCTATCGAGCATCAGTGCGGATATCTGGTGTCATTGGATTTTAGCGCTAGGTGCAGTAGACATCAAATGTCCCGCTAGAGCATAACTTCACCATTTTTTATCATATCTTCACTAAGCTTGAGATCTAGATACCCATTTGGGCCTTCTTCAAGATCACTCTCTTACTTGGCCAACTTCCTTTGGAAAATTCTTTAAATTTGATCAATTCACTCCTACAACAACTCCTATGGCAAAACAAACAACAAGAAGTAAAAACAAATCTTTTTGGTTGATGAGGATTGCACGTGAACCCGGATGCTCCTGCATGAGACATGTTGGGTAACTGAAATGTTCCATGAGTTGAAAACTCATGAACATTTTTGCAAGTCTGAAACTGCAATCCCAAACTTGACAAGTTCTACAACACTCAACCAAGAAGCTTCATCTGCATCTTTATTCTTCCATCTGACTAGATACTCCAAGTACTCCTTTCCTCTAGTCTTCTTAACCACTTAGGAGTCAATCACCTTAGCCATCTCTTCCATCTTCTTTCAAGGCAACTGATCTATCCACCCTTGTGCATCAGGTGAATGTGAATGTGTACCTCTTTGCAAACTTGACTCTCCTTCATAAAACTTATATAGATCAACAACATTGAAAATAGGTGATATGTCTATCCCTTCTGGCAACTCAATCTCATAGGCATGAGATGAGAACTTCCTTAACACCTTGCACAGACCTATCTTCTTGAATCTCAACTTATTATATGTTCCCTGTGGAAACCTTTCTTTCCTCTTATGTGCCAAGACTAAGTCTCCCACCTAAAATTCTTGTTCCCTCCTATGCGCATCAACGTATTCCTTGTACTTGCTTGCAGTCTTCTCCAATCATTTCTTCACTTCCTTATGAAGCTCATGAAGGTATTTTACAAAATCTTCTACAACAACACTCTTCTTGTTCAAATCTGTACTATCACAGAGTTTATCAACACCTCTTGGGCTAACCCATAAACTATTTGAAATGGACTCCTTCCTGCACTTCTATTCACTGAATTGTTATAAGTAAATTCTGCTTGTGCTAGGATAAGATCCCATTGATGTGGTTTATTTCCCACCAAACATCTCAATAGATTTCCCAAACTTCTATTCACAACCTCGGTTTGTCTATCAGTCTGTGGATGATAAGCTAAATTGAATCCTAATTCAGTGCCTATTCTCTTCCATAATGTACACCAAAAATGGCCAACAAACTTCGTGTCCCTATCTAAAACTATGCTCTTAGGCAATCCATGCAAGTTGAATACCTCTCTGAAAAACAATGTAGCTAAATGGGACACATCACTAGTCTTCTGACATGGTATGAAATGAACCATCTTTGAAAATCTATCCACAACAACAAAAATGGAATCATGACCTTTCTGCATCTGAGGCAATCCCAAAACAAAATCCATACTTACATGCTCCCATGGTCTATCAGGTATAGGCAATGGTTGATACAGTCCTATATTCTATCATAACCCTTTCGCATGTTGGCAAATCCTACAGCCTTGTACCAGTCTCTTTACATCTGCACTCATTCCAGGCCAAAAATAACTTTCATTCAGCTGTGCCACTGTCTTATCTACCCCAAAATGTCCACTCAATCCTTCACTATGCTTTTCTTTGATTAGATTCTATCTCATTAAGCTTCTAGGTATACATAATTTCTATCCTTTGAACAATAAATAATCTTGGATAAAATATTCCAGCCATGGTGTCCTATCTCCTGCCACTAGACTTTTACTAACAACCCATGCTTCCTTAAAATCAGGATCATCTAGATATAAATCCTTCATTGCATCAAAGCCAACAACATTGCCCCTTAACTCATTCATCAACACACATCTTTTGCTAAGTGCATCTGCTACCCGGTTTGACTAACCACTCTAATGCCTTAAGACAATAGAATAACTTTGCAAGAATTCTACCCATTTCATCTCTCTGGTTTAACTTACCTTGACTGTTGATGTACTACAAGGCATGATGATCAGTATACAACACAAACTCATTTGATAGCAAGTAATGCCTCCACTTCTTTAAGGCTTGCACTATAGCATAGAACTCTTGGTCATAAACTAAGTATTTCCTCTTTGCTTCATTGAGTTTCTCACCAAAGTAGGCAATGGGTCTTCCTTCTTGACTTAACACTCCCCCAATTGCACTGCCACTAGCATCACAATCTACTTGAAAAACTTTGTTAAAATTGAGCAAAGCCAACACCGACTATTTTATCACCTTCCTCTTCAACACCTGGAAATTCTTTTCTATTGTAGCTGTCCATTGGAACTCTTTCCTAACACCCTTCATTGTTTCAGTGATTGGTGCACATACTCCACTAAAATTTCTGATGAACTTCTTGTAGAAGCTTGCCAAACCATGAAAACTTCTGGCCTCAAACATGTTTCTGGGTGAAGGCCAATCTAGTATTGCCTTAACCTTCTCAGGGTCCATCTTCAACCCCTCTTCAGACACTACAAAACCCAAATGCACTAGCTCCTTTTGCATAAAACTGCACTTATCCATGTTCACCAGCAACTTCTCTTCTTTTAATCTCTGCAAGATAGTCCTAAGATGTAGTAGGTTCTCCTCCTTTGTTTTGCTGAAAACCAAAATGTCATCCAAATAAACTATGACAAACTTTCCAAGGAATGACTTCAATACCTCATTCATCAACCTCATAAAAGTACTGGGTGCATTTTTCAACCCTAATGGCATCACTAACCACTCATATAGTCCATCCTTGGTTTTGAATGCCATCTTCGATTCATCCTCTAATTCTGATTTGGTGGTATCCACTCTTCAAATCAATCTTGCTGAAGTACTTTGCTCCACTCAAGCAATCCATCAAGTCATCCATATGAGGCAATGGAAACCTATACTTAATGGTTATCTTGTTTATAGCTCTTGAATTAGTGTACATCCGCCATTTCCCATCTTTCTTAGGTGTGAGTACTGCAGGTATAACACATGGACTAAGACTTTTCCTAATCAGTCCCTTATCCAACAACTCTTGCACTTGCCTATTCACCTCTTCATTTTCCATGGGTGTCATCCTATATGGTGCCTTGTTTGGTAGGCTTGCTCTCGGTATTAGATCCATGCAGTGACTTATGCTTCTCATTGGAGGTAATCCATCAGGTATGTCCTTCATCAGTATGTCATCAAACTCACTCAGAATTTCTTGGACCTCTTTGGGAACTTTTACCCTTTTCTTAGCTGTCATAATTTCTACACTTTGAGGTAGGAAGGCATAACAAACCTTCTCCCTTCTGATTTCCCTTATGAACTATTTTCCACTTACTAGACAAACTCTATTTCCCCTCTCAACATCCTCATCCTTATCCTTCAAAGGATTCAACACATACTCAAGCCCATCCTTCTTGAGGGTAATGCAATTACTTTTGCCATCATGAATGGCCTGCCTGTCATATTGCCAAGGTCTGCCCAACAGAAGGTGGCATGCATCCATTGGCATAACATCACACAATATCTCATCCTTATAATTTCCAATATGAAATTTGACAAGGCATTTTTCACTTACCAGTAACTGATGTCCTTTTTGTAGCCAAGAGACCTTGTAAGGAGTGGGGTGTTTCAATCGTTTCAGATTTAGCTTCTGCACCATTTCTTCTAACACTAAATTGTCAGTACTGCCACTGTCCACAATGACCTTGCAACATTTTCCTCTAGACTTACATTTGGTTCTAAATAGACTTCTTCACTTTTTTGGTTCCTCTCGTACCTTCTTTGGTGCTAGTAGAACTTTCCTCATCATCAAGGATTCTCCATCCTCGACTTCTTCACCAATTTTTTGTGAGGATGCACTAGCCACACTCTCCTCCTTAGCCTATGCTATATGGACTCTAGTCTCTTTTCCCTTGCTACTATTGTGTTGTACTTGAGGACATTCAAATGCCCTATATACAGCCTGTCCACACTAGAAACATGTTTTGCTAAACCCTTTTCCTCTTCCAAAATTTCCTCTACCTCTAGAGTTATCACCCCTTCCTCTACCTCCATAGGTATTGGCATGAGAACAACTTGGTTCTCCCTGCTTATCCTAAGATCCACATCTAGGATTTGGCTGCCTTCTTCCTTTGGAGGATTTACCTCTTCCTCTAGAGCTATTCTACCTTCTAGAGATCTTTTCTTCTACCTTCAATGCAAATTGATAGGCTTCTTCTATGCTAGTAATCCTAACCATGCTAAGCTCATATTGGATCAAATAATGCAACCCATTTATATATCTAGATATCTTTTCGGCATCATCTTCAATGTGACCAACCCTAATATTCAATTTGTAAAACTCCTCAGTATAGTCTTGCACACTTTTCTCCCTCTACTTGAGGTTCTACAACGTCTTGAACATGGTGATCTGATGATCAGCAGGCAGAAATTTTGCCTTTAACTTGGTTAACATCCTCTCCTAGGTCTTAATCTTTTCCTTTCATTTCCTTTATCTCTCTACTTGCATATGATCCCACCATAGAGATGCATGTCCCTTCAGCTTTGAAGCTGCAAGTTTTACCTTCTTAGGGTCTTCAATAGATTCCAACTCAAAAAAAATTTCCAACTCTGAAATCTAGTCTATCAACTCATTTGGTTTCAGAATACCATTATAACTGTGTAACTCAACATGAGGTTTATTGACAATCTTTGTCATTGCATTCAGAAACCTCCTCTCATATCCATCTTCTCCTTCTTCTACTTCCTCTTCACTAACTTCTTCCTCATTGTCACTTACATCTACCACATGTACTCCTCTATGCTGTGTTCTCTCCATTACATCCGGCCTAGCTGTGATGCCTCTCAGCATTTTTGCCAACGCTGCATCTCCAATCCTTGGACGTGCTCCTCTCCTTCTTCTATCTCAGTGTGCCATGTCCATGGATCCTCTGTAGTAATCCCATGGCCTCAAGGAGTGCAAAACCTTGCTCTGATACCACTTAATGCAGGTCAAGGTCCAGGAGCCTTACCAGGTGGCTAAACCAAGCAACAAATCACAAATCACAAAAAAACAATAGCAGAACAACAAAACAACCACTCTTTATTAATCTGCAAGAATAATTTACAGTAGGAGTATAGTTATCATCACAAATGTATTAGCCTCAGCCTTACAATGCTTCAAGATGCAGATCCAACAAATCATGCAATCTCGTGAACTTTCTGGAAAGCCCAAACCGTACTACAGATCTTTGACCAAGGAGAAGCTCGTGACAACACAAATCCCATGAATTTATAGACCTCTTTGGTGGCCACTGACCTTCATTAATGCTCTTGACATGTGTCACATCTTGATTTTCCCTTGGAATGGCCGTATAGGTGATCGAGATTGACTTTTGACACATCCTGGGCAGTTAGCAAAGATTTTGGGTCCAACTGGATGTGAGGAAATCCAATGCAACAGGAAAAGTGGCAAATTTGGCCTCAACCGGACAAAGAATGGATTTCGGCCTCAATTGGAGATGTGTAGTAAGACCTCAATTTAGTGCTAGACCATAAAACATCTTTAGCGGGCTATGCTGACGTCATGGATTCAACAGGGAAAGCGAGGTGTACCAAACAGGTTCAATGCAGTTGCTTTTTAGTACAAAGTCAAAAGGTAGACATTTTAGCGCAAGCAGTGATTTTTGGTCTTACAAGCTAGCGTGGATTTTGTCATCTAGTGAACATGTGCAATAGAACCACTTTTTAGCGCAAGTCTAGTAAAGTTACCTCCAACCCCAACTCCTTTATCTGTGTTATTGATTCCTTTATCTATGTTATTGATTTAATTCTTTGTTTGCTTATCTGGTTGTGTTATATTTAGATATTTTTGAACACACCAAGATACTTAGAGGGGGGTGAGTCAATATTTAATCAAATTTTAACTTCTCTGGAGTAGATTAAAACTTAAGCATTACATCATCAACATAAACATGAAAGATTAACACAATGCACATCAACACATAACACCAGATATACATGGAAAACCCAATAAGGGAAAAACCACGGTGAGGATTAACTCAGAATATATGAAGCTCAAATAACAACTTTGTTTTAGCAATACAACCCTACAAGGAAGCTAATACTCCCTGCCGACTTTGTTTTAGGGCTATAACCCAAAGAAGCTACTACTCCCTGCCAACTTTGTTTTAGGGCTACAACCCAAGGAAGCTACTACTTGAAAAAAATTGTTTTAGGGTCACTCCCAAGGAATCTACAACTCCCTGAAGACTTTATTTTAGGGGCACTCCCAAGGAAACAACTACTCCTTGAATTGAGAACACTTAGAATAGATTACTGTATGACAGTCTTTCTACTACTTGAAAACTGACATTTAAATTCACACCTTTGATGATTGCAATATTGCCTCTTCACACTTCCTTTTGATGATCAGATCAGTTAGGCACACTCTACACTTGATTAGTGTCACATATAAGTCTTCAAGATGAATCAAGACAACATCTACAACTTCTATTCTTTCTCCTTCAGTCGCACATCATAATGCATTTATTCTACTCCTTATCTTGCTTGCGAGCCTTATCAATCACTTTGCAATCACACATTACCTAACTCACTTTTATTTACAACTTATATATGATATTACATTGATTCTTTTTGGCCAGAGACAACACAAAAAATGCATTTACAGGTCAGCTAAACAACACACAACATGAAACATGTAGAGGACAAGTCCTAAACAAGACTGCACGCTACACCAACAGAAGACCCATGCCTTACAAACATCAACACTTTCTTAATTAGGTCCAAAACATCCTTCATAGCATCAAACATTAAGGAATTACATCTGCACACTCTGTTCATTAATAGGACAACCTTAAACAAAGACATATGAAACTTGAAGCATAACGACCTCAACTTGAAAACCTTGTGCGATACTAGAAATAAGAAAGATCTTCATGAAACTTTTCTAGACAAGTCTATAGGACTCATACAACATCTCCAAAAACCTCTTTACCTCTGCACATCAAAGATTTTGTGCCACACATCTTCAATCATGAACTCTGAGAACAACCGGTCATCTAGAACACACTGCAACATACTATCATTGGAAAATTGAGCTTGCAGACCACCAAGAATCTTGAAACTACAAGGAAACATGTAATGCACATCCATGAACATGTCCACAAAACCACAAAGGCAACAATTCACATCCAAAGGAATGCTGAGCATTCCAACAGGCCTTTAACACCACCTCACTCCACCATAACACATGTTGATACTCTATCATGCATAACTTTCATAGATAACTAATAGATGATCTGAAAGTTTTGAATTGTCACCTTCACTACACCCTAAACATAATTCCAGAACCACATAGCCATATCTACAAATGTGTAAGAATGCATAGCATTTTATTGCCGTATAGTAAATATCTTCAACACTGTCTTCAAACTACAAAACATGCTTCCGGTAATCAAATCATCATGAAACTTGGATCAGGCCACCAGTAACATCTTCTCAACATTAGCAATACATCTGATCATCTTAGTTGTTCTAATTCTCATATTAATGTGTCTTCATACTCAAATCTTCTCTGTATTGATCAAGTCCTAACATCCAACCATGAACTTTAGTAACCTCATTATATTTAACATGACATCCAACCATGAACTGTATCTTCTCTGTTGGATAGGACATGACATCCAACCATGAACTTAAGTAACCTCATTATATTCAATCATGACATACAACCATGAACACCATCACACATCCAAGATAGTGTTGACATCAATGACAACCCTAGGAACCATATGTGTAATAGAGATTTCATAGTTGTCATTATGATCCATCTAAGTTGTCCATGATATTGTAGTTGCTTCAGAATCATAAAATTTGAGCCTCTATGACATCTATTTGAGTCTTCTAGGCCATAGTCATTTGTGGCCAATTAGTGAAATATTGATATAATGCAGAGATGTTACTGTAAGCATACTCTAGTTTCTTTATTTGTTGGTCCAAGTACTTTTAGCCATTTCTCCATTTCTATTGTGATTGGCTCAATTTTTGTTTTTTTTTTTTAAATATTTTTCTATAATTTATTTCTTAATTTTTCATTTTTCTTGCTTCTTAACTATTTATTTGATTTAGCATTCCTTGTATTGCTCCTTTTAATTGAGTTGCTATATTGTTGATGAGTCTATCTATATCTACCATTGTTGTTGCTATATCGTTTGGACTATCTTCTCCATGCCTTCTTCTAGTTGTGACATTTTTATTCATTAGATCATGTTTTGCACAATTGCTAAATGTCTCTCCTAGTTCTATCTTCTATATTGGTCATATCCATATGAAGTCAATATGGGGTCCTATAGGAGTATGTATAAGTATGTTTGGACTTACTATCACTATTAAAGTTGGTTGCTTTTGTCTAGATAAATATTATGTTATTTTTCTCATTGGGTCACTCACCAGTTGTTTAGGTGAAGTGATCAATTGTGTTAATGCTTCTCCTATTTCATTTTCTAATTCTAGTGTTCCCGTTTCTTCTATCTCTTCTATTTTCCTTTCTTCTTCCTTCTATCCTCTAGTTTCTTTTTGGATACTAACCTCAATCTCTATTTCTACTTGGCTTAATTCCTTTTCTATTTGTGTTGTTATTCTCACTATAATTGTTTCCTTTATGTGTACCTATTTCTCCAATTGTTGAGCATGTAGCGGTGATGGTGGTGGTGTAGCATCTTTTACTTCTTCCTTCTATGGTTGTTTTCTTTCTACAACCTTGCCATAGGCTTTTTGGGCTACCATAACAACCTCTTCATATAGATTTTGTTAAATTTTTTATTCCCTATGTTGTGCAGTAGGGTATCTACCCTATGTTTTGTTCTCAACTCCTAATCTTGTAGACTTTGTACCCTTCTTGTTATTGATGGAGAGAGATTTAAATCTTTATCTAATTCTTCCATTTCTCTTTCTTTTATTGATAAGTCTATCTTGAAATATTTCTCTTTGTGTGGTGATGTGCTTTTGCAGAACTACTTTAACTCCTTTAGAAATCCTTCAGTGATTTTGTCAATGGAGTAAAGGCTAGTTGTGATGAAATCAACAATTGTTTGCACAATTATTTCTTTGTTGTTTGTGGTGCCCATAGGGTAACTATGGGCCACTTCTAATAGCTTCCCTACCATGTATAATGTTCTTAACAATTTCTTCTCTAGATTAGGTACTTAAGCTTCCTCTTGTATTGATTTATGCCTTGTTCTTCGTAGTAGTTGTTCTTCTTTTACAATTTCCTCTTCTTCCTTCTATATACTATCATCATACTATACCAATTTCCTTCGTGATTTTTTCTTTTTTCTTTTTGGTTTTCTTTGTTGCTCGCTTAATTCCTCCTTTTTATTTGAGCTCATTTGTAACAATGCTTCTGAAATTTCTTCTACTATAGTTTTTCTTGTGGGGACTATCTTCTATCTAAACTATCTCTATTTTAGCATATTTCCTCCCTCTCTCTCTGTGGTTAATCTTCTAATATTGTTTTCTCCTTTATTGGTGGGGTGCTTTCACTAGGAGCTCCTAGGCATTCTGAAAACTGCTTTGGGGGTTTTGTGACTTGCTACTTTGTAGTTTTCCTTACTGAGATATCTTCAATTTTTGGAGGAAGGGGATCATGCTTGGATTTAGTTTCTTTGTCCATTTTCTCCATTTTATTCTCAATTTTCTCCTTGGCATCTTTCCTTTCCTTTTTCTCAATATGTTCTCTCCAAGTTCCAAACTTTTCTACATTTGTATCTTTTGGATATGATAGAAGTAGCTAAGATGTGCTTTGCATTAGTTCATTTGATGCCTCATATGGTAGTGGTAGTACCAACAAGGTGTGTGGTTCTATTGCTTCTAGGTGGATGTAGTCTTTGTTGATAACATACAACACATCATTTTGATAACTTTTTGAAATTGTGATTACTCAGTTGTTTTCACTCTTGCATTTTCTCATGGAACTTATCAAATAATGATTCACACATTATTGACAAATGGTTTCATCAAGGAAACCCTCCATGTTTCCTTCATCTGTTGTGCTATTGTTACATCTGATCTCCATACACATGGGGCAATTCCTAGTGATTCCCTTAGGAAATAGAGCTAAGTAAATTATTAATGAGCCATACCTAAATTCATTGTGACTCTTCTTTATTTTCTCCAAGTTATCCATTAATTCCTCCCTTAGGGTTTCACAAAGGGCATATTCTTTGTCGTTTGTGACCATTTTGTATGTCGCATGAATATAGTAGCTGGAGCTGAATCTTCCCTTTTGGTATGGAAAATTTTATAAGATATACATTTAGTGTCATACCTTACTCTATCTAGTCTTCAATTTGTTAACAGTGAGAAACCTCCAATTGAAAGTGGCACCTTTGAGCACAATGATAGAGTTGTTATCCACCTTTTTGGGTTTGTCTCCTTTGTTCCAAAATCTAGACTCATGTGATGAATAGCTTCCTTGGTCAATAGAAAGGTCTTATACAAGTATAGAAATTATCCATGAATGTAGCTTAGAACCAACTATATCCATTTGTGGTCATTGTAAAAATTTAGGAAATTCTCTAAAATATCAAGTTTCAGCCATCTAACATTGACATATTGTGCAAGGAATTCACCATCTCTTTCATTTATTTGGGATTTTCTTCTTGTGAAATCTTGTTGTGATCCATGTGTGTTAATTTGGTATGGATGTATTTACAAACATGCTCTGTATAAATGACTCTACTAGGAATGTTTATAAAATATCCTTTTGGGTCATTCTCCATTACTTTCCATGATAAGGTCTTGTATATTGGCCTTTTAATGTATTTAACATCAATCAATTGTAGAGGAGATGTGTTTTCCATAGCTCAACTTGTTCTTTTTCTCTCTTCACTCTTTCGTTGATAAAATCTTTCTACATTTTTCTCATGCAACAACTTATTTTTGTAATTTTTCTTTGTGCATTCTGTGGTACCCCTTGCCTCCTTTTATAGTTTTCAACCTTTTATGATGATGTCATGCTTCCATCATTAGTGTTTGACTAATGATCACATATGATGGCTTGTTACATGGGAATTGAGAACTTTTTATGGTACATTATAATACATAGTATACACTGTGTTCTGGTTCTATGCTTTTATCTAGTTTATAATAATGTTTTAATCTTGCTTCATTAACATATCCTTTAATATTATTTAGAGTCTTTAATTAAACCATATTGGTTGGCTATATGTGATTTATGTGGTATGGTCCTAACCATCATATCTTAAGTCTACCCAATTTCTTGAACTTGCTACCATAGAGTAGCACTAGATCTTGTGGTTGGAATTTCTTAGTTCTTATATTCTGGTAGTGCCAAACTTTTTGCTTCCACAAGTAACCATTTCTCACTTAATTTTTCTAACTTCACTAACAAATGTTTAAGGGAATCCTCGTCATTTAGTCTTGTAGCAATTGTGGTTCTTAGATTGTGAACTATATGTTGAACTGATAATGTTGCATCTAATCCATAAGCCAATTGGAATGGGCAATATTTTTTAGTTGCTTATATGTTGTGTGGTAGGGAGTGATGGGTCTCATAATTGTCTTCTATAATCCATATGTTTCCTATTTTAAGAGTACATTTCCATAGACATTCCTATCTTTTAAGATAAGACTTTTACTTGATATTGGATAAAAGCACTATGTTAGTTGTAAGATGTTTTAATGAATGTTTGTGTGTTAAGACAATTATTTTCAATATAATGTGGCATGTTATTATGTATATGATGATCTTAGAGTAGGGATTTTCTGTGGAACTAACTTCTGCCTGCAATAACTAAGAGTGACAACTCGTAGCTAAGGATGTAGCATGCACGTAGCCAAAGGCCCAACTACCTGTAGCCAAAGCTTGGTTACCTATAGTTGTCCAGTAGCAATAATATCTTCTCTGTAGATAAGAACATATCACATTAACAACAATGCCTATTCTTCAACAAGGATTATGGAAGAATTAAATGGATAAAGTTATTCATCTTCATGTTCCTTGGATGGCTTGCTTTTTGTATGCATAGATTGGAAAGTCCTAGCAAGAGTGTTCTTTAATTGTTTTGAACTTAGTTTCCTAGTTTCATTTCTCTTTCTAAAAGTAAGAGTCCTTCCCTCATATGATGGGAAGTGACTGGCTAGTTGTAGGAATCAATAAATGTATGAATTAGTGCTAGATACATATATATTGTGTATTCCAGCGTATCTAGGATATATACATATACTAGATTTGAGTAGATAATTTGAGACATAATTTATTTATCATATCATTTTTACTTTACTGTTTCAATATTATGAATCCAATGATGTGCTGATTTTGACTAATAGTTAATAGAGGAGAAGAGAAGGACATAGTTAATCCAAGCAAGGGCCCATTTGAGTTGGATTACAATTGAACCTTTATCATGCTAGTTTAGATTCTTGTAATCATAGTTAGATTTGTTTGTTGTTAATTCATTATAGTTAATGAGTCAATTCATTTAATCTATAGCATCCACGATACACCTATAACCACCACTATGTCACTTATGGTTAGTTAAAAGTTTATAAGATAGGTTTCATGTTTCAGCATTACATTCCTTTTCTTGTTTTCCAAAGAGTATAGTTTCCTTGCTATACACAACTCTAGTGTTCCAATTCCCATAAATCTACTATTGTACATACAATATTGTCACCATACCAAGAAGGTACATCCTTGAGTTGATAAGATAAATGTAGTGTATCATAACTCATTAGGATGCTTGATATGGGATAAGAATATCCATTGAGTTACATGCAAGCCTTAGTTGCATTAGGTTTGTTGGGAGTTAATAGCACTTGACATTTTTGGCACCGTTGTTGGGGATGGTGTCAAGATTTAGGAGATTTTGGGTTTTGAAATAGTTTGTTTTGTTTTCCTTAGATTTTAGTTTATTCCTTGCAGCATACGAATAATAATTAGATAAAAATTCTAAATCATATTCACTAACGTTGTGTAACAAAAGGAATTTGAGAACTCTGAACATTACATGCAGTGGAGAAGAGACTGCTTTGGAAGATTCCTTTCGAATGGAAAATATAATCAAGCAACAATTGCCCAAGATGAGGTGCTTGTAGTAACAGAAGATAATACAGATCAAGAAGGTACAATCAAAGTAAAAGGAAAGACAAGTGACCTTACCATAGAAGAACAATTCTACTCAATCTCTTACCACACATGCCCATGAGTTGTTTTAAGTCAAGTCACAATGACTGATGAAGAAGTAGGAAATCCTATTGACCCTATTACCTTTCAGTTCCCTATCACTGACCAAACACACGTAGCAGCCATGAAGAAAATTCCCCCCTCTGCTTTACCAAATTTTAATGGCCTAATCACATAGGACCTAGACACATTTCTATTTTAAATTGACGTCCTCTGTCAAAGCTACGACTATACTACAAATGACCATAGATTGAATTTTTTTCTATCTACCCTCAAAGATGTTGCTTTGAGGTGGGTTATGGGATTCGATAGAGATGTACAGTGGTAGATTGGCAAACCATGAAGGGAAAGTACTTGAAAAAATACCAAGATTAATGTAGAGGTAGGGACATGAGAGGATATGACATATTCATAATGACTTAGAAAGAAGATGAACCCCTCGAGTACTATGTAGAAATATTTCTATTTTGCCTGCAAAAGTCATGACAGAATAGGATGCCTCTAGAATCACTTAAACTTGTATTTTTAAGGGCAGTTAATGAAGAATGTATGGATGCTTTAGACCTAATTGGGGGTGGTGATATTTATTAGGTACCATTTGATGACATTTGTAAGATCTATAGAAACTACTCAAGGTCCACAATGAAAAAGACCACAACCTCAAGGCTTTGTCTTCTACAAAGATTGCTACAGGAGTTTCTAGATTAGAACTTAGTAATCTTCTTAAAGAAATGAAACAAGATATTATAAGTCACATGGCAACTTAATTAAACACACTACATGTAAAGAAGAAGCAGGAGGAAGTAGAAGCAACTTTGGTCAAGTACTACCCCCATTGTTGAGGAAAGAAGACTGAATGTAAATGCAAGCGAGTAGCCAACATAACTAAAGATATATATGCATGAGAGATAAGAATTCAAGACACTGGAAGGGAAATATGGATAAGTTTTTTATGTAACACAATGTAAACCATGGCCACCACAACAAGGAATGTTTTGAGATCCTTTGTCATATAGTACTTCATTCCATAATTTATTTTTAAACACTTCCAAATAGTATAATACTCCATGAACAACATGCCTCCTCCATCTTGGAAAAACTTAATATCACCTAATTGAACACCTCAACAAGGTGGATGCCAAAAATAGCCATACTAGTCACAAGTACAAAATCAACAGAGGCAACCATCACCCATTGCATGGTAACAGTTATGGCGAGGAAACCAAAATTGGTCTAATCCCAATGCTAGCTTCCAACAACATCCACAACCCTTGCCTCAATAACCAAAAATCATGACAAGAAATGCTACTCCTACACCACCAAGAGCTACTCAATTACCTACCCTACTTGCACCTAACCCCAAAAATAAGTCAACTTAGTTGGCATACACTAACAAATTATTTCAATACCTGACCTATGTGATTGAGGTAAGCATGTATATCTTCTCTTAGGGAAGCTGCTTCCTAGACCAACTATGCCAATCATCATGGAACTCCCCATGGAAAATCCTACCATAGACACTAACCCCTAGGAAAATAATAAAACACCAAACCCTGAACCAAAATAATCAAAGGTAGAAATCATGAACCACAATTCCCTATTTCCAGATAGGTTGACCACAACAAAACGTGAACTCAAATAAGAATTTGAATTCTTAGGACAACTAATTTTTTTGTCAAAATTCATTTATTTCAAGTAATTAAGGATGTGCCAATTTATACCAAGACCATTAGAGAATTGTATCTAGAGATTTAGGTGCCACTGTTAATGCAATGACCAAAGAGACAATGCAAACTTTACAACTTGTTGATCTTCATCCTACACCCACTATACTACAATTATCAGATCATTCAACTATTAAACTAGGAGTTATTGAGGACTTGGTCATTACACTAGATTGCTAGGAATATCTAGCTGATTCATGGTCTTGTAGCTAAAGGCCAACCTAGGAGGATACCCACTGATACTAGGAAGACCATGGTTGGTGGAAACCGATGCATTTATTGGCTATAGATTAGGAATAATGATAATTTCCAATGGGAATGCAACTAAGAAGTTTTTTGTATCCCCTAGCACAACCTTTTTCTGACCTAGATTAGCCAGTATGGCTAGATCCTGAAGATAATGACCAATACTTGATTCAAACATTGATGACCATAGGAAGAATCCCTCTAATAGAAAATCTAGATGAGGATACTATAATCTCTAAAGTCATATAGAACAACTATGGAATGAATCCACAACTAAATAATTTTTTGACATGTGTATCGTGTCCACTCCATAATATCTTTCCCGTATCATACTCACTAAACTATGCATAGGATATCCACATATTTCATCACCTATTGCCTCATAGTTTTTGTCTTAATACCTCATGTTTAAACGTTGCTTCAATGATATCCTTGACAAAGCAAGTTAAAATTTCTCTTGGTAGGTCACTAAACATCAACAATCGGTTGACCATGCAGAAACATAATGAACTAATTACCACATTGCAGGCTCATAAAACAACGTTTTCATGGGAATATCATGACATGAAAGGCCTTGACCCAAACCTCTACAAAAATCACATGTACATTAGGGATGATTGTAAACTCATGAGACAACCCCAAAGGAGAATGAATCCTACAGTCCAAGATATTGTCAAGGAGTAATTAAAGAAAATCTTGGACGCTAGCTTCATTTATCCCATATCAGATAGTCAATGGGTTTTCCCTTTAGTGATTGTACCCAAAAAGGGTGGTAAATGGCATGTTTTTATTGATTATCGAGAACTTAATGCTGCAACATGGAAAGATCACTTTCTCTTCCATTTATCGACCAAGTTTTGGACTCTTTAGCAGGTAAAAAATATTTTCCCTTTTTGGATAGATTTAGTGGCGATAACCAAATCAGGATTGCACTTGAAGACCAAGATAAAACAACCTTCACCCATCCCTAGGGCACATATTATCACATAGTCCTCCCATTTGGTTTGTGTTATGCCCCTACCACTTTCCAAAGGGTTGTGACGAGTATTTTTTGTATCTTACTCATGACTTCTTAGAAGTTTACATGGATGACTTCACAACCTATAGAAACACTCATGAGGAAGCCTTGACCAATCTAGAAAAAATACTACAAAGGTGCCAAGACCATAACCTATCTTAGTAATGAAAAATGCTACATGATGTTGGATGAAGGTATAGTTTTTGGACACTATGTTTCACAAGTAGGTATCTAGGTAGATCCCACTAAGATTGAAGTTATAACAAATCTACCAATACCTAAGAAACACAAGGATGTCAACATTTTTCTTGGACATGCAGACTATTACCATAGATTCATCTAAGACTTTAATAATATAGTTGCACCTTTATTTATTCTTCTTACGAAAGATGTTGATTTCACCTGGACAATTGCATGTCAAGAAGCATTTCAATCC
This sequence comes from Cunninghamia lanceolata, assembly GCA_027924645.1. Lineage (NCBI taxonomy): Eukaryota > Viridiplantae > Streptophyta > Pinopsida > Cupressales > Cupressaceae > Cunninghamia > Cunninghamia lanceolata. The sequence continues at coordinate 2,294,192 of BSBN01000471.1, forward strand.
CTAGATATTCCTTAACTAAAACACATGTGCTGTGAGGACCAAATTGGAAAATCCCCTTTCATATCCATACATACACATCTGACTTTGTTGTAGGAACTATCCCGTGCCAAAAATATGGTTCATTAGAATATGCTATATACTTCATTAATAAAATTCTCTAAGTAGCATAACTAAACTACACTGTTACTAAAAATGAACTCCTCACTATGGTTTATTCCATCAATAAGCTCAACCATTACATAGTTGGCTACCCCATCTTCATTCATAATGATCATGTAGCCATAAGGTATTTAATGAACAAACTTGTAGTTAGTGGTCGGTTGGTAAGATGGTTGTTGTTGCTATAAGAATCTGATATCACCATTGTGGATAAACCTAGTAAAACCAATGTGGTAGCAAATTTTGTTTCTATACTAATCCTTGCTACAAATGATCCCATTATTGATGACTCATTTCTAGATGAACATTTGTTTTCCGTAACAGTGCATACTCCATGGTATGCAAAAATTAATTACTTGGTTGCAGGAAGAACCCCTCCGCATTTTTCACCAAGGGAAAAATGTAATTTAGTGGAAAAGAGACTTCCATATTCCTAGATCTCTAGCTTTCTTCTACATTGGTCCTGACAATATTATGTGCTAGTGTATTTGAGAAGATGAAGTCTTTGATATTATGTGGGCTTTAGATGATGAACTCTATGAAGTAAATTTTGTAGCCAAATGAACAACATTCAAGATACTAACAAATGGATATTATTAGCCAAAATTGCATAAGGATGTAGCTCTTGTTGCAAGTATGTGCCTAATCGGTATTGTCGTTGATGCCAACATATCTGTGTTGTCATTAGTATCAATTGTGTTCTCATTTTGTTACTTTCTTGTAGATGTTGAGGATATTGAAAAAATTAGATCATCCGGTAAAAATAGTGAACTGTAGTGAAAACATTGCATTACATGCAGAAGAATAGTACAAAAGAATGCTCCGCATTTCTTGTAGGATGAAGATCTTTGCCTACGGATGGGAAGTTATTTAGAAGCCTATTTGAAGATGTTATATTCCAAGTTTGAGCCTCTGACATGAATATTTGAGTGAGTTGTGTTCACCAGAGTTAAACCTACTTTTTCTATGTATTCAATTGTGACAGGGAGAAAGTATTTTTCTCTGCATTAAAGTATTTTGGTGTGCGATTTTGGAATCAAGTCTGTGATGATGTTAAGTTCCTTAAATTGCAATGGTTCATGATTTCGTGGTTCGCAAGCTATGTTTTGCTTATGATAGTGGCTGTTAGTGTTGTTCTTGAGCTCCAGTTTGCAGAATCTTCTTGACAAAGTTGTTAGAGATTGTGTGGTTGTTCCTGGTGATTACAATGTGCTTGTAGATGTCTCCTGATCATGTTCCTACATTTGGATTGGTCTGTAAATAGAAAATTGGATAGTGAATGAAGAATGTTCTTGGCAGACCCAGTGCTCTCATTAGTCTTGGCCGACCTGGTTGAATTCATCCTTTGCGGAGATGCATCAAAGATTGTAGAGGCATGTCATGGTGTGGAAGATTGTGTTTGAGTCCTAGCTAAGGCTTGGTGTGATCCACATACATTCTTACATCTTTTCCTTTGCTAAATTTGTATTAGGTCTAGACCTATTTTATGAATGTTTGTAATGCTGACCTTGGAGATTGTTCCAATGGTTGATGAATGTAATGCCAACCTGGATGTACATTCCAAGGTTGATGAATTGTATAAAAGCATGTAACCAAGTTGTGAAAAAGTGTAAGAGCTATGAATATGAAGAGATAAGTGTGAAGGTGTGAAGGAGCAGAGTAGAGGAGTCATTTGTGCTTCAATGGAACTGAACCTTGGCATGAATTAGATGCTATTTAATCAGTTCACAAATTCGGCACTGAGCCAATCTTAGGCAGTGAGCATTTTGGGCAATGAGCATTTTGGGCAGTGAGCCTCTATTTTCTGGTATTGCTATAACTTATATATCTTGTGGGCTAACACCCATCATGGTTTTTCCCTTCTAGGGTATTCCATGTAAAATTTTGGTGTCTACTGTGTTGAATGAGTGATTGTGATCAAGTTTATGGTTTCATGCTTTCATGGTTAAATCTGATTATGAATAACTAAGTTGTTGATGGTTTGATATTCATATGATGTTAAAGTTTTTGGGACAACCGATTCACCCCCTTTCTTAGTTGTCCAATGTATCTCAAGAATTGGTATCAGAGCAAGGTTCCTCCGCAAAGAGTTTAACCACTTGAGGTAGATCTGAGATGGCGCAAAAGGATGAGCAAATTTTTAGTTGTGTCATGTGTGGTGAAACTGGTCACTATACTTTCAGATGTCCAAAAATAAAAGAAAGGAAAATTAAAAAAGAAAATAAAAATAGAATTTCTAAGAAATCCTTTTATGTTGTTGAAGACATTAAGGAAGATGGTGATTGTAATAATGTGAAATGTCTTAATTCTTAAAATTATGAAAGCTGGCTTTGGCACAAAAGACCATGTGATGCAAATTTTGATGACTTAGTAAAGTTAAGCTCAGCTCAAATTGTAAAAGATCTGCCTGAGATTGGTCGCACCAACATCATCTGTAAGAAATGTCCAGATGGTAAGCAGGAAAGTAAGTTTATACAGGGTAAAGAAAAATCTTCTACTGAATTATTGGAATTGATCCATGTAAGTCTTTGTGGTCTTACAAGAATAAGGAGCTTTCATGATGATAGGTATTTTATGTTCTTCATTGATGATTATTCTAGAATGACTTGGGTCAGCTTTTTCAAAGAAAAATCAAAAGTGCTAGATGGATTCAAAGCCTTCAAAACAATGGTTGAAAATGAGTTGAATATGAAAATCAAGTGTTTGAGATCTAACAAAGAAGAAGAGTTCACCTCTAATAACTTTGATATGTTTTTTGAAACTCATGGGATAGAAAGACAACTATTTGAAAGGAATAAGGTAATGGAAGTAAAAAGTAAAATTGTTCAAGAAACTACAAGAACAATGATGAAGGAAGTGAACCTATCAGAAGCATTTTGGAAAGAGGCAATTCAGACTATTGTTTACACTCAAAATAGAGTTTAGATAAAAACTAATATTAAAACTCCTTTTGAATTGTGGTATGGAACGACACCCACTGTGAAATACTTCAAAATCTTTGGGAGTAAATGTCTTATCAAAAGAAAGGAAGAAATAGATAAGGATGATGAAGGCATCTTCCTTGGATACTCATCTTGGAGCAAAGCTTACCACTACTACAACAATAAATTGGGAAAGATTGTTGAAAGTACCAATGTCAAGGTTGAAGAGGACATTCAAAAGGACTCTGACTCAATCAGATCCTCTTGCAAATAGAAAAATGAGACTAAAGAAAAGGAACAGTAGGATAAAGCAAAAGGAAGTTATCAAACCATTAGTGACAAAGGAGAATGTGTGAGGAAGGACATAGAACTATCTCTGAAGCCAAAACTATGATAGAGAACTGCAACACTGTGAAAAACTCTAAAGATAAATGTTTGACCACCAACAATGAAGAATCCAAGATTACTCTCATAAATCTTGAGAGATTTGAAGAAGAGAACATGGACTCAAAAGAAAACTCAATTGAGTTAAGAAAGCAGATCAAGGAGCTCAAACAAAGACTTGAAGAGAATAATGAAAAACTAATAATAGTAAATTAAAAAAAAATGAGGAATGTCTGCAAGGTAAAATCAAAGATTGCATGAAGCTTGAGAAAGAAGTTGTGGACCTAAAAATTGATCTGAAACATTCATGAGCTGAACAAGATAAACTCAGTGTGAGTGCTTCCAGATTTGATAGGCTAATGGCCATGGCAAGCCAAGTAAATCCTGATGATAAAGAAGTTAGGATATCTGAGATAAGTGAAATCTCCAGAGAAAGTCAAGAAGAGATTATTGAAGCCAAGAAGGATAAAGGCAAACAAATTCAAAATCATAAAAATAGATCAAGAAGATCACCAATCAGGAAACCAAACGCACAAAGGTACCCATCTTTCAATGGTTATTGTTTTAATTACAAAAAGTTTGGTCATAAATCTACTCAATGCAGAAGTAGAACAAATCAGAATGTTCCATCATTCTCTGGTCAATCTTTGAACTACAAGAAAATTGGTCATAAATCAAACAAATGTAGAAATCTGGTAAGGAATGGTTCTTACAATGCAAGGGATAGTCAATCATTCAATGGAAAGTGCTTTGCATGCAATAGATTTGGACATATGGCTAATCAATGCAGGTCAAATCCAATCAATAGAAGGAATCAAAGACAAAGGAATGTGGTGTGCTACAACTACAACAAGTATGGACATATTGCAGGAGTTTGTTGAAACAAGAATATGGAAAGAAACTACCATGCTAAAAATAGGAAAACAGAGCAAAGGAATGATAAAGGAAAAGAAAAGGTGGATCCAACTGAAACTAAGAAAGAAATGGGCAAGATTTGGATCAAGAAAGATGTGATTGAAGTCAAGAATGAATCCGCACTAGCATTAGGTGTAGATACTTCCTCTGAGAAGTAAATTGGGAGCCCTGGCTTAGGGGGAGCTATGTTGAAAATCCAAAACCCCCAGCTAGAAAGTTAGTATTGGAATCCATTACTAAGGTATGTTGTAAAGAATCTTGTGAGAAAACTTCTGAAAGAAATTCAACTAGAAGAAGATCCAATGCAAGATAGAAGAAGAATTGTCTAGAAGTCTAGGTTGATAAAACAAAATTACTCCTAGTACAAAAGCAAGTTCTCATGATGTTTGACAATAATCTTTACTTCAAAATCAATGGTGATCAAATTTTGATTGTTGAAGTCTTTATTGACAATATCATCTTTGGAGGCAATGAAGGTACGTGTATGAAATTTTCTGATGAAATGCAAATAGAGTTTGAGATGTCCATGTTCAGTGAAATGAATTTCTTTTTAGGTCTACAAATTAATCAATCAGATAAAGGAATCTTCATATCTCAGTCTAAGTATGTAAAAGAGTTGTTGAAGAATTTTGGTATGGAAGACTCTAAACCGGTGTGTACTCCCATGGTGACTGGCTGAAGTTGAGAAAATCTGATGAATCTCCTAAGGCTGATCAAACAAAATATAGATCCATGATTGGAGGATTGCTTTATCTAACTCAAACCAGACCTGATATTATGCATGTAGTTTGTCTTGTTGCAAAGTTTCAATCTGATCCAAGAGATTCACATGTGATGATAGTTAAGAGAATCCTAAGGTATTTAAAAGGTACTTCAGATCATGGCTTATGGTATCCAAAGGACAACGACTTCACTATTAGTGCTTATATAGATGCAAATTGGGCTAGAGATGTTGATGACAGAAAGAGTACAAGTGGAGGTGCTTTCTTCTTGGGTAACAGATTAGTTTCATGGCTAGACAAGAAACAAGATTCAATCTCTTTGTCAACTATAGAAGCAAAGTACATAGCAAGAACATGTTGTTGCACTCAAGTGCTATGGATGAAGCAGACTTTGAAGGATATAGTTGTGTATGAAGATCCAATTGCAATCTTTTGTGACAATACAAGTGCCATAAACATTTCAAATAATCCATTGATACATTCAAGAACCAAGCACATATCAATAATGTATCACTTTTTGAGAGAGAAGGTGACAGAGAATGAAGTAAAATCGGAATATGTGTCTAGAAAGGATCATATTCTAGACATCTTCACTAAGCCTCTGCCAAAAGATACCTTTGAGTATCTTAGAGAAAAGTCAGGGGTCATTACCCTGCTTGCCATGAACTAAGATGCATAGGAATGCATCAATTAAGTGGACCTCAAAGTGTCATTCTTTAATTTGGATTGATGTCTTGAGGGCTACTTCATAGGGGGAGTAGCTAGATGTTAAAATAAGTGTTGATGACAGAGAGAGTTCAGTGGATCAGAGCAACAACATGCAAGTATGTGCCCTTTGCCATTGATGTCAAAGGGGGAGAGAAATCATGTGAAAAACTCAGGGGGAGAAAGAATACAAATGTGTAAAGAGAAAGGGGGAGAATCTTATCTTGGTGATCTTTTCAATTTTTCACATCATATGTTGCCATCAATGATAAAGGGGAAGATTGTTGCAAGTATGTGCCTAATCAGTGTTGTCATTGGTGTTAACTGTGCTCTCATTTTGTTACTTACTTTTAGATGTTCAGGATATTGAGAAAATTAGATCATCTGATAAAAATGGTGAACTATAGTGAAAATAGTGCATTACATGCAGAAGAACAGTCTAGAAGAATGCTCCACATTTCCTATAGGATGAAGATCTTTTCCTGTGGATTTGAAGTTATTTAGAAGCCTTTTTGAAGATGTTATATTCCAAGTTTGAGCCTCCGGCATGAAGATTTGAGTGAGTTGTGTTCACCAAAGTTAAACCTACTTTTTCTATGTATTCAATGGTGACAAGGAGAAAGTATTTTGCTCTCCATTCCTCTGCATTAAAGTATTTTAGTTTGCGGTTCTGGAATCAAGTTTGTGATGATGTTAAGTGCCTTCAACTAAAATGGTTCATGATTTGGTGGTCCACAGGCTATCTTTTGCTTATGATAGTGGCTGTTAGTGTTGTTCTTAAGCTTTGGTTTGAAGAATCTTCTTGACAAAGTTGTTAGAGATTGTGCAGTTGTTCCTAGTTATTACAGTGTGCTTGTGGATGTCTCCTGATCATGTTCCTACATTTGGATTGGTCCACAAAGAGAAAATTGGATCGTGAATGAAGAATGTTCTTGGCAAACCCAGTGCTCTCATTAGTCTTGGCTGACCTTGTTGAATTCATCCTTTGCGGAGATGCATCAAAGATTGTAGAGGCATGTCAAGGCGTGGAAGATTGTGTTTGAGTCCTAGCTAAGGCTTGACGTGATCCACATATATTCTTACATCTTTTCCTTAGCTAAATTTATATTAGGTCTAGACCTATTTTATTAATGTTTGTAATGTCGACCTTGGAGATTGTTCCAATGGTTGATGAATGTAATGCCGACCTTGATATACATTCCAAGATTGATGAATTGTATAAAAGCATATAACCAAGTTGTGAAAAAGTGTATGAGTTGTGAATATGAAGAGATAAGTACGAAGGTGCGAAGGAGCAAAGTAGAGGAGTCATTTGTGCTTCAATGGAATTAAACCCTAGCATGAATTAGATGCTATTTAATCAGTTCACAAATTTGACAGTGAGCCAATCTTTGATAGTGAGCCAATCTTAGGCAGTGAGACATTTTTGCAGTGAGCATTTTGGGCAGTGAGCCTCTATTTTTTGGTATTGCTATAACTTATATATCTTGTGGGCTAACACCCATCGTGGTTTTTCCCTTTTAGGGTTTTCCACGTAAAATTTTGGTGTCTACTATGTTGAATGAGTGATTGTGATCAAGTTTATGGTTTAATGCTTTCGTGGTTAAATATGATTATGAATAACTAAGTTGTTGATGGTTTGATATTCATATGATGCTAAAGTTTTTGGGACAACTGATTCACCCCCCTCTTAGTTGTCTAGTGTATCTCAACAGTTATGTATACACATAGGTGTGACCACTCTCAACGAATGAGTCACCCAACCAAAACTGATGAAATTCCCCTGTAGCCATAGCTAGTTCAAGAACCCTTTGATGGATGGGGTCTAGACTTCATTGGCCTAATTGATCCTCCATCAAATAGGAAAGAGTATATACTAGTATGCACCGAATAGCTCACAAAATGGGTAGAAGTTAAGGCCCTACAAAATGCATGTGATGAAAAAGTAGCAATTTTTTGTATGAGGGGATCTTCACTCATTATGGAGTGTGTAAGGAAATTGTTATTGATCACAGACCATAATTTACAATAGAATTAATTGCAACCCTTGTGAAGGAATATGAACTCAAACACAAAACGTCTACTCCCTATCACACTCAATCAATTGGTCAAGTAGAAGTCACCAACAGGGAGATAGAAGGCATGCTTACCAAAATTGTAGCTCTTCATGGTTGAGATTGGGCAGCACGCCTTCCTAAAGTAGTATGGGCCTACAAAACCACATGGAAGACAATAATAGGGTTCACACTCTATGAGCTAGTTTATGGTAAGAAGGATGTGCTCTGTATTGAATTTGAGCATAAGACCTTAAGGAAAACACTTCAACTAGGAATAAACCTATCTAATACATAAAAAGAATGAATAACTCAACTTAATGCACTAGATGAATTGATGAAAGAAGTGGTCCATCACACAAAAAATTATGCAGAAATAGAGGATAAAATAGCATGACCAGTTTATTAAAATAAAGGAGTTCCAAAAGGGTGATTGGGAAGTTCTACATGACTCAAGATACATGGATCATAAAGGAAAATTACAAACCAGATGGCTAGGGTCATATGAAATAGAGGAAGTATTTCACAATGGTGCAGTCAAGATAATGACCATTGGTTTTCCCTAACAGTCAATGTTCACTGCCTCAAGCTTTACAAGAGACCCTTGAACAAGACAATATTTGTACAACATTTGGTACAAACCAAGGGACCTAGTATAGATACAAAATTCTATTGGTCACCGATAATAGATAACAGTCCAGAAATGGTAGTGGAGGAGTCTAACAGCTCCAACAATATCTTACATTAGGTATGATTTATAGCTCTATAAAAAATGCAATAAAAATCACCAATAATGAAAACCTTTACGAGTGTTGTTGGTCATTCTCTTCATTGAGCTACTTCAGCACCACACCAATGTTGTAGGATAACCTACAATGTTTCACCACTTTCAGTTTCACCAATTGCAAGGATTCCTATAGCTTCTCCATTAGGGCTTCCCACAGCATCTATAATGGAGCTACTTGTAGCCTCAATATTAGGGCTTCCTGTAACATCTATTAGGGAGTTTCTTGCATCCTCAATATCAAGGCTCCCTATAGCCTCTACAATGGAGTTTTCTGCAACATCAATATATGAGTTTTATAGCCTCTACCATGGAGTTTCTTACAGAGTTGACCTTAGGATTTCCTGCACCCTCTTCAATAGAGTTTCCTATAGCCACTATTCATCACCATTCTTGTAGCCATCATCAATGAAAGATGTTACCGTATCCAATGATGATCTTATATCTTTTATGCCATCTCACATCAACATCATTAATGCACCTCTCTCCATCAACATCATTTCGTACCAACCATTCGACTCTCTTGCCAACTCATAAGGTTTTGTACAATGGATTACATACTCTTTATTTTGACTAATGATTGTTTAAAATGTAACATTTCTTATCATTTACATTTAACTAGTGCTTATTCCATTTATTATTATCATTTACATTTAATTACTAGTTCTAATCAACCATTATACTCTATCCTGTGAGGTCACGTGACATCCTTAGCTGGGGGGAACAGAATGATTTTGAGTCATATCACCAATAGGAGCCACCAAGCTTACCTCACTCCATCCTTACCTCACTCTTGTAATCCTTACACATGCAAAATATTTGAACTTGAGAAGTGTTTGAGTCTATCCACATTATTTCAAACACTAAAAATGTAGCTTATTATAGGTGAGTAGTTTGAGTTGAGGAAGTAAATGATAAAATTTGTCTGCAAAACTCAGTTGCATTGTTAGAAATCCAAAGTATAAGATGGGCAGTGACATTATTTCTAGGGAGACCATAAATCATAGAGCACTCTTAAATGATTAGGAATGCCTCCCTATTTTTTGGAAGGTATGGTGGGTAGACTACTTTCAAAAGTTGGATGCCTATATAATGATGAAATTGCTCACCAATTTGCACAAACCCTAGCCAATAATGAAGAAGTTGTAAAATTATTATGGGTAAATTTTAGGGCTATAATGGAAGTTTCAGGGCTTCCTACAGATGGTGAGAAATTTGTAGAAAGGGGCAATGCAACTATAGCCAAGAATGAGTTTGCTCAGGCACGGGAGCAATTCGACCATTCTTCACAAGGGACAAAATGCCTTTCATTTCCATCCTTTTGGGATCAAGTAGTGACATATATTATCAAATACCTCACATGCGAAGGCAGGTAACCTTTTCTATACAGTGTACATTTTAAATTGATAATCCACCTTCACCATCATAGGCAGGTCAATGTTCGAAATTTCTTGTTCAATTTATTGCACAGAATGGATAAGGAATATTAGAAGGTGAGGTTTGCCTCATTATCCCATTACTGTCTCATTTAGTTTGTTGTTAAAAAGAGTTTAAATGATCAGTTTCTAGATGTGTAGATTAGTAAGAATTTTTGGGGCTTAATAACATTAAAAATAGGTTGGATGTTTGGCCACATAGAAGAAAGATAAGAATTAGATAACCACAGACCCTTCAAATAGAGAATTTACAAGTAGGAAAGGGTAAAATTGAGGAAGAAGAGCCTGCAACTTAATCTCTTGAGATTTTAGTAGCTCCTCATGAGCCTGCATCAACTCCTCATGAGCTTGTAGTAGTTTCTCTTGAGCCTGCAACATCTTCTCATGACCTTCCAACATATTCTCATGACCCTACAGGACCTTCACATGACCCTACAACATCTTCACGTGACCCTGCAACATCTTCTCATGACCCTATTGCATCTCTACATGGGCCTATAGCATCTCCTGACCATGTAATGTCTTCCCCTGTACATGAAGCACTCTCCCCTAAATATGCTACTCCACCAACATAGCATATAACTTCCATTGTCCCTTCCTCATCTGGACCCAAAAGGAAACAAAATATAACTCCTCTCCCCTCCAAGCTACCTAACAAGAGCTAGAAAGTTGCCCCAATTCCAACCTGGGCTCACCTAAGGTGTTCACAGAGCTTCAAAAAGAAAGGGGTGAAAGAAAACATCGTTGCAGCAACTTTTTATGTAGTCTTCCTTGAGACAGACATTGATTCTGAGAGGGAGGAATTGTTTGTTGACATGGAGAATTCAAAGCCATTTGCTCAGAAGGAAGGTGAACATTCTGATACTAATAACAACCTTGGATTTGACCTCGAAAAAGAATCTACACTCTTCTCTGAGTCTACTGATGTGAGTCTTGAAGAAGAGAGAATGCCTATAGAAACAAAGGAAAATGATGAGTTACACATTTCTCTACAAAGAATTAAACAAATGGAAATGCATCTCAGGGTGCATGAGGAGTGAGAAAGTGAGTTGGATAAATTAGCTCAATTACCTATAGAGGAGATGGACAAGAAACAAGGAAGGTCTGAACAACATGCATGTATGAGCACCCATCCTGTATCACAGAATCTCCCTCCTGCATCAAGTATTTTTCATGAATCTCAATCAATGGCTACACAAACTAATGGACCATCCCTTGAATTGTTGCTATGGAAAAGGGATGAAGAAATTTGGTTTATGTGGAAGACATGGGAAAAAGAGAATAAATAAATGGAAAAAAAATTTGTTGAAGAAGTGGAAGAGAAGAATATTGAAATTGATAAATTGATAAATAAAATTAAGCAAATGGTAGGATTGACAACACAAATTAGACAATGTCATCCCCCTGCCAAGGTTTATTCCATGTTCCTCAAGGAACAATTTCTTAGTTTTTAGTTTATGCAAGTTTATTGTGATCTCCCATGTAAAATATACACAACTAGACCCTTCTTTAGGATATACCAAGCATCCACTACTGAACTTCAATGCCTCTTGTATGATTTCTATTTGCACTGCTTAGCTATTCCATGGATTCTAGAGTGGAAGCCAATTCCATACATAGGAGATGTTCAACTCAAAACATTAGCCTCCTTCATAAGGAATGAGAAAAATAGAGGAATTAAAATGTAGAGGTATAGGGAGCATGAAAAATCTATTTCTTTATAGATTAGAGAAGCCAAGGACCCTAACGGGGTAATGGAAAGATGGATATTTTTGAAAAACATCTCCTTACTAGCTGGAAAATTCCAATGAGACAAATAGGTTGATCATTCCATGTTTAGGGGAGTACTCACAAAAATTACAAAGGAATCCTTTGAATTTAGCAAGGCCATATGGTAGGAACTAATAGTGGAGTTGCACAAGAAAGAGCCACATTTGGTACACAACTACCATACAACAGTTAGTAGAGCACATATATACATCAACCTAGCTCGAGAAAATGCACTTTCTTGGCTTCTGCTTACATACTAGCCACCACTCCTATAGTTTCCTATTCCATATTGGTGTGGAAACAAGATTTGTGTTCCACAAGAAGAAGATGCTAGATGGGATTGGATAGAGGGGAAGAAGGGATTCTATCTAAAGTAATGTGAGGGAAAATTTGAGCCATATGATCTTAGGGGCATAGCTCTCATGTATAATGAGAGAGCTTAGTTTCTTGATGACAAGCAACCTGCTAAGTTGGGGGTGTGATGGGTCTCATATTTGTCTTCTATAATCCTTATGTTTCTTATTTTGAGAGTACATTTCCATAGATATTCCTACCTTTTAAACTAAGAATTTTAATTAATATTTTGATAAAAGCACTATGTTAGTTGTAAGATTTTTAATGAATATCTACGTGTTAAGATAAATTTTCAATATAACGTGGCATATTATTCTACTTATGATGATCTTAGAGTAGGTATTTTCTCTGGAACTAACTTATGCCTATAGAAAATAAGAGTGAAAACCCACAACCAAGGATGTAGAATGTCTATAGCCAAAGGCCCAGCTACCTGCAGCCAAAGCCATGGTTACCTACAACTATCCAATAACAATAATCTCTTCTCTACAGATAAGAATAGATCTCATTAACAACAATGCCTATTCTTTAGTAAGAATTATAGAAGAATTAAATGGTTCAATTTATTCATCTTCATGTTCCTTGAATGGTTTGTTTTTCTATGCATAGATTGGAAATTCCTAGCAGAAGTGTTCTTCTTTAATTATTTTGAACTTAGTTTCCTAGTTTCATTTCTCTTTCTAAAAATAAGAATCCTTCCCTCATATGATGGGAAGTGACTGACTAGTCGTAGAAATCAATAAATGCATGAAGCAGTGCTAAATATATATATTGTGTAATTCAACATATCTAGGATACAAAAGATATTCTTGATACATGTACTAGATTTGAGCAGATAATTTGAGATAGAGTTTTTTTATCGTATCATTTTTAATTCACTCTTTTAATATTATGAATCCAATTATGTGCTGATTTGATTAATATTTAATATAGGAGAAGAGAAGGGTATAGTTAATCCAAGCAAGGGCCCACTTGAGATGGAACTTAACTAAACCGTTATCATGTTAGTTTAGATTCTTTCAATTATAGTTAGATTTATTCATTATTAATTCATTATAGTTAATAAGTCAATTTAGTTAATCTGTAGCATCCATTATACACCTGTAGAAACCACTATGTAACTTTTGGTTAGTTAAAAGTTTATAAGATAGGTTTCATGTTTCAGCATTGCATTCCTTTTCTTATTTTACAAAGAGTAAAGTCTCCCTATTATACACAACTCTAGTATTCCAATCCCTATGAATCTACTACTGTACATATGGTACTGTCACCATACTAAGAGGATACGTCCCTGGGTTGATACTTGATAAATGTAGTGTATCATAACTCAATAGGCTACTTGATATGGGATAAGAATATCCATTGAGTTACATACAAGTCTTAGCTACATTAGATTTGTTAGGAGTTGATAGCACTCAACACAGAGTACTACTGCTATCTTTGTATCCTAGTTTGATGCATCATTTTTTAGAAAACTTTATAAGTGTTTTTCTTAAAATTTTGTTAAAATATTCACTTGCTCCATTTGCTTGAGGGTGATATGGCATGCTTATGCTATGACTTATCATAAATGTATTAAGGAGTTTCTTATTGGTTTTATTAATGAAGTGCTTTCCCTAATCACTGGTAATATTCAGGGGACATTCAAATCTTGTAATGATGTTTTTATAAATGAACTTAGCTGTTGTCTTTGTAGTGTAGTCTTTTGTCAGTTTTTCTTCCACCCATCTAGTTAGATATTTGATACTAGTTATGATGGATCATGCCTTAGTTTTTTGGGTAGGGGGATTTATAGGTCCAATGAAATCAATTGCCTGCTTCTCAAAAAGTGCCATGGCTAGTATTAGTTGAAGTGGCATTTCATTTCTTGTGGTTGTCCTACCAATTCTTTGACAAATATTGCATGTGGGGCAATGGTTGTTAGCATATTTGAATAATATTGGCCACACAAGTCCAACTAATGGGTCTTTTCTTATGTTTTTTATTCTTAAATTATCTCCTCTTGAATCACCTTTATATGCTTCTTCCAAGACTTGGTTTCATTCATGTTTCATGATTACTCTTTGTAGAACTTCATCTTTTCCCAAAATGTATAGTTCTCCATTGATAATAGTATAGGGAGATCTCTTGTGGTTAGTATCCTTTTATCTTCTTTGTTGTAATGTTATAGGAAGGTACTGGTAGATAGTAGTTGATAAATGTCTTATAAGTCATTAACTACCACACTTATCCTGAATAGGTGTGTGCCAAGAAAATAATCTTCAATCTCATATCCTTATTCACCATTGCCAATTCTAGAAAGATAGTGTAGCCCTTAATTGGTTTTCCTAGGTTTCACCATAGTCTTGAAATCATATTCTTGAAAAATCATTAGCCATCAACATATTTGACCATGTATTACTAGTCTATTCATAAGATATTTTAGCAGTCCATGATTTGTGTAGAAAATAAATGGATTCACTAAGAGATAATGTCTAAACTTATGTAGAGTGAACACCATGGCTAAGGCCTCTCTTTTCCTTGTGTAGTTATTTTAGACCATCATAAGTTTCATACTTGCAAAAACAACTAGATGATCCTTCCTACTCTAGTTTGTGCTAGTATCACGGTTATTGCAATACTATATGCGTCAACATGAACATGAAAGGGTTGTGTCCAATCTATAAATATTAAGATTGGGGCCTCTGCTATTTTATTTTTAAGTATGTTGCATGATTTTTGGCATTGAGATGTCCATTCAAACTTCTTGTTGCTTTTTTCCTTAGTAATTCCTAAATGGATCTACTGATTGTGGCATAGTCCCTATTAAATTTCCTATGGTAACCAGTATAACCCAAGAACATTTTTATCTCTATTATGCTCTTTGAGGGTAGTATATTTGAAATAATAGCTATTTTAATCCAGTCAACCATCATTCCTTCTTTGCAGATGATATGTTCAAGTAAAGTGTCGAATGGAGTTGAAAATATGCATAATTTATTTAAATTTAATGTAATTCTAAGGTTGCAACACCTTTCAAACAATAGCCTTAGTTCCATAATGTGATCTTTTAATATTCCATATATACTGTCTAGTCATCAAGATATACTTCAAGAAAATCATCTATGAAACCTCTAAATGCATTGACCCATAATTTTTCTAAATATAGTGGGTGCATTCTTTAATATAAATGGCATGAATGTATACATATATGACCTCCATTCTACTAAAAATATGGTTTTTAGATGGTCTTCATCTGATATGTTTACCTGATGGTAACTAGAAAATCCATATATGAATGAATAGACCTCCCTACTGGCAATGCTTTCTAGGACTTTTTTTGTAAAAGGTGTGGGAAAGGATCATGCTCACAAGCTTTGTTAAGTTCTCCAAAATATACACACATCCTTATGTCTCCTATTTTCCTATTTTGAACTACCATAGAGATTATCTAATCAACATTATCTACCAGTTTCATGATACTCCTAACCAACATTCTATATATTTCAATTTCCAATTTAACTTTTAAATTTTGGTTGAGATGGTATGGTCTTTGTTTATGTAGTTTGACATTTCCTTTCAGATGAATTTTCATCACTCTTGCTTCCTCTTTTATTCCCTTTAACTCAATGAGTGTCCTTGGGAATAGATCGTCATATTCCTTTAGTATTTCTTATTTGTCCAATAACCAACAATTTTAGCTAGTTTTATTGCAAATGTGACACATGAAGAAGTGTCAAAGGCTCAACCACAACAATCAATCATTCATCTTCAACACATTATAATAACGTTCAATGGCTTTATAAAGCCATTCAACTTACTAACTACCCAACTACTTACTACCAACTAACACATTACTAAAAACTAACATTAATTTATTATTTATTACATTATTCTGTCATGTACTAATTAATTCCTAACACTCCCCTTTAGTGTTGACATAGGAACTTTTACTCTAGCACTACATTGACAGTTGGCTTTGGTCAATCATCACCTCCATCTTCTGCTATAGTAGTGAGGTTAATCATTAATATTCAACACATTACAATAACATTCAATGGCTTTATAAAGCCATTCAACTTACTAACTACCCAGACCAGTAACTACCAACTGACACATAACATATAACTAACATGTTAATTTATTATTTAGTACATTATTCTATGTCCTGCACTAATTAATTACTATCAATTTTGGCTCAACATTTCCAGCTATGTTTTCTTCTTTAAGTTTTAATGGCTAATAGAAGTATTTATTTCTATCATTGGTTTTGTCTGCTATTTCTCTTTCATCTTCTCCTATCTGTATTTCCAAATTTTTAGGATATTCATTTTTATCCTAAAGCATCCTTATTCCCTTGTTTTTCTAAATAGTAGAGTCTTTGTAGTAGCAATGTTTGTGGTATCCATTCAATAGTTTTCTATTTGTGTTCTTATTTTTGAAGTGTTTTGTATATGTTTTATTTCCCAAATTTTTGTTTTACTTCTTCCAATAATTTTTTTACCTATTTAATGCTTTTGAGCATTCTGTCTATTTGTGGATGTGGATCCCAAAATTGGAAGTCTGCATAAAATTTTCTTGGTTATATCCCAACATTTTGTTTCCTCTCTTAATTCTCGGTGAATATACCAAGCTCCTATTATAGGAGTTAGAGTCTGGTAAAAAATTTATGCTCTTAGACACTCATTGGTTTCTCCTATCTCGTCCCATGAATATTCACAAATCTCTATATGGTCTAATGAATTTCTTGTTCCATCATATCCAAATATTCCATGAGTAGTTCCTTCTTCTAGATACCTATTCTTAATTAAAATTATCAATGCTTTCCAAATAGGTATATTTTGTTTATGGGTCTTCCACCATCTTGTAATGCTTAAGATCACTATTTCATCAAGAGCTTCCATTCTAAGTTCTTCATTTATAAATGTTCATTCCATTATTTGAAGATATTTCAATAAATCACTTACATCAAAATAATGGGGTAGTTTAACATGTGATATTCCTCACGATATGTGGTTTAATCTCTTATTGTGCAGTAGGTTCATATGGTATGCGGTATCTATTTATATAGTTATGAGAATTTTTCTAGCCATAAAGAATTTTTTGAGTCCTAATATCTTCTTCTTATGTTTCTTTGGTTCTTCCCATGGCCATGCATCTATTGCCCTCAAAATTAGGTTTTCCAACCCATTCCTTTCTAGGTATTATACCAATTATACATATAATGTGTGTATTCATCCTCATTCTCTTCTTTATTCTTAGAGTGGATTTCTTTTATATATACCTTTCATTCCTTAAATGAATTGCATATGTACTATTTTTCCATTGCCTTGTAGTATCTGTTCCTCTTTAGTTGCATTAAATATACTGTTATTCTCTACAAACCAATATTCAATATCTAGTATGATGTTAAAAAATTCTTTAGACCCTTTATACATATCAATGACTTCAAAGTCAACTTTTGTCTTTATACCCATGAAGTATACATGTACATTTCACCATGTGCCTATTGGACATATAGGGCTTCCATCCACTAGAGAAACATCATATGGTGTTTCATGTAGTTGCAATTTACCAAATGCTTCCCAAATCTCTTTAGACATAATATTTATGTCTGCTTCTGGGTCCAATAAGGCCTTTTTGACCATTTTGTTATTTACTTTAACATCCAACACTATTGGTTGCTTCTTCTATTTCTTTTGGGTTTTTAAGGATCCAATCTGTGGTTTCTTGTGCTCTATACCCTTTTTATTCCAATTTTTAAAAAATTGTTTAAATTTTTGCAATAAGTTTTCCTCATGTATTAAATTGGCCATCTCTTTTAGATCTTGGGCTTCTCTTTTTGAGAAATATGCTTTCTTATTTTCTTCTTATTTTTGCAGTTTTTAATTATGTTCTTGAATTTTCTGACCATTATATCATGGTCACTTTTGTTAGGGTATTCATTTTCCTCATCACTTTCATATTTTTCTTCTAATATCTACTTATTTGTATCTATCCTACTCTAGGTTATTATCACAAATTTGTTTTCTTTCTTCTTAAAGTATTCAAGAGATTCTTTCATTAATTATTTTTTCCTTTGTATTCTTTTTCTAATATTCCTTCTTCTATCATACAAGGTTATGCCATCTCGTGTTTGGATTCTATATTAATTTTATTGCCTCTTCTATTTTTTCCTACTTCTTTTGGTATTTTTGTAGACACCTTGGTATTGTGTAATGCATTAGAACTTAATAATTCTTCACATCTTGTTCCTTGTACCAGACCATTCTTATAAAATATATGGATTTCAAACAATTAAATGCATCATGTGGATTATCATCGTAAAATTCATAGCCTAATTTTTTCTTTATTTTTGCTTTTGCATTCATTAACATAGTACCCTATCTTACCGAAATAACAGTAGGTTGGTCTTTGACTTATTCCTCTACCTTGACCACCTCTATAATTGTTGTGGTAGCCCCTACCGTATTCCTTAGAATAATCATTGTTATATCTAGTAGAAGGCTCTTTATTTTGTATCTGGGTTACTGCATGGTTTACATTATTGATTTATCTTTGGTTTCTCCTCCAGGTCAGTTCTTAGTAGTCATGTGTTCTATAACCATTTAATGCAACTGCAGGTAATCCTTGTGCCTTGGTCATTTCTCTATCTATGGAAGATTTATCCCTATTCATTCCCCTAACTAATGGTTCATAGCCTTCTTTTTCTAATAATATGGAACAATCATCTATTATATATTTATCCCACTCTTTGCATACACTGCAATAGAAACTTACTTTTCTTCCTGGGCCTTTTTCAAATCCTACCTTTAGTGTGGTGACTCTTTTTGTACTTTCCTCCTTTTGGTATTCATTTTGTAGGTGTCCCTCTCTACTACAATTTGTATACTAGATATTAGTTTTTCTAGATAAGGTAGAAGTCTCACTCTTCTCACCTTTTGCTAAAATTTCTTGTTTCAAATTTAATTTTTTCAATTCTAATTTTAGTTTCTCAATTTATTTACTTCCACCAAAGTCATTTATCCAAGATTGGGCTTCCATTCTGGTTTCCAATTCTACTACTTCATTTTATGTGGTAAATACTCTTCCATCTACCACAACTCTAACTTATGTTTTTAAACCAGATACAAACAATTCTATCCTTTGTTTCTCTGTTAGAGGTTCTTCTAATTTATGAACCACACTTTTGAATATTTGATCATATTATTTTACTGACTTATTTTTTCTTGTACCACTTCCCTCATTTTACTCACACTTTTAGTAGGAGCATCTAGAGAATAAGAATTTTCCAAGAATAATTTACTTATCTCATCCCATTTCTTATCATGTTTTGGGCATACTTTAATATACCATTTTAGAGCTTCATCTCTTAGTGTCTCTACAAATTCATACAATCTAGTCTGATCATCATATATTTCACCCTTGCTCCAATGAGATTCTAAGATGAATAAATTCTCACTTATATCCTTAGTATCCTTACAGAACAAAGGGAGCTTAGTCCTATTTGTGGCCATCTTTATAAAAGTTGACAGTGTTTTTGATTTATCTTTTTGTGGTTTGGGGATTGTCCTTTCTTCTAATGTATATTCTACCCTTGGTTCTATTTCTATCTTTTCCTTAGGGCTTTTCTACCTAGTTTTATCCTTCTATTGGTTAACTAATTTCTTTTATCTATCTTTATCTCTAGATAATTGGATTTTAAAATACTTAGTACCTAATATCTCTTCAAACTCTATCGCACACTCTATTCTTGCTCTCACTCTCTCTAGCCTCAGCAAGGATTCACTACTTATCTCTTCTTTGTAAACTTTTCTTGACTTATTTTGCATGGGGGGTGACTCTTAGTCTAGGGAGTTCACCTCTTCAAGGTGTCTTTTCATCTTGGAAGATGCAAATTTTCATAATTTTTCATTAGTTAATGGCATTTCATTAAATAACGTAGGGTTCTCCCATCCTTCAATTGTTTCAGTTGTATCCATGGCTAACTTATTACACATTTCCCTTATATCCTCCTTTTCTATATTATGTCTTCAAACTCTATCACACACTCTATTCTTGCTCTCACTCTCTCTAGCCTCATCAAGGATTCACTACTTATCTCTTCTTTGTAAAATTTTCTTGACTTATTTTGCATGGGGGTGACTCTTAGTCTAGGTAGTTCACCTCTTCAATGTGTCTTTTCATCTTGGGAGATGCAAATTTTCATAATTTATCATTATTTAATGACATTTCATTAAATAACATAGGGTTCTTCATTATTTCAATTGTATTTGAAGATGGGAAAAGACCCTAAAAGCAAACAAAATACCTTCACCTTGAATCTTCACCTCTCCTTTGATAGAGCAAAAGTAGTATGCACCCTAGTATTGCCTAGCTATGCTTAATGATAATGTTTGATAGATATGTTGATTGCTCATATCTAAACATAGGATTAAGAGGTGGAGGATTAAGGGGCATGTGCATGAAGATGGGGGACCAAAAAGTGGCCACCCCACTTTTTGGTCCTAGCAAATTAAAATGTGATCACCCTGTACGGCCTGCACGTGATCTGATCGGCCACCCCACTTTTTGTACAGCCATGTATGACCTGCACTTGATCTAATCTTTATTGGAATAGATGTGGGAATTAGTTTACTTTCATTTTCCTTTTATTGTATCAGTTTTCGTTAAGTTTGAAAGAAGTTATAGCCATTATTCTAAAAACTGCCAGAAAACCCTAACTATGAGGGTTTGAGTGAAAAAATCATGATTTAAAGTCCATTCCACCGGTGAAAAGGCTTGATAATTTGTGGAATTGATGTAAATAGATTGTTTTTAATGTTTTGGGTGTTTGCAGGAGCAGGGGATGGAGTTGGGTATTGTTTTGATGCAACCTTGGTCTAAAAACTACCATGTATTAGACATTAGAAGATAGCTAGGAGTTACGGTTTGATTAAAAATCATTGGGAAAGTGTGGGAATCAGTTTGGAGAGCTTAGAAAGACCCTATAAGATGTTTTTAGAGTGTTGGTGAAGAGGATTGAGGCCCAGAGTATACAAAACCAATAAATCCCTAGTTGAGCAAGCCTAATTAGGTCTTTTGTCAAGTAGAACAGCCAATTTTAGATCCTTGCATTACAAAACAACCATACCTAAATCTTGGATATGTTGAATAAATTCCAAAAGGGTACTCAAATATGTCTTTAGGTTGTGGGTTTGAGGTCTTCACTGAAATTTATGTCAGAAAAGGCCCATTTGATGTCCTAATTGGCTTATTACAAAACGAGACTATAAAAAATAGACCCCTATGTTACAAAGTAAACCCACCTAAAAATTTGATATGTTGTCAAGTGGCATAAAGGGTATCCCAATGGTGATCAGATTCTGGATTTGAGACCTTTTTTGGAAATTATGCTAGAAAAACACTGTTTGTTGTCCTACAAGGCCTAGTGTCAAATTGTGAATAAAGTCACTTTATTTGAGGTGTTAAGATTTTGGAAAAGTGTTTTTTGAGTTAGTTTGAAGACATCCACCCTGCTCTACATCATAGTGGTATCAAAGCTATAGGTTTTGATCTACAAGTGAAAAAAAATTAAATTTGCAAAAGCAAAGATGCCTACTAAAAATAATTCAACAGCCAAAGAAGTGAGAGAGTTGAAAGAAAAGCATGCCAAGGAGTTGAGATAGATGAAAGAGTCTCAAGAAGTTGTCCTAGCGAAACTTGTAGCACTAGAGTCAAATCAAAGAAGAGGTGTGGTCACCGGAGACCAAAGTGATGAAGAGGAAGAGGAAGGGGGTGAGAATGAGAACCCTCAAGAAGGAGTCCAAGAGGAAGAGGACCCTAATGAATTAAGATTGGTAAAGTTGCTGAAGTCTATGAGGGGAGATACTCCTAATGTGAACATGGAATTACCCATGTATGGTGGGAAGATGGATAGTGAAGAGGTATTGGGTTGGATAGATGCTCTTGACAATTACTTTGAGTATGAAGAGGTAGCAGATGACAAGAAGGTAAAATTTGCTAAGACAAAGTTAAAAGGCCCTGCCCTAACATGGTGGAACTATGTGCAAGAGGAGAGAGTAAAGAGGGGCAAAACAAAGATAAGCTCATGGGATGGAATGGTGGCTAAGGTGAAAGGACAATTTCTGCCTGTTGACTATGCAATTCAGACATTTAGAAAGCTACAAAACCTCAAACAAAAAGAAATGGATGTGATGGCTTCTACTGAGGAGTTTCAAAAATTAATCATAAGGACAGGTCATGTTGAGGATGAAGTGGAAAAAATAGCAAGATACATAAATGGGTTGAGGTTGAGTATACAAGATGAGTTAAGTCTTACTCCTCCAAGAATGGTAGAAGAATGTTTTCAAATGGCAATCAAGGCAGAAGAAAGATTGAATAGAAGGCAAGAAAAACAAAGTAGAGGTAGATGAAGGAACTTTAGAGGTAGAGGCAACTTTGGTGCAAGAGAACAGTCCACAAAGACACAAGGAGAGTCAATCTACAATCAATAACAAGGGACAAATCAGAGAGGTGATTTCAAAGATAGAAGACCAAACAATAGGGGTAGATTTGATGGTCAAGGTAGAGGTTCAAACACGTTCTCAGGTAGATGTTATCAATGTAATCAGTTTGGCCATCAAGCTTGGAAATGTCTAGATAAAAAACATTCTAGTTCACATGTTGGAGAAAGGAGATCTCAATTGGTGCAAGAGGAAGATAGTAAGAATGTCAAACCTCCATCTCAGCCTGTTGTTCCAGAAGTTGGAGAGACTCTAATGTTGAGAAGAACATTACTCAAAGTCCCTGTGTTGAAGGAGTCTCCACAAAGAAATTCATTATTTAGAACCACCTGCAAATCACAAGGAAAGGTATATAAGGTAGTTGTTGATTCAAGTTCAACTGATAATTTATTTTCTTTGGATATGGTTGAAAAACTAAAGATGAAAAGGATTTCACACCCCACACCTTATAAGGTTTCTTGGCTGAATAAGGGTCAACAAGTCTTGGGCAATGAACAAACATGGGTTGAGTTTAACATTGGGGGGTACAAAGACAAGATCTTGTGTGACATCATCCCAATGGATGTTTCTCACTTGCTGCTAGGAAGACCCTGGTAGTATGAAAGAAAAGATCAATATGATGGACAAAAAAACATTTATGTGATTGACAAGGATGGGGTATCATTCACCCTTATTCCATTACAAGATGAAGGGGTAGATGCACAAGTTGGGTCTAGTGTAATGATTGGGGAAAAAGAGTTTATAAAGCTAGAGGAAGAAAAGCATGAGGAGTTTACAGCCACTCCTAAACTTGAAGGTACTGAGATAGCAGCATTGAAGAATGATACAATTTTGGAGGGAGAAGAATTCATCAAAGTAGAAGGAAAAGAGGAAGACAAGAATCTTGCAGTTATTTCAAAGCATGGGGATGCTGAGACAATAGGTATGAAGCATGATTTGCCTTTGGAAGGAAATGATATTGAGTTAATGAAAACATCTAATATGGAGAAGGTCAAGGATGAATTAATCTTGAAGATTCAAAATGAGTTTGAGGAGTATGTTGCTAAGAAGGTAAAGGAGGTGTTCCACTCCTTGTTTTCAAAAGGAGATATTGGCCAATTTATTCATTTTATGGTAGAGGCTCATAGGTCTGATGAAGCAACAGTTGTAGATGGACCACAGCAAGTGGAAGAGATGAAAGGTAAAGGTGAAGAGGTGAAAGGTGAGTTACAAGGAAATGTGGACAAATTTGAGTACACAAGGAGAGTAAAGAAGAAGATAGTTCATAACAATGATGGCAAAGGTATATTTGTAGGAATAAAAGTAGGTTCAACATTAGTTACAAATGAAGAAGGGGTCAAAGCACATTTATCAAGTAGGCCATTGAAATTGGAGCAATTTTTAAATGCAAAAGAGTTTGTTATACCCAACCAAATTTCTTGCTTCATTAAGGCATTTTGAAACAAGTCTAGAAAATTTTTCATCAAAAAGTCAAAAAAGCAAAATTTCTAAAAATAGACGACGAGTTAGGTTTTCTAGGTTTCTTGAGATATGGATGTTGGCAAAACTTTCTAAAAATAGAATCTCAAAATTAGGTGTCACGCTTGATTCTCATTGGTCGATTTTGCTTCACGATCGGCGCAGTTCAGACAAAATCTTCAAACGACCAAGTTTTTTCTACTGGGTCATTTCTGCTTTTTCAGAAGGTGAAGCATGAGCTCAAAAGTCATCAACAGAGAAAAGTTCACCTGCCAGAACTCGTCAACAAGTTTCCAACGCTATTCCAATGACGCAGAACCGACAAACAGTCATCGACTCGACGATGCACGCAAAACAATGCAAGATGGATCCAAGGTGAATTAAAAAGTTGGAAAATCATAAATTTGACTAATTTTGGTGAAACTAGGTGCCCCAGGTGGATTGGGGCACCCAATTTCTCTTGTGTTAGTTTTTTTTCACGTTTTTGAGAAACGTCGAAAATGCTTCTGTCAACTCTTTTCCGATTGGTCAAACTTGGTCAAACTTCATCAAACTTGGTCAAAAGTCAGTCAAAGCTAGGATTTCATCATAGATATGTTTAGACTACTCAGATCACCCTCCGTCCCACCTTGACAGTCGTCAGAACGACTGAAATCGAAGATTGAACAGGAGCCATGGGCACAGAAATCGAGAAAAGGTACAAAATTGAAATTTTTCAAAAAAATTTCTAAGTGTTGACAAACTAGGTGCCCCAGGAGGCTTGGGGTGCCCAAACTCTCTAGAGTTAGATTATTTTTGAAGTTTTTCTTGAAAAATGTGAATCTCCTTCCGTCAGCCCGGTTCGGTTCAGTGTTGATCAATTTAGCACTTTTTCAAGGCGAACGGAAGGTACAATAAGCTCATTTTTCATTAGGCCTGCATATTTGAAAGATCATTAGACTCAGTTTCATCCCAGTTGATAGAAATTGATAGCCAAACAGGGGTCCGGTGCCTCCGGAATGCGCACGCAAACCAAGAAATTGAAAAAGTTGAAAAAACTAAAAAAATAGCTATGTGTTGGGAAACCAAGCACCCCAGGAGGCTTGGGGTGCCCAACTTGAGCAATGTTAGAATATTTTCATGTTTACAGTGTTTTCTGACATGCTTTGTTACCAATCTTCACCCGTTGGCAGTTTCCGGGAGGTCAAACTTGGTCAAACAATGTCAGATCATCGAACGGAGTCAGGGGATGGAATCTCAGTTGATCAATCTCCAAAATGTCAGGATCAGTGAACCTTTTCAGTTCATGATGACATTTTGCCGCCTTGTTGAAGTCAGAGACAGGCCATATTTAAGTCAAAATGAGTGTTGAAGTGTCGAAAATGAAGAAAATTTTGTTAGCACTTCTTTCAACTCGCGTGTTTGATGACATCATCAAAGAAGATATTTGTCGTCATCTTGCACATGAAGCCATAGGCTCCTACAAAATAGGGATTCTTCCTATTCAAAGACATCCACTTGGATTTATGCTTTAAAAGATGCTTTCTTCATGGATGAGGTGAAGTTTTCTTCTCACACAAATAAAGCTACTTTTTCGACCAAAAGATTTATAAAGACAAGCTTTTGGCTTCTTTATTTCATTATCTTTTGCAGGTTGCATCCAGAGGAAAGATTTTATTTTTCTTTCAACAAAGATTTGAAGACCCAAACCAGGTGCTTTTTCAATGTTCTTCATAGTTTCAGGTTGAGGAAGAAGAGAGGCTTGCTTTTTCAGGGTCCTTGTTTCAAGGGGATCATTTTTTAGAAATCCGACCAAAGCTTTTTCAGTTTTCGTCGAGATAGGTTCATCCAAATTATTATCCTCTTGAAGATTGGGAGTTGTGCTTTTTTTCAGGAAACTACTTTTTTCCTGCTTTTTTGAGAAAATCTCCGCTTTTTCAAAATCTGACAATCTGGGTTGTTTTGAAACAGAATCATCTACAAAACCCATGTGCCATCTTTTTTAGCTCACACTCTACTTTTTCTAAAAATTAGCAAATAATTTTCAGTCATTTGTCCAATATTTTTTCAACATAGGCGTGTTCACAGTTGATTTTCAAATATTCCAATATGCAGTACTCTCCAACACAAATCAGGCACAAAACAACATTGGTTCATGATTACCTAAGAACTTGTGAAACAGAAGTGCATAAAGTACTTCCAGTAATCAATTTACACTCCTTGGAGGATGCAGGAAATAATGCTATCAGGAATCTTGGACACTCCGGTTTGCTTGCAGTAGCATCCTTTCCTATTGTTGGTACTCATTTTGATCTGGTTCTGAGCTTTGATGTTGGAGGGTTTCTTCATCCAAACCCTAGGTTTTATTTTCATCAGTCTGACATTGTGCTATTGGCGAACTGTTTCTTGATCCCTCTGATAGGTTTGGTTTGGCCGATGGATGTCCATCGGCATGTGTTTGGGTATCGGCAGAACAATTTTGAGCTCCATCGATGAGGATAGTCAAGCCGATGAGGGTTTTTCAGTTGTTCATCGGCATAGCATTGAGTATCGGGATAGCCATTGGAGGGTCTGCCGATGGAGTATTCTCTGGCCGACGGGAGGATGAGTGGCTATCGGGCAGATTTCGCGTTGGTCTCACCGATGAAGTGTTATCGGTGTAGTGTTGGCTATCGGATGAGCAGGCAAATGTTGGGCCAACGACGTATGTTTGGCCGATGAGATGTCATCGGTGTATGTCTTGCCGAAGAGTGTGTTCATCAGAGTGATCGGCACTATCAGCAGGAGGATTTTCAGCTGGGTCGATGGTAGTGGTCTTGCCGACAAGGGGTGATTTATTTGTCCATCGGAGAGACTTGGTAGATTGATGGAACTGTGGAATGCTTGGCCGATAGTGTTACTCTGGCCGATGGGAAGTAGATGGCTTTCAGGACTTGTTCATCGGGGTGACTCTTACTATCGGTGGGAATCTAGAGAGTCAGCCCAATAGTAATTCTCTAGCCAATGAAGGTGTGTGTGGTGTGCCATCGGCGTAACGATTGAGATCGGCGAGAGGTTTTTAGGGTGAGCTGATGGTGTAGGTCTTGGCGATGGGCTTTTGGCTGAGGAATCGTGTGTCGAGCGTGGCAAAAGCACTCGACATTTGGTATACATGCGGCTATGTTTATAAAGTGATAAAGTTGTCTTCGCACCATGCATGTGGGATTTTTCTTCCTACAGATTTGAACCTTCAGTAAAACGCATTTTGGCGGGAAGCTCCTATTTGAATGCTACGACAGTTTTCAAGTAGGCCGCGGGTGGTTGAGCTATCAATGGCGACAGTGTAGAGGTATGGGAAATGGTACAAATGATCAAACTACCTGATTATGAATGAAGACTCCCAGATGGCGGTGCAAGGCTCAAGGCCTCCCCTGTCAACTCTCCTGCCTACTGCATTGATGACTTATGAGCGCCATTCCTTCTGATGATGTATCTGGTGATTTTTGAATCTAACCATGTAATTAATGCTGAGTACAGTTTCCTGTGGTATTAGAGGGATTCTGTTACTCATTTCTAGGTTGTTGAAAGTTGAACATTTGGGCTCTGTAATGCAATACAGCTGATTTGGTTGCTCTGTGCAGCAAAATTTTTGAGTTTATGTATCTCCTGTAGTATGTTTCTTGCATGAATCCACTGATTTCATGGTTAATCTTATATGAGTAATGCTATGTTTGCATGTGTTGTGCTAATTCTGTCTCCAGTATTGCATGTATCTTTCTTCTGAGTCTAGGTATTTAAGGAATGTCTGAGACTATAGAACATAGAATTCCTGTGTTGAATGTTTGATCTTTTAACTTCTGCTCAAGGGGTAGATTAAATTGTTCTCAGATTGAATATTGGGAAGGGTATACTGCAATAGGGATGCCATAAGTATAGATAGCTAAACACTCTATATTGGGAGATATCTGTAAGGCAGATATCACATGTATCCCCCTGAAATCCAGTTTTAGTTGTTCATGCTGATCATTCACAGGTGTATGTCTACTGACTCCAGGCCCTGGATAGGCACCAATCTTGCTTTGTGTTAGTGTTATATACCATGTCCAGCTTTGCATCCGAACATAAAATTAAAATTAAACACTAAAACAACCATTAGGATAGTAGAATTAGTTTTAGGATCCTCAGCCCTCTGTCTACAACTACAAATAGGCCCAATGCTAGCCCCTTTGTTCTTATCTTACAGTTTTGGTCTACTTACAGGAGGACTCATCTGCTTTCTGTCAGCATCCCAGCCTTTGTATGCATATTCTCATGGATGTTGAGTAGGGAATACCCCCCTAGGTTTTGCAGAGCCTGAAGAAGAAGAGGAGATAAAATATAGAGTCTATCTCCTATACTGTTGGCCCCTGGCCTAGAGATTCTATTGATCATTGATGGCTACCTTGTAGGGAAATCTGGGAATAAGCATCCAGTCTGGGAAAAAACCAACAGAAATTGGTGACTCTACTAAGGAAGGATTAATAAAAAATAGAATATATTTGTGGCCCATCCGAGTCGCAACAGAAATTGGCGACTCCGCTGGGGATTTGTGAAAGAACCCTAATTTTCAAAAGAAACAGTTCCTAGTAATAGGTGGCGACTCCGAAGTAATCTCCCAACCAGTCTAACTAGAATTTATATGCAGGGGAGAAGATCCCAACAGAATCCTTTATTTGAAGAATTACCAGTAACAAGGAGAATGATGTACAGAAGAAAGGGAGCTGTCTCAGTCAGTCATGAGGGTTCCCCGAGAAATAATGATGATATGCAAGATAACCCTAGGCCATTAGGACAGCATGTGCCTTACTTTTCAAATGCAGAAGCTGATATTCAGGTGCATATGAGAGGCAACAGGGTGGTAGCATAAGAATGAGGTCAGAGGTGTTCCAAGAACACCCATTTCTAGACCCTAGTGAAAGGTTTGAAGAGGCAGAGTCTTTGAGAGATGATGAAGATGGTGACCAGGATGGTATGAGGCCATCTACCTCTATGCCTAAAGAAGAACAGTTAGCTGAAGAAATTAGAAATCTGAGAGAAGAACTAGAATATCTACAAGCCATGAAAGTCAGAGATGACATGAGGCAGAAAGTGCAAGCTTTAAGGACTGCCCAAAATGATTCAATTCCTACCCTTGAGAATGCAAATGTGTAGAGACATCAGCAAAGAAATGAAGTGCAACATCAGCATAATGATCAAAGACAAAATGTGAATGATGCTAGGATACCATTAAACAATGTAAGAAATCATAATGTAAACAGAAACATCAATGTTAATCAGTTTGACTGACAGCCCATGCAGCTAGATAGATTCAGATAGCTGGTGTTTGATGGTATTCCTGGGTATCCTAACCCCATTGACAAGCATCTAAGGCTGCAAGTGCCTAAATTTTCAGGAAACAACATTGTGTCAGGAGAAGATCATCTAAAGGCTTTTCAAAATGTCATGGATAACTTTGAGGTTGAACATGAGGATGTTTTCATGAAGTCATTCATGCAATCTTTAATAGATGAGGCTAGAGAATGGTACAAGAATCTACCTGACCAGAGCATTTCATCATGGGATGATTTTAAAAGAATGTTCAAGGAGCAATATGGTGACAAAACTGACCCTAGCTTTTTTGTAAATGAGTTTACCAGTATCACTAAAGGGTCAAATGAACAGGTTGTTGCTTTCAATGCTAGATTTACTAAAGTGTTAAACAAATTGCCACATCACATGAGGCCAAATGAACCAATGTGTATAATATTGTATATCAAAGCCTTTGATGCAAAAACTGCATATGGATTAAGAGATAAAAGTCCTGCTACTATCAGGGATGCTTTCAGAATTGCAGTGAATATTGAGAACAACAGGAAAGCATCAAGCAAGACAAACAGAAGGGATGATGTGAAAATTCTACAGAATCCAAACAAGCCTCAGAACACTCAAGGTAATACATCTGCCCCTGAAGATAAGATAGACAAATTGGCAAATGTTGTTAAGGACCTAAGCTATAGACTAGCTAGAAGTGAAAAAGGGATAGGTCCTGATAGGCAAGTCTACCAAAGGCAGGAAAAGAGACCATCATTGCATGATATGCCATATAATACCAATTGCCATAATGGTAAGCCTATATTCCCACATAACAACACAAATCAGAGAACTCAACATGTCAAAGAAACTCCTGATCCTCTAAAGAAAGCTATAAATATTGTTGATGATACTCCATGGTGCATAATTTGTCAGATGCCACATACACAATCACAGTGTATGATTGCTCAGTCCCTGTATGATAATGCTACATCTTGTAATGAATGCAATGAGCCACATTATGTGCATGATGTGATGTTAACATGATGTCCATAAGCAATGGATACCCTCCTTATGATGCTGATGAGAGTACAGATGATGAAATTCAAGCCTGTTAGCAGGTTTCCTATGATGAAGATAATGGAGATAGCTATGTGTATGCCCAGGGCTCACACAATTTTTTGAATAATTTACAACGACCTTCTAATGAGGAAATTAGGGCCCTCATAGCTGCAGCAGTGGCCCAAGTCAAGAGTAACTACAATCTCAGAGGTAAAGCTCAAATAAGCAGCCCACATCAGCCAGAAGGCATTTCTGCAGGTTAGCTAGTGCATGGTCATGAGGGGATTGAACCACAAAAAAGGCAGTGGGTTAATAACAAGCAAAATTTTAGACAAAGAACAGGTCATGAATCTCAAGGACCAAAAAATAGAATCCCCCAGGTTGAAGATCGAAGTAAAGGTTCCCAAAACAAGAATGATGATCAAGGAACTATGAAAATGAAAGCTAAATCAGTTCAAGATAAGAATAAGATTGTGGAGCAAGCTACAACTGTTATACAAAATTATGCTCCATTTGATATAGCTCAAGTCCTCTCCCAGGTAAAAGTCTCTGTTCCACTTATGGAACTGATGAAAGTTGAAGAGATCAAGAATAGGACAGTATCCCTAATTTTAGGGGTACCTTCTCAAGCTAAGCAAAATGTTCAGATCTAGGGTGAGAAGCATGTCATGTGTAATGAAGAAGATGAAGCTCCTGAGGTTTATTTAGGAGTCACTATGACAAAGTGCCCTTCACAAGTGGAACCTTTTTATGTATCCCTGGTTATAAATGGAAAAATAATCAGAAATTATATGCTTGACTCTGGAGCATCTACAAATATCATGCCTTTAGCCATCATGCAACAAGCTGGATTGAAAATTGACAAGGCATGTGGAAAATGTTATGCTATGGATGCCAGAGAGGTACCAGTTATTGGAATCATGAAGGATGTGGATTTCAAACTGGCAGCATTTTCTGAAAAGAGATATAAAATGAATATAACAGTGGTTGATATCAAGCCACAGTACGGTATGTTGTTGTCAAGAAGATGGGCAGCACTAATTGGTGGAAGTACGCAGCTGGACCTGTCATATGCCATGATTGCAATGAATGGCAGAGATGTTAAGCTAATCAGAGAAGAAAGATCATCAGAGACAGTGGAAGACCAAGAATCAGAGGAACAGATATGCTTTGTGACCACTGACTGTGATAACTTCAAGGTTGTCTCAGATGATAGAGAAGATAAAGAGAAAAATGTCTGCATTAAAGAGCTGGACCAGCAAGGTTTATGGACTATGTTTTTTGATGGAGCTTGTGCAAAAGAGGGCTCTGGAGCTGGAGTTGTTTTCCTGTCTCCAAATGGTAAGCTCCTCAAATTCTTTCTTGCTGAGGTTTATTTGTACAAACAACATTGCAGAGTATGAAGCTTTACTCTTAGGCCTAAATATAGCTCTCAAACATGGAATTAAGATGCTAAGGGTATTTTGGGATTCTGAGCTGATTGTATCCCAAATTAGAGATAGGTATGCTTCACAAAACAAAGATTGAAACAATACAAGCATGCTGTTTGGGACACCATTGAACTATTTGATGCATTTTCAATAGGCTGGGTAGAGAGATCAAAGAATGTTATGGCTGATTTCTTAGCTAATGTTGCAATAAGGCCAGATGACATCACTCTGTCAGATGTTACAAATGTAGAAGTTAAAATTAGGCCTGCAGTACCAGAAAATATATGCACTTGGCAGGTGTTTAATGATGATAAGGACTTGTTAAAATTTTTGCACTGCATAGATGAATATGAGAATCAAGAAATTGATTTCCAAGCTTTTGTAGAAACTATAGATGGAAAATAAACTCTTGTGGGGAAAGAAACAATTCAGTTGAAGACTCATAAAATCCCTAGAGGGTTAGTAGCTTTGGAAAGAGCTTTTGACAGAAGAGACCAATTGGTCACAAAGACATCTCCCACAAACAAGGATGATTTAGAAGAGATAAATTTGGGGACATCTCAAGCCCCTAAGAAGGTATACATTGGTAAACAGCTCAAACCACACATCAGGAGTATGTTGATTGCATTACTAAAAAGGTATAAACATGTTTTTGCTTGGTCATATGAGGACCTGAAGGCCTATAGAGAAGACTTATTCCAGCATGAGATCCCATTGAAGCCTAGAGCTAAGTCATTTAGACAAAGGCAAAGACCTATTAATCCTACCTTAGCTCCAAAGATGCAAGAAGAACTGAAAAAGCTTAGGGAAGCTAGAATAATTGTGCCAATCAGACATTCAACTTGGGTGTCTAACCTTGTCCCAGTCAGAAAAAAGAATGGTGATATTAGGCTTTGTGTTGACTTTAGGAACTTGAATGTATCCTCCTTAAAGGATAACTATCCACTGCCTAATATGGAAGCTATGTTGCAAAGAGTGACTGGTTGTGAACTCTTGTCCATGATGGATGGACTTTCAGGTTATAATCAGGTGAAGGTAAAGGAATCAGAACAGTGTAAGACTGCCTTCACCACTCCATGGGGAACTTATGTGTATGTTAGAATGCCATTTGGGCTAACAAATGCAAGGGCTACATTTCAAAGAGCAATGGATGTTTCTTTTGTAGGGTTGATTGACTCAATCCTAGCTGTGTATCAGGATGATCTGACTGCCTATTTGAAGAAAGAAGAGCAGCATTGTTTGCATCTAGAGCAGATTTTTACAAGAGCACTAGAGTATGGCATTTCTTTAAATCCAAAGAAGTGTGCTTTTGGGGTAGTTGAAGGAAAGCTCCTAGGGCACATTGTTTCCAAGGATGGAATAAGGATAGATCCTGAGAGAGTGGCTGCTATTGACAGAATTTAAATGCCAAAGACTGTGAAAGGAGTTCAGTCCTTCTTTGGGCAAATAAATTTTGTTAGGAGATTTGTTCCCAACTTTGCAGAAACCACAAGGAACATTTCCAAGATGATGAAGAAGGATGCAACTGTCAACTGGGAAAGTGAAGCAATTGAATCATTTCAGAGCATCAAAGAAGCAATTAAGATGGCCCCTGTCCTTAAATCTCCTGATTTCTCTAGGCCATTCCAATTGTTTTCATTTGCTTCCTTTCACACTGTTGCTGCATTTTTGCTACAGAAAAATGAGGATGGATTTGAGCAACCCATAGCTTTCTTCAGTATGTCCTTGCAGGCTTCTGAGTTGAAATATGATATCATGGAAAAATAGGCATATGCACTAGTCAGAGCCATCAAAAGTTTCAGACCATACCTAGTAGGATCACATATAATTGCATATGTACCTCATGCAGCAGTCAAAGACATATTCACTCAACAAGAGGTGACTGGAAGAAGGTGCAGATGGATAAACAAACTGCAAGAGTTCAACATAGAGATACAAATTACTAAGTTGGTAAGAGGACAAGGATTAGCCAAGATGATGGCACAGTCAAACTTGGAGGCATGCCAAGTCAATGCAGTCCAGAATGAGAATGTCAATGTATCAAAATCTGAATGGTATAAGGACATCATATATTACTTGCAAAATCTGAATTGTCCTTCCCATTTCAGTGACAGTCAAAAGAGGACCTTAAAACTACATGCAATTAGGTATGTTATTGTTCAAGGTGAGCTATACTAGAAAAACCCTGATGGTGTGCTGCTAAGATGTGTGGATGAAGATGTAGCTAACAATGTTTTGATTGACATGCATAAAGGATTGTGTGGTGGACATTAAACTGCCCAAACAACAGCTCATAAGATTCTCAGAGTAGGATATTGGTGGCCCGCTCTCTTTTCAGATGCACAAAGGTTAGTGAGGAAGTGTGACCCTTGCCAAAGATTTTTAGGAAAGTTGAGATATGATGGTGCTTTACCCCTCAGAACTGTAACTGTGGATGCTCCATTTCAGCAATGGGGAATTGACTTCATAGGGGAAATTGCAGACAAGTCAAGTGGAGGACATAGTTGGATATTGGTGGCAACTGATTACTTTACCAAATGGATTGAGGTCATTCCAACTAAGAGAGCTACAAGTAAGGTGGTGATGGATTTCATACTGGAAAATGTTATCATCAGGTTTGGAGTACCATCCAAGATAGTCACTGATAATGCTATGTGCTTCAGATCAGGTGAGTTTGTTGATTTTTGCACTAAATATGGGATAAATTTATCATATGCATCACCATACCACCCACAAGGAAATGGTCAAGCAGAATCAAGCAATAAAAGCATCATGAAAATTATCAAGAGGATACTGGATAAGAACAAGAGAGCTTGGGATTCAAAACTAAAGTTAGCAATATGGGCTGACAGGGTGATAGTGAAAAAAGCTATTGGGATGTCACCCTTTGAGCTAGTATATGGTGCATCAGCCAGATTGCCCATAAACAATCTCTTGCCAGTTTACAAATTTATCCAAGATAATGATGAGGAGATTGAAGACTCCATGACAGAAAGAGTGAACCAGCTGGTTGCACTGGATGAAAGTAGAAGGAAAGCCCACCAGATCAATCTCAAGAGACAACAAAGTGTGAAGTATCTGTTTGACAGGAGAGTTACAGAAAGGAAGTTTCAAATCAATGATCTGGTGCTCATATGGAATGCAAAAGGTCAAGAAAAGGTCAAACATGGTAAGTTTGAACCCTTATGGATGGGCCCATACCAGGTTTGTAATAATCATGGGGAAGACTCTTATTTCCTCCAGGCCCTAGATGGTGAAGTGCTGGAATTTCTTGTGCATGGTCAGTTCCTTAAGTTCTACTTTGCATGATGACTTGTCTCTGTGCACATGTGTAAAAAATATGTATATATTGTAAATGTTCTGTATAGTTCGTGCCTTTTTAGTTTTTGCCTGGTCTACCCAGAGATCTAGTTCTAGCTGCAGTTTTGCACCTGCACGTCCCCATTCGGAGCCAGTGTTGGTACTCATTTTGATCTGGTTCTAAGCTTTGATGTTGGAGGGTTTCTTCATCCAAACCCTAGGTTTTCTTTTCATCAGTCTGACATTGTGCTATCGGCAAACTGTTTCTTGATCCCTCCGATAGGTTTAGTTTGGCTGATGGATGTCCATCGGCATGTGTTTGGGTATCGGCAGAACAATTTTGAGCTCCATCGATGAGGATAGTCAAGCCAATGAGGGTTTTTCAATTGTTCATCAGCATAGCATTGAGTATCGAGATAGCCATTGGAGGGTCTGCCAATGGAGTATTCTCTGGCCGACGGGAGGATAGAGTGGCTATCAGGCAGATTTCGCGTTGGTCTCACCGATGAAGTGTTATTGGTGGTGTTGGCTATCGGATGAGCGGACAAATGTTGGCCCGACGGCGTATGTTTGGTCGATGAGGTGTCATCGGCGTATGTCTTGCCGAAGAGTGTGTTCATCGGAGTGATCGGCACTATCAGCAGGAGGATTTTCGACTGGGCCGATGGTAGTGGTCTTGTCGATAAGGGGTGATTTATTTGTCCATCGGAGAGACTTGGTAGATCGATGGAACTGTGGATTGCTTGGCCGATAGTGTTACTCTGGCCGATGGGAAGTAGATGGCTTTCAGGACTTGTTCATCGGGGTGACTCTTACTATCGGTGGGAATCTGGAGAGTCGGCCCGACAGTAATTCTGTAGCCGACAAAGGTGTGTGTGGTGTGCCATCGGCGTAACAATTGAGATTGGCGAGAGGTTTTTGGGGCGAGCCGATGGTGTAGGTCTTGGCGATGGGATTTTGGCTGAGGAATCGTGCGTCAAGCACGGTAAAAGCGCTTGACATTTGGTATACATGCGGCTATGTTTATAAAGTGATAAAGTTGTCTTCGCACCGTGCATGTGGGATTTTTCTTCCTACAGATTTAAACCTTCAGTAAAACGTGTTTTGGCTGGAAGCTCCTGTTTGAATGCTACGACAGTTTTCAAGTAGGACGCGGGTGGTTGAGCCATCAATGGTGATAGTGCAGAGGTATGGGCAATGGTACAAATGATCAAACTGCCCGATTATGAATGAAGACTCCCAGATGGCGGCACAAGGCTCGAGGCCTCCCCTGTCAACTATCCTGCCTACTGCATTGATGACTTATGAGCGCCATTCCTTCTGATGATGTATCTGGTGATTTTTGAATCTAACCATGTAATTAATGCTAAGTATAGTTTCCTGTGGTATTAGAGGGATTCTGTTACTCATTTCTAGGTTGTTGAAAGTTGAACATTTGGGCTCTATAATGCAATACAGCTGATTTGGTTGCTCTGTGCAGCAAAACTTGTGAGTTTATGTATCTCTTGTAGTATGTTTCTTGCATGAATCCACTGATTTCATGGTTAATCTTATATGAGTAATGCTATGTTTGCATGTGTTGTGCTAATTCTGTCTCCAGTATTGCATGTATCTTTCTTCTGAGTCTAGGTATTTAAGGAATGTCTGAGACTATAGAACATAGAATTCCTGTGTTGAATGTTTGATCTTTTAACTTCTGCTCAAGGGGTAGATTAAATTGTTCTCAGATTGAATATTGGGAAGGGTATACTGCAATAGGGATGCCATAAGTATAGATAGCTTAACACTCTATATTGGGAGATATTTGTAAGGCAGATATCACATGTATCCCCCTGAAATCTAGTTTTAGTTGTTCATGCTGATCATTCACAGGTGTATGTCTATTGACTCTAGGCCCTGGATAGGCACCAATCTTGCTTTGTGTTAGTGTTATATACCATGTCCAGCTTTGCATCCGAACATAAAATTAAAATAAAACACTAAAACAACCATTAGGATAGTAGAATTAGTTTTAGGATCCTCAGTCCTCTGTCTACAACTGCAAATAGGCCCAAAGCTAGCCCCTTTGTTCTTATCTTACAGTTTTGGTCTACTTACAGGAGGACTCATCTGCTTTTTGTCAGCATCCCAGCCTTTGTATGCATATTCTCATGGATGTTGAGTAGGGAATACCCCCCTAGGTTTTGCAGAGCCTAAAGAAGAAGAGGAGATAAAATATAGAGTCTATCTCCTATATTGTTGGCCCCTGGCCCAGAGATCCTATTGATCATTGATGGCTACCTTGTAGGGAAATCTGGGAATAAGCATCCAGTCTGGGAAAAAACCAACACCTATCACGGTGCAAAGTATCGAGTTTGTGATTGCTTGCATGACGCATTACAACTCGGTCACAAGAGAAATTCAGTCAAGAGATGGACGTGTGCTCTACAGCTTGAGGCCAAACGACATTTAAAAGTGCTTTACAATACCTATTTGGAGAGAAAACTTAACTATTTCACTTGAAGAATGCAAGAGGGTTTGGAACAATGATAAGGAAAAATGCAGAAAAAAGATTGGTCAGAGGTGGTTGAAAGAGAAGCAGAATATTATGCCAAAGAATGTTGGACATGGAGAATTCAAGGAGGAGCATGCAATAATGATTACTCTGCTAAGTCAGATCACGGGTCAAGCAAATGCAAACAAATTTCAGCCTTGGATGTTTTACATCATGTCCCAGATTGTTGACGGAACCAAATTCTATGACTGGTCGGCACTCATCAGTGATAGTCTCCACCAACAAATAATTGATTTTCAAAGGGTTCATGAATTCCACATGATATCATACCTTATGTATTTGATGGCTTTTCAGGGTCAATTCAGAGGTTTGAATGTTGTTGGAACTCTGGGTACTCAGCATGTGTATGATCATTTCCCGCAGTTAGAGACCTCTCAAGCTGAATGACATTACAAGCAGGTGAATGATGCATTCTTGATGCATGCAGTGCGAGATATGGACAACGACTTGCATATACAGTTTTCAACAGAGGCTAGAATAGCAATGGCAGAATGGGCTGATTGGTTTATCCAATTTCCTACTTTTCCTACATTAGAGTATATGGCTTCTCAGGAGAGCCAGCCATGTTGCCGCAATATCCTACAGACGAAATAGCATTTATGGAATTTTTGAGGCAAGCTTATGAAGTGCATACATTTTTGCGTAGCAGACACAAGACAACCTTTAATTTTCCACGTGGGATGAGTATTTACAGATGTAGATCTAGAGCAGATGCCAAGGCAATCGGTAATGAATCATCTAGATATGGTCTTAAGTTTTTCGACAGGAGATCTTCATATGATCCTCATGGTGTTTATGCATCAGATCTTGGTCAGAATTGTACGCACAAGTTTGCAGTTGAAGACTTCTGGGCTAATTGTACTAATGAGTATGAAGTGCAAGGATGCAGTTACAACAGGTTCACTCTTCAGCAAATGTCTGATATCCTATCAGAAGACATAGAGGGTTTGATAAAGAGTGGTGAAGTTCTACTTCCCACGTATTTTAGAGACCACAAATTGAGCAACAACCGTTGCCACCAGTTAATTGGTCAGTAAAAGAAAGTACTTCCATTGAGGAGAGAACAAGCGAGTGGTTAAAAATAGTTTGATATTCTTAAAGACTAAGTGGAAGGATGATATTCCATTAGCAGAGCCACTAGTTGTGCAACCATCAAAGCCTTCCATTTCCAAGCCAAAACAAAGAGTAAAAGCTATGAGTGTTCTCCCAAAGGGAACAAAAATGGCAAAGTTAAAGAGGAAAAAGGATGAGTCTCCAGATCATGTCCAACAGGAACAACCATCAGTCAAGCCAAAAGTTCCTGTTGAAACAACACTGCATGTTGAAGTCTTACCTTCAGATCATGTATCTCCACCTTCTTCACCGATCCCTTCTCCTATTCACATAGATTCAGAGCCAGATTCACCGGTTCGTAACTTTGATGCAAGCATTGATTCATCAGGAGCTGATGAGGTGAGAACCGAGTTTCCAAGAGAGGATGGCTCATCCTGGCTTGAAAACATTCTGGGAAGGAAGAGAAGAAAGCCCTCATATCAGATGGATTTAACAGAGCTAAAAAGCATCTATCAAGACACACCAAACAAGCAGCTGAAGAAGCAGGTTCACATTGAGAAGAATGTAGATGGAGAAATAATTCTTGAGACTACAACACCTCTAGAAAATAGAAGTGCTAATGATGTCGAGGTTGATGACTTCACAGTTGTCAAAGCTAACCTTGGCAAAAGTACTCGCCATACAGACGTCAATCTCTTCGAGGTTGCAGTGGATAGCTTGAAGGAAAGGGTGTTAAAAGATGGAGAAGACAAGGCAACTCTCAAAGCTGAAGTTTGACAGCTGCGGCAATACATTTCTGACCTTTTCCATGGCACTTCACAGGCTGATTTGCTTCTTCCACCAAATCTTGGATCACTAGCCGATCAGCGGCATTTCAGTAAGTTGGTCCTCTATGGGAGGCACATGAACAGTTGGGTAGAAGAATTTGTGAGTAAAGGGAGAGTTGTACTTGCAGAGCTTTATCAGTTGAAGTACAACACTCATGATTTACACCAAGGCATACAGGGATTGCAGCAGACCATGGCAGAAAATAGGTCGATGTTTGAGATCATTATCTCTGACTTGAAGATTGCACTTGATACTGTTGATTCAATTGAAGATAAGAAGACAATTTCTACTTGGAAAGCGCAATATCTTTTCACAGTAAAAACTTATGACAGTATGATTTCAAAGTTGACAGAATGGAAAGAAAAGGTAGTCGACATCCTCAAGTTCGTCAGATCCTTTGTCTCTCAGATCCCGTGTTCGTATGAGAAAGAAGATGGTACCCTGTATGATCTCGGGGAAGTGCAAGCAGAGTTCTAGACTCTCGTCCGCAGCAATTTTAATGATGATAACAATGCTAGCAAGATGAGTCATCTTGCCGCAATGTCAGTAAAATTTGACAAGGCTGCGGGTGAAGTTTATGAATTTCTTCAGATGGTTGCTAATGGTGAAGAAATGTTAGAGAATCAGAATATCGTTCTAGAGAGTATCAGTGTTCCTGGCAGAGATGT
This sequence comes from Cunninghamia lanceolata, assembly GCA_027924645.1. Lineage (NCBI taxonomy): Eukaryota > Viridiplantae > Streptophyta > Pinopsida > Cupressales > Cupressaceae > Cunninghamia > Cunninghamia lanceolata. The sequence goes on from BSBN01000471.1 coordinate 2,334,519, forward strand.
GGTCACTCTCTTTTTAGAAGATATTATTTCCCAGAATATCAACGGATGACATCACCAAAGAGCTAGAATGTTGATGAGGATGCATTTCAAAATAAAGCAGCTTTAAAACATATGCTTTTTGTTTTAAAGCATGTGCTTTCATCCTAAGCTCATCCATTCTATATTTAGAAAGAAATCACCTTGTGATAGTTGGAATCTTCTGTGCTTTAAAGCAGATTGCTTTAAAGCATTTGTTTATTGTATATTTGTCTTAGAATAGTAATAAAGCTTGCGAGTTGGCAAGTTAGGGTTAATCAAGGAGATTTTAGGGTTCCCTACTCCTTTGATTTTAGTATAAATAAGGGCATCCTTGCCCATTGTATGGAATAAAAAAAACCCTCTTCTATAGCGTTTAGAGTTTTATAACCTTGTGCTCGTAGCTAAGAATCAAAAAGAAGATAGACGAAGTTTCATTTAATTATCTTTTCAGCGAACATCAGCAAGAAAGGGAACTCCCCCTTCCAATAGGAGAGAAGTTTATCTATGCATAGCTGTCCGTTTCCAAATCGCATTCCAGAGGTGCGAATTGAAACACCAACACAGTTCACAAATGCAAAGATCAATGCTACTTTTTAGTATTTGATCCAATGGAAAGGGTTACCAGATGGAAAGGCACTTGGAGAACAAAGAAAAGATGTGATCAAGCATGAATTGTTGCAGCATAGTCCTCAAGGGGACTTGAGTTCTTTTGTTCGGGAGTATGGTGTAGGAGCACCTAGTTGAGTTCATGTCTCCATGAGGCAATTTTGGCTTTTTTATTTAGGTTTGATGTTTTGTTCTTGTAATAAGGTCTTGAAGACCATTTCTTATGTTTGTAAGGTGTCTTAAGTCATTTTGGAGTCCATTTTGTAAATATTGTCAAAATTGCCAAAAGTTGCAAAAAGAGGGAATATGAAGAGTCACCAGGAATGCTTTTGGATGAGGTGGAAAATAAAAAGGCAGTGGGAAATAGTGAAAAACAATTGTAATATTCTTTGTAAAGTCGAAGAAACTCTTGGAAGTGGATTTTTGGTGAAAAAACAATAAGAATACCCTGTTTTCCTACATTTTCTACCGTGTTTTTGTTGTTACAACAGATTGTATGGCCCTGTATGGCTTGCACGTGATTTGATCTTTATTGGAATTGATGTGGGAATGAATTTACTTTCATTTTCATTTTATTGCATCAGTTTTCATTAAGTTTGAAAGAAGTTATAGCCTTTTTTTAAACTACCAGAAAACCCTAGCTATGAGGGTTTGAGTGAAAAAATCATGATTTAAAGTCCATTCCACCGGTGACAAGGCCTAATAATTTGTGGAATTGATGTAAATAGATTTTTTTAATGTTTTGGGTGTTTGCAAGAGCAGGGAATGGAGTTGGGTGTTGGTTTGATGCAGCCCTGGTCTAAAAATTACCATGTATTAGACATTAGAAGATAGCTAGGTGTTAGGGTTTGATTAAAAATAATTGGGCAAGTGTGGGAATTAGTTTGGAGAGATTAGGTAGACCCTATAATATGTGTTTAGAGTGTTGGTGAAGAGGATTGAGCCTTGGAGTATACAGAACCAATAAACCCCTAGTTGAGCAAGCCTAATTAGGCCTTTTGTCAAGTAGAACAGCCAATTTTAGAGCCTTGCATTACCATACGTAAATCTTGGATATGTTGAATAACTTCCAAAAGGGTACTCAAATATGTCTTTAGGTTGTGGGTTTGAGTTCTACCTTTAAAGTTATGTCAGAAAAAGCCCATTTGTTGTCCTAATTGGCTTATTACAAAACAGGACAGTCAAAAATAGACCCCTATGTTACAAAGTAACCCCACCTAAAAATTTGATATGTTGTCAAGTGGCATAAAGGGTATCCCAAATGGTGATCAGATTCTAGTTTTGAGACCTGGTTTGTAAATTATGCTAGAAAAACTCTATTTGCTATCCTACAAGGCCTAATGTCAAATTGTGAAGAAAGTCACTATATTTGAGGTGTTAAGATTATGGCAAAGTGTTGTTTGAGTTAGTTTGAAGACATCCATCCTTCTCTACATTAGGGCTCACTACCAAAAGAGCTCATTACCAAAAGTAGAAGAAGATAGAAGAAGATAGTTACAATGAGAACATATCTCACAGCAACCAGGGATCCACCACAAACTCAACTGAATTTATCACAACCTCTCTGTGTCAAAAAGATATTCTATTATGCTCACTATCATACCTTTCAGATCACACCTACAACAAATAATGCTTCTCATGGAGCCATTTCGTCTATCTCAAATACCTCACACAATTTCTCAATCATCTAACTCATATTTATACATCCGCAATCTTGGAAACAATCTTCAAGGTTGGCACAAACAACAAACTTAACCAATATTCAAATTAGGTCTGGTCCTAAACATTCCCACAGTGGAAAGGAATGAATGCAGACCACACCACACCTTAGCAGGGACTCAAATGCAATCTTCCACGTAACAACACACTTTCACAAATTCCAAGCATAATCCCAAGTAGTGAAAACAACCAGGTCAACCAAAACTGGTGTTAACACTAAGACCTTTAGAAACAAGCTTCAACCACGATCTGAATTACACTTTGTGGACCAATCAAAAAGCAAGAACATTATCTAGAGACATACACAAGCATGTTACAATCACCAAGAACTTCCGCACAACCTCCAAACACTCTAGCTAGAAGATTCTTCAAATCGAACCACTTAAACATTATTGTTAACCATTGTCATAATGAAAAGATTGCTTGTGGAGAACCAAATCATGAACCAATTCAAATGAAGGCACATAATATCATCCCAAACTTAATCCTAGAACTGTAGACTACAAAAATTAAATGCAGAGAGATGCGGAGTAGATTACATTCTCCCTATCACCATTCAATACTTAGAAAAATAGTTTTTACTCTGGTGAATAGAACTCACTCAAATCTTCACATCGAAGGCTCAAACTTGAGATATATCAACTAAAGACATCCCTTAATATAACTTTCAAAATGTAGACAAAGATATTCAGTCTACAAGATATGCAAAGCAAAATACTGCACTTTTCATCTCAGGCACTTGCCTGAACTCATCCAAATAACTTCCATAGATGCTAACATTAGGTGTTGACATCAATGACAACACTTATTTCTCATACTTGCAACAATCCCCCCCTTTGTCATTGATGGCAACACATGATGTGAAAAACCATCAAGACAAACAAACTTGCTTTGCTTCTTTGCTCCCCCTTACTTTATGCTTTCATTGGTTGCAACTTTCTCCCTCTTTTGACATCAATCAAAATCTCTCTCCTTAAGTTTTTCACATGAACTTCTCTCCCCCTTTGACATCAATGGAAAAGGGTGCCAAACCTTATATAGTTATCAAGGCTCAACTTAGATCTTACTACCATTATCAAAAAAATGAGACTTTGGGTACCACTAGACTGATTCACTTCGTATGCATCTTAGTTTAGAGTAGGAGGGGTAATAACTGTTGGAATTAAGGAACACTGAGAGGGGGGGTGAATTAGTGTTTTGCAAAACTTGTTAATATGTTCCTTTAATAAATTGCAACATACATTCAAAATAAAGAAACATAAACTTATGAACAGCAATAACAAGATCATCACACATGAACACTAGGGTTTTTACGTGGAAACCTGGTTAAGGGAAAAACCACGGTGGGGGTTAACCCACATGATATTATACTCTGTTAAAAGTATTACAATTGGGAAGGAACATGCCTTTGGGCGCACTGCCCAGAGCTCGCTGCTCAAGAGAGGCTCACTGCCTGCAAAATTGATTACAAAAGTTCACAGAGAAGATTGAACTAAAGAATAGCATCTATCAATGCAAGATTACAGTTCCGGTTAAGCCCAATACACCGACTTCACACACTTCATATCTTACTACCTTGTTTTCACTGTTCTTCCATAATCCAAACTTAGATCTCTTACTGTGCACTTGATTCTACCACACTTCACACCTTCTAGATCATATTCGCACACACACACACTTCAAAATGCTCCAACCAATCGATTATATATATCTGCAATACAAAATTTACTCAACTGTAGTCAGATTCAAGAAAACTCAAGCATTTTTCAAAGGTTTCTGTTCTGTCGGCTAAATCCAAGCAAAATCATCAATGCGGACCAAAACTTTTGAATTCAAGTCACTGCACATGTCAACCAATACCACTGGATTACATAAATTGCTCATCCAACTACATCTCTTAATCCGCACACTTGATCAAACACCAGATAGGCATGTTCTTCACCAGACTGAATTGACAAACCAAAACCTGATACTTAGAAGCTTGTATCTTTTCATCCCTTCATCATCGGAGGCTAATTCCTTGGATTTATGAAGTCCTGACATCCCTTAACATTCCCTCAGATCCACAGCATAATATTATTATCGATGGAGAAATGCGGACCAAAAAGCTGAATACTGTCACATACCCTGTTCCTGTCAATCCGGACTTAGGCAATTCTACAATCTGACTTCTGGTATGAGTAAATGATGCAATGCAGATGTGTATGATAGATTTAGTTGTCATCAATGACAACCCCTGACATGCCTAGCAGTGTCTCTTGCCCACAATCTCCCCCTTTGGCATTGATGGAAACACTTAGTGAAAAATGACTAAGTGTTAGAATTGCTTCCCTTACTATATACACTTATCATTTCCAATGCTCCCCCTTTGAAGAATTCCTCATTTTTCACTACTTTCCACTCCCCCTTTGACATCAATGGCAAAGGCTGGAATCTGCATACAAAAATTTCCCAAAAAAAATATTCTATATACATGGGTATATATATACAAACAACCCTTATGACTTACTTACATAAGCTTGAATACATCACCAAAAATGTTCTTTAACATTGCCAACTCACTGTCCCAACTTTTCTTCATACTATTCAAAATTGAAATGTGACCACTGAATAGGAATGCTAGTGATTCTACCTTCCGCGGGTCAGAGCGATCACTTGTCTGAGAGGTAGCTTGGGCTTCTATCAAAGCATTGAACGTTGCTTCCAACTTAGGGGAAGTCATTCCCCAGAGCTCACTTATCCTTGCTTCAATGTTCTCCTTTTCCTTCATCAACTTCTTTATTTCATCTACCAAGCAAATTGCTTGACACTCTTGGCTTGCAACTGATGCTGTCAAGGGATCAAACGATTGGGATACACTTGACAATTTTTTCTTAGACTCCTTTATTTTCATTTCAATGTCCTCTATAGATTTAGGACAAGATAAGAAAAATTTATATACCTTTCCTCCTTCTATGAGAGCATTTTGAATACTCTTTACACTGGTGTCTAGCACAATTCTATCTATGCCAATCATATCTTACAGTGCATCAAATCTTTTATCATTGAATTCATTTTGAACCTTGACCTCTGCAGACTTTTCAAGTGATTCAACATGAGTACTTATAGAGTTTATCAGGCTCTTTAACTGACTGGAGGGGGATGCTAATAAGTCCTTCTGGAATGTAGGCATGATTTTCTCAAAAATCCCTGATGCAAGACCAAGTAGCTCACTGTATTCTATGTGAGATTTCAAATATCTTCTCTGGCTTTAGCTTGAGCAAGAGAGGCCCACTTTATCTTCTGCATTGGTGAGAGATTGTCCAAATTGATTGGACTTTGCAATTCTTCTGCAACTAGTTTGTCCTTTTCCAAAATTTCTTTCACTACTTCTGCAGTGTCTCTTGCCCAAGATGTTTCAATTCTATGCTCTTTAGGGCATGCATCTTCTCCCTTTCTGGAGTCAACCACTTTGTCTTTCTTGTCATTTTCTTCCTTTTTCTTTGCTTTGGCTTTCTCTGCATTATCAACAGGGGCATCCTTCTCGTTATCCTCATTAGTAGAGTCTTCTGCAGTCTTTTCCGGAGGATTTTGTATATCCTCTACCATTTCTTTATCTTCTTTGTTTGACATTTCCATTTCTGGAACAGAGGAGTCATCTATCTCAATTTTCTACTCATTGTTCTTCAATTCTTCAACATCTGGAATGGAGGAATCAGTCCCATCATCAGTCTCTTTTTCAACAATGGGAAGATTATGCCTCTTCAATGCATTTAGAAGAATCTCCTGAGTATCTTCAACTATCTTATCAATCTCATCAAGCATAAGTTTATTCATTCTTTTCTTACTCCTGAAGTCATCTTTTACTTCTTTGAATATCATGCTCATTTGATCCAGAGCAATTTGAGGACACAATTTTATTAGCACATACTCCCTAAGCTCAATGTCTTTGACTTTTGCATTTTCTTTTCTTAATTCTAGAATATCTGCAAGGCTTTTTGGAATTTCAAAAGTTATTTCAATTAAAGCCTTATTGTAGATATTCAAATATTTGACTGTTGCTTCCTCCAAAACCCTCTTATTAGCATCACTGTAATGATCATAAAATTTAGTCATTGATTTTAAGTTCCCATCTACAGTGACTAACTTGATGTTGTCTTCCACTGAAAGAGTAGGCTTCTAAACATAGGCCTCTGACTTATGCCTTTTATTTGAATTTTTGCTTCTGAAGGGCTTCTCCTTAGACACTCTAGCAGCTTTAGTGCTTGAGGCCTTCAGCTCTTTGACCTCATCATTAGAATCTGTTTCTTCTTCATCCTCTTCTTCACACTAACACAAGATCTTTTTCCCATTACTTTTGTCCTTTTTCCTTCCTTACCGGTAGGTTTTTCTTTGGATTTTTTTGCAATAGGAGAAGGTGATGCACCGAAGGTCGTACCAGAACTCCTAGTAGCCCTTGATGTGGAAGAGGATTTTTTCAGAGCACTTTCCTGTTTCTTGTCCTGCTTCTCCTTCTCAGCTCTCTCTATCATTTCCTTGTTTTGTCTCACAGCTTCCTTGGTGATGCCAAGTTTCTCAACTAACTTCTCAACTTCTTTCCCCACAGTCCTTTTGATTTCAAGACCCTTGAATTCCATATGTAGTTTTTGAGAAATCTCTTTATAAGTTCCAAATCTCTCCTCAACCAGATCCCTAGACTGGCTCAACAAATGTTATGCATATAGCTCCAGTGCATTTCCATCCATTTCATACTCCATGGGCATGATCCACACAACTCTAGGCTCCACTGCTTCCATCTAACACTGATCAATAGTAATAATTAAACAAATGGTGTCCTTGTATTTGTCAACCACTATCCTAGGTATTCTTTCCTTAGCCTGCATCCTACTCTAGAAATTTTTGAAGAATCCCCAAAGTGCAAATTTTTGTGTTTCAAGATTACCCAAACCACTCAAATGATTTCTGATTTGGACTGCTACTAGTTGGTCATTGGACCAATACACATTCTTATTTCCAGGAAGCTCACTCAAGAAATAAAAGAAAAGGCACATAATCAGGAATACAACTCAAGACATACCGAACCCATCCGTCCTCTGCAAAACTCAAAAACTCAACTACTTGTATGATTTTTTTATCTTTCAAGGCTTTGCACTCTGGCTTGATCTCAAGATCATCACCTTTTAAGTGATTCATGAATAGATTAGTAAACTTATAGTTTCTATGTTCCTCCAGAGGCACATGAATGTAAGCCCTAATGTCCTCTATGTGAAGAACCCCATATGGAACGGCAAAAAATGCTCCCATTGGATCAACTTCGGTGGACTTGAAAGGATGTTTCTTAAATTTTGGTCTAGGTCTCTCAATGATATTCACAATAAGAGGAGTAGCCATTTCAAAGGATCACAAGTTTAAAGCTTCACAAAAAAATACCTTTTTCTTCCACAGAATTAGGGTTAGCTAATGAATTTGTCAGTCACACTCCAAATCCTTGAAATCTCAGCTCAGATGCTCTTTTGTTTGCTCTCTTCAAATGCAAAGTGATTCAAATGAAGAATGGATGACCTTTTATGCTTCGCAAAACCTAATTCACCATTGTAATAAATGTGTTGCCCTAATTCATCTGGTTACACTGTTTCTAAGTACAGTTAATCTTCAATTGCTTCGTAATCAATCACATTGGTTTCTTTTCTTCTAAAAATTGCTTCAAAAGATCTAAAATAGACTTCTTTTCTTTCATTCATCATGCCAGATTCAGGCACCCACTTACTAGTAGGGGTTAGATTTTCCATGTAGCTCCCCCTGAGACAGAGCTCTTATTTCAATTCCTGGAGGAGTTACCAGCACCAGATTCCGGTGCGGACCCATCACCATTATTCATTTCACCTTTCTTCACCCATGTCTTGTTCATTTCATTATGGATTTCATTCACATCTACTTTTCCCTTGCATTTATCTTCTCTTTGCTCATTTTGGTTTTTGTCACCGGACCTTTTCTATTGTTATTCATGCTTCTGCAAAATCTTGCAATATGACCGGAGGCCTTCTAGGTATGTTTCTTTGATTCCTTGGTCCAGAATTTCTTTGACTGGATCTAGAACTTTCACCTTTCTCATACCCCAGCCTATGATTATCATTTGCCTTCTTCTGACTATCAAGGAGCACCTCAAGTTTGGATGAGCTTATCTTGAACTTCTCCTTGTATTCATTTGCAACTTCTAGGTCATGTTTGAGAATGACAATTCGCTTTTCAAGTTGTTCCTCATTATCTCTGGTTTCTTGTAGATCAGACTCTAGATGGCCAATTATTATATCCAATCTGCAACATTCTTCTATTCTTTCTTTTAGAGATTGATTCAGGTTTTCTTCAGTCTTCTTCCTTTCCTCAATTTCTTTGGTTAGCCTCATCACTCTAGATTCCATCTCATGTTTTAGGACAATAGCTTCTTTTGCCAGTTTCTCAGATTCTCTTGTCTTCTCCTTCAACACCTCATCCATGTAATTATCTTCATTCTGGTTTGCTAACCGCCGAAGTAGCTCCTTTATCTTCTCATTAGATTTGCTCAGTTTCCCTTTTAAGGTTTAAATGAAATCCTCAGCATCTTTAAGGTTCTCTTTCAGTTCTTTGATTTCTGATCTAGATTGATGAAGATCTTCTAAAGCAACTTGAAGTTGTTCATTGATGCGATCAGAATACCTGAATGAACCCAGTAAGATACCTCCCTAGATCTTCCTCAAGCTGTTAAATTTCTTCCAAAGAACCAGGCTCTGATACCAATTGTTGGAATTAAGGAACACTGAGAGGGGGGTGAATCAGTGTTCTGCAAAACTTGTTAATATGTTCCTTTAATAACTTGCAACATACATTCAAAAGAAAAAAACATAAACTTATGAACAACAACAACAAGATCATCACACATGAACACCAAGATTTTTACGTGGAAACCCGGTTAAGGGAAAAACCATAGTGGGGGTTAACCCACAAGATATTATACTTTGTTAAAAGTATTACAATTGGGAAGGCACATGCCTTTGGGTACACTGCCCAGAATTCACTGCTCAAGAGAGGTTCACTACCTACATAATTGATTACAAAATTTCATAGAGAAGATTAAACTAAAGAATAGCATCTATCAATGCAAGATTACAGTTTCGGTTAAGCCCAATACATCAAATTCACACACTTCATATCTTACTACCTTGTTTTCACTATTCTTCCATAATCCAAACTTAGATCTCTTACTGCGCACTTGATTCTGCCACACTTCACACCTTTCAGATCATATTCACACACACACAGACACTTCAAAATGCTCCAATCAATCAATTATATATATCCACAATACGAAATTTACTCAACTGTAGTCAGCTTCAAGAAAACTCAGGCATTTTTCAAAGGTTTCTATTTTGTTAGCTGAATCCAAGCACAATCATCAACACAGACCAAAACTTATGAATTCAAGTCACTACACATGTTAGCCAATACCACTGGACTACATAAATTGCTCATCTAACTACATCTCTTAATCCGCACACTTGATCAAACACCAGGTCAGCCTGTTCTTCACCGGACTGAACTGACAAACCAAAACCTGATACTCAAAAGCTTGTATCTTTTCATCCCTTCATCACTGGAGGCTAATTCTTTAGATTTATGAAGTCTTGACATCCCTTAACATTCCTTCAGATCCACAGCATAATATGATTACCGGTGGAGAAATGTGGACCAGAAAGCTTAATACTGTCATATACCATGTTCCTGTCAATCTGGTCTTAGGCAATTTCGCAATCTGACTTCCAGTATGAGTAAATGATGCAATGTGAATGTGTAGGATAGATTTAGTTGCCATCAATGACAACACCTGACATGCCTAGCAGTGTCTCTTGCCAACAATAACCCCTAACTTTTCCCTGAGATACTCAAAAGTATCTTTAGGTAGATTCTTTGTGAGAATATCTGCAATCTGATCCTTTGTAGACACATATTCCATCTTTAATTCATTATGTGTTACCTTTTCTCTTAGGAAGTGATACATTATTGATATATACTTTGTTCTTGAGTGCATCACTATATTCTGAGAAATGTTTATAGCACTTGTATTGTCACAAAAGATTGAAATTGGTTCTCCATACACAACTCTTATATCCTTCAATGTTTGCTTCATCCATAGCACTTGACCACAACAACATGCTACAACAATATATTCCACTTCTGCAGTAGACAAAGAAATTGAATCTTTCTTCTTGCTCAACCATGAAACCAATCTGTTACCTAAGAAGAAAGCAACTCCACTTGTACTTTTTTAGTCATCGACATCTCCAGCCCAATCTGCATCTATATAAGCACTAAGAGTGAAATCGATATCTTTAGGATACCATAATCCATAGTCTAAAGTACCTTTTAAATATCTCATGATCCTCTTAACTGCCATCACATATGACTCTCTAGGATCTTGAAATCTTGCCACAAGACAAACTGCATGCATTATATCTGGTCTGGTATAGGTTAGATAAAGTAGTCCTCCAATCATAGACCTATACTTTCTTTTGTCATTCTTAGGTGATTCATCATTCTTGCTCATCTTGCAACCAGTTACCATAGGGGTGCACACTGGCTTGGAATCCTCCATTCCAAACTTCTTCAACAACTCTTTCACATACTTGGACTGAGAAATGAAAATTACTTTTTCTAATTGAGTAATATGCAGCCCTAGAAAGAAATTCATTTCACCAAACATAGACATCTCAAACTTGTTTTGCATTTCCTCTGCAAATCTCTTACACATACCTTCATTGCCTCCAAATATAATATAATCAACAAAGCCTACAACAATAAGACTTTGATCATCATTAATTTTGAAATAGAGATTACTGTCTATAATACCTTTACTGAACCCTAATTGCAACAAATACTTGTCCAACCTTGCATACCAGGCTCTAGGAGCTTCCTTTAGTCCATACAAGGATTTCTTCAATCTGCACACCATGTCACCTTGGACTGATGATTGAAATCCTTCTAGTTGTTCAATGTAAACCTCTTCTTCCAGTTCTCCATTCAAGAATGCACATGTTGCAAATATGTGCCTAATTGGTGTTGTCATTGATGTCAACATATCCTATTCTATTACCTATTTAGAAGACTGGTATGTTGAGGATATTGAGAAAATTAGCCTCTCCGGAAGAATCAAGTAAGTTGCATATCTATGTCTGAAACAGTGAAGACAGTACAATTTAGTGGAGTAGATTGCTTTGCATTTCCAGTGTAATGAAGATCATAGTCTGCGGACTAAAGGTTTTGTAGAGGATTGTCTAAAGGTGCTCTAGTTAAGATTTGAGAGGTCCGCATGAAGAATTTGTCAAGTTAGGGCCATCTGATTAGAATCAGGTTTTGCTATTGTTCAGAGGGAACAAAGTGACAGGAATTTGGCCCGGATTGTTCCGCATTGGAATATTATGGTCTGGGGTTCTAGATTCATGTTTGGGATGTTGATGTGTATCCTCACCTCAAGTGGTTTGTGGTTTGGAGGTTCGCAAGCAATCTTTCTAGTGTGACAGTCATGACAGTTGGTGTTCTTAAGTTTCAGTATGAAGCTGCAAGTGATTCTGTTGATTTGAGGTGGTGCAGTTATTCTTGTTGATTTCGTTGTGCTTGTGGTGGTCTCTGGATCGTGTACCTATTGTGTTGGTGGTCCGCATTGTAGATCAAGCTTATAGTTGAAGATTTCTCCTTGGATGTTGCTGCTCTTTCCAGTCTTGGCTGACAAAATGTTTCATGCATGTTGCTGATGATCGAAGAGAAGTTCTATGAAGCATGGCTTGTTTCTCAATGAAGATTTGAGTCCTATTTATGTTTGACTGACCATGTAGTGATTTGCATGCAGTACTTTGTATTGAGTCAAGTCTTTTTGTAAATATTTGTAATGCCGACCTTGGAGATTGTTCCAATGGTTGATGAATGTAATGCCAACCTTGATGATTCATTCCAAGGTTGATGTAGTGTATAAATACTTGTAGATTGAGTCATGAAGAATGTGTCCTTGAGCAAAAATGATAAGATTCAAAGAAAAGGTAGACCGGAGAAAAGGAAGAGCAAAAGAGGAAGAAAGTGATGATGCAAAGTTAGAGAAGAAGAATATAAGAGTAGAGTAGAGGTGTTGAGAGCTCCAGTGGAATTGAATCCTAGTATAGTGAAGATGTTGCTTCTCAGTTCATCCATTCTGTAATAACCATTCATATATCTTTGTAGACAGTGAGTCTTTGTGAGCAGTGTGCCCTAAGGCAAGTGCCTTCCATTTTTCTATTCTTTTAATAGAGAATAAATCTTGTGGGTTAACTCCCATCGTGGTTTTCCCTTAACTGGGTTTCCACGTAAAAATCTTGGTGTTATGTGTGTTGATTATGTTTCTACTCATGTGTTGTTGATTCATGCTTTCATTGTTATATCTGTGATCTGTTGATAAGTTTTAAAGGAGGATTAAGTGCAGCAAAAGATAAAGTTTTCAGACAACGTATTCACCACTCCTCTCAGTTGTCTATCCTCATCTCAACAATTGGTATCAGAGCCAGTTCCTCTAAAAGAAGCTTGACCACTTGAGGAGATCTAGGATGATGACATACAAAAAGGACAGTCCAAGATTTGATGGAACAAATTACTCCCTTTGGAGAAGTTAGATGGAGTGTCACTTGCAATGCATGGGTGATCAATTTTGGTCAATAACAAACAATGAGTATAAGCCTCTGCAGAATGGTCCTATAACTGTAGATCAAATCAAAGATGCTAAAAATAATATTCAGGCTAAAGAAGCTTTGTTGAGTGCCCTAACTGATACAAAAATGACAAATGTCTTGGAACTGAAAACTACTCTTTAAATCTGGAAGAAATTGGAAAATCTGTATGAAGGTGATGAATATGTCAAATGTGCTAAGTTACAAAGTTTGAGAGGTAGATATGAAAGTTTAAGGATGACTGAAGATGAAAACATCACTTCCTACATGCAGAAGGTAAATGAACTTGTGTGTGGTATTAGGTGTGGTGGTGGAAAATTGGAAGAATCAAAGATTGTTGCAAAAGTGCTTAGATCCTTACCTGATTCATACAAACATAAAGTTGTTGCTATTGAGGAGATTAGGACTGTCACAAAAGTTACAAGAGATTAGTTGGTTGGCAAGATTTCAGCATTTGAAATGAGTGAGTTTGGTGATTCTCTTCCTAAATCAGAATCTACATTCAAGGCCAGTGTTTTTGGAAAATAAAGATTTGATCCAGGTGAAAGCTCTTCAAGAAGATCAACTAGATATGAAAAGGCAAGAAAGGAACTTGAAGAAGATGAATCTAGGTTTGAACAACTTGAATCCCTTATTGCCAAAAGATTACCAAGAGGATTTGGTAAGTATGAAGGAATGTTGCCTTTCAAATGTTTTGCTTGCAATAAGATTGGTCATTTTGCTTCAAGATGTCTGAAGAGGGTTTCAAAACCAACCCCTAACAGACCTAGGGGTCAGAAGAAATACTACTATGTCCAAGAAGCTGAAGGAGTCACAGATGATGAATCTAATAAAGGAAGTACCTCTAAAAATGAATGGGTGTTCATTGCTATCAAGGAAGAAGATCTCGTGCCTACTAAATATGCTAATTGTATAATTGTGGAAAGGGCCTTGGCTACTCAGGTTGAAGAAAAGGATGAATGGGTGATTGATAGTGGATGTTCTCATCATATGACCAGTGATAAAAGTAAGTTTGTAAGTTTGGAAAGATATGAAGGTGGAATTGTGAAGTTTGGAGACAACTCAACTGGTAGAATTCATGGGAAAGGATCCATCTCTTTTGATGGTAAGAATAACACTAATGATGTGTTATATGTGGAAGGGTTGAAACATAATCTTCTCAGTGTTGGATAGTTGGTTAACAAAGGGTATGATCTCTGATTCAAGGATGGGAAATGCAAAATTTTTGAAAGCTCCAGAACTGAGATTACATCTGGTACACATACTAGAGGTAACATCTTCCATTTAAATGGTACTGGTAAAAGTTGCTTGATTGCTCAAATTAATCGGAGTTGGTTATGGCATAGGAGAAAGTGTCATGTAAACTTTGATAACATTGTCAAGATAAGCACTACTCAAGCTGTAAGAGATCTTCCAAAGCTTGTGGAACCTACTAATAGCATGTGTAAGGAATGTCTGTTGGGCAAACAAAGTAGAACTACATCCAAGAGTAAAAAACAAAATTCAAGTGGATTGTTGGAACTTGTGCACACTGATTTGTGTGGTCTTGCCAGAGTTAGGAGTTTGCAAGGAGATAGATATTTTATGTTGTTAATTGATGATTACTCCCGGATGATGTGGGTCACTTTCTTAAGAGAGAAATCAGAGGCTCTTGATAAATTCAAGGTGTTCAAGTCTATGGTGGAGAATGGAATTGGAATGAAGATAAAGTGTCTGAGATCTAACAGAGGTGGAGAATTCACCTCCGATGAGTTTAATGCGTTCTATGAAAATCATGGAATAAGAAGACAGTTATCTGCTCCTAGAACTCCTCAACTAAATGGAGTTGTGGAAAGGAAGAACCAGACTATTCAAAACGCTGCTCAAACAATGATGATGGAGGCAAATGTTCCATATGCCTATTGGAGAGAGGTTGTGAGTACTATTGTCTACAATCTTAACCAGGTACACATCAAAGGTAATACTGGTAAAACACCTTATGAACTGTGGTCTGGTCATGCTCCTACAATAAAGTATTTTAGATTTTTTGGTAGTAAATGTTATATCAAGAGAGATGAAGATCTAGGCAAGTTTGATCCAAGATGTGATGAAGGCATATTTCTGGGTTATTCTAATCAAAGCAAGGCATACTGGTGTTTTAACAAAAGATTGAAGAAGATTGTTGAAAGTGCTAATGTCAAGGTTGATGAAAGCAAGGAAGGACCTTCTAGGTTCTATGGATATGATTTAGATGATGAAAGTTCAAATAATGGAAAGAAATTTCAAACTCAAACTCATATTCAAACTGATCCAAAAAATCTAGTAACTCAAGAAGCTAGTGCAGATGATGAGGAACAAGTTCAAGAATCAAAAATTCAAGAAAATCCCAAAACCCCCAAGTATGTAAGGTTGAATCATTCTGAAGATCGGATAATAGGAAACAAAAATACAAGTGTTCAAACTAGAAGAAAAATTGTAGAAGAACAAATGGAGTATTGTTTGATTTCAAAAGTTGAACCAAAATCAGTAAATGAAGCTTGTAATGATGAAAATTGGGTAAAAACAATGGAAGAAGAGTTAATGAAAATTGAAAAGAATCATACTTGGGATCTTGTTCCTAGACTTGAAGACAAGAATGTAATTGGAACTAAACAGGTCTTCCAGAACAAATTGAATGAAGATGGTGAAGTTGTGAGAAACAAAGCTAGATTGGTGTGCAAAGGATATTCTCAGGTTGAGGGAATTGACTTTGAAGAAACCTTTGCTCTGGTGGCAAGAATAGAAGTAGTCAAATTATTTCTTGCTTTTTTTTCTTACAAAGATTTCAAAGTTTACCAGATGGATGTCAAGTCAGCATTCTTGAATGGAGAGTTGGAAGAAGTCTACATTGAGCAACCAGAAGGATTCCAGTTGTCTAACAAGGGAGATATGGTCTACAGATTGAGGAAAGCATTGTATGGACTTAAACAAGCCCCAAGAACCTGGTATGCAAGATTAGATAAGTATTTGCTAAAGCTAGGTTTTAGCAAAGGCACAACTGACAGTAATCTTTATTTCCAAATGGATCATGAACACATTTTGATGGTTGAAGTATTTGTTGATGATATCATCTTTGGTGGGAATGAGAGCATGTGCAAAAATTTTGCTGATTAGATGCAAAGTGAATTTGAGATGTCTATGTTTGGTGAAATAAATTTCTTCTTAGGTCTACAAATCATTCAGTCAGATAAAGGTATTTTTATATCTTAATCTAAGTATGTGAAGGAGTTGTTGAAAAAGTTTGGAATGGAGGATTCAAAACCAGTGAGTACTCCTATGGTAACTGGATGCAAGTTGAGTAAGGATGATGATTCCCCTAAGGCAGATCAAAAAAGGTATAGATTAATGATTGGAGGACTACTTTATCTAACTCAAACCAAGCCTGATATTATGAATGCAATTAGCCTTGTTGCTAGATTTCAAGCTGATCCTAGAGAATCTCATGTTGTAGCAGTCAATAGAATTTTTAGATATCTAAAAGGGACAACTAAATATGGCTTATGGTATCCTAAGGATGGTGATTTCACTCTTCATGCATATATAGATGATGATTGGGTAGGAGATGTGGATGACAGGAAGAGTACTAGTGGTGGTGCATTTTTATTAGGAAAGAGATTGGTTTCTTGGTTGAGCAAAAAGCAAGAGGCAATATCTCTATCTAGTGTAGAGGCAGAGTACATAGTAGTAGCAAGTAATTATACTCAAGTTTTGTGTATGAAGCAAATGTTGAAGGATATCAGAATTGTGTTTGAAAAGCCTGTTACAATCTTCTATGATAATTCAAGTGCAATAAACATCTCAAAGAATTTGGTGTTGCATCCAAAGACAAAGCACATATCCATCAAGTTTCACTTTTTGAGAGAAAAGGTGAATGAGAATCAAGTCAGATTGGAGTTTGTCTCTTCAAAGGATCAAATTGCGGATATCTTCACTAAGCCTTTACCCAAGGATACTTTTGAGTATCTCAGAGAGATGCTAGGGGTTATTACCCCTCCTGTTCAGAACTGAGATGCACTAGTGTGCATCAGTCCGGTGGAACTCACAATCATATCTTGTGATCTAGATTGATGATGATGGGATGCTACTCATGGGGAGTAGTCAGTATGATAATTCTAGAGTTTAGTTTGTCAAAAAAAAGGGAAAGAAGACTGCAAATATGTGCCCTTTTCCATTGATGTCAAAGGGGGAGAGAAGTCATGTGAAAAACTTGGAAATTAGTAGTTGCTAGTGAAAGGGGGAGCTATGAAGAAAGTGGTTGCAGGTGTGATAAGAGAAAGGGGGAGAAGTCCTTGTCTTGATGGTTGAATTAGTTTTTCACATCATATGTTGCCATCAATGACAAAGGGGGAGATTGTTGCAAATATGTGCCTAATCGGTGTTGTCATTGATGTCAACATATCCTTGTTGTCATTGGTGTCAACTGTATCCTATTCTATTACCTGTTTAGAAGACTGGTATGTTGAGGATATTGAGAAAATTAGCCTCTCCAGAAGAATCAAGTAAGTTACATATCTCTGTCTGAAACAGTGAAGATAGTGCAGTTCAGTGGAGTAGATTACTCTGCATTTCCAGTGAAATGAAGATCAGAGTCTGCAGACTAAAGGATTTGTAGAGGATTGTCTAAATGTGCTCCAGTTAAGATTTGAGAGGTCTGCATGAAGAATTTGTGAAGTTATGGCCATCTGAGTAGAACTAGGTTTTGTTGTTGTTCAGAGGTAACAGAGTGATAGGAATTTGGTCCGGATTGCTCCGCATTAGATTATTATGGTATGTGATTCTAGAGTCATGTTTGGGATGTTGATGTGTATCCTCAACTCAAGTGGTTCATGGTTTAGAGGTCCACAAGCAATCTTTCTAGTGTGACAGTCATGACAGTTGATGTTCTTAAGTTCCAGTATGAAGATGCAAGTGATTCTGTTGATTTGAGGTGGTGCGGTTGTTCTTGTTGATTTCATTGTGCTTGTGGTGGTATCTTGATCATGTGCCTATTGTGTTGGTGGTCTGTATTGAATATCAAGATTGTAGTCAAAGATTTATCCTTGGATGTTACTGCTCTTTCCAGTCTTAGCTGACTGGATGTTTCATGTGTGTTGCGGATGATTGAAGAGAATTTCTATGAGACGTGGCTTGTTGTTTGAGGAAGATTTGAGTCCCAATTATTCTTGGCTGACCGTGTAGTGACCCACATGCAATACTTTGTATCGAGTCAAGTCTTTTTGTAAATATTTGTAATGTTGACCTTGGAGATTCTTCCAATGGTTGATGAATGTAATGCTGACCTTGATGATTCATTCCAAGGTTGATGTAGCATATAAATACTTGTAGATTGAGTCATGAATAACGTGTCCTTGAGAAAAAAATGATGAGATTCTAAGAAAAGGCAAAGCAGAGAAAAGGAAGTGTAGAAGCGGAAGAAAGTGATGATGCAAAGGTAGTGAAGAATAATATAAGAGCAGAGTAGAGGTGTTGAGAGCTCCAATGGAACTAAATCCTAGCATAGTGAAGATGCTACTTCTCAGTTCATCCATTCTGTAATAACAATTCATATATCTTTGTAGACAGTGAGTCTCTCTGAGCAGTGTGCTCTAGGCAGTGTGCCCTAAGGCAAGTGCCTTCTATTTTTCTATTCGTTTAACAGAGAATAAATCTTGTGGGTTAACCCCCACCGTGGTTTTCCATTAACCAGGTTTCCACGTAAAAATCTTGGTGTTATGTGTGTTGATTATGTTTCTGTTCATGTGTTGTTGATTCATGCTTTCATTGTTATATATTTGATCTATTGATAAGTTTTAAAGGAGGATTAAGTGCAGCAAAAGATAAAGTTTTCATACAACTGATTCACCCCCCCTCTCAGTTGTCTGCCCTCATCTCAACATCACATTCATCTGGTACACTTTGAAATCTTTGTGTGTTGTAAATGCCAAAAACATTCTTATTGCTTCAATCATTTCCATAGGAGCATAGGTCCCCTCAAAATCTATTCCTTCAACCTAGGAATATCATTTGCATACCAGTCTTGCTTTGTTTCTTACTACTCCATTTTTATTCATCTTGTTTCTTAAAACCCATTTAGTTCCAATCACATTCTTATTAGTAGGTCTAGGAACCAATTCCCAAGTTTGATTCTTCTCTATCTGCATGAGTTCTTCTTTCATAGCTTTTACCCAATTTTCATCTTTGCAGGCTTCACTTACAATTTTAGGTTTAATCTTTGAAATTAAATAGTAGTTTAGTTGTTCTTCTACAGCTCTTTTCCTTGTCAATACCCCTTTGCTTTTATCACCAATAATCTTAGCTTCAAAATGATTAATACTTACATACCTGGGAGTCTTAAAAACACTTTTTAGAGCCTTTGCTTCTTCAACTTGACTATCTTTTTGTTTAACTTTTTCTTCATTTACTGTAGCAGTAGGTTCATCTGATTCATAGCCACTCAAATATGATATTCTTTCCCTATCTTCATCAACTTTCACATTAGCACTCTCAATGATCTTTCTCAATCTCTTATTGTAGCACCGGTAGTCCCTACTCTTAGTAGAGTATCCAAGGAAAATTCTTTCATCACATCTAGCAAAAAAAAGCCCAACTCTTCTTCTCTTCTTATATAACATTTGCTTCCAAAAAATTTGAAATATTTCACTGTAGGAACTCTTCCATACCATAATTCATAGGGAGTTTTAGTACCATTACCTTTGACTTGAACTCTATTTTGAATGTAGACAGCAGTATGTATTACTTCTTTCCAATATACTTCTGGTAGATTTGCCTCCTTGATCATTGACCTAGCAACTTCTTGAACTATCCTGTTCTTTCTTTCAACAACTCCTTTCTGCTGAGGAGTCATGTCTCCTTGCAAACTTCTTGTTCTTGTAGGACCACACAAATCTATATGCACCAACTCAAGCAATCTAGCAAAGAGTTGTTCTTTACTCTTAGAACTTGTCCCTGTCTGTTTCCCCAATTGACATTCCTTGCAAATAGTATTAGCAGGCTTCACAAGCTTAGGCAAATGTCTCACATCTTGTATTGAACATATCTTCACCAAGTTGTCAAAATTGATATGACACATCCTTTTATGCCAGAACCAACTCTCATCTATCTGAGCCAACAAACAACAATCATTAGTTCCTCTCAAGTGATAAACATTACCTTTAGTCTTCTTACCAGTAGCAATCACTGTTCTAGAGCTTTCCATGAAATTACATCCATTATCCTTGAATCCTAGATCATACCCTTTGTCACACATCTGACCAACACTTAAAATATTATGCTTTAAACCCTTCACATATAGAACATCATCTGTATTGTGTTTTCCATCAAAAGAAATAGATCATCTTCCACAAATCTTACTAGCTGCATCATCTCCAAACCTAACCAGTCGTCCATCATACTTTTCCAAACTTACAAACTTACTTTTATCACCGATCATGTAATGTGAACATCCACTGTCAATAATCCATTCATCCTTATCTTTCTCAACCTGGTAGACAGACAAAGCACTCTCTTCCACTAGTTTTTCTTCCTTCACACAGCTAGCAGGATTAGTAGACACGGGTTCTTCCTTGATAGCAATAAACAAGCATTCATTTGTACTAGTATCATTAGACTCATCATCCATTACACCATCATCATCATCATCTCTGACATAATAGCATTTCTTTGTGATCCTAGGTCTAATTTCAAATTTCTTCTTGACTTTCTCAATTCTCTCTGGACACATGGATGCATAGTGACCAATCTTACCACAAGTAAAGCATTTGAAAGGTAATTTACCTTTGAACTTACCAGTACCTCTTTGCATTCTATCCACAAAGTTGGCTTCAATCTCATCAAGGTCTTCATCTGGTTCCACAACATACTTCTTAGATCTTGAAGTCTTCTCTGAAGTGTTAGCTTTGAAATCAATCTCAGTCTTCGGCAGCACATCACCGAACTCTCTCATCTCAGAAGCAACAAACTTTCCAAACAACCGATCCTTTGTAATCTTATTCACACTCATAAGTTCTTCAATTACAAACACCTTGTGACTGTAGGATTTAGGCAATGACCTAAGAATCTTCAACACAACCTCATTCTCATCAATATTTCCTCCAAGACCTTTGATTCCATTGACAATTTTATCAACTTTTTGCATGTAGATTGTTATGTTTTCATCATCACTCATCTTCAGAGCTTCATACCTCACCTTTAGGTTCTGTAATTTGGTATTCTTTACAGATTCATCTCCTTCATATAAATTCTTCAACTTGTCCTAGATCTCATAAACAATTTCCAGATCCAAAACTTTCACTAACTCAGTGTTAGATAAAGCATTTAACAAAGCATCTCTAGCTTTTCCATTTAACTCATACTGTTTGACTTCATCTTCAGATGATGGACCATTTGGAGGAATAGTATACTTTGTATCTACCATCTTCCAAACACTATAACCAAGAGAAATGAAATGACTTTTCATTCGTACCTTCCAAAGAGCATAATATATTCCATCAAACTATAGAGTCTCCTTCTTGTGTGCCATCTCGGATCTACCTCAAGCTGTTAAGCTTTCTTTCAAGGAATCCTCACTCTGATACCAATTGTTGAAGAACACAAGACAACTGAGAGGGGGGATGAATCAATTGTAACCAAAACTTAACTTCTTTCAAACATCAACACATCAACCACTTAATTATGTTTTAATCATGAAAGCATGAAATTAGAAACCTAAACACATTCACACATGAGACACCAGATTTTCTACGTGGAAAACTGAATGAGGGAAAAACCACGATGAGGATTAACTCACAATATAAATGATATATCAAAATTTACAACAAGGCTCACTGCCTTAGGGATTACTGCCCAACATGCTCACTACAAAAGAAGGGGCTCATTACCAAAAGGCCTCACTACCAAAAGTAGAAGAAGATAGAAGAAGATAGTTACAATGAGAACAAATCTCACAACAACCAGGGATCCACCACAAACTCAACTAAATCTATTACAACCTCTCTACATCAAAAAGATATTATTTACTACTCACTGTCATACCATTTAGATCACACCTGCAACAAATAATGCTTCTCATGCAGCCATTTCATCTATCTCAAATACTTCGCATGATTTCCTGATTATCTAACTCATATTTATACATCCACAATCTTGGAAACAATCTTCAAGGTTGGCACAAACAACAAACTTAACCAATATTAAAATTAGTTCTGGACCTAAATATTCCTATGGTGGAAAGGAATGAATGCAAACCACACCACTTCTTAGCAGGGACTCAAATCTAATATTCCATGCAACAACACACTTTCACAAATTCCAAGGATAACTGCAAGTAATGAAAACAACTAGGTCAGCTAAAACTGGTGTTAACACTAAGATCTTTAGGAACATGCTTCAACCACAATCTGAATTACACTTTGTGGACCAATCAAAAAGTAGGAACATGATCTACAGACATCCAAAAGCACATTACAATCACCAAGAACTTCTGCATAATCTCCAAACACTATAGCTAGAAGATTCTTCAAACCAAACCACTTAAACATTACTGTCAACCACTGTCATAATGAAAAGATTGCTTGTGGAGCACAAAATCATGAACCACTTCAACTAAAGGCACATAACATCATCCCAAACTTAATCCTAGAATTGCAGACTATAAAACTTAAATGCGGAGAGATGCGAAGCATAATACATTCTCCCCGTCACCATTGAATACTCATAAAAATAGTTTTTTCTCTGGTGAATAGAACTCACTCAAATCTTCACACCGGAGGCTCAAACTTGAGATATAGCAACTAAAGACATCCCTTACTATAAATTTCAAACCGTAGACAAAGATATTCAATCTACAAGATATGTGGAGCAAAACACTACACTGTTCTTCTTAGACACTTTCTTAAAATCATCCAAATAACTTCCATAGATGCTAACCTTAGGTGTTGACATCAATGACAACACTTACTACTCATACTTGCAACACAATACATAGTCATGGACTTTCATTTTCATTTTCATTTCTAAAGAAGCAGAAACTTGAGTAGGTTCATTTCATGAGTGCGTATTGAGGATCTTAAAGGAGAAATACATCTAACACGATGTTACGTCACCATTCCCGTCATGTACAAGTGCAACAAAGTTGAAAAAATGAAGAAGGTAGGGTTTTCATCCTTTTTCTACATTTGAATATGAATTGAATTTGTTTTCATTATTTGAATTGAATTTTTATTTTCAATGTTTAGTCAATCAATCAACCCAAAACCCCAATCCAAGAGATGAGATTCCATGTGAAGAGGAGGATCAAAACCCTCCTCGAACTTTGCCTTCACTTCCTCACCATCCACATGAAACACAAGAAAACTATTTAGGGAAAATCCAAGAGAATAAAAAATAGCTTGAAACCTTAGTTCAAAAATTAAAAAATCAAAATACAAGCAATGATCACAAGAGATCCCTTGCCAGTTCATTAGAGTCCATTATTTCTCACATTGATTCAATGACAAACCAAATCAACCAATGGGTAGACTATAGGGAGAGTTGTCAGTGATTCTATGTAAACAAATTATTGTACAAATAGGTTAGAGATAAGAAAATTTTGAAAGTCGATATATGTGCACTTTTTATCGATACTAGAACAAATCAGCCATTATAGGGAGTTGCAAACGATTCCCCATTCATTGGTGTGTGCATGATGGAATATCCCAAATTTTTTAGGATAGATGGTATATGGTTTTTGAGAACCTAACCTATAATAATGAGGTCCTATAATATTTTTTGAGGAAACTCTATTGTGAGTTCAAACTCAATGAGATTCCAAACTACTTTGACATCTAGGATTTCTAGGGTAGAGGCGATAGCTATTCATAGGATAGAGAGGGGAACATCATGCCCATAAATATCCACCTAGAACCCTTATAAGGCCACAACATATCTCACTACATTCAACTTTAAAGGAGAGTGTTGAGGTTGAGACACTACATTCTCTCAATTCCCTCACCCAGTCTTTACCACAACATGGCATCAATCTTTCCCAGGCTGGTGAGAGTGAGAGCAGTAGGCATCGTCGGTCCCCCCATCTTTGCCAATAATGGAGCTTTGTGTGATTATGGGACCGAGGATGCTCCCCATGCAAACATTAGAGATGATGTTCCAGAGTTTTAGGACTATGCAATACAGGAGCAACAATAGGCACAAGACACATCCATATTGGATGATATTGTACTAATAGATGACTTGTTGCATGATACATTTGGTATTGATTCCCAAGTACTTTTTTAGAAGATTCTACAATTTATTATATTTGTATTTGAAATCTCTAATTAATTATATTAATATATATTACAAGTCAAAATTAATGTAGGTAATTGTATGCAATATGAAATTCCAGTGTCAAAGTATTCATCCTGCATCTGTCAGATGTCCAATGCAAGGTTATGAGAGGAGGCAGAGTCGAAAGGTATGTAATTTGTCACTTTAACATTGTAAATATAGTACATGTAAAATTTTTGTCATATATCAATGGTAGTCTTATTTAGTGATAATTTGATGATGAACAGGTGGATGTTAGAGCTTAACCATCTAGAGGATTTCCTTGGGCCAGTCATAGAGGAAGTTTCACTAAGGTAAATTTTACCATTTCTAATCATTATGTATTTAAATAATGTTATTTATCTATTTTGGTCAAATAACCTTGAACTTTATTTGTAGATGATGACAAATTTCGAGACTCCTCATCTTTGTTAGTCAACAATGGTGGGCATTGTTGCAGTTGTTTTGTCTACAAATCCTTTAACTAAGGTATGAGCCAGTTGTTAGATCTAGGGCACACAACTGAGAAGGGGGGGGTGAATTAGTTGTACAAAAACTTGCTTCTACTTCAAACACTTGATTCTTCTTTGTTATTTAATAGCATATCAATTAACCATTCATGAAAGCATAAAGCATAAACACTGGAGCAAATAAACATTAACACATTAGACACCAAGATTTTGATGTGGAAAACCCGGTCAAGGGAAAAACCACGGGGTGATTAACCCAAGGATTATTCTTTGTTAGAAGAATAAGAAAAATAGATGGCAGATGCCAATTAGGGCTCACTGCCCGAGCACACTGCTCACAAGGAGGCACACTACCTACAAGAGACACACTGTCTACAAGATAACAAGTATTACAAACTTGAATTGGAGATTGACATCTTTACCATGTCTAGATCAGTTCCATTTAAGCCCGAGACACTCCTGCTCTGCCTTTCGCTCTTTCGCTATACCGCACTCATCCACTCCATGACACACTTTGAAATGAATTCACAAACCTTTATTTATACAAGGCATCAACTTAGGAACAATCATCTAAGTTGGCAATCATCCATAAGAGCATTCGCAAGATGAATAACTCATCTGGTCGGCCAGCCTGAACAAGAACATCTTCATCCGGAAGAATATCTCCAATTCTGGGCTCTAACACTAATGCGGACCAACAACACAATGTCAACATGATCCAAGAACCTTCACAGGCTTGCCTGAATGACCAGGTACATCCGCACTTCCTCTATTTATTAGAATCTCTTCTCTCCTGCCTCCAGTGCCTTAAGAACATAGTTTGTCATGACTGTCACAAAGGAGTAGATTCTTCCGGACCTTCAAACTATGTACAAATCGAGATGACACATCACAAGGACATCCCAAACACTTCTTCCAATCTGCAGAATAGGACAATGCACTTCCGGATCTCACTGGACCTTTTTGTAACACTCTATCACTCCAGAGCATCTCCCAGAACCGGTTCTACTTGATCGATCATAACTTCTTCAGATCTTCATGCAGACCTCTAAAATCTTAACTGGAATATCTTAAGACTCATATCTACAAACCCTTTAATCCGCATCCTCTGATCCTCAACCTATTGAGTACTTTTTCCTTCTTCTCATCACTGTTCTTCACTGTTCCTGATTGAGACTAATTTCCTCAATAACCTCAGCACACAGTTCATCCAATCCTTCTTATCAATGCAATATGAGTATGTTGACATCAATGACAACACTGGTTAACCTCATACTTGCAACAATCTCCCCCTTTGTCATTGATGGCAACATATGATGTGAAAAACCATCAAGACAAAAACTTCTCCTTTCTGTCACAGCTCCCCCTATCAGCAACAACTCTTCACATGTCTTCTCTTCCTTTACTGCTCCCCCTTTGATCATCAACCACTTGTTTTTCACATGTCTTCTCTCCCCCTTTGACATCAATGGCAAAGGGCTCATACTTGCAATTCTAACACATCAGAATCATACCAGCTGCTCCCCCTTAGTTGCAGCTCCCCATCATCAATCCGGATCATAAGATATGACTGTGATATCCACCAGACTGATGCACATCAGTGCATCCTAGTTCATCACCGGAGGGGCAATGACCCCTAACTTCTCCCTGAGATACTCAAAAGAGTCCTTGGGAAGAGGTTTAGTAAAAATATCTGCAATCTGATCCTTGGAGGGTACATACTCCAGTCTGACTTCATCCTTGTTCACTTGTTCTCTCAGAAAGTGAAACTTGATAGATATGTGCTTGGTCTTAGAATGCAACACCAGATTCTTAGAAATATTTATTGCACTTGAATTATCACAGAAAATTGTGATAGGCTCCTCATATGCTACTTTAATGTCTCTTAGCATCTACTTTGAGTGCAACTACCTGCTGCTGCAATGTATTCTGCTTCAATTGTAGACAGAGATATTGCCTCTTGTTTCTTGCTTAGCCAAGAAACCAATCTTTTTCCCAAAAAGAAAGCTCCACCACTGGTGCTCTTTCGGTCATCCACATCTCCTGCCCAATCTGCATTTGTATATGCATGAAGAGAAAAATCATGATCTCTAGGGTACCATAGACCATACTCAACTGTCCCCTTTAGATATCTAAAAATCATCTTGATTGCCATAACATGAGATTCTCTGGGATCAGCCTGGAATCTTGCCACAAGACCAATAGCCTGTATTATATCTGGTCTAGTTTGAGTGAGATACAATAATCCTCCAATCATTGACATATATTTTGTTTGATCCACCTTGGGAGAATCATCATCTTTGCTCAACTTGCATCCGGTTGCCATTGGAGTATTCATTGGCTTTGAATCTTTCATCCCAAATTTCCTCAACAATTCTTTCACATATTTGGTCTGAGAAATGAAGATCCCTTTCTTTGTTTGAGTAATTTGCAGACCCAAGAAGAAATTCATTTCACCAAGCATGGACATCTCAAACTCACTTTTCATTTGATTTGAAAAGGTTTTACACATGCTATCTTTTCCTCCAAAGATGATATCATCAACAAATACTTCAACAATCAAAATGTTTTCATGATCAATTTTGAAATATATGTTACTGTCAGCGGTACCTTTGTTGAAACCAATCTGCACAAGATGTTTATCCAACCTTTAATACCAAGCCCTTGGGGCTTGCTTCAATCCATACAGTGCTTTCTTCAACTTGCAGACCATATCACTATGATCAGACAATTGAAATCCATCCGGCTGCTCAATGTATACTTCTTCTTCCAAATCACCATTTAGGAAGGCAGACTTGACATCCATCTGATATACCTTGAAGTCTTTGAAGGCAACAAATGCAAGAAATAATCTAACTGCTTCAATTCTTGCCACTGGAGCAAAGGTTTCTTCAAAATCAATTCCTTCTATTTGAGAGTAGCCTTTGCAGACCAATCTAGCTTTGTTTCTGATTACTTCACCAACTTCATTTAGTTTGTTCCGGAAGACCCATTTGGTTCCAATCACATTTTTGTTTCTAAGTCTAGGAACAAGATCCCAAGTGTGATTTTTCTCAATTTGCATTAACTCTTCCTCCATTGCTTTGGTCTAATTTCTATCATTGCAGGCTTCATTTATTGTCTTAGGTTCAATCTTTGAAATCAGACAGTATTCATCTGAATTTTGAGCAATTTTCCTCCTTGTTTGTACCCCTTTGCTTTTGTCACCTATGATCTGATCTTTAGAGTGGTTTAGAGTTACATACCTTGGAACTTTGGGAGTTTCTTGCACTTTTATTTCTTGATCAGGCTCATTCAGACCAACCTCTTCTTCCTGATTTACTGGATCAATCTAAGTCTGACTTTCAGAGGAGGATTGAGCTCCTTGAACTAGAGAACCATTCTGATCATCTTCATCATATTCATAGAATCTTGAGGGCTTCTCAATTCCTTCATCAACCTTCACATTTGTACTTTCTATCATCTTTCTCAGTCTCTTATTGTAACACTGATATGCTTTGCTTTGAGTGGAATAACCCAAGAAAATTCCTTCATCACTTCTAGCATCAAACTTTCCTAGATCTTCATCTCTTTTAGTGTAACATTTGCTACCAAATACTCTGAAATATCTCACAGTAGGAGTGATACCAAACCAAAGTTCATAAGGAGTCTTATCGGTATTGCTTCTGATTTGAACTCGATTGAGAGTTTAGACTGCAGTGCTAACAGCTTCTCTCCAAAACATCTGGGGAACATTTGCTTCCATCATCATTGTCCTAGATGCTTCCTGGATGGTCCAGTTCTTTCTCTCTACTACTCCATTCTGCTATGGAGTCCTAGGAGCAGATAGCTGTCTCTTTATAACATGCTTCTCACAAAAGTCTATGAATTCACTAGATGTGAATTCACCACCTCTATCAGACCTCAGACATTTCAGTTTTAATCTGGTTTGATTCTCTACCATAGCCTTGAAGATTTTGAACTTCTCAAAAGCTTCTGATTTCTCTTTCAGAAAGGTAACCCACATCATCTGGGAATGGTCATCAATCAGTAATATGAAGTATCTATCACCTTGCATACTCTTGATTCTTGTCAGACCACATAGATCAGTATGAATTAATTCCAATAATCTGGTAGAGGACTGATCCTTGCTTTTGAATGAGACTCTGCTCTGTTAACCCAGCTGACATTCTTTACACAAGCTATTTGTAGGTTTCACCAATTTTGGAAGATCTCTTACAGCCTGAGTGTTGCTTATCTTGATGATGTTATCAAAATTTACATGACACATCCTTCTATGCCATAACCAACTCTGATCAACTTGAACAAACAAACAACTTTTATTAGAACCAACTAGATGGAAGATATTACCTTTTGTTTGAGTACCGGATGCAATCTCAGTCCCAGAGCTTTCAAAGATCCTACATCTTCCATTTTTGAACTGGAGATCATAACCTTTGTCTACCAAATGTCCAACACTGAGAAGATTGTGCTTCAATCCTTCAACATATACTACATTACCAATTTTGCTTTTTCCATCAAAAGAAATAGTTCCCCTACCTCTAATTCTACTAGTAGAATTGTCACCAAACTTTACCATTCCTCCTTCATAGCTTTCCAAATCTAAGAACTTGTTCTTGTCACCTATCATATGGTGAGAACATCCACTGTCAATAACCTAATCATCCTTTTCTTCAACTTGGGCAGCCAAAGCTCTTTCTACAACCTTATGATTGACAGATTCAGAGGATATTGGATCTTCTTCCTTGATGGCAATAAACACCCATTCATTTCTGGATCTGTTTCCTATTTCTGATTCATCATCTGTTACTCCTTCATTATCATCTTCTTCATGAACATAATAATAGTTCTTTTGGAACCTTTGTCTGTTAGAATTTGACCTTGTAGATCTTTTCGAACATCTTGAAGCAAAATGACCAATCTTATTGCAGTTGAAGCACTTAAAGGGTAATTTTCCTTCATACTTACCGGATCCTCTTGGCAGTCTCATTGCAATGAGGGCTTCAAGTTGAGTTATTTTTGCTTCTTCCTCTTCCATGTCTTTCCTTGCTTGATCATACCATGACAGCTTCCTTGAAGAGTTTTCTCCCGGATCTGTTTGCCTTTCACATAGGCACTGGCTTTGAATGTAGATTCAATCTTGGGGGGATCATCACCAAACTCGGTCATTTCAAATGCAGCTAGTTTGCCAGCCAATTGGTCTCTTGTGATAATTGTATGGGCTCTGAATTCATCAATGGCAGCAACCTTGATTTTGTAGGCAGTAGGAAGGGATCTAAGAATTTTGCAAACAATCTCATTTTCATCCAGAACTCCACCAGTATTCCTAATTCCACACACTAGCTCATTTACTCTTAGCATAAAGGTAGTGATATTTTCATCATCTCTCATCTTCAATCTTTCAAATTTCCCTTTGAGACTTTGCAACCTTGCACTCTTAACAAACTCACTATTTATATCATGCAAGTTGTTCTTAGGATGCGAGAGCATACAGGTAGTTGCCTAATGTTGCTGCTTCGAGATCACATCAATACCATGACCAATACAAAGAAAGGCCACTTACAGTTAGTAGGGCTCTGGTGGGTGTTTGATATGCCCACAATTAGATTTCATTCTAGAATGTTGATGGAACTGATGAAGAGGTGGAATGCAGATACTTCTACATTCCATTTTCCTATAGGAGAGATGACTATCATGCTAGAGGATGTCTACCAGATCTTGCGCCTGCCTATACATGGGGAGACAGTGAAGGTTGTAAAGCATCACTCAATAAAGTATACACGGGTGACCCAGATGTATTGTCTACAATGCATAGTTGCTCGGGCAGAGCATGGGCACATTCAACTTCAGTTACTAGAGCAAGGATGCACTGACATCCCTTTGATTTAGACGATTATGATTGTTATAGTTGCATTAGCAATTGCACTAGATGGATGAGGCACTCACCTTCATGGGGGCCTTATTCACACTATCAGGGTGATGGAGGAGTAGAGGACAGTCTACGTGTGGGGGCGTAGAATGCTTGCGCACCTCTATCATGAGTTGGGATGGTATGTCCATTATGAGGCATAAGGTTGGATGTGTTGCACATTACTACAAGTCTGGGCCTTTGAGCATATTAGATGCATGCAGCCTACAGGTTTTCTCATAGAGCTAGCATTTACCTATCCACAAGTCCACACATATTCCCTTGTCAAATGCTGGAGACATGGTGATCTACTGTACTGGAGGATTGTATTTGATAGATTGCAGCCCAGTCATATCATCTGGAGACCATATTGTAGCTATATAGCATGGCCAGGTCACCAAAGATAGTTAGCAAGGATGGAGAGGGATTGGCTAATGGCCTATCGCCTCGATCATATTGTTGTCTGGTTTTACTTTGATCAGGTAGTGTGATAGTTTAGATACTAATAGGATGTACCTATGATGCGTCAGAGCTACGTGTGCTCTGTGCATAGCGTAGTTAGGGTGAACAGCGCCCGACGGCCAATAGTAGCAGATGTAGCGGTTAGTGATGATGATGGTATAGAGGATGCAAAGCTGATATCTGATATAGATGATGTTAGAGTCACCCAAGCATACCAGATCTGGTAATAGACAACATGGCCTGCTTTAATCTATCCGCCTAGTCACACTACAGGTGATCCTCGACCTTGGGTCGGTTACACGAGTGACACAGGGATAGAGGATGACATTAGTGACTTTTTTGGCTATTATGATTTAGACGATGATGATGAGGATGACGATGATGAGGAGGAGTCCCGTCATGGTATGTTTTTAGAGTGAGATTAGGGTGAGATCAGCTAGAGGTAGACAATGACGAGGAGGCTGAGTCTCAATCACAGTCGAGCGCTCATGGTTTAGCCCTTGCAGATGTGAGGAGATCAAGACGACATGAGTAAGGGGAGACTAGTAGTTATATGCCCCCAGTTACAGAGTCAGCTATAGATCTAGTCACACCATCAGTTATCCAAGATCCATCTTGGTGAGATGGAGATCTAGGTAGGATGCTTTTTATGTAGAGATGCAGTTATTTGTGATTATTTATTTATGATGTCTATATGAGGTATTGATATCTATTTTGTTTTCTTTTTGCAGTAGGGATAAATGCATGGCGCAACTTGGTGAGTCGCGTCATAGCAGAGATAGTTCCAATCAATGTAGCCAAGCAGCGGGTGTGGATGGGATATTTGCCACAGCCATCTGTAGGATGGCATGTGGAGATCTTTATGCCTTTTGTGAGATATAGG
The DNA here is from genome assembly GCA_027924645.1 of Cunninghamia lanceolata. Taxonomy (NCBI): domain Eukaryota; kingdom Viridiplantae; phylum Streptophyta; class Pinopsida; order Cupressales; family Cupressaceae; genus Cunninghamia; species Cunninghamia lanceolata. The sequence continues at coordinate 2,366,601 of BSBN01000471.1, forward strand.
TTATTGGTGGAGTCTATTATAGATTAGGCTATTAAGAGAGCTAAGCATGTGGAGGCAGAGCTTTAGATGCTATGAGATCAGGTAGCAGAAGTACCTGCACCTGAGAGAGATCCTATCACAAGTGAGATCTTACTTCTTGAGTTGTGCCAGGTGAGAGCTGATAGAGACAGATCTCAAACAGAGAGAGATCCGTACCAATGAATGTATATGGATTTATAGGGTGAGATGATGGGGCTCAGAGGTGAGCTTAGGGGGTTACAATCGTGAAGTGTCTCTAGGAGTCATTCGCGATCTACAGCCACACATGGTTAGGCCTCCCTCACACACACCATGAGGTCTCGAGGGCATAGGTGACCAAGGTTCAGCTATGTGATGTATATGATGTACTACGACATCCCATTTTGATGCACGAGATAGTTGACTCTGATGTATATGTAAACTGATGATTATATATATATATATATACAATGCTTTTCTATTGTTATTTTTAACATTGTATAATCTATCACATGTGATTTGTGTAAAATGCAACTAGTGATAAATGTTAAATGCTCATGTGGAAATGTGATTAATACTAATGTGATACTTAAATAATTCTTTGTAGAATATAAAGTAAAAAGCACAATGATTAATGAATTTCACACATGACCATTATTCTGTGCTTAACTCAGTTAATATAAAGGTGATCTTTCAATAAAACATGTTGAAACGAGATACAACAATGATTAACTGAAAAAAGATGCTATGTTAAATGAATTAAGACAAAATAATCATATCTTGTTGAAATTGAAGCTAAACTAACTAGTAAGTTTTGCCTTTTTAAAGTAACATCTAACATATAATCTTAAGCATAAAATTTCTTGAGGTACACAGCATTAATAGGTTCTTTAAGTGATGTACCTTATTTGTCAGCTAGTTTATACGCTCCTAATCCAAAGATTTTAGTAACAACATATGGTTCGAGCCAATTAGGGCTAAATTTTCCTTTTTCTCAAGGAGGTGCACTCACATTGTGTTGATTCTCATAAAGTACCAAGTCTCCAACATAGAATGAATAGTGTATGACACATTCATTATATACTCTTTTGATGTTCCTTGAGATGTTTAAGAGCGTTAATATGTTGTTCATCTAGCATCTCAAGTTGTTGTAATCTCTTTTCTCTTTCCATTTCATCATCAATAACATCTCTCAAGGAGACTCTCAATGAAGGAATTTCTAACTCCAAAGGCATTACCGCGTCAACACCATAAACAAGATTATATGGGGTAGTTCTAGTAGCCATATGAATACTTTCTATAAGCCCATAATGTGTAGGACAATTGAGTATGCCAATCTTTCTAATGCTTGTTAAAAAAAATTCGTAGAATTTGTCCTATAACCTTGTTTGAAGCTTTTGCTTGGCCATTCAATTGAGGATGGTAAGGCGTAGAGAAGTGATGTTGAATGTGATACTTTTCTATAAACTTCTTCTCATCTTTGTTCTTAAATGTCATACCATTGTTAGAGACCAAGGAGGAAGGGACACCAAATCGAGAGATTATGTTATCTTGTATAAAACAACAAATTACTTCAGCAGTAGTGGATCGTCAAGGGACAACTTCAACCCACTTCGTGAAGTAATTAGTAGCAATAATTATAAAGGTATGTCCTTGAGAAGAAGGTGGATAAATTTTACCAATTAGATCCAAGTCCCAAATAGAAAATGGCCAAGGTGACACTTGGGCACGAAGTTCTTGGGTAGGTGCTTGGATTAAATGTTGATGTTGTTGACATTAAGGGCACTTCTTGACATAAGTGAAAGAATCTTGTCCCATACATTGCCAATAATATCCCATATGTATTAATTTTTATACCAATGATTTTCCTCCAAAATGTCCTCCACAAGTGCCAGAGTGAGTTTCTTCTAAAGCTATCAGAATCTCCAAATTATTAAGACATCAGAGAAGGACACCATTATAACTTCATCTATATAATACATTAGATAGAATGATATATCACACTATAAGTTTACGTAGGTGAACTTAAGCATTTTTAGACATTGAATTAGGGATGGTTCCATCACGTAAATAGTTGAATATATGGGAGAACCATTCGTCAGAGTTTATATCACAATAGAGATCAAGACTTGTAACTACAGGATCTTCTATAACCGATGTTTTAAGATTATGAATGATAAAAGTAAATTCCTTAGGAGAATCATTAGGGGATATAAGCGAAGTTGTGCTTGCCATTACATCCACATGTCGATTGTCTTTTCTTGGAATAGTATCAATTGAAAAGGATGTAAATCACTTTAATAAAGACAAAGCAAAATCATGATATTGAGATAATTTGTCTTGTTTATCTTGATATGATCCATTTGTTTGTCTTACAATTAGTTGAGAATCACTATATATATATTGAGGTTTTTTATGTTTAGAGACAAAGTGACACGAAGTCCTGCTATAAGAGCTTCATACTCAATAATGTTGTTTGTACATGAGAAGTTTAGGCGATTAGACATAGGAATTGACTTACCTATAGGGGTACTAGTATGACACTAGCACCAAAGCCAGTTCGATATCTTGATCCGTCAAAATATAATTCCCATTTATCTTCTTTATCAATAGCTAAGATTTGGTCATCAAGAAATGTCTCCTGATTTTGTATAGCAAAAGGAGAGGGTGCCTCAGCTAAATGGTTGGTTAATGCTTGTCCTTTAATTGTTTTCTAAGATATAAATTTTAGATCAAATTTAGTTAACAACATAACCCATTTAGCAAGGCGACTGGAAAGATCTGTTTTAGCAAATAAATGTTTTAAAGGATCAAATTTTACTATTACATGTATCTCAGCATTTAGGAGATAATGCCTAATCTTTTGTGTTGTGAAGACAAGAGCTAAACATTGTTTCTTAATGATAGTATATTGCACTTCATAATTGAGCAATGTTTGGATAATGTGATATACAACATGTTCCTTGTCTTCAGTATCATGTTGTGCTAATAAGGCTACAAGAGCATTATTAGATGCTGAGGTGTAAAGTATAAAAGGCTTATTAGGAACAGCAGGTTGTAAACCCAAAGGATTAGTGAGATAACTCTTTAAGTCCTTAAAAGCCTTTTAACATTCCAAATTCCATTGAAATTTTGAATCCTTCTTCAATAGTTGAGTAAAAGGGTGAGTCATATCCATGAGTTATGTGACAAATTAGCGAATGGCCTGTATCTTCCCCTATAAACTAGAAAGTTGAGATTTGTTTTTAGGTGCTAGCATGTTAACAATCACATCAATATGTTTTGTATTTACTTCAATACCATGATTTGAAACTATGAATCCCAATAGTTTCCCATTGTCGACACCAAATACACACTTACGAGGATTTAATTGCATGTTGTATTTTTTTATTCGCACAAAGATTTGTTGGAGAGTCATAGTATGATCTTGGTGATTAATAGAATTTTCCAAGATGTCATCAACATAGTCTTCTAAAATATTGTGCATGTAGTCATGAAATATAAGAGTCATAACATGTTGGTACATTTCTCTAGCATTTTTAACTCCAAACAGCATGACTACCCAACAAAATGTTCCCCATGGTGTTATAAAAGTTGTTTTATATTAATCATGAGGGTTTTTTGAAAATTTAATTATACCCTGAAAATCCATCCATGAAGGAAAGTAATTCATGGCTGGCTATTGAATCAAAAATCATATCGATGTTGGGAAGGGGGAAATCATCTTTCAGGGATGCAAGATTCAAGTCTCTAAAATTGGTACACATGCAAATATGACCATCAGGTTTAGCGATGGCCACTATATTCAAATTCTAAGGTGAATATGCAATAGGGTGGATAAAGCCAGCTTGTAAAAGCTTTTCTATCTCAACCTTGACAAGTAATACAATCTTAGGATTAATCTTACGAATCTTTTGTTTAAACGGATTGGCATCTGGTTTCAATACAATATTATGTGTTACAATATGAGGATCAATACCAGGCATATCTAAATAGTTCCAAGCAAACAATTCAGAAAATTCATTTAACAATTTTGTCATATCTTCTTTTTCTTCTATACTTAAGCAAGCACCTATAGGAATAACTTTTTTGGTGTTATCTTTCTCCATGAAAACATCAAGTCTTTCCATTAAGTAGAGTGTTGTGGTCTAGGAGATTAGGTGATTGTGGTAACTCTTCAGATTCTTCTTTAGATTTCAGAGTAGTACTTATCATGCTAACAAACTTTCCAAAACATGCAGCAATATTCAAGCAATAAGGCAATCTACGTTTATAATGGTAATGGGGAATATTGTTGTAAGCACCTAAGAATTCAATTATTGCTTCATTTGTTGAAAAGACATCTAAGATGATCTCTCTTGGAGGACAATTAGTGTCAATCATCTCAGGAAAGATCAAGTTAAGCATAGATATTGTATTCACATTAAGAGTAGGATGTCTACATGATTTAGATTCCCTAAAAGGGTTATATCCAATGCCACTTGAGTAATGTCGTGAAGCAGATTCTATAGGTACACAAATCCCTTGTTGATTAATACCACAACCATTACCTACATAGTCACAATTCTTATAAAGGATATGAAATTCTTGACCATAAAGAGAAGCCATTTCTTTGGAAGGTGGGGTTCATAAGTCTCATAATCTGTAGTGTAAGAGTATTATTTGTATTTGTTAGCAAAGAGACTTTAGTATTTGAGCATTTAGATGAGATCAATGAAACACTTGATGTCTTAGGAGCAAAGTTGTTAATTTTATATTCACTTGTAGAGGGGGATATAAAATCTAATGAACCTCAATCGTCACCAAGAAATGCATTCGATTGTTTGGACTCTTGCATAACATTGTCTATGGCAAAACAGGTTGATGAGTCAATTTCCAGATTGTTTAAGATCTTATGTTGAATAACTTTCTTTTGTGATTCAATTTGTAAACAAAGATCTAGTTCAGGACCAGCATGAATAGTATGAAATTTATATTTATGAACAAACTTGATTAAACGATGAAGGGTAGAAGGAACTACCCCTAGTGCATGAATCCACGGTCTACCAAGAATCATGATGTAAGATAAATAATAAGCATGACATGAATCAAGGTAGGTAAAGTTACAGGCCCAACTTGTACATGTAAAGTTATAGTGCCTACGGATTGTCTTCCAACATTATCAAAGCCACAAATACTTATCTTATTTGGTTTAATAAAAAATGTATCAACTTTAATCTTATGTAATAAATTGATGCTACAAACACTAAGAGCTGATCCATTATCAATCATAACTTGTTTAATCAGTTTCTTGTTTATTTTAATGAATAGAATCAAAGGATCATATTGATTTTGAACTTCAAGAGATGGCAACTCATGTTTTTGAAATAGAATGTCTAACTTTATCGCATGCATACAATCTATAAGAGCTGCTACATCATTAGGTTTTACAATGAGTGGTACAATCACCTTTTGTAAAGCTTCTTGCAGCATTCCATGGTATGTAGGTGAACTTTGTATAAGTTCCCAAAGAGATATCTTAGTAGGAGTAGCACGAAGCTGCTCAACAAGATCATAATCTTGAGTGTTAAACAAGGTGCTTGAGGAAGCATCGGTTGAGAAGCTAGTAAAGATATCAGAATGCTTGATTGTTGTTTGCTTTGTTTGTTATTTTGAGTATTGTATGTATGAGAAACCACAGTATGACTAGGTTGTGAATTTTGATGTGTTATCTGTTTAGCATAGTTATAAATGTAATCAGGAGGATGGGAAGAAGGTGAAAAACCTCTAACAGTGAGCACCGGTTTAGAAGGAGGTTGAACTGCATTTAAACACAAAGTGACCACTATTTTCTATTTCACAGATTCTTCAAGTTTTAGGAACATAGATTGCATTTATAAATCTTTGAAACAATGATGGTTTAGGAGTTGTAGTGGAATGTTCAATTGAGATAAGGTCCTCAAGGGCTTCATCTACCATATTGAAGTCATCACAACTAAACGGCTCATCATACACATGAAAGTCTTGCAAAAATTAATCCGACATTATAACATGCTAAAATTAACTCAAGACTTTAAATGTAAAATGATTAAGCATAAACTTTGTGAAAATATAATAGAATAACACTATGCAACACACAAAGTTGTAATTTCAAAGCTCTTTTAATGAAAGGATAAAGGAAATCACTCAAGTTTCAATGCATGTACTTTCACAAAAAGAGGGTTTACAATCTAAATATGTTTTAGGACAACAAACTAATTCAGATCTAATTTTGAAAAAGGATGCAAATTCTTTAGAGCATGGGTTCATGAAAATGTTTAGGGGTGAAAATGTGGAGGCAAGATAGAAGACTTCAAGTCCCACACTTTCATGCAATAAAACATTAGGGAAGCAAAGGGTAAGTTTAGGGATAAACTACTGGTTTCCAATGTTCCCATTTCCTGTTAATTGTGTTTGAGTGACTGTTTGAATCAGGTTTTATAAGCTAGTATCTCTCTCTAAACTTAAAACCCTAATTTGCCATTCAAACTATAATAACTTAATTTTTGACACAGATATGAATGAAATGATTACAAAAATGTAGAGGAAACAATTTAGAGATAATGTACCAAGAAACTAAGGAGCAATTGGACAAGGGCATTAGTGGCATTATCTCGAAAGTTTTCAAATGTTAGGATTCTCTACAAAAACTGCTTCACAATCTCCAGAGGCTTCCAAATCCTAGAGAAACCATCGAGTTTGACTAGGGGACTAGTGGTAGTGTCCCAAAAGTCTTGCAATCTTAAAATCCAAATTCCATGATGACTATGTCTGCAATATCCATCTTCCTATTGCTTCTTTCCATCAGATATTGACAAATGCAACATGCACATACAAAAGGAGGAGAAAGATGGTTGTGGCTATATAGGAGCTTGCCTCAGTCAAGCCCCATTTTTGGTATTCCTACCTCAACAACCCAAGATAAAGATCTACAGATGTGTGTGTTCATCTAACAAATGTGCATGCATAAACATAAAACCCTAGATGACTCAAGCATCAAGGAAAGATCAATAATTTGTTTCACTCAATGAACAAACACAACTTCACCTCAAGGAGATGAAAGTAATGAAGACTGGCATGAACAAGAATGTGAATCAACAATGTCCACAGAGGATCTCCAGGCCTAATGTTGGAGGCTTCAACCCTTCTCCTGATCATGCAAAAGGTGTATAAACCCTAGGAAGAGCAAGATAGTCTCAAGATCTTGATCCCTAATCTCCATCCATTGTCTCCATGATAGCAAATTCAAATAACTTCAAAGAGCTTCAACAATTTACCAAAATTCAATGGCAATTTTGGTAGAGTTTTGGCATAAAGTTTGCATATAGATTGTGTGTAATAAAATGATTTTCAAATTTTATTAAATATATAACCTTAGAAATTTAAAATTTTGAAATAAGATGTCGACATCACATGAAAAATAAAAATTTTGAAAACAGAATCCTAGAATGCACGGCAGGGGCTGACATCCCTCTAAATTTTAGGACCCTGGGAACTAGGACAGGACAAGGGTGTTAGCACCCAAGTCCAAGCCCTGATTTATTGATCAAGACTACCTCAAGGAGGTTAGGGGGTCCCAAACCCAAGTTTTCTTTTCACTCTCAGCCTTCAATTATTCCAAAATATGGCATTATTCCAGTTATACCTAGGTCAATCAAGGTTTAGGAAGGTCTGAAATAAACTAGGTTGAAAGGTCACCAAAGGAGAGGAGCTAAACTATGGGAAATTGTACCATTCCATACAAGAGGACAATTTATGACATAACATCATTTTGTATATTTTATGTTTTCTATATTAATGTGGATATTGTTTGATTGTATTAATAGGTGGTGCTTCAAAATTTTCTATCAATGGGGTCTAGTAGATGAGCAAGAGAGGATGATTCATTGACTGATTCTCCATCTTCACAAGTAAGCAAGGGTTATCTTCTATTTGATAGCATTCCATAGGAAATTTGATTTTGGGATATTTTGTTGTATGCCTATATGGATTTGTAAACATACTTTTATATTTTACCAATGTATATCATTGTATATGCCTATATGGCTTTGTTTGTACATGTCTATATGGCTTTATATACACTATATTTTATTTTCATGACAATATTTATATGAGATTTTACATTATATATATGATGATCAATTATGCTTATAGGATAGATAATGTATCATTCTTAAATATTTTGATATTACGTACGTGTTCTTCAATGTTTCCATGAAATGATATTAGGTTCAATTATGGTTCAATATATGTTCCAAAGTGTTTGATTAATTCAAATATTTTGACATCATCCTTACAAAATATATTTTATGCATATCCTACAATCATGGCATTCCATGAGATTGCATTTCTTTGAGGTGTCATATAAAATAGTTCACACACCTTGTCTATGCTTCCACATTTTCATACATGTCTCCTAGGGTAGTTGCAACTACAACATCTAACAAAATTGCCATATCCTTTATGCTTTGATGGATGTCCATACCTTGTTCTAAAGATCCCATTTTGGCATAGGCAAGGAGGATGCTGGCTAAGGTTGTGGACTTTGGCTTTACACCCACCAATTGCATTTGCTTGAAAGTTTCTAAAGCATTATCAAAAATCCATTTTGCTCATTTCTTGCAATCATTACATTCCATAAGAAAAAAATTCTTTGAGGCATCATGTCAAATAGTTCACGTGCCTTGTCCATGCTTCCACACTTTGTATACATGTTTCCTAGGGCAGTTGCGACTACAACATTTGAAAATATTCTCATATCCTTTATGCTTTGATGGATGTCCATACCCTATTCCGAAGATCCCATTTTGGAATAGGCAAGGAGGATGTTCTCTAAGTTTGTAGAATTTGTCTTTACACCTAACAATTGTATTTGCTTGAAAGTTTCTAAAGCCTTATCAAAAAATCCATTTTTTGCATATCTTGCAATCATTGCATTCTACGAGATAACATTTATTTGTGGCATCATGTCAAATAGTTCACACACCTTGTCTATGCTTCCACACTTTGCATACATGTCTCCCAAGGAAGTCACAACTACAACATCTGACAAACTTCCAATATCCTTTATGTTTTGATGGATGTCCATACCCTGTTCTAAAGATACCATTTTGGCATAGGTAAGGAGGATGCTAGTTGAGGTTGTAGAATTTATCTTTAGACCTGCCAATTGAATTTTCTTGAAATTTTGTAAAGCCTTATCAAAAAAATTATTTTGTGCATATCTTGCAATCATTGAATTCCATGAGACAACATTTCTTTGAGGCATTAGGTCAAACAGTTCACGCGCCTTCTCTATGCTTCCACACTTTGCATACATGTCTCCTAGAGTAGTTGCAACTACAACATATGACAAAATTCCCATATCATTTATGCTTTGATGGATGCCCATACCTCATTCTGAAGATCCCATTTTGGCATAGGCAAGGAGGATGCTAGCTAAGGTTGTGGAATTTGGCTTTACACTTGTCAATTGCATTTTCTTGAAAGATTCTAAAGCCTTTTTAAAAATCCATTTTGTACATATCTTTCAATTATATCATTCCATGAGACATCATTTCTTTGAGTCATCATGTCAAATAGTTTATGCACCTTGGCTATGCTTCCACACTTTGCATACATGTCTCCTAGGGTAGTTGCAACTACAACATCTAACAAAATTCCCATATCCTTTATGCTTTGATGGATGTCCATACCCTATTCTAAAGATCCCATTTTGGCATATGCAAGAAGGATGTTGGATAAGGTTGTGGAATTTGGATTTACACTTGCCAATTGTATTTTCTTGAAAGTTTCTAAAGCCTTATAAAAAAATCCATTTTGTGCAAATCTTGCAATCATTGCATTCCATGAGAACATTTATTTGAGGCATCATGTCAAATAGTTCATGTGCCTTGTCTATGCTTCCACACTTTGAATACATGTCTCCCAAGGCAGTTACAACTACAACATCTGACAAAATTCTCATATCCTTTATGCTTTGATGGATATCCATTCCCTGTTCTAAAGATCCCATTTTGGCATAGGCAAGGAGGATGCTAGATAAGGTTGTGGAATTTGGCTTTACGCCTGCTAATTGCATTTGCTTGAAAGTTTCTAAATCCTTATCAAAAAAATATATTTTGTGCATATATTGTAATCATTGCATTCCGTGAGACAACATTTCTTTGAGGCATCATGTCAAATAGTTCATGTGCCTTGTCTATGATTCCACACTTTGCATACATATCTCCCAGGGTAGTTGCAACTACAATATTTGACAAAATTCCCATATCCTTTATGCTTTGATGGATGTCCATACCCTATTTTAAAGATCCCATTTTGGCATAGGCAAGGAGGATGATGGCTAAGGTTGTGGAATTTGGCTTTACACCCACCAATTGCATTTGCTTGAAAGTTTCTAAAGCCTTATCAAAAATCCATTTTGTGCATATCTTGCAATCATTGCATTCCATGAGACATCATTTCTTTAAGGCATCGTGTCAAACATTTCACTTGCCTTGTCTATGCTTCCACACTTTGCTTACATGTCTTTCAAGGAAATTGCATCTACAACATCTGACAAAATTCCCATAGAGCTACAACATCATAAATTTCACTTTTTCTCAACTACAAGACCTTGATTTCCTTATTTTTGACAATTTTTAGCTCTTCTTTTGCAGGTATAGAAACAAGTTTGGTCCAAGAACCTCCAAAATCTTCATGCTTCCACCTTGTTTCAGGAAGTCTCCATTATGTTTCTAGCCTCACAAATCTACAATCCAACATGACAGGCCTCAAATTCCTCAAAAATATATCATTTCAAATCACAAATCATCAAAATATATCCATTTCAGTAATAAATAAGTCATATTTGTAATGTTGTCAATTTGTTGTAATGTTATCAAATTTGTTGCAATTTTGCAACTTCACAAATTTGATGTTTCCACTTCTTCGATCTTTCTAGACCATCATTCTTATCATTTTTCTTGATCTCATCAATCTAGGCTTACCATATGTATCAAATGTACTCTATGATTGAATATCCTAGGGTTTGCATAATAACATTCTTCTATGAGGGTTTATAACAGTCAATTGCTAATATACCAATGCAATGTGGTATTTCTCAAGTGAAATAATAACCTTCCTTTGCATTGAGATCCCTAGACACTTTCCCTTTTTAAGACTTTGACAAATGATGAGTTGATTTTAAGATCTCATATCTTATAGATTGTCATGAAGAAAATGACTAGTTATAACTGTTATGACAATCATGATTTAACTCTTCATATGTTTGGATAGATGTATGGACAGTCATAATAGGCCTATAATGTATATAACCCTTCATATTTAATGATTGTCCATTCATTTTTTGCTAATAGATCTAACTTTGATAGTCATAATACAGTCTTGTTGCAATCAACATCTCATCCTATGACTGTGTTATGACATCTATGACATTCATAAATGACATTTTCCTAGATATTACGATAATTTTGGTTGGGTATGATATATCCATGGGTTTTCGTAATTCAATGATGACCTCTAAAACCCTACAATAAAAAAACAAGCATTAGATCTAGATCTCAGATCATAAGATGTCAAATAATAATGAGAGACATGTTTTGCATGATTCGCATATCCTCATTTCACCTTCTATATGGTTTCCATGCTCTGCATATCCTCATTTCACCTTTCTACATTTTCTTTACACCCACCAATTGCATTTACTTGAAAGCTTCTAAAGCCTTATCAAAAAATCTATTTTTTGCATATCTTGCAATCATGGCCTTCCATGAGACTTCATTTTTTGAGCCATAATGTCAAACAATTCACGTTCCTTGTCTATGCTTCCACACTTTGCATACATGTCTACCAGGGTAGTTACAACTACAACATTTGACAAAATTTAGATATCCTTTATGCTTTGATGGATGTCCATCTACCCTATTCCAGATATTCTTTATGCATTCCATGAGATGGGATCTCTTTGAGGTGTACTGTCAAACAATTCACATGCCTTTGTATCTAGTGTTGAGTGTTGAATTACAAGAAGGCATAAATTGGAGAACACATTGGAGAACACCTTTGATTAATTCCCTAGAACACATTGGATCATGTGAGAACACCATAACAACCTAAGGAGAGTAGAGGAAAGACCTAGAAATAGAGATTACAATATAGCTTTTAGTTTAGTTTCATTTACTCGAAAGATTCTAGAAATGAAATTTTGCATTCCATACCTCGTGGGGTCGAATAAATTAAGCCAATATGTTGGGGTGGGTGGGGGAATGCTAGGGGAGGTGTATTTTTGGTGGTGAAGCCTCCTGGTAATTATCAGCTACATTAGATAGAGACAGTCTCTTAAGAGACCAGAGAAAAAATGTGTCAAACTTTAGACCGAAAAGTCTAACCATCGAGCTCTATGTGTATGCCTTGCATACTCATAAACTATATTTTCTTAAAAAATAGGCATAAATATAGATACTAGTATTTCTCCACTCACCAATTCAAAAAATTTTGATTCTTTACTATCTTTTAGACTATATGCCACTATCTTATATTTCACAAAAGGTACTAATTCATTTCCAATTGCAAGTGCATTCTCCATGTGTACACAAGTTCTCAAACATTGCAAACCACCACAACTATCACATGTTCCATCCAAACATGATGTCTTATAAAACCTTTGTCCATCTACTATTTGACAAAAAATACTTGAAATGAAATTTCTTGCCAATTTAGGTGGAGCCTGTATCATACACTCCTACAAAACATCGTTAGTATGCAAAGATACACATATTTGTCGATAAACATCATAGTGTATAGAAAATTCCATGTGAACTCTACAACAAGAAGTTGTGCATGTGTGAGTTATTTTGACATAAAACGGTTTTTCCATTTCAAAATACCTTTGACTCATTTGGATTTGAGGATAAGTAGCTACAAATTTGGAGAAAATTTGTGTTTGAGTCATATCTAAGAAATGCTTTGGATGTGGCTCACGATTTTGACAACCAATTATCCTTCTTATAGCATCCCTTTGATTAAGAGATACTATTGTGTTATTTCTCCAAAACTTCCCAGTTAGGGATTTTAAGGTTTCAACTATGTATTTATCTTTCCGTGGGAGTGTACCAGAAAATGCCCATAGTTCATTGTTATTTGGGTCTTCAATTCTTTAACGCCTCCCAACGGATTTCATCAATGTTTTTATATTTATCTTTAGTGCTTGACGTATTTTTCTTATCAAGTGAGATTTCTTTATTTGATTGCTCAAATAGTTCATGTAATGACACATTGTGTAGCATTACTATATTTGGTGTGTGAAGTGGAACTAATGCTTTGATGTGCACTATTACCACTTGATGTTCTTAGGCCAAGAATCTTCATGATTGACCTAAACTTAATATTTTTCATAATTTCAACAAGCAATTGACATCTTCCAGTTTCACTTACATTTTAAAAAAATGTCCCATATCTTACATTTCTTCTACAAGTATGATCAAGAATCTTATCAACCATTGGTTTTAGAATATTCTCATCAATTTCAATCAAAAAATTAGGCTTTTTACACAAAATTTTAGGAGGTTTTCTCAATGGAAAGCATGAATCACAAGATAATTTTTGGTCAGTCAACATTGGATCAATTGGTGTATCATCTATATTCATATTTGCAAATGCATCATCATTTTCAATTGGTGATTGAACATTTTCTACAATATCAATTTGAGATGGCATACCTTCAACTCCCACATTCAACTTCTTACATGCACAAAGTTTTTCATTTGTTCCCTTTGTTTCCCCAAATCTTTCTCTCTTGGATGCTTCATCATCCAATTCAATCAGAAAAGATGGTTGACCTTCATTTGTGGAGTTAAATTTCTTATTGTCATGAAGTTGTTTCATTCATTCTCATTTTCTTTACATTCTCAGCTTTGCGCTCCTTTGGTGTTAGAGTTTTTGGTCGTTTCCTTGGCATTGTATTGAATTCTATATCAATCTAAAACAATGGTCAAAAGAACACAAAAATATCTGATAAGTTATCAAGTTATAATACAAAACATGCACAGTTATAATGTTTCTTGTCAATGTAATATTAAAAACTAGTTATTTTATTCAATCAAGTGTTGCAATCCCTCAAAACATGAAAAAATAATTTCTAATATCAAACTTGAATTTAAAACATGTAATTGGAATCTTGTATATCTAAACAAGAACAAAAAGTGCACCAATTTTGTCAACCAATGATGGGAGAACCTGAAAAGCATCAAAAGTCTCTTTTAATGTCAAAAAAGCACAAAACAGAGCATGTGCACTAAAAATCATGTGATATGCCTTTTTGTAGGTCGTTAGTCATCATTTTAGATTGTTTATAACGTGAGTTTGTTTTAAACTAGATAAAATGTTGACTAGCATCCTCTCTTCTACTCTTTCACAAAATCTCTTTCTCTCTCCCAACTAAACAAAGAGAGGCAATTTAGTAAGAAAATTAATCTTGATAATGAGATTGACAGAGATAAAGAATGACAAATCTTAACATCAACTAATGGTGACACTAATCTCTACTTCAAATGATTCCAAAGGATAGATGAGGTTGGTGAAGTCTTTCCCCTTCAGAAAACTACGAAGGTTTTGTAGAGGAACTACTTCCTATGTTTCATGGGTTTTAGTGGTTCTTGGTAAGCATTAACAGATAGCATAGAACTACTTGTGTGATCCCAAGAGGCACATTAGCCTTTATGGACCAACTCATTGGCACATGCCAAGAAGTCATGAATGGGTAAATGCATATAGTGTGGAGTGATGTTGGTCTTATAATTAAATGAGATAGAAAGGGGCTCGATGAGGGATAAATTCATGGATGGCGAAACTTAGATAAGGGAGTTGGGTTCTAATTTAGGGGTACTTACTGATTGGGGTACTCATAGCTCAATTATAGTTGCTACAAAAGTAACCCTTGTGAGGCAAGTTTTAGGTCATATGGCACTTTCTTCTCCTTACAACTCTAGAGATGATTGGTTGTGTTGTTGTTGGTTTTGCCTCTGGGTTTAGAGTCAAAGGATGGTTCCTTGCATTTTTAAGGACCCAACCAAGAAGTCATTACACTTGAGCCTCAACCTCTTATATTGTGACTAGAATGAGTTGTTCCAAGTTTTCTAAATAGAATAGAAGATGTGACCAAAGGGGTATAGATTCAATTATTGGTTGCATAATATAAGGGATGAGGCATCCCTTCAAAATGAACTAGGTCATAAGAAAATCTTAGTTGAACTAGTTTTGTTATACCTAGTTGTGATTTCCAAGATTAGAACTTGGTGTGAAGCCTACACCATGATGTGTGTATTAGAGGCATATTTTTCCTAGAGTTCCTTATATAGTTCTTCATCAACTATTGTTGGTTTACAAATTTATGCCCCTGCCTTGAATGTGCCTCATGCATAGTTAGTAAGTGTGATGCCGCGTGCTCCAATCCTGTAGGTGTCTCTAGTGCATTGATGTGTAGAGTTGAGAACCCTTATGCTTCTTCTTCTTTGGCCTACTAATCAAAGAGGTGATTGATATCTTCATCCATGACATGTTCATAGATAAGATTCATTATTATTTTATTTTGCACTGGTAACACTACCATTCTTGAATATTTGTATTAGACCAGGTCATTATTTCCTTAGCTCAATCTTCTTAGTGTGAAGCATATGATCAAATTTATTGCCCAAGTTGTAGTCTTATTTCATCTTGTAGAAGTGGAAGTGCTAACCTCTAAAAGATGATTATATTTTATTGATTGAGTCACAAGAATGACCCCTATCTTGTTTTCACATCTAGTGTTAGTTGTTAAGGCTAGTCTTGGAAATTGGATCATCTTCCATAAAGCTGTGGAGAGATTCGATTTCTAGTTGGCTTTAGTTCAAGAAAACTCTTTCCCACCTTGATATTGGAATTTTTGTATGAATCATTTCTCTACAAATCACCATTCGATTTAGAGGAGAGATTGGAGAGCATGTCCTAGAAGAAATAACTATATAATTACATTTCAACACAAGTGAAAGGAGGAACTTGATATTAGGCTCCTATAAATCATAACCCTCTTAATGTTGGTGTCAAACTCATGGTCTAGGATGTCATACTATCAAATAAGATCTATTGTAACTATGCATGTAGTGCAGTAAATATGTAATCAAGTGATGGTCCAAGAGAATCCCTAGACTCAAATCTCCATGTGGTTTGTGACTAGGAGGGACAAATTAAACCTTGTATTTACATGGGAGAGTCTCTTTCTATCCATCCTCTATCTCTCTATCTCTATCCTCCCTCTATCTAGCTATCTCTTTCTATCCCTCTCTCTCTCCATCCCTCTACCTCTCAATCTCTCTCCCTATGTCTCTAGACATCTCGTCATCTCTTTCCCTATCTCTATCTCTCCCCATATCCCTATCTATTAATCTATTCTTCTCTACCTTTCTCTCTCTATCTCTATATCTTTCCCTCACTCTCTATCTCCTTATATCTCCCCTTCATCTATCTCTATCTCCCTCTATAGATCCATTTGTCTATCTCAAACCTCCTCTCTCTCCCTCTCCATGTCTCTATCTCCATCTATCCCTCTCTATCTCTCTATCTGCCCCTCTTTCTATATTTTTCCCTCTCTCTATCTCTTTATATCTCCCCCTCTCTCCCTCTCCCTCTCCCTCTCTGTCTCTCTCTCTAACACTATCTGCCTATCTATCTCTATATCTATCTCCCTCTATCTTGCTCTCTATCAACCCCTTGGTGCATGAGGGAGATAGATATAGAGATAGAGTGGCAGATAGAGTTAGAGAGAGGGAGGATAGAGAAATAAAGAGATAAATGGAGATAGAGAGAGGTAGAGAGAGCTCATAGAGATTAGAGTTAAATAGAGGGAGACATAGAAAATGGGAGGGGAGAGGGAGAAATAGAGAGAGATAGAAAGAAGGAGACATGGAGAGATAGAGAAAGACAAGGATAGGGATAGGGGAGGGAGAGAGGGAGAGAGGGGGTGATAGAAAGATATGGACAGATGGACAGATAGAGTTAGAGAGAGGGGAGAGATAAGGAGATAGAGAGTGAGGGAGACATAGAGAGGGGATGTTATAGAGATAGAGGGAGAGGTAGAGAGGGATAGATTAATAGATAGGGTTATGGGGATAGATAGAGATAGGGAAAGAGATGAAGATAGATCTAGAGACATAGAGAGAGAGAGTTTTAACTTCTTTAAAACACACTTGCATTATAACACAAGAAAAATTTTGATTGCTTTAGGAAATTCCAACCCTAAGGATTAGATTTTCCTTGGGCATCCAATCCAAAGGGTAAGAGGTACCTTTTAGACACCAAGGACGTGTTTTCAACAAAACTTAGAAAATTCAACCAAACACCATGCGTGCTCTCCATCAGGTTTACACATTTTTCAATGTCAATATGAAAAAATGCTGAGATGATTCCAATTTTTTTATTAGCTTTCTAACCATGTATTTTTTCAAAAATATGATAACATTAAGGTTTCCACCTTCAATTTCTTTTGCTAATGTGTTCTTTTTTTCAGAAAACCTATGTCTAGTATTTCTGGTGTCATTTTTTACACATTTATCAAATTTTGAAACAAATTAAATTTTTAGATTCTAGACTCTATTCTATACACATTAAAAAAAATTGATTTTTGATAACTTTTCAAAAAATTTAGGGGGGAGTAGGCTCAAATTTTTATTTTTCAGGATGTGTCCACTTTGAAAATTCATAAAAAATCATATATTCATTAAAAAATTAACAGAAAAACTAGACATAAACTACATGGTGTTAGCTAATTTTCCATTGAAGCGATTTGTCAAATACTTTAAAAAATTGACATTTAGGGGGAGCACACTAGACACTATGTTATGTTTTTTTGACAAAAATATGAGCACTGTGTGTTCCCCCTATTTGAACCTCTTAATCTCCACCATTTTTTTTAAAAAATAGTAGTTTCGAAACTAGATTCAAGGCACTATAATACTTTGTATCACATCTTCTAATTTGATCATGGCTATCTTCAATTTCTCAGTCGAGATTAGTTTTTACTGATTTTAGAAAAAAAGTGGCCACTTTTGACCCCCTTTTGGTCCCCCATTTCCATGCACTTACCCTAGGGCAAGGATGGAAGATTCTAGGGCGTATCCTTATTTGAACAATTGAGATTAAGAGGTGTAGCTTGAATTGGATGGTTAGGATTAAAAGCTAGTTTGACTTTTGGGATAAGGATAAGGACAAAATAGGAGATAATTGATTAAATAATGTGTAGCTTGAATTGGATGGTTAGGATTAAAAG
Source organism: Cunninghamia lanceolata (assembly GCA_027924645.1). NCBI lineage: Eukaryota > Viridiplantae > Streptophyta > Pinopsida > Cupressales > Cupressaceae > Cunninghamia > Cunninghamia lanceolata. The sequence goes on from BSBN01000471.1 coordinate 2,384,917, forward strand.
CTAGTTTGACTTTTGGGATAAGGATAAGGACAAAATAGGAGATAATTGATTAAATAATTTTATTATTTAATCAATTATGAGAGACAAAGACATGGGAGGATAAATTAATTAAATAAATAAGATTTATTTAATTAATTTTGGCTAAGAGGGATAACTGATAAATTTAATTACATAAATATGATTTATTTAATTAAATTGGGTAATAAGATAAAATGTATTAATTAAATAAATAAATATGATTTATTTAATTAATTTTTGGATAAAGGGAGACCTAGGACAAATGTGTTGCAAGGTGATGTCGACAAGGTCGAAAGTGGGTTAGGAGGTGTCAAAAGTGATGTGAGATATGTCGCTAGGACATGGTCAGTTTTAGGTGTCTACATTTTACCCCTCTTTGAGATGGTGTTGCGACCAAGGGAAGTAACATCATTTCAAAGAAAGATAAAACATAGTGTTGGGTTGGAAAAGGATGATGATGCCCCATCCACTTAGATGAGTGGCGAGGAGAAATGATAGAGAGATCGTATGCCCCTCGATAGGATAGGCAGGTTAGAAGAATAGGGGTATGCTCTCGAAATGGATGAAATGTATTGGTTAAGAAGATGGAGGAAAGATAAGGAGTGGATGAAATGGATGAATGATATGTTATGCTGCATTGGGTGAGAAATCATATAGTTTGATATAGCACTAGACATTATGCACCAAGGTATAAAGACCATGGTGACAATGTTTCTCGTGTTTAAAGCATTGACTCAAAAAAGATAAAGGTCACAAGAAAACATATACCATTGGGCACCATGATATGGAAGACCATGATGTGGTGGTGACAATATGCTTAAAGGACTAATACAAATGCAAAATAAAATGATAACACGCTCAAGAAAGCAATCAAGCATGCACAAATGATAAAAATATAAACAAGGTTGTTGCCCCTGTCAATCTGAAAACTGATGATGGATTGGTTGGATGATTAGGATTGGCTAGTGTTGTTGGCCTTGTGAATCAACACCAGGATGGACAAATAGATTGATTTCTATACTTCAAATAGGCTTATGTTCTTAAGAAAAAGTTGATTGGATTGATGATGATGATGATCAGGTTTGCAGCAAGGCTAGGAACAAAACCATTGGATACTTTTGGATGACTGGGATAAATTGCTTGGCTATATTGGCATGGATTAAGGCTGGCTTGCACTTTGATTTATTGCTTGTATTTTTGGTAGGTTTTTTTATTTTTTTGGATTTTGGATATGCTTTGATGGGTGATTGCATTACATTAAATTTGGATAGCCTATGTGCTAGATAACAATGACAAGGGAAAACCAAGTCTAAAGGCAAGGATGAATGTAGGATTGGATGGGAGGATAAAAGGATTGGCGATAATGTATGGGATGGATGGATGATTTATAATGGATGGATGGAGGGATTTAGGATGGATCTCCAAGGACTGTGTTTTATAGGAATAACATGTCCCACTCTAGCTATTATACTTAGGACTTTGAATGACAATGATTATGAGGATATGATGATAGGAGTTGTTGAGTCCCAAAATAACTACAATGCTAAACCGTAAAACATTCCCAAATCACCTGGGCCAGGGATGGTCAATCTAGATGAATGGAAGAGCTTTATCAACAAGTTCAAGGTGATTTTGGGCAACCTATAGGAGTGGGTTAACTCCTCTGCACTTCAGGCTCAGCTTAAGCCTAGGAGGGATATTTCAAGGGGTATACTTGAACAAGCATTAGGTTCAAACCAGATGAACAACTAAAAATAATAGGACAACCAAACCCAAACTACCTTTTAGGCCCCAAAGACTATCTCTGGACCTAGAATAATTGGTTGTCATTAATAAACACTATATAGTTGATAAAAGGGCACTCCCATTGACAATGGAAGGTGCAGGTATGCTTGTTTGCAAGACATACAAATTAATTACTTTATTCACACATGATAAATTTGTTCTGACTTTTATGAGTGTGGGTGATCATGGAAACCTTCAGATCGGTGCCTAATATATATTGGGTTATGGAGTCCACAATCCAACAGAAGGAAGAAAACAACAAGAGAAATGAAACATGCACTTTCAGGATATTCAGATGCAAGAAAAACAATAATCAATGAATAATATGCTTCGTAATCCTTTATCAATATACAATCAATCATCTATAACCATAAAAGAGATCATCACATAGCATGTAATGTTTTAAGAATCTGTCCATTCATCTAATCAATGGTTACAGTCATACCATGAAGTGTGGCAACAGGAAACCCTAAAAGACACATAGAATTTCCTTGAAAGATTACATAAGAAGGAGAAATTCATATACTGATAGCTATAATAAATATGATAAACCTTTCATAACCTGTGTCTTCACTGTTGGAGAACTACAACTTTTCTGCTATTTGAAACCCTAGAGAGCTCTACACTTGTTTGCCTAAAAATACCCAAAAGACCAACCCTTTTTTACATCTTACATTCATGCATATATAGCATCTGATTCTAATTGACCTAATTAGGTTACAACAAATTTCCCTAAGGGCCACATCAAAAAATATATTACCTAGAAGGGACGTTTAACTTCCAGAAATAACTATAAAAATATCTAGGATCTAGAAGCAGATGAAAGATATTTTCTACCTTAATGCACACAACCAGTTTGTTAATCTACAACCATAAATACAATAAATATCTGAGAAGGAAGGGGTAGCTAAAAGGCATAGCATCTGCATTGATGGCATATGAGACACATCCCTTCAAACTCATCAAGCAAAGCCTTTACAACACTTTAAATCTCGAACCCCTGAGTCTCTGTGTCTTCATCGGCTCTGAATCCTTTGAAAAATCGGCCCCTGTAATGCCGCCTGGCCAAATTCATGCATCTTCCTACCTTCTAGATGTCATAAATTCCCTTTTGAATTTTAGCCATAGATAAATCTACCTTTAAAATCAACGGCCACCAAAATTCCCTTTTGATTTCACATTGAAGAAGAGCACCAAAGATTATGCTTACATGGTAGTATATCACGGTCACGCAGTAGGAAGTGGACCACCTTCATTTGGCTCCGTGCGAGTGTGTGAAGCCCTCCATATGGATATTTATTACTCAAGACCTTTTCCTTTCTCAGGGAACATGCCACATGTCATCATTTCATAGCCACATAGTGAATCTTTCATGTAGACAAGATTCCCCTGCGACATTGCGCTACCGTCTGATCCCTGTTGGTCCCACTTCTTCACTGCATTCTTTGACTCCTAGCACATTCTACTTTAGTCAACTGGGTCATCGACCATATGGCCAAAGGCCATGACATACTTTACAACTATTCTTATCTCACATTTGTGCGGTGGATCTTCGGCTATGACAAGATTCCTCTGCACCTTTGTGCTACCATTAGATCTTCCATTTGTTGTAGCTCACTTTTCTACCCAAAACCTGGCAATACCTCCTTCATTGATTTGGAATCTTTGATCCTATGGATGTAAGCCCAAGCGTGCTCGCCAGTTGTCTACATTTTACATCCCTACAGTGGGATGATGATGTCACCTTCAATGGTCTATGGGCTTGTGACATCTTGCCATGTGGCACTTTCGGCCCCTACAAAGACTAACGACTTAGGATTTTATAAAGAACATGACTTCGACGGGCTAGAGCAGGTAAATACTAGGACTCAGGGCCGGTCATTTTATGACATATAAGGGTCAAAGTTACAACTTATATGATTGGTAACCTAGGCTAGATAGTCAACATCAGATTATAAGATAAAGTAAAATGATGACTATAAGACCTAGGACTTAAAAGGGGAAATAAGGAAAATAGGAACCTTTGGAAACTTAGGACTCAACCAATTTTTGGGCTTTTCCACCTGGCATTTCAAATGGAAAAGACATGAACACCTATGAGATATGTCTGTGATCAGTTATAAGCTATAGGTTCAAGTGGGAATATGAACGAGACATGAGGAGCAAAACAAGGCATTTTGGGGACTAATTTTTTTTAGGTGTCAACAAGAGTAGTTTGAAAAGATTAGGTACATCAAGAGACATCGAAAGCATTTTTCAATATTTTGCGTATCAAAGTAGGAAGAGAAGGATGAGTTGGTGCAATGGGATCGATCTGTGGATACAATGGATAAGGATGGATAAGATAGGAAGTGAAATTATAGGATAGGAATGATGAGACAACTTGTCCCCATGTGCAAGGTACATAGACAATTGATCTACACGACACCTGTTTGCTAGGTTTTCATCATGGTACTTATCCAAGGTGCCACTGAGGTGGTTTTCACCATTGGATGAAGGATTTATCTTTACTATTTTGAATTTATTTTTGACATTTTTTTATTTTTTTCTATTTAGATGGGATGGGTGGATGGGGGGAAAGAGATATTTGGATGGAGGATGGGGACTCAAGTGTCTATTTCCAAGAGGAGGTGATAATGTCCCATATTGGATAGTTTATGCACATGGACCATGTCAAGTGTCATTATGCACATGGATGTTGGTAGATGATTAGATGATATGTATAGAGGAAAGTGGATTATGATATGGATTATGGAGATAGTAGATTATGATGTGGATTGTGGATGGATGGATTATGAAAAAGCATGGACTGTAAAGATATGATGGGAGATATATGTGGGATAGGGGAGATAAGATGGGATAATGGAGGTATGTGGGAATATCATGGTGTCAAGGGAAACCAAGACCAATATTTACACACATTGTAATAGATGTTGAAGGTTATACTTGGGATGGGGAGTTGGGAGTAATGGGGATTTTTTATTATAGGATCAGGATGATGGATTTTGGGATTGCCAATTTAAGGATTTAGGGACCCAAATGGTCATAGGATTCTTAGGATTATTTTATTGGGAGCAAGATTTTTGGGGTTTTTGAGATTTGGATGCTTCATCTAGATTAATTGCTTTTTTCCTAGTGACCTGGACCATTTTTAGTTTTGCTTTTGGGGGTGTGACCATTGTAACCTTTGGGATTTTTGATTTGGTTTTGATTTTTGGTGTTGATGCCTTATGACATGATAATCTTGAGGCTTTTTTGATTTAGGTAAGAAGGCATCCAAATGATTAGTTTGGGGTCCCGTGGATTTTTTATAGCTTCATTTTTGGACGATGTGTGCATTTGTTGGTCATGATTTAGGATTTTTGAGGATCTAAGGGAGCAAGATGTATGGATGGAGGGATTAGTGGAATTATGGATGAAGGGATGAGGGGAGTTTAGGATGGGGATATTAGGAGTTGGGAGGAGTGGAGGTAAAGTGGATGGAGGGAGATGTATGGTCACATGCTTTTGAGATTTGTATGACGATGGAGGAGGGATGGCGACATATGATTCGGAGGTGTGATGAGGTGTACTAGGTTTGGGATTGGAAAAAGTGGATTTAGGAGGTGTGTGGGTGGTACCAACAAGTGTTTATTATTTTCCATGGGATATGTAACCAAGGCCATGCAATCGTGGATGGATTTGGACATGGATGGGCTCCAAGATACCTTGTTCAAGAAGGCCTAAATCTTTGCCTCGATAATTCATGTTTTAGAGCATGTGATGTGCTATGGGATGTTTTTTGTTTTGGAAAAACATGTGAGTCTATTATTATATGGGGGAGGATGGGTGGTGAATATAAGTTATTCCTATCCTACGAGAGAACCACCATGGATGTAGGTAGCGAGACCAAGAGGATAAAATGATGGATTTGGAATAGGTTTGATAGGGGATGATGGAGGATCGATGAGGGATGGATTTAGGATGGGATTAATAGGAGATGGTGTGGGATCAAGAATGGAATGAGTTGGGATGCTTGGATCTTGATTAAAACACTATGCTCATTAGTATGTGGTGTGATAGGATCAAAGTTATTTGTTAGATTATCTATGTTTTCTTGGGGACCAAGTGTCTCATCATGGGAAGTAGATATTGTGGGATAATGGATAGGGACAATTGGATGATGGATAGGGGTAGTTTAGGTTTCTTGATCATGAGTAATTATGGGATCATGGATGGGATTAGATGGGATAGGTTGATCACAAGATGGGAGAGGATCAGGGATAGGATTAGATGGGATATTTGGATAGTCATTAGGATGGGGGGTTGGTGTTTCCACATGATTGTGACTAGTATCATGACATAGCTCTTGGGTTTGGATGGAAATGGAAGTTTCTTGGATGGACTAAATAAGCTTTGGATGTTCGACAACATGGATATATGATGGAGTTTGACTTGGACTTGTGGTAAGAGACTCTTCAATGGGATGTATAGGCATAGGATTGGATGATGGTGTTGGAACTTGGTAGACATGTTGCTAGGAAGTTGTTGTCCATAATTGATGGGCTTAGGCATGCTTAAGCTAAAGGGGGATGACATAGAATGAGTGGATATGATGGATCCATAGGTTTTCTTTTGCTTTTGGATTTTGCACATAGTCTTTGGAGAAGGTCCTTCATGGATTAATTGGTCGATGGATTAGTGCTTGGAAGGTTTGATGGAGGATTAGATGGTGGATGGACTGTCACACCCACCCTTATGATTACCATAGGAATGGACTTGAACAAAAAAGACTAATTTTTTTTAATTTTCTAAAACTAACTACTTGTGGAAAATAACTCAACAAACAATTTTCAAAAGATCATATTACCTAATTATTTTATGAAACTCCTGTTGGTTTTTCTTCTGAATCAGCATTAGGGTTTGCCAGTTCTAATGCACAAGCAGATTCAACCAACTAAATACAGGAGGTTGCGTGAGCTCCTCCCCTTCACTTCTGGTTCTGCCACACCAAGGGGGTGTCCCTATTTGATAAAAGTATGACCTTGACTAGCTCAATGACAGAAGGATATAACTTAAAAGCAACACGCAGAATACTCTCATGTAAGGACCAAGATTTGTGTAACAAATCACAAGGTTGGCAACATTCTTGGACATATGTGTCTGGTTAGGGATGAGAGCATGCAAGGGTTTCCTACTCCTAATCCTACAACTAACAAGTGGAAGGATGAAATGGTTTGAAATGATATTTGGAGTTATGGGACTTTCCTAGACCCATTGAACAGACAGATTCCCAAACTAGTGCCTTATCTGGGCAGCAGAGTCATATCTAAGAATGTAAATGTCTCCCCATGACAACACTCATTCATATCCAAAGGACCTGAGAAGAATGCTACTGCCTAACAGCAACATGTCCAAGAAAGAGTATTACTAATGATCATACTTAACAGATCCTATGATTCAATCTATTTTCCTTTGTATCTGATCAAAAGCCTATTTAACCACTCCTTGAGTAGATGCAAAAAATTAGACACACAGTATGCATACACTGAAAAACTTGGAAGTCCTTGACAACTTTGTTTGAAAGAAAAACAAATGACATACAGGAGACAATCAGAAACAATACACACACCAAGTGTTTTTCATTTAAAATCAATCTGCATAGAAAATCATCATAGAGAGAATTATCATTTACAAGACAAGATAGACTGGTACACAGACCAAGGACTAAATCTGTAGCAAAAAATACCTTTCAAAATGTGAACACCTTATGTTCAAAGTCAGAGCAGAAAGCCCAAAAAAAAACTCCAACCTCTAAAAAGTAACACAACCAGACCATTTATACAGAACCGTGTACATTCAGCAATTAATTACATGGCCAAAAGTTAAAAAATACCAGATACATCCATTAGAGGGAATGGTGCTCAGAAGTTATTAATGCAACAGACAGGGGAGACCTCGAGCCCTATGCCGCCATCTGGGAGTCTTCATTCACAATCAGGCAGTTTAATCACTTGTACCGTCACCCATACCCCTGCACTATCGCCATTGATGGCTCAACAACCCGCAACCACCAAGAAAACTGCCGCAGCGATCAAAATGGAGCTTCCCGCCAAAATGTGTTTTACTGAAGTTTCAAATATGCAGGAAGAATAGTCCCACATGCACGGTGAGGAGACCACTTTATTAATTTATAAACACGGTCGCACGCAAAATAAGCGTCGAGTACTTTTGCCACGCTCGACGCACGCCTCTCAGCCCATCGCCAAGACCCAAACCATCGGCCTACCCCAAAAATCTCTTGCCGACCTCAATGGTCTCATCGACGCCACTGTTACGCCGTTAGCGATTAACAATCTGCCTTCCTCCTCCGTCGGTGTGACCTACGCCATCGGAGCAACATCCCAAACCTACGCTGACAGCTATCATTACGCCGATGACCACCAAAACATAGTCAAGTCATCTCCTCAGCGAGACATTACCCATCAGAGCAACAAGAAACTCCTTGGCCGATAACACCGCTCATGCCGATAGACACTGGCCTCCCCCTCCATCGGTGTGACATACACCATCGAGCTAGCACTTGCATACACCTCTGATACACCATGTCACAGTGATGCCACCCGATCGGCAGGAAAATAACCATCGGAACAACAAAAATTACGCTCACCGATCGCATCGATCATGCCGATATAGCCTGCGCAACCCCTTGTTGGTGAGACCAACCCCATCAGCCAACTTGAAACTCCTCTGGCCGACCTCAATAGTCTCGCTTATACACCAACAAGCTACACTCTGCTCCTCCGTCGGCCAGACATACACCGATGACTCCTCATCGGCCAAACATATGCCGTCGGCCCAACACTTGCCCGCTCACCCGATAGTCAATGTCGTGCCGATGGCACATCAATCCAAACTCCATCAGGAAGACCCAATGCATCAGTGAACCAATCGTCTGCCAGGCCGATATGCAAACTCTTGCCGATGAACAACTGAAAAACCCTCATCGGCCTGACCAACACCGTCGGTGGAACAAAAATTTCCCTCACCGATAGGCAAAAGTCTTGGCGATATACAAAGAACACACCATCTACCTGATATGATCGCTGAGACATAAGCGACCTCACACCGATGGACAAAACATGATGACCCCTTGCTCAAGAAAGATGATGTGGATGCTGCAAAACACTGAAGGGATGCCAAAACTTGGAACTTTTTTGGATTTTTTGGGAAGTTGCCTGCATGAAAATTTGCGTGAAAACTGACAGTCAATTCAGGCACCAACAACTCCTATATGGTACTTATTTGCACAACTAGAGAAAGAAAGATCTTAAGTTAATCATAACATTATCAAGACAATTTACTACATTGAACTAAATAAAATAAAGAATCAAATCAATACAACAATTTGATTTAGAATTACAAACACTTCATCAAATTGAAATATAATCATATTCATTAAAACACAATTACAATAAATAATCACAAGGAATCTATTTTCTAATTTTCATTCTAACATACAAAACTAATTTTCTCTTCTAACAAAATCAAAGAATTACTAATTCTACTAATTTACCATTTTCATAACATTCAAATCTACTAGGTAGAGTATTTAACAGCATAGGTAAACTTATTGAGTTTATATATATATATATATATATCTAAAAGTATACATATATAAATTTGAAAGCATATACGTATTCTTCTTGCTTTAAAAATAATTACATTTATAATGAAATGATGACAAGTGTGTGTGTGTATATATATATGTATACACACACACACACATATATTTACAAAAGGATCGCCTTTGATGACAAAATTATATATATGTATGTATGTATTATATATATATAGATATATATATGTATACACGATATCATCTATATATCAAATAATAATCAAATGACAATTTTGTTATGTAAGGAAAGGGCTTGGCAAAGCCTTTGGCAAGCTTGGCTTAGCCGACACCTTGCCACAGGCTACCAACCATGGGACCCGTGGCTCCCACGGCTACTAAGGAAACCATGGTAGCCATGGAAGCTCCACAGCTTCCATGAAGCCTTAGGGCTTAAAACAAATTAAATCAACACTATTCTATTTTATAAAACAAAATAATAACCCTCATCATATCAATAAATGACAACAGTAATAAAAATATACTTCTATGCAGAACAACGATTTCTTAACAATTATTAAATTGATACAAACATATCAAAATTACATAGAAAAAATAACTAGATCAATATAGTATAAATTTACAATAATTGTTCATAATTGAAACACAGTTTGTATGCCCAAACCAAGAAGTATGCTAAACACAGAGGTATTTTCCAGCCTCTGTACAGAGATAAACAAAGATTAAATATAACAAATTCTCTCTTGAACAATTAGATTTATTGAGAGTATTCCTTTACAATAAAATTGTCAATGAAACAGATACATAATGGATTAAATTTTCCATTTATACAGAGCATACAAGCTCAACCCAAAACACCACAACCACCCCATCCACCATTATGCACAATGTCCATCAAATTTCCCCAAGAGAGCCTCCAGGCCTCTCTCTACCCCACACAAGGGAGGCTCTCTCCCCTTAGGTGAGATCCACTCCCTATACTACCCAAACCCCAACAACACAAAACCATAAATACCAAACAATTTTCAGATTTAACAAATTCTTCCATACCCGCAGATCACATACAAAACAAAAGAAAAATAAAAAATGTAAAACCATACCTTGGTTGTCCAAGTTAGGAGCAGCCTAAAATATGGGATCTAATTCAACAACAAATCCTTTCTAGTAAAACTTTATGCTCCTTCATACTCTTCACCAAATTTCTTCTACAACAAGCCAAATTCAGTTTCTTCCTTTCAGCCCAAAAAGAGAGAAAACCATCCACGCACGAATATCCCCCAAAAGAATGAAATTCCAATAAAAATAAATATGCCCAACTCCTCACCTCCAACTTCCCAAATGGAAGTTTAAAAGAAACAATAAATCTCTTTAACTTCCTCCAACTCAAAAATCAACCACAATAACAAATATAAATGAATAAAACTCATTTAACCCTCTAACACCATCACAATAAGGAAAAACAATAATCCACATAAATAATTAATTAAATCAAAAATACAAGATATTTAACCCAAATAACTCCTGCCACACAAGGAAATGCCTTTTTATCCCCTTATAGGTTAGGCATGAATAACAAAAATCAAATAACAATAGGTATCTTGAGAATGTATCTAAACTAAAAGGATTTGGGCTGCCCACCTGCAAAACTCAACTTTGAACATCAGTATATCATGGAATAGATAGCTGAAGAAACATATAAATAAATGTTAAATTTCTAGAATTTCTACGAATAAAAGAATAATTAATTAAATTTTATAATTAATAAAGACAACATTCATTTTTGCGAAATTAACATTTGAATCCACAATTATATAAATCACATAATTAAAAGAATTTAATTAAATTAAATCATCTAATACTAACTATAATCCAAAATAATATCCACACACACACACAAATATCTATCTAAACACTAATGTCCATGGTCCTATGAAGACAGTATAAACCATATACACACAATACTCAATAACACAAACATAAACAAAGTATCTGAATAGTAGTCTCAATATTAGGGCTAACTAGGCCTCACATCCTCCCCCTTTAGAATTAGGCTTCCTCCTCGAAGCCCTCAAAGAGGTAAGGAAATAAAGACCTCATCTGAGTTGTGTCCTCCCAAGTCACAATATCCTCATCGTAGTGGTCCCATTGGACCCTGACCTAATCCAATTGTCACCCTCACAGTATCAACATTTGATGATCCAATATGCGAATGTGATCCAGAGTTAACTACCCCTCCTACACCTATAGAGCATCCCACTCTAGAAAATGAGATATGTCAGGTACATACTTCATAAGAACAGAAACATGAAACACGTAGTGGATACAAGATAGACTGGATGGCAATGCTAAGCGGTAGGCAATGGAACAATCCTCTCTAGAATCTCGAATGGACAAACAAAACTCGATGCCAACTTAGAGCCCTTTCCATATTGAATAAAACTCTTATGTGGGAGAATGTACAAGAACACTCTATCCCCAACCTAAAACTCTCTATCCATCCTCTTAGCATCAACATACTGCTTCTGTCAATCTTGCGCTCTCTGCAACTACTCACGAATTTGGATCACCTACCTCCATCTCATGAACTAACTCAGGTCCTACTTCAACTCAATCCTCAATTCAATCCCAACTCAGTGGTGTCATACAGTTTCTACCATACAAAGGTTTAAAAGGAGCCATGCCAAGCAAACTGTGATGCCCATTATTATAGGCAAACTCTACCAGGTACAAATAATCCTCCCAATGGGATTACTAATCCATGACGTACATCCTAAGCATATCCTCTAGTACCTGGTTCACCCTTTCTGGTCTGCCTATCTATCTTTAGATGATAGGTTGTGTTGAAGTTAAGCTAAGTACCCAAAGCTTGTTATAGGGCAGTCCCAAAGGAAGAAGTGAAAATTAGATCTCTGTTAGATATGATCCTCCTCATAACACCATGAAGTCTAACAATGTTGTTCAAGAAGACCTTGGCCACAGAAGTAACATTATATGAGGAAATCATTAGAGAGAAATGTGCCACCTTAGTTAACTTCTCCTCAGTCACCATGATAGAATCATGTTTCCAAGTATTTATATGAAGACCTGCAATGAAATCCATAGAGATGATGTCCCACTTCCATTTTGGAATAGCATGAAGATACAACAATCTAACTAGATGCCGATGTTTGGCTTTCACCCTTTGACACTCAAGACAATAGGAAACAAAATATGCTATATCTTTCTGCATACCAGCCCAAAAATAGAGTTTCTAAAGATCTACATAAATTTTCTTCACTCTCGGATGTGCTGCATAGGGTGCTTTATGAGCTTCTGCAAGAACAAACTCTCTGAGATTCCCCAAGGAAGGTACATAGATACAACCAATGGATTAGGATTAGGAAGAGTGGAGGGAGATTGTGGTGGAGGGATTGGATGTATTGGAGGGATTGATGAATTGAGAGGTGGAGGGATTTTAGTCAAATGTTGTTTGTTGGGACTAGAAAAAATCTCACATTTTCTAGCTTCCATTAGTTTATACAACCACTATGTAACTCTATGATCAAAATAAATTACCACAATTTGTGTGACAAGGTCCATATTATGACCTCTATTAACCAATAATCCCAATTCCTTCATTATGGTAGATAAAAACCTCAGATTAATCAATTTTGGCAAGACCCTAGTCATATTTCCCTGATCCATGAACCATATATCTATACAAAACACATTTTGTCCATAATCAGGAAGATACAGATGAAGTCTCACCGATGAGTATTCAAAAACAACACAAGTTGAAGTATCAGTGAGAGCAGAAGGATCGAGATGAAGCTCTCATGTCCCCCTGAGCTCATTAGTCATGGCGATGAATGGTTTTCGGTGAGAAAAAGACATTTTTATTCCAATATAGTAAATGCAATAATCCTATCGGAGAAACATTGATGATTGGGTGAAGTCTTTTAAGTCCTTCTGACTACATAAGTTACTCTGATGATTGAAACTACCAATGATATCAATGAAACTCTTGCCGATAGAACATAAATTTCGGAAAGACTAACACTATTGGAGTGGACCTTATAGATCTCACCGACGATGAAAGCTACTCTGATAAAAAGGAACTTGAGAGCTATTTCGGGGAGACTTATCCCGATGGGTAAAACAAAAGATAAAAACATATCAAAGAAACTCAAAACATCGGGACCACATGATAGCCTCATAGTGATGGTTCCAGTCAAGCCAATGATAATGCAAACACTCACTCCTGCGTCAAGTAAGCCTTGTAATGTCTCCCTGAAGCGTTGGAAATCAAAGGAAAAGGGGTTAAATCTATCGATAGGAGGATTAAAGGGTCTTCCCAACAGTGATATACCATATCAAAAGGACATTTGGTTGGTCATAGCGATTAAGTTATGAAACATATAAGTAAAAATGGTGCCAGATGAAGCATACAGATTGGCATAAAGTCAATAATGTCTCACTGACAATAAACGTTGTATCAATTTGACATTTTGAATTTCAAAAAACTTGCCACATTAATTCACAAGAGAAGACATTAATAGCGACCTGAATAAAATCCCCTGTAAAAACATTCCAAATCAAAGCAATTGAAACTAGAAGGGATTTTCTAGAGGCACGCCGAAAGCACAGGGATAAAACAAAGCACGAAAGGATTCAACAATCTCTGCAACCACAGGTAAGCACATAAACTCCTTTGCGATTGATAAATTGAAGTCTGTCTCTATTATTCTGGGTAGGGTTAGAATGGAGACACCCACACAAATGAAGGCTAGAAAACAATAAGCGGAAACAAGTAAAGCTAAGAAATAGAAAAATGAGAAGGGACAAGAAGAGAAGGTGAAAGAGCGAAAACTAAACCAAGACCTCATAGATCAATTACCCAAAAGGTCCGCACAACTTAGGGCTGATGTAGAGAAATTAGAAGATAAATGTAAACACATTGGCAATAAATGGACACCCATCCGTGGGTATGAATTGTTTAAGTTTCATTACAATAGAAGAATTAGGAGTGCACCTGTTTGCAACCCTTGGAACTTCAATTTGGGGAAATTAGTTGTGCTAGATGTGTTTGAAAACATAGATCTCCTAAAACTATTAGCCACCCACTACAATCAGAATCTTAAGGCTATATGCAACCCGTAGGGTGAGCCTTTTATACATTTGTCAAAAAATGCAATGTGTGAAGTATTTAATTTAGACGACCTGTGCAATGAACCCATAATATATGAGGACTTGGAAAAGGAGTATTGGAGGATGGATACCACCTACAAAGGGTGGAGACTGCCACTTCACAAGCCTAGGGTAGAAGGAAGCACAGTGCCCCTTGAGGACAATGATGGGCCTCCATTTCACATTGATTTGTTTGAACCATATATGAAATACACCTACTATTCGATTGGCTAGGTCTTAGGATCAAAAGTTTCTGAATTCATGACAATTGGACCAACGGTGATAGCAGCTGATGTACAATGTCATAATGCCAGGCCTTTTGACTATGTTGCATATGTCTTCAAGGAAATTGACTCTAGGTTAATGGCTATTAAAAACAACTCTCCCATACTACACTTCGAGCATTACTCATTGTTTATGCACATGATACTATATTATGGTCAGGAAATTAGGATGTGGCCAAAAGAGTTGAGGATTACACAATTGGACAAGAAAGGACAGCCATTACCTATGCAATTATGGACTAGTGTGTGGGATAGCAGATTTGCTAATTCCAATTATGTTTACTTTGAGGAGTATTTTGTAAAGATTTTGCATAGATTCTTTAGCCACCCATATGATTATTCTTTGTTTGATGAAATTAAGAGATTCCTGAGGCCAAAAGATTTCAATGGGCCTCCAACTGTGACACATAACTGGGGATATTGATATTGTTTCCTTGACTCTACCATGATTAGAGTCTATGGCTTTGAGGACACACCTTTTTTGTTACCTAAGACTATTCCAGACATGATAGTATATTTGGAGATTGTCAGACAAATGGTCTACTCCAATGTAATGAATCTAAGTGCCTATGACAAACAATCATTTATGCCAAGCATTAGGGGGATTTCACCATAGTATCAAAAGCTGGGTATGACCTCATTCGGGATAAATTGCTACATTACAACATGGAATGTGTAGAACAGAGAAAGGGGTTTGATCTTGAAGGTTTTATAGATTATGCAAGGAAGAAGCAGAATCTCAGTGGGTATGCAAACATACCTTATCCACATGATGATGTCATAAGGAACATGGAGGGAGCAAAGGTTGAATTAGCTATTGATAAATATAACAGTGAGATAGATCAGAGGAGGAAGGAGATACAGGAAGTGGAACTATTGTCCTCTGGTGGTGAAGAATCCTTAGATGAAGATGAACCCCATGCACAAATTGATAGAATTCCCAAATGCAAAATTGAAGAATACCAGCCTCCTAGTAGGGAACATGAGGTTGAAGAACCAGTTGATATAGATGTTAGACAATCGGCATATGATTCATTTATTTCTGATGACCAATTTATTCATTCTCCAGAGTTTAAGTCCTTTTTGTACAAATACAAAGGAAAAGAAGATAGGAAATCTAATGAAGATGTCACACCTGATAATGAAAAACAATTGTTTAAGTGTATTAAAGACAATTGTGGATAATGAGATGAGGAATATGATCCCTGATAAAGGTAGACAGCTACTAAAAGAAGCTGGTGTGATGATATTTCCAGGATTGAATATGAATTTTGCATTGGTATTTGATAGTTTCTTACATAATACTGATGACAAATATAAGCTTACTCCAGAAGGGGTAACAGAAGTATACATGGGAACAAAATATAACGATGATGAAAACTCACTTATGACCTGGGCTTTGTATCCGCCTCATGAAAAGATTGCAATCATTGATTCTAAAAAAACATTCAGGCATGTGATGACATTGAAGGCGAGAGAAACAGATCCCGTAATCACTACTGATATTGGCATTAATGTGGCAAAGTTGTATAAGGCCCAAATCCAAATGTTGATCAAAGAAAGAGACATGTATAAGTTGAGTTCTGAGAGAATGACAAAGGAAAATGATTTCCTGAAAGATACAGTCAAAGGTGCTTTTAGAGGATCAACTAAGAGATTAACCCAAGGAGAGAGATCACAGAATGTTGAACCACCATCGAATGATCAAATAGCTCAGGTCAAAATTCACACTTGCTACAGTACTATAGAGCAGGCATACTCATATGATGCATTGGATGAGTAAATTCTGAGATATCTACTCTGAGAATCATAAAGTTATCCAAGAACATGAGAGATTAAATAACAGGCTCCAAGAGAAGCTCCATGAGATACAAAGTAAAGATACCCTTGACAGTGCAGGCACCTCTAGTGTCAAAAATTTGATCAAACAACATAAGAAATATCATGACAGGCTTCAAGATGAGGCAAAGGAGTGTACTGATGCTTCCCAGATGGGTGTACCTGCATTATTCAAAAATGAGAAAGAGTTGAAAAGCAAAGATGAATGGGCTAAAAATGCCAAGTGATATTACATGAGGCTCTAGAGACTATCAAAGATAAAGACTCAGCATCCAGGGAGGCCTGCAAGTTTTTGGAGAGGATGGTTTCGATAGAGGTGGTTATGAGGAATGCCATAGAGTATGCTGAAACACATCTGAGCCAAAAATATTTAAATCATATTTCTCAGATTTACCTGTGGCTTAGTAGAGCTTAGTGTTAATTATATTTGTTTATTGTTATGTTAATTATGTTAACTCCCAAAAGACACTATGAAGAGATATGCCCTCTTCACAACTATTGCTATAAAATTTGAACATATGATGGTCTAAAGCATCATCAATAGTAAGATATCTTTCTCTCTTATTTTAAAAAGACTTTATATGAGGCACTAGTAAGAAGATAGATTGCCATCTCTTGTCCATTTGAAAAACTTATATCATATTATCTTATTTCCTGAAGAAGTGTAATGGAGCAGAATACTTTCATATGGTGATTTATTTCCAGTGTTCAATAGTTGTGTTAGTTTTCATGATTACATGTTATTGTGCTGTCTCCGAAGTGGTTTCCCCTTATTATTCAAATTTATACGCATTTGTCAGAACACATTTGTTGTTGCTGTGTGACTTTGTGGCTAGGTTCTACTTGGGTGAATTAAATTCCTTTCAAGTAATTTGACTTAACTGGTTCCATAGGATTGAAATCTTTTTAAGCTAAATGTCTTGATTGGTTTCCCTCAAGTCAAGAGTTAAATATCCTTCCATAATATCACAGTAATCTGGGAGAATAACACTGGGATTAGTAAGAAGAGTGTTGTAACTAGCAAACTTGCACGTCTGTATAAGGTGCTGACATTCGAAAGTGCCCAACTGTTAGAGTTAAGCTAGGAGATAAATTCACCTATCATATACATTTGTTTCCATTAACCCATCCACTAACTCTAATAGCCCAATAGGGTAGGCACTGGTCATTCCAAATTCATTCTATAAATTCTACATAGTTTTATTCAAGCATTCATATCTAAGACCTTAACATTAGGAGTAAGAACAGTTATCTTTTAAGCTACTTCACACCTATTTGCCACCATGAAGGATATTAAAAATTTCTAGTAGTTGTGAAAGGTATACCCACCTAGGTCTAGTAGAACCTAAAGTGAAGAAGGTATTATTCTTGTTCCTGTTAGCCAAAAGCGTGAAGAGAGCTTGGCAACCTCTTAAGGTGTAAAAACCTACGTTTTTGAGACCTAGCATAATTGGTGACTCTACTAGGGACTAGCCTAGTTTAAACTTGAGCCTACCATCATATGAGTCATATCACAATATTATAACATATTCAAGACTCCACTGGGAAGAACCAGAATCATTTCTTCTTACTCATAGAAAGTAAGTGGTGACTCTAAAAGAATGTTATGAATGATGAGATAAACATCATATCAGAAAGGATAGATGATAGACACCAAAGATATACTATAATATCCAACATGAATGGAAGGAGATCTATGCACCCGGATAGTCCCAAGAAGGGCAATGTGAAGTGGACAGACAAGCATGGACCTCCTCGTGGGAAGAATAATGTTAATAAGGATGAAATAGTACCCAAACAGTCAGAAGATAATACAAACACATCAA
The DNA here is from genome assembly GCA_027924645.1 of Cunninghamia lanceolata. Lineage (NCBI taxonomy): Eukaryota > Viridiplantae > Streptophyta > Pinopsida > Cupressales > Cupressaceae > Cunninghamia > Cunninghamia lanceolata. The sequence goes on from BSBN01000471.1 coordinate 2,403,453, forward strand.
AACAGCCTTATATAGTATTCAACTCCCCATGGCATAATGACAGTGGAACTCCCTCAACACCACCTGAGAAAATCAATACAAATGATGAAGCCCTTAATTTAAGGACAGAACCCCAGGTGGCAAATGAGTTTGAGGAACAGTTGGATGAAGAAAAACAATAGGAACAAGAAGAGCCTGATAGGGAACTTTTATCATAGAAGGGGGAAGATAATCAAGAGGGATCTATAGATCATACTATTGTTGACTTTGAGAGTATGAGTAATCAAGAGATTGAGATACACTTGGAATGGCAAAGACAACAACTTAGAAGGAGACAACAGATGATATGAAAAAGCCAAGAAATAAACCAGCAAATGGCACAATTAAAAATCCAATCACCAAGACAACCAAAATATGTCCCTCCACACAAACAAGGTGGTAATACCAATCCACATGGGATATCTCAGAATAAAAGTGCCCTGGGTACCTCAAAGATGACTAATAATACAGGAGGTAATTCAAGACAGAACTCTCAGCAAAATATATCATCACAAAGGTCCCAGCCTCCAAATACCAATAATATTCCCCAATATTGCCCACCACCAGGTCAATATGGTGTCCCACAACATTAACAACCTATACCACCTCAAAATATATATCCTCAGCAACATACACATCAAAATGCTTATCACCATCCTCCATATGGATACCAATACTGCCCTAATCCACCCCCATGAATAAACCTCCACAAAACCTCATGAATATATGTAGGCAGTTTGATCTAACACGATATCAACTATATCCATACTTGACTGATAGCAGTTGGAGAAATATAGTCCCCAAATTCACTAGAAATAATGCAATATCAGCTGAAGATCATATTAGAAACTTCAATGCCTTTGTACAAGACATTGGTATAGAACATGAGGATGTAAACATGAGATTATTCATGATGTCCTTAACTGAAGATGCAAGGGATTGGTTCAATAGTTTACCAGATTCTTCAATTAATTCTATAGCAGACTTCCATAACTAATTCATAGAGCAATATGGTAATTAGTATGCCCCAGAATTTGCCCTGCATGAATTAATAAGTATCCAGAAATACCAGAATGAATCAGTGTATGACTTCAATCAAAGATTCTCCAATTTACATAACAAAATACCACACAGATCTAAGTTGACTAACCCAGCAGCCTTAAGCATTTATCTGAAAGCCTTTTATCCAAAAATAGGGTATGAACTCAGAAACCGATGCCCGAGGAGCTTAGCTGAAGCACAAAAAATAGCATTGACTATTGAAAATAATAGAAAAGCTACAGGGATGATTAGCAAAAGAGATAACCTCAGAGTTCCTCAAAACTCTAATAATCACCAGAATAAGTAGGAGAGTCAATACAGAAATGAAAGACCTACGTTGCATGACATGCCATATAATACCAATTGGAAAGATGGAAGACCTGTGGAGAATAACAAAAGGCAAAATTATGGCAAGGATACTCCTGACCCTCTAAAAAGAAATGGGGCACATGTGATAGAAGATAATCCATGGTGCTTGGTATGTAATTTGCCCCATTCACTTGAATATTGTATAGTGTCCCAATCAGTACAACAAGAAGAAGTATCTTATGGTTATGAAAGAGACAGCCATACCATAAATATGCTGGAAGTTACACCTTACCAGATATATGAAGAGTATTCTTCTATAGAAGAAGAAGACGGGTATGAGTATGATGTAGGGAACCAAAAATATAATGTTAATATGGAAATACGAGAAGTCTTCTTGGATCAGGAGGATAGCTATAGGGGAAGTACTTATAATCCTAACAAGCCACCACATCGTCAATGGAGAAAACCTACTGAAGAAGAAAGCAGAGCTCTTACAATGGATGCAGTGGCACAGGCTAAGAATAGTTATAATCTAAGAAATAGGACAATCAATGCAAATCAAGGAACACTTGGGAGTGTCTTTATAAAAGATCAAAATTATAATAAAAATAACATGAAATCCTCACATAAAGAACTAGGAAAGACTGAGCAAAATTGGACAAAGGATAAAATGCCAGTTGAAGAAAAAGGGCATATAAAAATAGAAAAGAATGATCAAACAATAACTCCCTCATTTGACATTGCCCAAGCAATATCTCAGGTAAAGATATCAGTACCACTCCTTGAAATGATGAAGGTAGACAAATACAAAAATACAGTGGTCAAAATAATTTCAAATATACCAAATCAAGAACATCAGAAATTTGAAAGTAAAATAAACAATGTCCAACAGGAGACTATTAAAATTCCTGAGGTATACCTGGGTGATACTCTGACAAAAAATCCTTCACAAGTAGATCCTTTCTACACCACTTTATTGATAAAAAATAGACTAGTAAGAAATTGCATGATTGACTCAGGCGCAGCAATGAATATTATGCCAGTAGCAGTTATGAAAGAGCTGGGAATGTAGGTTGACACTACATATGGCAAGTGTTATGCAATGGACAATAGGTCCATTCCAATTGTGGGCATTATGAAGGATGTAGAGATAAAGTTGGCTGCCTACCATGAAGCAACATATAATGTTGACATCACTATGGTTGATATCCCACCATATTATGAGATGCTATTATCAATACAATGGGCCACAATGGCAGGAGGGAATGTTCAATTAGATTTATCATATGCCACAATACCAGTGGGAGGCAAAGAAGTTAAACTTTGTAGAGAGCCAAGATACGAGAATATCATAGAACGCATAGATCAAAACCAAATAAAATTATTCTATGATACAGATCTTGGTGCATTCAGAGTTGAGAAAAGCTAGCCAGAATTACAGAACACTGATCCAATACATCTAGAAGCCCAAAAAGATGAATGTGATGTATGGAAGATGTATTTTGATGGTGCATGTAGCAAGGCTGGTAATGGAGCAGGAGTATTATTTATCTCATTGAATGGTAAGACCTTCAAGTACTCATTCCTTTTGACATTTGAGTGCACTAACAACATAGTAGAATATGAGGCTCTGCTCATTGGTCTGAACATTGCCATAAAGCATAAAATAAAATGTCTTGTTGTATATGGGGATTCTGAATTAGTTACATCTCATGTTAGAGGGAAGTATTCATCCAAGAACAAAAAGTTGGAGCAATATAGAAATGATGTCTGGGATGATGTTGAGTTATTTGATGCCTTCTCAATTAACTAGATAGACGGGTCAAAAAATATAATGGTAGATTTCCTAGCAAACATAGTATTGAAAAGGGATGATATCACACTGGTAGGCATTACTGAAGTAGAATTCAAAACTAGACCAACAATTCCAGATAACATTCATAATTGGAAAGTCTTTAATGATGACATAGATCTAATCAAATTCCTACACTGTGTTGATCAATATGAAGCCCAAGAAATCAATTTCAATGCGTTTGTGGAGGAAGTAGATGGAAAAGAAACTCTCTTTGGTCAAGAGATAGTTCAGTTAAAAAAAAATAAAATACCTAAGGGTCTCATAGCATTAGAGAGAGTATTTGACGGGCATGACCAATTCAAGGAAAAGAGCATACCCATAGTACAAAATGATCTTGAAGAAATAAATCTAGGAACACAAACAACCCCAAAGAATGTATATATTGGGAAGAAACTGAATCCCAAAATTAGAAGCATGCTCATTGATTTACTCAGAAAGCACAGACACGTATTTGCATAGTCCTATGATGAGTTGAAAGCATACCGAGAAGATCTTTTCCAACATGAGATACCATTGAAGCCAGATGCCAAACCATTTAGGCAAAAGCAGAGACCTATCAATCCCACATTAGCCCCTAAGATGTTTGAGGAACTCACAAAACTAAGGGATGGAGCTATTATCAAACCCATTAGACATTCTTCTTGGGTTTCAAACTTGGTGCCTGTCAAGAAGAAAAATGGGGACATTAGACTATGTGTGGACTTTAGAAATTTGAATAAATCTTTACTTAAGGATAATTACCCCCTTCCTAACATGGAAGCAGTACTGCAAAAAGGCACAGGTTGTGAACTATTGTCCATGATGGATGGTTTCTCAGGATACAACCAGGTAAAGGTCAAGGAATCTGAACAATTCAAAACTGCCTTTACTACACCTTGGAGAACATATGTTTATGTAAGAATGTTATTTGGGCTCACAAATACTGGAGCAACATTCCAAAGGGTAATGGATGTGGCTTTTGCTGGTTTAATTAATGAAATTATGGTGGTTTATCAAGATGACTTGACAGCATATTCCAAGAAAGCTGAGGATCATTGTACACACTTGGAGAAATTTTTTATTAGAGCCTTGGAATATGGGATCTCATTGAATCCTAAAAAGTGACATTTCGTTGTAACAGAGGGCAAGTTGCTTGGCCACAAGGTTTCAAAAGATGGAATAAGAATAGATCTTGAAAGAGTGGAAGCCATTGACCAGATTCCCATCCCTAAAACTGTGAAGGCTATATAATTTTTCTTTGGCCAAATCAACTTTGACAGGAGATTCGCTCCAAATTTTGCTGAAATAGTAAAACCTATTTCCAAGATGTTAAAGAAGGGTGAATAGGTGGAATGGACAGAGGATGCAATTGAAACTTCTGGTGCTATTAAAAAGGCAATCAAAGAGGCTCATATATTAAAGTCCCCTGAATTTGACAAATTGTTTCAAATATTCTCTTTTGCATCATACCACACAGTAGCTGCAGTAATGCTACAAAAGAACACTGAAGGATTTGAAGAACTAATTTCATTCTTTAGCAAGTCACTTCAGGGGGCTGAATTAAAATATGACATAACAGAACAACAATCCTATGCCTTAGTGAAAGCAGTAAAATCATTTAGACCTTATCTAGTGGGAGCTCAGGTGATAGCGTATGTGCTGAATGCTGCAATGAAGGATGTATTTGTTCAAAATGAGGTTACTGGATGAAGGTGTAGGTGGATTAATCAAATCCAAGAGTTCAACATAGACATTCAGATCACTAAACTGGTTAGGGGACAGGGCTTAGCAAAACTGATGACTGAATCTAATTTGGAGGCAACATAAGTCTACAATATAGATGATGAAGAAAACAACAATGTTGCAAGCATAGAGCATACATCTTTGTATACCAATATAATATATTATTTGAAGAATCTAAAATGTCCTACAAACTTAAATAAAAATTAGAAGAGAACATTAAAGTTACAGGCATCAAAATATATTTTCATGGACAGAGACTCATATTGGAAAAACGAAGATGGTATTTTGCTACTATGCTTAGATAAGACATGAGCTGAAAGGGTGTTGCAAGAGACACACAAATATGCATGTGGAGGACACTTCTCAGCAAGGACCACTACCCATAGAATATTGAGAGCTAGTATTATAGGCCAGAAGTGTTCAAAAATGCTTATAGTTATGTCAGAAGATGTGAAGCCTGCCAAAAATTCTCTAGTAATCTCAAATATCAGGGAGCCATGCCACTAAGATCCATGCAAATAGAGGCTCCATTTCACCAATGGGGAATCGATTTCATAGGAGAAATTACTAAGAAATCAAGTGGAGGACATAAATGGATCCTGGTAGCCACTGATTATTTTACCAAGTGGATAGAAGCTATCCCAACAAAACATGCTACCAACAAAGTAGTGATAAATTTCCTCTTAGAAAACATTATTACAAGATTTGGAGTGCTAGTGAGAATTATTACATATAATGGTATGTGTTCTAGATCTGAGGAATTTAAATCATTCTATGAAAATTATGGCATAACAATCTCCTACGCTTCACCATATCATCCTCAGGCGAATGGTTAGGCAGAATCTAGCAACAAAAGCATCTTAAAAATCATAAAAAGGATCTTGGACAATAATAAAAAGGTATGGGATTCAAAGTTGATGTTATCCTTATGGGAAGATAGGATTACTGTAAAGAAGGCTATAGGGAAGGCACCGTTTGAGTTAGTATATGGAAAACAAGCTAGGTTACCAATGCATAATCTCATACCAGTTTGTAGGTTTATTCTCCAAGAGGATTTAGATGTCCCCCAACCCATGGAGGAGAGATTAGAACAACTAATTGAATTAGATGAAGTGAGGACTGAGGCCCAAAAACAAAATGAGAAGTTGCAGCTACATGAGAAAATACCTCTTTGATAAAAGGGCCAAGGAAAGAAAATTTAAGGAGAATGACATGGTCCTCATGTGGAATGCTAGAGCACAAGAAAAGGGCAGACATGATAAATTTGAGGCATTATGGGTAGGACCATTTGTTATCATTGGCAAAGGAGGAGAAGATTCCTATTATCTACAAAATATGTCAGGAGAGAATCAGGAATTTCCAGTGCATGGACAATTCCTGAAACATTTCTTTTCTTAAATTTTCCATGCACAGTAGTATAGGATTCCACTCCATTTCCATCTGTTCCCATCCACCTCCAAATTCCTTCCAATTTCCACATCCAACAAATAAAACACTTGGTCTACTCTCCCAGAGATCTGGATTCTTGTCATACCCACAAAGGGGTATGCATCCCCAATCAGAGCCACTATTGGGACTGGAAAAAATCTCACATTTTCTAGCTTCCATTAGTTTATACAACCACTATGTAACTCTATGATCAAAATAAATTGCCATAGTTTGTGTGACAAGATCCATATTGTGACCTCTGTTAACCAATAATCCCAATTCCTTCATTATGGTAGATAAAAACCTCAGATTAATCAATTTCAGCACGACCCCAGTCATATTTCCCTGATCCATGAACCATATGTCTATACAAAACACTTTTTGTCCATAGTCGGGAAGAGACGGATGAAGTATCACCGATGAGAATTCAAAAACAACACAATTTGAAGTATCGACAAGAGCAGAAGGATCGGGATGAAGCTCTCATGTCCCCCTGAGCTCATTAGTCATGGCGATGAATGGTTTTCAGTGAGAAATAGACACTTTTATTTTGATAAAGTAAATGCAATAATCATATCGGAGAAACATTGATGATTGGGTGAAGTCTTTTAAGTCCTTCCAACTGCATAAGTTACTCTGATGATTAAAACCACCAATGATATCGATGAAACTCTTGCCGATAGAACATAAATTTTGAAAAGACTAACACTATCGGAGCGAACCTTATAGATCTCACTGATGATGAAAGCTAATTCGACAAAAGGAACTCGAGAGCTATTTCAGGGAGACTTATCTCTATGGGTAAAACAAAAGATAAAAACATATCAGAGAAACTCAAAACATCGGGACCACATGATAGCCTCATAGCAATGGTTCTAGTCAAGCCAATGACAATGCAAATACTCACTCCTACATCGGGTAAGCCTTGTAATGTCTCCCCGAAGCATTGGAAAGCAAAGGAAAGGGGTTAAATCTATCGGTAGGAGGATTAAAGGGTCTTCCCAACAGTGATATACTATATTGAAAGGACATTTGGTTGGTCACAGCGATTGAGTTATGAAACATATAAGTAAAAATAGCACCAGATGAAGCATACAAATCAGCATAAAGTCAAGAATGTCTCACTGACAATAAATGTTGTATCAATTTGACATTTCAAATTTTGAAAAACTTGCCACATTAATTCACAGGAGAAGACATTAATGGTGACCTGAATAAAATCCCCTCTAAAAACATTCCAAATCAAAGCAATTGAAACTAGAAGGGATTTTCTGGAGGCACGGCAAAAGCACAGGGATAAACAAAGCATGAAAGGATTCAACAATCTCTGCAACCATAGGTAAGCATATAAACTCCTCTGCGATTGATAAATTGAAGTCTGTCTCTATTATTCCAGGCAGGGTTAGAATGGAGACACCCACAAAAACGAAGGCTAGAAAACAAGGGGAAATAAGTAAAGCTAAGAAACAGAAAAATGAGAAGGGACAAGAAGAGAAGGTGAAAGAGTGAAAACTAAACTAGGACATCATAGATCAATTACCCGGTTCAGGTCCTAAGGCCAGAAGGTCCGCACAACTTAGGGTTGATGTAGAGAAATTATAAGATAAATGTAAACACATTGGCAATATATGGACACCCATCCGTGGGTATGAATTGTTTAAGTTTCATTACAACAGAAGAATTTGGAGTGCACCTGTTTGCAACCCTTGGAACTTCAATTTGGGGAAATTGGTTGTGCCAGATGTGTTTGAAAACATAGATCTTGTGAAACTCTTAGCCACCCATTACAATCAGAATCTTAAGGCTATATGCAACCCGCAGGGTGAGCCTTTTATACATTTGTCAAAAAATGCAATGTGTGAAGTATTTAATTTAGATGACCTGTGCAATGAACCCATAATATATGAGGACTTGGAAAAGTAGTATTAGAGGATGGATACCACCTACAAAGGGTGGAGACTACCACTTCACAGGCCTAGGGTAGAAGGAAGCACAATGCCCCTTGAGAACAATGATGGGCCTCCATTTCACGTTGATTTGTTTGAACCATATATGAAATACACCTACTATTAAATTGGCCAGGTCTTAGGATCAAAAGTTTCTGAGTTCACATGACAATTGGACCAATGGTGATAGAAGCTGATGTACAATGCCATAATGCCAGGCCTTTTGACTATGCTACATATGTCTTCAAGGAAATTGACTCTAGGTTAATGGCTATTAAAAACAACTCTCCCATACTGCACTTCGAGCATTACTCATTGCTTATGCACATGATACTATATTATGGTTAGGAAATTGGGATGTGGCCAGAAGAGTTGAGGATTACACAATTGGACAAGAAAGGATAGCCATTACCTATGCAATTATGGACTAGTGTGTGGGATAGCAGATTTGCTAATTCCAATTATGTTTACTTTGAGGAATATTTTGTAAAGATTTTGTACAGATTCTTTAGCCACCCATGTGATTATTCTTTGTTTGATGAAATTAAGAGATTCCTGAGGCCAAAAGACTTCAATGGGCCTCCAACTGTGACACATAACTAGGGAGACTGGTATTGTTTCCTTGACTCTACCATGATTAGAGTCTATGGCTTTGAGGACACACCTTTTTTGTTACCTAAGACTATTCCAGATAGGATAGCATATTTGGAGATTGTCATACAAATGGACCACTCCAATGTAATGAATCTAAGTGCCTACGACAAACAATCATTTATGCCAAGCACATTGTGTTTTGGGGATTTCACCATAGTATCAAAAGATGGGCATGACCTCATTTGGGATAAATTGCTACATTACAACATGGAATGTGCAGAACAGAGAAAGGGGTTTGATCCCGAAGGTTTTATACATTATGCAAGGAAGAAGTAGAATCTCAGTGGGTATGCACACATACCTTATCCATATGATGATGTCATAAGGAATATGGAGGGAGCAGAGGTTGAATTAGTTGTTTATAGATATAACAACGAGATAGATCAGAGGAGGAAGGAGATACAAGAAGTGGAACTATTGTCCTCTGATGGTGAAGAATCCTCAGATGAAGATGAACCCCATGCACAAACTGATAGAATTCCCAAATGCAGAATTGAAGAATACCAGCCTCCTAGAAGGGAACATGAGTTTGAAGAACTAGTTGATATAGATGCCAGACAATCAACATATGATTCATTTATTTCTAACGACCAATTTATTCATTCTCCAGAGTTTAAGTCCTTTTTGTACAAATACAAAAGAAAAGAAGTTAGGAAATCTGTTGAAGATGTCACGCCTGATAATCAAAAATAATTGTTAAGTGTACTAAAGACAACTATGGATAATGAGATGAGGAGTATGACCCCTGAAAAAGGTAGACAACTACTAAAAGAAGCTGGTGTGATGATATTTCCAGGATTGGATATGAATTCTGCATTGGTATTTGATAGTTTCTTACATAATACTGATGACAAATATAATCTTACTCTAGAAGGGGTAACAGAAGTATACATGGGAACAAAATATAATGATGATGAAAACTCACTTATAACCTGGGCTTTGTATCCACCTCACAAAAAGATTGCAGTCATTAATACTGAAAAACATTCAGGCATGTGATGACATTGAAGGCAGGAGAAATAGATCCTATAATCACTGCTAATATTGGGATTAATGTGGCAAAGTTGAATAAGGCCCAAATCCAAATGTTGATCAAAGAAAGAGACATGTATAAGTTGATTTGTGAGAGAATGACAAAGGAAAATGATTTCTTGAAAGATACAGTCAAAGGTGCTTTGGAGGATCAACTAAGAGATTAACCCAAGGAGAGAGCTCATAGAATGTTGAACCACCATTGAATGATCAGATAGGTCAGGTCAAAATTGACACACTTGCTACAATATTACAGAGCAAGCATACTCATATGATGCATTGGATGAGTAAATTCTAGGATATCTACTCTGAGAATCATAAATTTATCCAAGAACATGAGAGATTAAATAACAGGCTCCAAGAGAAGGTCTATAAGATACAAAGTAAAGATACCCCAGATAGTGCAGGCACCTCCAGTGCCGAAAATCTGATCAAACAACATAAGAAATATCATGACAGGCTTCAAGATGAGGCAAAGGAGTGTACTGATGCTTCCCAGATGGGTGTACCTGCATTATTCAGAAATGAGAAAGAGTTGAAAAGCAAAATTGAATGGGCTAAAGAATGCCAAGTGATATTACATGAGGCTCTAGAGACTATCAAAGATAAAGACTCAGCATCCAAGGAGGCCTACAAGTATTTGGAGAGGATGGTTTCGATAGAGGTGGTTATGAGGAATGCCATAGAGTATGCTGAAACACATCTGAGCCAAAAATATTTAGATCATATTGCTCAGATTTACCTGTGGATCAGTAGAGCTTAGTGTTAATTATCTTTGTTTATTGTTATGTTAATTCTGTTAACTCCCAAAAGACACTATGAAGAGATATGCCCTCTTCACAACTATTGCTATAAAAGGTGAACATATGATGGTCTAAAGCATCATCAGTAGTAAGATATCTTTCTCTCTTATTTTAAAATGACTTTATATGGGGCACTAGTAAGAAGATAGATTTCCATCTCTTGTCGATTTGAAAAACTTATATCATATATTCTTATTTCCTAAAGAAGTGTAATGGAGCAGAATACTTTCATATGGTGATTTATTTCCAGTGTTTAATAGTTGTGTTAGTTTTCATGATTACATGTTATTGTGCTATCTCCAAAGTGGTTTTCCCTTATTATTCAAATTTATACGCATTTGTCAGAACACATTTGTTGTTGTTGTGTGATGTTGTGGCTGGGTTCTGCTTGGGTGAATTAAATTCCTTTCAAGTAATTTGACTTAACTGGTTCCATAGGATTAAAATGTTTTTAAGCTAAATTTCTTGATTGGTTTCCCTCAAGTCAAGAATTAAATATCCTTCCATAATATCACAGTAATCTGGGAGAATAACACTGGGATTAGTAAGAAGAGTGATGTAACTAGCAAACTTGCACGTCTGCATAAGGTGCTGACATTCGAAAGTGCCCAACTGTTAGAGTTAAGCTAGGAGATAAATTCACCTATCATATACATTTGTTTCCATTAACCCATCCACTGACTCCAATAGCCCAATAGGGTAGGCACTAGTCATTCCAAATTCATTCTAGAAATTCTACATAGTTTTATTCAAGCATTCATATCTAAGACCTTAACATTAGGAGTAAGAATAGTTATCTTTTAGGCTACTTCACACATATTTGCCATTGTGAAGGATATTAAAAATTTGCATTAGTTGTGAAAGGTATACCCACCTAGGTCTAGAAGAACCTAAAGTGAAGAAGGTATTATCCTTGTGCCTGTTAGCCAAAAGCGTGAAGAGATCTTGGCAACCTCTTAACGTGTAAAAACCTGTGTTTTTGAGACCTAACATTGTGCATGTAAAATCTTGAGTTTAGACATAATTTGTGTGGTAAGATCTTGATTTAGATTGGTTTTCCCTTGATCAAAGGTAGCATAATAATGGTTGATGGATGTTTGATGTGGGCCTATAGGATGGCTAGTGCTAGGATAATTGGTAGACTCCTCTTGATATATAAGGATATCATTAGTGGTGGCAAATTGAGGACCTCCTAGGATTGTGACTTTAGGTTTAGGCTTGTCAACTTGAGGAACTCCTAGGAGTGTTACTTTAGGTTTGGGCTTGTCAATTTGAGGAACTCCTTTGAGTATGAGTTTTGGTTTATCATTGTTAATTTTAGGGGCTCGTTGGGGTACAACTTTTGGTTTGGTTCCATATTATTCTTGGTCTAGGATGTGGGTGGGGTATGAGATGATATAGGATAATGAATAAATGTGATGTAGGTCAGGGATCAAATTTCAAGACTTTAAAATGATTTGATGTGGTTGGATAGGGATGATTCTCTATACTTAAGGTAGACTAACATACTTAAGCAAGAGGGTTGATTGGATTGATTTGATTTCTACTTAAGAGAGACTAATGTTCTTAAGTAGGAATTGATGAGATTTGATGACTATACTTAAGATAGACTAATGATCTTAAGTAATTTTGAATGAAGGATGATGGGATCAACTTAAGGTATTGATGTTTGATTTGAAGGTTGGATTTGAAATGGGTGATAGTAGATTAGGGCTAGGATCCTTGGATGAGAGATTGTGATGATGGTTTGGATAGGTTGTGATTAGGATTTGGATGAAATTGGATGGGGTATGAAGGAGACTAATTCCTTAACCAAATTTAGATTTCCAAATGATGATTTTGATTAAAGTTTGGATACTTGATATAAATGGATAATAGATGATTGGCTTGGGATGAGGTATCAATGGATTAGATTAGGATGGGACTACATGGAATAAGATTATGATGGAAGATTGGATTAAGTTTGATAATGGGATTATGATTAGGATGGTGGTTGTGATTAAGAAGTTGCTTAGGTGGATAGAATGGATTAGGGTCAGGACCTTAATTGGATTGGATAACTTTATTAGGATTAGGGTCCAAGATGATGGATTAGGGATGGATTGGGGATAGATTGGGATGATGTGGATTGGATGATGAAGATGATTGGAATAAGGTGATAAGGTGATTAGGATGATTAGGAATGATTAGGATAAGTGATTAGGATGAGGTGGATAAGAGGAATGATTAGGATGATGATAGTGATTAGTGTTAGGAATTTACACGTAGATCAAACCAATTCCACATAACCCAAAGGAGATAATGATGCATACAAGATTATAGATTTACCATAATGCAAAGATGAAAAGAAAAAAGCACAAGATAACATAAGATATCCCCTAGGAAAACCCTCATTGAGGGAAAAACCCAGCCTCAAAATGTTAGAAATGAAGGCAACAACTACTCAAATGGAAATATGATTACAATATGTTAATGATCTCAAACAGTGTAATATCAATAGAGAATGCATTCAAAAATCAAATTAAAACACATGAACAAACACCATAGAAGAATAACACTAGATATAATGTGGAGAAAACCCTTTTGAGTAAAAAACTCCACCAAGAAAAGAGGTTCAAGTTGTATTATCTTCAAAATCTAAATAACATAATACATGCACTTCCTTCTTCTCTCCAACCTTCACTCTAATAGAACCTATGTACAAAAAAATGTCATACTACAATACTTACATGGAAATGAACTTATAGAAATGTTTTCCCTCCAAACTAGGCACCCACTTTCTCTCTCCTAAGAATCTCCAACATGCAAACATTAAATGACTTCTTACAAGCTCATGACACTTGTCCAAAGTCAGTCATGCAAAGTTGGTTGCCTAAGGCCAAAAATGGTCTCTTACAACATCTTATGACACATCATAACCATCATAAATTCCACTAGAAAGCATCTTCCCAATATGGGCTCCTAGAGATAAACATAGCATCTTATAACTATTAATTATTTGCCATAAGTTGTCATAGTGTCATAGAATCTTATAACAACTTACAACTATCATAGATTCTCTTATATGCACTTACCAAATTTATGACATCTGGCATACATGCTAAAAATAGTTGATTCCTCCAAGGTGGCACCTACACTCATTTACTTATGATTTTTACAATTTCCAACTATAAATGTCACTCCATAATTACCTCTGGTAAATCTGGAATTACCACTACTGATGAAACTACCTCATTCCCTTATGCGTAATTACAAAATACAAATAATAAAATGGAATAACTACAATATTGGGATTTACAAGGTTAATGGCACCTTATCCCAACATTCTCACACTTGACATTATACATTGTAAATCAACCCATAGGAAATCAAATGAAAATAATTAGGCACTAGAATCAAGGCCCATGGCCTCTCTGCACCAAACAAATTTCTCTATCCTCACAGGCTTGGTCAATGAATCTACAAGATTCTCCTGATTGTCTATCTTCTTTAGCCCAATCTATCCACTTGTAACTAATTCTTGAATGAAGTGATACTAAACATCAACATGCTTGGTCCAAGCATGATACATAGGATTCTTAGCCAAACAAATAGTACTCTGGCTATCACAACCAATCTAAATGACCCTGCAATCAAAACCAATACTTGTACACAATCCTTTCAACCAAACTGCCTCCTTAGAGACATGAGTAGCAGCCATATCCTTTGCTTCAGTGGTGGGCAAAGAAACCATGGGCTGCCTTTTACTCATCCAACTCATTGCTCCTCCAAACAAAGTAAATATGTAGCCACTAATGGACCTTCGACTATCTAAGTCACCTGCCCAATCTGCATCAACAAATCCCTATATGTCCAAAGTTTTATCAGCACTATTAATACTAGAATAAACCAAACAACAATCAAGAGTACCTACAAGATATTTAAGCACCCTTTTCTCATAATTCTAATGTTGTCTACAAGGGTTAGACATAAATCTACTCAAAACTCCCATTGTTTGGGCAATATCTGGCCTAGTGCAAATCATTGCATGCATCAAACTCCCTATAGCACTAGCATATGGCACATTAGACATATCCTCAAAATCATCCTCATTCTTTGGACACATATCTAATAAAAGCTTAGTACTAATGGGTAAAGGAACTCTAACTGGGTTACAGTCCTGCATACTAAATCTTTGCAAATGGTATTCACATACTTACTTTGGCACAACCAAAGCTTTATGTAACCTCTATCCCTCCTGACCTCTATCCCTCCTAATCTCCATACCCGGAATATACCTGGCTACTCTAAGATCCTTCATATCGAATGCACCTACAAGTTGGGCTTTCAACTCACTGATCATACCCTTAGTATTGTTGAAAAATAACATGTCATCAAAATACAATGCAATGATCAATATAGAATCATCAATACAATGAATGTAAACACAGTGATCCTCCTCGCTTCTAACAAAACCCAATTTCAACACAAATGAGTCAAACTTTTGGTACCACATTCTGGGGGACTTTTTCAAACCATAAGGAGACCTCTTTAACCTGCAAACCCAATGTTCTTTTCCTTTTACCTCAAAGCCTGTAGGCTATTGCATATAAATTTCTTCCTCAAGATCTCCATGCAAGAACGCAGTCTTAACATCCATTTTCTCTATTTCCCAATCAAAAGCTACAATAATAGATAAAATAAATCTAATAGAAGTTAACTTAGCAATGGGAGAGAAAATTTTATCGAAATCAACTCCCTCTCTCTAGGAGTAGCCCTTGGCTACCAGTCTTGCCTTGTACTTCTCTAAGGAACCGTCTACTCCAAATTTCTTCTTGAAGACCCACTTGCAACCTATGGCCTTTATTCCTTTGGGAAAATGAACAAGATCCTAGGTGTTACAAAAATCTAAAGCCATCATCTCCTCCTACATGGCTAACTGCCAAGACTCACTATCATCTACATGAATAGCTTCCTTGTAGGATCTAGGTTCATCATCAGTACTAAATAAAGAAAATACACAACATAAATCTAGTGGGATATACCTATCAACTGGGTTTCATTGTCTTGTGGATCTCCTCAAGGGTGGAGTAAGAGACTCAACTTGTTCTTCTGCATGATCTTCTGCACCAACTTCCTCTGTTACAACAAATTCTTACTCATTAGAACTACTTGAATTTTCTTATTCTTCACCATCCAATCCATCATTATGTTTTTCCTAAGGTGCATCTTCCTGTTCTAAGTCAAAATGCACTATCTTTGACCTTTCTTTCTCTTTTGGCTGCTCAGGTTTAGAAATAGCTCTAAGTTCCCTGAAAATAACATCTCTAGAGAAAATAAATTTTTTGGTTAGAGGATCTCAAAGTTTATAACCTTTAAATTCTCACCATATCCAATGAAGATGAATTTATATGCTTTTGGATCCAACTTAGATAGATTTTCCTTAGGCACATGAACAAAAGCCTCATAGCCAAAAACCCTTAAATGTGAAACATAAGGTTTCTTACTTGTCCATACTTCATAAGGTGTTGAATCAAGAGCCTTACAAGGAGTTCTGTTAATCAAGTAACAAGTGGTACACACAGCCTATGCCTGAAAACATTTCTCCAACTGTGAATCACTCAACATACTTCTGGTTCTTTCCATGATTGTTCAGTTCATCCTTTCTACAACACCATTATGTTGTGGTGTATACAGAGTTGTCTTTTTTTTTATTATGCCTGCATGCTTACGAAACTCATCAAATTCCTTAGCAAAAACTTCATATTTGTGTTTCATAAAATAAATCTATGTAAATCTAGATACATCATCAATGAAGGTGACAAAATAACGAGATTTTCCGATAGAGTCATTATCCATAGGTCCAAACACATCTGAATGAATAATCTCTAACTTCTCTTTTTCTCTATTAGTTCCTAAAGGAAATGATGTTTTTTTTTTTTTCCAAACACACAATGCTCACAGAAATCAAAGTGCTGATCAGAATAAGAGAAACTGCCCAACAAAGTTTTATTCTTAATTATTTTTAAAACATTATTACTTGTGTGACCCAATCTACGGTGCCACAACATACAAGTGTTTTCAAAAGCCTCAAAAACATAAGAGGAATTACAAACTATATTGGCATCTAGCCTAAACAAGGTTCCCAATCTCTTCCCCTTTGCTACCACCAAGTTTCCTCTCACCAATCTGCAACCATGCTTATCAAATGTTACATGCATTCCCAAATCATTCAACTTCGAAATTGAAATCAAATTTTTATCTAATACAGGAACATGCAAAACACTAGGGAGAGTTTTAATCCTCCCATCATTGAAACACAACAATACCTTACCTTTCCCAACTATCAAATATGTAGAGTTGTCCCCAAGGTACACTTTAGCTCCATCATACGCTTCATATGTGGAAAATCATTCCTTATGCGGGGTCATATGATATGAGCATCCTAAGTCAACCAACCAATGATCATTACAAACAACATTACATGCATAAAGTAAAACATCTTCACCTACATTCAAGGACTTATCAGAAGTGGGCTCCAATTGTTTATTTGGGTTTTTGCACTCCTTTTTCACATGTCCCCTCTTTTTGCAGTTCCAACACTTAACTCTATTATTCTTTCCATGAGTCTTAGATCAACCCTTAGACTTGTCTTTAGCACCTTTCTGATCTCCTTTTGATCCTCTTTCCTTAGACCTTCCCCTCACATTAAGAGCCTCGGTGTTAACCTCAAAATTCTTCTTCCTCATCTCCTATGCCAACAAAGTTGTAACAAGACAATCCAACTTCAGACGTTCAAGGTTAGTAGTAATAGTAAGGATAGCATTCTCCCAAGATTCAAGTAAAGAACACTGTAAAAGTATACATTTATCTTCCTCTATAATTGTAGCATCTACAGAATCAAGTTGAATCAAAAGTAAATTAAAAATTTTCATATGCTCTACAATAGAATCACCCTCTTTCATTTTAACTAAAAATAATTTCTTCTTTAAATAAAGCTTGTTTACCATGCTCTTGGATTGATAAATCTCACCCAATCTTTTCTAGAGTTTGTATGCAGTCTCTTCCTTCGAGATATTCAACAAGACAAAATTTGCAAGACATAGTCAGATAGTTCCCCATGCCTTTTTATCCAACCTTTCCCATTCATCTGAACTCACATCATCAGGCTTCTCTTTTTGAACATCCAACCATTGGTTTCTTTCTTCCAGCAAATCCTCCATTTTTAGCTTCCACAACTCATACCTCGTACCATTGAAATTCTCAATGTCTAAACAAGAGGTTGAAACAACGTAAATACAACCATATTATCTACAAGATCTACAAACACAAACAACCAAATCTCCCACTATAGCTAAACAACCTTCACACTACCACCCAAGAGTCAAAATTGGCCAAGCTCTGATACCAAATGTTAGAAATGAAGGCAACAACTACTCAAACAAAAATCTGATTATAATATGTTAATGATCTCAAATATTGTAATATCAATAGAGATTGCATTAGGAAATCAAACTACAACATAGGAACAAACACCATAGAAGAATGATACCAAATATATTGTGGAGAAAACCCTTTCAGGTAAAAAACTCCACTAAGTAAATAGGCTCAAGTTGTATTATCTTCTAAATCTGAATAACATAATACATGCACTTCCTTCTTCACTCCGACAGAACCTGTGTATAAAAATTGTCATACTACAACACTTACATGGCAATGAACTTATAGAAATGTTCTCCCTCTAAGCTAGGTGTCCACTTTCTCTCTCCTAAAAATCTCCAATATGCAAACATTAATGACTTCTTACAAGCTCATGACACATGTCCAAAGTCAGACATGCAAAGTTGGGTGCCCAAGGCCAAAAATGGTCTCTTAAAATATCTTATGACACTTCATGACCATCATAGATTCCACTAGAAAGCATCTTCCCAATATGGGTGCCTAGAGCTAAAAATAGCATCTTGCAACTATTAATTACTTGTCATAAGTTGTCATAGTGTCATAGAATCTTATGATAACTTACAACTATCATAGATTCTCTTACATGCACTCACCAACTTTATGACATGTGTCATACATGCTAAAAATAGTTGATTCCTCCAAGGTGGTGCCTACACCCATTTATTCATGATTGGACAATTGCCAACCATAAATATCACTCCATAATTACCTCTAGTAAATTTGGAATTACCACTATTGGTGAAACTACCTCATTCCCTTATGGCTAATTACAAATTACAAATAGTAAAATGGAATAAATATAGTATTGGTATTTACAAGGTTAATGGCACCTTATCCCCACACCTAAAGCATCCACACTCAAATGTATTATTTAGCAATAAGATATTACAATACACTCACACAAGTCTCCATGAACACCTTTGAAACATCAAGCTCCTCTAATGCATCCTCCATGTATCCAAGCATGAATCCACACATCACATGCCATGCTTCACATATGCACTCACAAGAGAAACTCAATACAATGATAGCCTCTCATACATCCTACATCCAAAAAACTAACAACCAATCCAAATCACTAACCATGTGCTTGCTTTTATAGACTCAAGCTCACACAAATACAACTTGAGGTATTAGATAAAAACAATGTGATTCAAAACCATGAGCACAAAACCATTGATCCCAAAATTAATTATTTTCCACAAATAATAAATATTTTTCTTATATCTCCCACACATAAAATATCTAACCCAATGTTACATACAACTTTTACAAGTGACACCAAATAAATATTTAATGCGGCTAAACACACCAATTAAGATGCACCACAAATAAATATTTATTTTACATAATTAAATTAATTAATGTTATGCAAGGTGTACAAAACCTTTTCCTAACACTTTCCCACTTATATACATTGCATAAGGGTCAATCAATGAAATATATCATCATAGGCAAACATGAAACCACATGAATCTCCAATATTCTCTCGTGCTCCATCAAGATACCTGCAATAAAATCAAAGTAACCACCATCTCAAGTAAGAATTCCTCTTATCCTCCAACGTGCTACCTATGGAAGAAAAGGAACATGCCAAGATGAAGATGCAGCAATCTAAAGAACACAAGCATCAAATCCAAGTGATAGCAAAGGCTCCAAGTAGCTATCAAAGGTAAAAAGCCCCACATGACTAGAAATGGCATTCAACCATCCATACCTCATAGGTATCAACAACATCAGTAAACTCATGCCAACACCATATCAAACCCATAAATTGCAATCATAAGCTCCATGTATAAAACATGTCAATGAATAACATACACATCCAAGAACTCCCACTACATGGGTAATATTAAATCTGAAGATAGATCTAAGGCATACCAAGTCTATCAATCAACACTCAAACCAAGGTGTAGTTAATCATCAAGCCAATGTAGTATCAAGAACAATCACAATTATCCATACATGCAAGATAGAACACTGCATACTCTCTCACAACATGTCAGCATAACTCTCCCAAGTCCAACCATATCAACATGAACCTCCAAGAAGTAGCCATAAAACAAAGAGAGAAAACCTATAAATCATAATTTCCTACCAACACCTCAAAGTGCTAATTTGTGTCAAGTATGATATCCTTCACCACCCCAAATGAAAAGCCTCAACAACACCCAACCATCCAATCTAATAGATCAAACAAACATATGTATCATGTAACCAACATAGATGTAAGCCTCTCTAATCAAGGTAGATCAAACTCATAACCATTCCATAACTAGGAATAATCCCAATCACATCTCCTAAAATCCTCATAATGGACATCATAAATCAAACCATATGAACACAGAGATAACCATGCCAACATCCCTCAAATGAACCCTCCAGAACAAATAACCATAGCTCAAGATCCATAAGCATGAGAAGGTAAAACATAAAGAAAAATGCATCTAAAAGGATGGGAAATACCTCATAGATGATAATCTGTCGAGTAGACTAAGAGTAGGGAATGCAAATGCTCCTCCAGGATACACCAAGCCACAATGACTCTCTCCAAGAACAATCTCCTCTAGCTCCATAATGAGCTCACGTCCATATCCAGGTATGGGCTCCTCGGTCTTTTTGTTGAAACCTCCAATAAGTAACCATATCAACAAATATCACTAATCCCAAGAGAACTCCAGCCTTACCTAAGTCTCCAAGTATCCATTAGCACCTCCATGATCAATCCATGCTAAACTCCAAATGCAACATTGCACTATCATGAAGCTCTCAAGCAAATGACTAATGTACTCAATACCAAGAGAACCAACAAGATAATTGTCAATGCTCCCACTACACATCTGCATAGTCAAGGAACCCATCATGACATAATGATCTGACCATCTCCTCAAAGGAAGATCACATGCACCAATGCAAATATCCTGGTCTCAAGAGAACCTGTATCATGCCAACACTCAAACTAGTATCTAGAGTAAACCAAGACACAATACCAATACCTCTAAACCAAGGATCAACATCACCAATCACATGAAGATAACTATCTCCTAAATGAATATTATCCATAACCCCAACACAATTGAAAGGAAACCCATTGTAACATCAACAGGTCCCAAAAGGTAGAACAAAGATCTCCAAACCAAGAGGATAAAACCATTATTGTCAAAAGCTCACATAAAACAACGTATCAAAGCTATCCATGACATCGTGATAAACATGCTATGAGTCCCAATAACTGACTATCCATGAACTCTAATAATCCATCCTCTCATCCCAATGCAACATACCAATGTATAAATGATTGTGTAGACAAGGCCAACTAACAAAGTCTACATAAACACTGAATCAATCTCATGGATAAAGACAATCCACATCTAAGTCATCCCACTATAGCCAAGGGGTAGCTATTCCACAAAAATAAATAACTAAAAGATCTAAAACACATGTAACATGAAAACTCATCATCACATTAGTAACCTACAAACTGAAATATCAAAGAAGATAACCTGTAGACTCCAAGACTTCATGCTAGATTAGATTTTCCAAACAAGTCCACAAACAAGTAACCATAGTCAAGGAACCAATCAAGCACCCAAGAGATAAGAATAAACCTCCTAAAACTACACCACAACACCACCTATAATCATGAATCAAAACATCATAGCCCATACCTGTCAACCACAACATGATCATGTTGTGCCAATGCAAAAGTATTTCTACATATCCATAAAACCATAATCATCATCATCACTATACATGTACTCAACTCTCACTGAAACGAGACTCCAAGTCTCACATGTGTATCAACCATGTCCTCAAACTAGAAGATAATCTGTGTCCCTATCTCTATCAAAGTACAAATTTTGAAAACACCTATAAACCTATAATTGGAAGTATCAAATCTAAAAACCTTCTATACCATGTTTATGGTCACATAGCAACATGCACTCCCACAAGTTTGTGCCCAAAAACCCATCTGAATGCTCTCGCGATCGCACTATGAATCTCAGGCTCTCACAAGTGAAAAAAAGCTCCAATCTCTCTCTACACACCAAACTAAAATCTATATGATCCAGTCTGTAGTACATAGTAATATCTCTCCAACGCCTATCCGAAATCAAAAATCTGATTCCGTATGTAAAAATTATGAGGATAAAACTATCCTAGAGAAATGCTTGGCTTTAGGCACCAAATTTTGACACAAAAAAGAAAATATGAAAACCAAACCTACATCACTGCATAGTACTTGGAGAGACCTTTCTGATGCCTATAAGAAGTCAAACATCTGACAATGTGAGTGAAAGTTATGCCTCCAAGAAAAAATGTCCTCTAAGGGTTAAAAATGGCCCCATGGGGACCTATCCATACCGCTAATGTCATCAGCTAATTGGGCAATGCATAAGTGGGCATGTGGCACTAACATCATCTGTCACTTACTGGCATGTGTTGGCAGAGGCTGGAAAACTCCAAATATTATATGGTTTGTTTAAATTTTCAATTTTTGAACTCCAAAAAGGTGAACCCAAAATACATTAAATCAAAGTTTAATTTTTTAAAATTTTAAAATTGTTTAAAAATCTCACCAAGGACGTCTCTTGGGTTGGTCGCCCAAGACCCCATTTGGCTCTGCTGGACTGGTGGCTAGACTAGGGTCCAAAGAGCCCACTGGCCACAACCTTGTCGGTCTTCAGCCAATAGGGCCTGGTAGGGTCTAACCAACTCTGACACCGGTAGTACCCCCGAGTACCCTCTGCCCAGGGCACCTCGTATGGGGGTCTGTGGACCCCATTCCAGGGCCCTATTTTTTTTGTTTAATATCTTTTCAAAGATTATCCAATAGTTTAAAATTAAATATTTTTTAATTTAAAAATTTCCAAACTATGAAAAATCTTTTTCAGTGCAGGTGTAATTTTTTTTTCTTTTTCACTGTGCATACCTGTAGATCCATATGGCCGAACTAGGCAAGGTGGGAAACATTTTTTCTCTATGTCACAATGGCCAAAACAAGGCAAATAATATGTTTTTCTTCATCTCTCAAGCCTCTTGGACTTAATGGCGATGTTTGTTTTGTCCCAGGAGGTCAGCAATGAAAATTCCTCCTCAAAACCGTCTTCGTGAACACCCAGGAAAAACCTTTTTTGCAACTCATTTTCAAACACTAGATCTGCAAAAAATCACCACAAATCTACAACGCCCAAAACCTCAAATCTACAAAAAACAACCTACACAATCCTTTGTATCCTATAATTTCCAAAATCTTTCTTGCATTGTCATGAATTTAGCTTTTCACTAGATCAACACAAACAAGGGTTATACCAAAACATGGATTTCTGAAACCCCACAATCTCAACCATGGTTTTGATAATATGGATACTAATCTCACATATCTACAAAATAGTGTTAACACACAAAATATCTACTGTAACCTATAATTCCTTCCAACAAATTCTCAAGATGGAGGAAAAACACCTAGAACCATAATTGTATAGATACATCATATTCAATCATATACAAGCAACATGCAAGTCCATTCAACTCACATGCAAGCTCATGCAAGCAACATGCAAGTCCATGCAAGGAGATAATGATGCATTCAAGCTTACAGATTTACCATAATGCAAGATCAAAAGAACAAACGCAAGATATACCTTGGGAAAACTCTCATTAAGGGGAAAACCCAACCTCCAAAAGTATCCACACTCAAATGTATTATTCAGTAATAAGATATTACAATGCACTCACATGAGTCTCAATGAACACCTGTGAAACATCAAGCTCCTCTAATGCATCCTCCATGTATCCAAGCATGAATCCACACATCCCATGCCATGCTTCACATATGCACTCGCAAGAGAAACTCAATACAATGATAGCCTCTCACACAACCTACAACCAAAAAACTAACCAACCCAAACCACTAACCATGTGCCTGCTTTTATAGACTCAACCTCACATAAATACAACTTGTAGTATTGGATAAAACCAATGTGATTCAAAACTATGAGCACAAAACCATTGACCCTAAAATCAATTTATTTCCACAAATAATAAATATTTTCCTTATGTCTCCCACACATAAAATATCTAAACCAATGTTACATACAACTTTTACAAGTGTTCAAATTAATATTAAATGTGGCTAAACACATCAATTAAGATGCACCATAAATAAATATTTATTTTACATAATTAAATTAATTAATGTTATGCAAGGTGTACAACACCTTTTCCTAAAAATCAGGAAATGGATTAGGTGGATAGTATGGATTAGGGTTAGGACCTTAAATGGATTAGGATAACTTGATTAAGACTAGGGTCCTAAATGGTAGATCAAGATTGGATTGGTGATAGATTGGGATGATAGGATTGGATGATTAGGTGGATAAGTAGGATGATTAGGATGAATTGGATTGTATTATAGGATTAAGATGAAGTGATTAGGATGAGAGGGATATGGTGGACTAGGATGATTAGGAATATTAGGATGGGTGGGATGAGATGATAAGGATGATGAAGTGATTAGGTGATTGGGATGAGATGATATAGGATAATTGGAGATGAGGTGGATAAGATGGATGATTATAAAAGTAATTGGATGATTAGGAGATGGATAAGAGGGAAGATTAAGAAAACTAGGGTGGATAATTAGGATGAGGTTGGATTGAATTAGATGATTAGGATAGTTGGGATGCTGTGGATAGGATGATTATGATATGAGATGGATGAACTTGGATTGGATTAGATGTGGATAGGATGGAGTTGGATGATTGGATGAAGATGAATGATAAGAAGGTGATTGGATGGTTTGAACTTGACTTAGGCAATTTGTAAACAAAAGGTTTCATACACATAAACACATAGATTTGCAAATGATAAGTATTGAGGATTGGGCTAATGCAAATGTACACAGACACAAAACATAAGAATAGCCTAGATTAATCAAGTAGGTGTGTCTTCATAGTGTAGGCCCACACAATAGAATACCTCATCAATATTCCTACATAACTAGGAATATCTTTACTAGGGCAAATAGCTAGGGGTCCAGTGGCACAAGGGATCACCTTCTCCCTTTCCTTGGAGGCTTTGATGCCTTGCCCAAAGAAAACTCCTATTTCTACCCTTGGAAGTACATGGTGAGGGTTGACTAGCTGATCACTACACCACACTAGAAGATGACTGAAATGTCTTAATCTAGGATGTACAAGCTTGCTAAGGGAGTCCCCAATATACACAAGGCATGGGGGGTACAATCTTGTGAACACTAGTTCATTGAAGGCATGTGACAAGTCACTTCAGCTTGTTTCTGGAATTACCTGGGGTCCCAAGGCTATGCCCATGACTATGTGACTAGATTGAGGTACAACTTTTGCTCTCCCCCCTTTGATATACGCCACTAGAACATGTGGTTGAGGTCGTCACTTGGGGTGATAAAATCCCCAAGTAGGCCTCCTAAAGGGAAAGGTAATGCAAGGTGCTTTTGATCCTCAAGATCACCAAGTGGTGCAAGAGGAGAGCATACACACACAAGCACACCTTGGGTGACAAAAGTGAATGCAAGAGGTGTTTTTGATACCTAAGATCGCACTAGGCACAAGGGGAGAGCATACACACACTCTTGACCCACACAAGCAAACATTAACTCCCTTAGATAAAAAAAAGATGTGTGTGTGTGTGTGTGAATGAAAGTGGATAATGGTGTTTTTGATTCCCAAGACACATTAGGTGCAAGGGAAGAGCATACACACCCAAATTCACAATCAAATCCACAAGACAAAGCAAACACAAGATAGGTTTAATGATAAGCCTTTGATGCAAACCTGCAACAAACTTGTTAGTAGTTTTGATAAATTTGGCATTTGATAAGTGGTGCTACAAAAAAGGTGTGTTAGATTGAAAAAGATGAAATCTATAAAAATAGATGTTAGATGGAAAGATACAGTAGATTAGATGAAATAATTAGATTCCTTACAAAATTCTAAGCAATTTCAATAAATAATTCGTCAAATTTTGATAAAATTTGCCAAAGAAATAGCAATTTAAAGTTTGCAAGAAAACATGAACTTTGACTGATTATACCTAAAAAAATTGATCAAATTTGCTAATGAAACCTGCACCACTATGAAATAGGTCAAATCAACTTTCCAACAACTATAATTTTGTGCGATTCTGACCTGCTGGGAAAACGTTATGCAAAATTTTTTAAAAATCCCTATTTTTGGACTATGGAGGGAGCTAGGGGTCTACTTGGTAGTTATACTAACTTCTAGCGGTTAGGCACTTCAGTGTTCACATGCATGGTTAGAGGTTTCAATTAAACCTGTTAGTTAAGTTTTGTGTTATAGTTTAATAAAAACCGCTAGAGGTCTATTTCAAACTAATCACATGCAGTTAAAGGGTTGGAAATTAAGGTTAGTGGCTAAGTGTGATGTTACACTAAACTTTGCACCTAGTGGTTAAACAAACCTATGGTCACATGCAATTTTTAACCAAGGGCCACTGATAGCAGTTAGGAGGAAGTCACAGGTGACAACTAGAGAATAGGTGCTCCCTAAAGGCACTCTTGGTCACTGATGTGCCCTTGCGACGAGGAAGACATGCTTTGAGTGATACAGGGTGTGAGGCCTTGGTCACACAAGTGACTAGGGGCAGGAGTCAAAAGGGGCTAGATGTAGTTCCCTTCAGCGATGAGGCTTTGATAGAAGGAGGCCACTAGGTCCTGGTCACCAATGTGACCAGGGGCCAAAGAAAAGCAATTGGGTGATTTGAGATGCACGAGATAGGAAAACACTCACTGCTTGGGATAAAAAAACCTATGGTTCCAAGCTTAACACGGTGGGTAACAGGTGAATCTAGTAATCAAATGGAGGTTTCAGGCGGTCAAAGACTTATAAATCCTACAGATTATAGGCAATACATGCTGGTTAAAACATTTGAAATCCCCAAATAAAATGCCAACTTCTAATCCTGCGGATAATTTTTTTAGCCATAAATTAAATAAATCTTGGATGTGAATAACTTGTGATAAGATCGACAACACCTATATACTACGTATAGGATCGTATGGCAGGTCCGTATGGTACATATCTGTATAGTATGAATTCCACAGATAAATTTAAAAAAAAATTCAAAAAAATTTTACCTCCAAAATATGACTTGTTTTATGTCAAAATTCATCTATGAGCCACCCTGGATGCAATGGTGAGGTTGATTTTGCAGTAGGAGGCCTCCTATTAAAGTTCATCTCTAATTTTTTTCAAAGATCAATGGAAAACCCACAAAAAGAGGACAAGAAAGCTTGTAAAAAGAGAGATTAAAGGGATAGGGTGTCCAACCGGGCATGCCAAATGAAGATGGGAAATATTGAAGAAAAAATAATTGAAGATAATGCAATGTAAACATAATACCTTCACCTCTCCTCCAATAGAGAGGAAGTAGTATGCACCCTAGTACTACCTAACTATGCTCCATTGCAATGTTTGATAGATATGTTGATTGCTCAGAATTTATGTAGCATAAAATTACTTGAAATGTAAATATATAATGGCTTATATAAGGGTTGATTTATAGGTACTTGGTTGATAGGATGGATGGCTAGGATTAATAGGTTTAATGGATGGCTAGGATTAAGATGTGGAGGATTAGGGCAAGGATGGAAGCTTCTAGGGCTTATCCTTATGTGAATAGTTGAGATTAAGATGTGTAGTTTGAATTGGATGGTTAGGATTAAAATCTAGTTTGACTTTTGGGATAAGTATAAGGACAAAATAGGAGATAATTGATTAAATAATAAAATTATTTAATTAACTATTAGAGACAGGTGACATGGGAGGATAAATTAATTAAATAGATAATATTTATTTGATTAAATTTGTCTAAGAGTGATAATTGATAAATTTAACTAAATAAATATTTTTTATTTAATTAAATTGGGTATTAGGATTGTATCCGAGGGTGAAAATGAGTGAAACATGCGAAAAAAAGCCTTTTAGAGGACATTGGCAAAAGAGTTCAGAGAGAAGAAAATAGAGCAGAATCAAACTCGACCATACAAGTAATAGACATCACAGAGGAAAGTGTAGACAATGTGGAAATGTTGTTATTATTTGTTGCTTCATTGGTCCAAAAATGAAGAGGGCTCAGAATATGGCTTGGATAGAAGAAAATAAGAAGACGCAACACTATCATAAAATTCTTACCAAAAGGGTTCTTCAATGCAACCTTTCTATTAGAGGTTGATAGAGATAAGATACTAAAAGGAAGAACATGGAAAATGGATGATGTGCCATTATATATATGGAAGTGGACTCCAACATTTAATCCCACACAATATGATCCCTACGACGGCCCCAAATTGATTCGCCTATGCAATTTTCCATTGGAATCCTAGACATAAGACTATTTGGTGAAGATTAGGAGATCTCTAGGAACCCTCATAGATATAGACATGGAATTATTAGAGAAAGATTTGTATCTATATGCAAAGATACAAGTCACTACAGTTAAAAAGATCCTGCGAAAAATTTCTCTATGCTCGTTTCATCACATATGGATCCAGACACTTGAGATTGAAGAACCAAAACTTTATTGTTTAAATTGTAGGAGTAGAAACCATGCAACAAGTTGATGACCAATACAAATCAAGGAGATGGATGGTTGGAAGCCAAAAACCATGGAGGAATGTCCAAGAGAAACAAAAATCATGGCAGAAAAGGTGCAGGAGGAGAACCAAGTAGCACACATTTCTCAACACCAAGCCACCAATGGGCAAGAAAATTACCCTAACCCACCTCTTAGGAACAATTGTTATCATTCTAAACTAGGCTCAAACCCTCGCAGCGCACCCGCCTCACCTAACAAGGTTGTGAATGGGAGTGGTGAAACAAGCAACTAAAAGAAAGGATCAGAGGCGGTTGCAACACCCAACAATCCAACTTAGAATAAAATAGAGTAGAATTTAGGAACTCAAGAGACCATTGTCAATAAGAAAATGATGTTGAATGGAGGACATCGACCGAAGAAAAAGGATTTGGATAAAGGCAAACTTGGACCCATCAGCTCAAGATGCTTATCTCAATTAGTGCGTAAAGCCCCTAAAGGCCTTACAATTAGAGAAATTTTGAAGAGAGTTAAGGGTGGTGCCCCCTCCCTTTCAGGGAAATGAAGATATCCAAATGAAACTTTAGGGGCTTATACACCCATAACAAGTGGCATTTTTCTAAATGCTAGATGGTAAACATGCCAAGTAAAATCAACATCTCCATCTTCATTATGGGAATAAATGGAGCTTGTTGTAAGGAATGTAGTAATCAATTATAAAAAGATAGAATGTCATGTGGATCTTTGAGTATATAGTTAAGTAATAATTATGTAAGGAATGAATGCGGATAGCAGTCCATGCATGTGGGACGAGCTAGTGAGCCAAGGATCTAATGAACAGTGTGTGGGTGGTAAGAATACCTTATTCTAAGGACATGCATGATGTCATTTATTCAGACAGAGGAGGATTTAGAGGACTTTCAACATCATTTGTATCTTATTCTTGAGTGAGGCCGCTACCATGAAGTACAATCCCATGGCTTGCTACGATGCTCCCATTTCACTTCAAAGCACAAAGTGCGATCCGATGGCTTGGTCAATCAAATTGGACGTAGGTTACACGTGCGAGCTAGTTACAAAAGAAAGATGGATCTCTAGGAGATGTCACAAATCTCATTTCAAACTCTGAATTGCTTCTATGAAAAAGAATGGCCTACACTAAGGTGGCTAGTTATGAATACCCGTGTGATACGAACGACGCACTACAACATATGAGGAGGATCTTTTTAGTGCAGAATGATGAAATCCTCAAGGTGTTGTGGTAGGTAATCAACTCGAGGGTTCCGTCGAAGACACATATCCATGACCATGTGCTCCTTGGCTGCTTCATCGCCTAGTTCACTTTGGTGCAGGGGCACAAAGGGCTCACTAAAATCATGTTGAGGAAGTTAGTGGATCTAAACCTTCTATCTATTGCCACCAAATTTGTGACTACCTACAACAAAAAAGCCCAAAATGGCAACTAGGTGGCATTTTTTATATTGCCACTACCCAACAAAACAAAGATGTACATCAAGCCATTACCCTCTTTAGAGAAGGGGTAATTCAAAATAATATGGAAACCTTTTTGTTCTATGTAAGCCATGGATCCTCCTCTTTCCTAGGAACAAGTGGGAAGAGCCAATGAGTTCAGTGATGGAGTGAGGTTCTCCCTCCATAAACTTCCCAAGTAACCTACTGGCAATATAATCTTTTTGTTATTGTTAATACAATGGGAGTTGCTCCCTTGGTAGTAATTTACAAATAAAAAAATATAAAAAATTAGGTAATAAGATAAAATGGATTAATTAATTAAATAACTATGATTTATTTAATTAATTTTGAGATAAAGAACTAGGACAAATGTGTCACAAGGTGTTGCAAGGTGATGTTGACAAGGTTGAAAGTGGGTTAGGAGGTGTCAAAAGTGATGTGGGATATGTCGCTAGGACATGGTCAATTTCAGGGGTCTACAATATCCATGGCTAACTTATTACACATTTCCCTTATATCCTCCTTTTCTACATTCTTTTCTTGAAATTCTAAAACTTTCATTATTTTTTCTTTTTGTAAATATATACTTTTACTTACTATATTATCTAGATACTCTTCACTCAACTGCAGAGGTTTTAGTTATTTCTTTTATTAAAGATAGATCAATAATATTACCAAATAAAGAGATGTATCAGTACATATTTGTGGCCAAGAGAGCCACCAAAATAGGACTTCACGGATAGTCACATATTACTTATATGTAGAGTAAAATACTCTACATTTTTGTTTTTTGAGTTGCAGTTGTGCGAGCTCCAGTTTTGTTTCTGTGCGAAACAGTTTTTAGCGAGGGTTTTGACACAGAGCGCGAGCACAAGGTTTCCATTTTACCTAAATTTTGCCTAAGTCCTAGAGAAGCAGCGGAAGCCACCAAGTGTCAGCATCCGAGACACATTATAAAGTTTCTCAAAGTAACGCGGATGGAGCCACGCGTCCCTTTTAGTACCTGTGGAGCATGCCAAGTGTCGGCATCTGAGGTTTAGTTTCTTATAGGTTTTAAAAGCCTTTTTTATGTTACAAAGTGAGTATGGCGGGCACCATTTTTAAGTTTCTTTCAGTGAAGCGGAAGGCACCAAGTGGTAGATGCGGAGGGTTTCTTAAAGTTTCCTAAAGTTACACGGGAGGTGCCGCGTGTCCCATATAAATTTCGTGGAGTGCGCCAAGTGTCGACATCCGTAAGTTCCTTCTTTTGTTTCATTGCTAAGTAAAGACTGTTGGTGGGCCCTAGTAATACTTCTAAAGTTCAGCGGAGCACAACATGTGTCACCATCCGCGTGAACCTTATGAGTCTTAATTGTTTCTATTATGTCTCTCAAAGTTCTGCGGAAGCTGTCATGTGTCATCTTCCGCAGAACCCCCTAATGGTATCTACAGTCTCTCTAAGTTACACGGAAGCTGCCACGTATATGTTTCTAAGATCTGCGGAAAGCGCCACCTGTCCCTATTCTTTTTTTGAGACTGCTCGAGCACGGAGTATGGTGGGTCCCATTTTTGGTAAGTGATTAAAGGCTTGAGGCAGCGGACTATGACAGATGTCAAAGCCGGAGCACTCCTAATATAAAGCCACAGTAAAGACTCTAAGTAAAGCAGAAATTGCCACGTATCTTTTGCAGAGGTCGTGGACACTGCCAAGTGTCATTTTCTGGTGCCTCCTGAATGATGAAACAGTTTTCAAGTAAGGAACGCGGGGGGTGCCATCTGTCTTAAGGGTTTTGTTTCTCATTGTAGCGGAGAATGCCACGTGCTAGTTTCCTATTGTTTCAGAAAGATGAAGGAGATTCAAGAAAGGGACGTGTATTAATGCCAGCTGTCCCAAGGGTTTATAGTCGCAAAGGCTATCAGAAACTGCCAGGTGTCCCTACCTGATTCAAAGTAAGGGGAGTTACATGTATCTATTTTAGCTAATGAACTTGCAGAGGGGCTAACCGTTTTAGATCCGATATATATTTTCTGTCAGACACTTCCAGTTAAGTCCTAGTTCGGTTAGGCCGTTGAGATTTGATCTTACGGGTAATCTTTGACCCAGTCTTATGCTATAAATATGGTTTCAGATCGCGGATTCAAAAAAGGGGATGATAAGATAGAAAATTTTTTGCATAAAGATTGTTATCACAGAGTTAAGAAAAGTTTGGAAGATCTTGAGTTGTGGCCAGTAATATCATTTGCCTTTTTTCTGTTTTCTTGATTCAGAAAGTTTGTATAACTGTGCATGATTTTGTGCCTTTTTATGTGACTAGAAAATTAATAAGAAGACTGGTTTCTGTGCCTTCGCTAATATTTTCTGTGTCATTGCAAAAATCTTTCAAGTTGTGAGCCTTTGTTTCTATTTACTTTCATCTTTTACATTGATCATGCATTGTTTGCTCTTTAATGTAACTGAATCTTAAAAATAGTTTCACTGTGTTTAATGTTAAGCAACAAATCATATTCAGGTGCATCGCCATAGTTAGATTTCCCTTCATCGCATTTGTGATTCCGCTTTACTTCTATACCTTTTTCCAAAATACATTTGAAAGAAGAGCCAGCTTCTTTAAAATCTGGAGGTCACTCTGAGGGACATTCCCACGTCTCAGAGTTTCCCATGTTGGTGTTGGAAATAGCGCAATTCTAAGCATCAACAATTTTTGGCACACCCGGTGGGACTATTTCTTGAAGTTTCTTTCAAGACTATATGAACCAGAGAGTCACAAGGAGTCAGAGTTGTGGACCTATAACAAGAGCTCAATCTACTGTGAACCCAGGTATTCTTTTACCACCATTGATAACTAATCCAAGAAGGAGGGCCAATCAGTTTACAGCAACACTAAGCGCAAACATGGGAGCACCCATAGCCCCAAGGAATTATGTGAATTGGAATACTAGCAGTGCCCTGATTCTTCCAGTACCACCAGCCACTTGGGATCCTATTCCAGCAAATGCCCTGAAGGTTCTACCCAAATTCAATGGAGAGGATTTCAAAACACCTAAAGAGCATCTACAAGATGTGTCTGACGTTTGTGCAATACATGTGATCACACAGCAAAATGTGGCTATAAGACTGTTAGCAGCTTCTTTTAAAGGGAAGGCTCTGGACTGGTACAGATCTTTGACCCCAAATTCAATATCTACATGGGATCAGCTTGGAGATGCTTTCTTTGCAAGATTCAAAGAGAAGGGTGATAAATCTTCTTTGTTACAACAACTGATTACCATCAAGAGGGCACCACAAGAAGCAATGACAGATTTTAATTCAAGATTTCAGAAGACTTGGGAAAGGATTCCTGCTACAGCAAGACCATTACCAGGTATGGCTATAGTATTTTATCTTAAAGCCCTAAATTTAGATATAGCAGTAATGATTCAATCACTTGGAGGTCAGACTCTGCCAGAAGCCTATGACTATGCAGTCAGAGCTGAAAATAATTTGATAGATGCTGGAAAATTGCTTCCAAGGCCCCCCATGCCTATGTTTCTAGAGATTACCCTACCATTGCCTCAAGAAGCCCCTAACCCCATAACCCCACCTATGTCCATGTATACGTTTCCCCAACAACCTGCTAAAGCTGTAGTCCCTGCCCAGTCCTATGAGATGGATGATGTTAAGAACATTTTCTAATGAGATAATTAACCTAAAAAGATAGCAGAATCCTTATCCCAGACCCCAATATCAAGGCTATCAAGGGAATAGACCTCCTACACAGCCAAATCAGTATCAGGGTCCCCAAAGGCAAACTAACCCTCAGCCATCAAACCAATTAGTTACAGTTCCTACACCCTTGCAGACTGTTCCTCCTAATCCAAAAAGAGAGATTGTCTCTAGGCATAATAATTATGCAGATGGCACCAATTCCTGGTGTTTCCCTTATAATAATGCTCATATGCCCAGAGATTGTCCCAGGGGTAATTTACAGCAAAAGATAGCAGAGCAAAGAAGAGTGGATGGACAATTTGCTAATACTTCTGACACTCAACCCTACCAATCCCCTGGTATGCAAAATTCAGTCCTGGTGGCTTAGATGCAAGGAATGTCCTTACAACAAGAAGAAGAAATAGCCCTGAGCATGCTTTGTTCTCATGGATTGAAGATGAAGAATTAGTATTCTTAAATGAAGCTTCAACTTCTAAGAAGCCTTTGGTACAATCAGACTACTATACTAGATCCAAGAGAAGGATGATGGAACAGCCTAGAGTCACAAATAATGAAATTATAGGGATCCCTCCATTTCAGGATCATCAAAATACAGCTACTAGACAAGAAATACCTCAGCCAGTGCAGAACCAAGTAGTTTCTGGACAAGTTCAAGAAAAAGCAAGGTACCCTTATTATCCAAGAACCCAGGCACTAGGACCTGTGAATGTGGTGGATCAACTGAAGAGGACCCTAGCCCACGTATCAATATGGGACATGTTAGCTATTCCTGAGCAAAAGACATTGTTGCAAGAAGCTCTACAGGGCCAAGTAGTGCCTAAACATACTGGTACCAAAGGAGGACCTACTGATAAAGAAAAGCTCAAGGACCATGTTCCTCTGCAGACAACAGCCCTTCTGAACAATGCACCAAAGGTAAGTAAATCCAAGCCAGATCCCTTTATTTAACTTTAATAGTTGGAAAGAAACTATTACACAATGCAATGATAGACTCTGGGGCTAGTACCACAGTGATGCCAAAGCAAATAGCAGATGCTTTGAAAATAAAATATGAGCCACTTACAAAAGGAGTTATGCAGTTAGATGGGAAGTCTGTGCAAACAATAGGGAAAATTAAACAACTCCCACTACAGCTGTATACCTGTCCCAATATAATTGTAAATCAAGATGTTGTAGTCATTGATATTCCTCTTGTTTTTGGCTTATGCCTATCCAGAGATTTTACAGCCAAGATAGGAGGTTATATGTCACTTGATTGGTCTCACCTCATCCTAAGAACCAAATATGGGACTAAAATGAAGGTATTGTCAGAACCATTGTCAAAGGACCATATCACAAATGAACCAACCCCAAAGTTAGAAGCAGTCCATGCCATGCTAAATAAAGAGGAAAGAGTTTTTGTTGAAGAAATAGGGGATTGGACTGAATATGATCAGCAAGAAGAAGATAACCAGTTGTTAACCATGATGCAAAGTGACCCCTTTGGAAACTATGACTCAACAGGGTTGGGCACTTATGTTATATTTGAAGAAGACCAGGAGATCCCTAATGTCTTAAGAAATGAGCCCTCTCAGACCCAAGAATCCATAAATGACTCAGGAATTTGGACCCTAAATTTTGATGGGGCTAGAATTAAGAATAGAGCTGGAGCAGGAATTTGTCTTACTGCCCCTGATAGTGAGAAAATTTTAAGAGCTATTCGTTTCCAATTTGCCTGTACTAATAATGATGCAGAGTATGAATCTTTAGTGCAAGGGCTCATGTTAGCCAAGAAAGGGGAGTAAAGAATCTGATAGTCAAAGGAGATTCAGAACTAGTGGTGAAACAAATAAGAGAGAAGGCGGTAGCCAAAAATGTAAGGATGAGATCCTATAGGCATAGAATTTGGGACTTAATAGAAAATTTTGAAGCCTTCAATATAGAAGTAGTCCCTAGAGCCCAAAATTCTGAGGCAGATAGGATGGCACAAATTGGTTCACAGTTTGATCCAATAACTGATCTAATGGTCAATAATGAGTTAGTCAAAGTTATTGTGAGGCCAACTATCCCAGACAATGATGAAAATTGGCAAGTCTTTGAAAATGATTTTCAAGTACTCTCATTTTTGCAACAGTCAGGAGAATTTGCTGATCAGTTACAACCCAAAATTGAAGAGGCATATGGTGATCAGATCATTCAACTAAAGTCAAACAAGCTCCCTAAAGGACTAATTACCCTGGAAAACTTGTTTGACCCGGAAGATGCCAGCCTAGAAAAGAAGAGATTTCAAGCAAACAAAGAGGACTACTCTGAGATTCAAGTTAGTGAGGGGAGAAAATTAAAGGTTGGGAATTCTGCCACTCAATAGGAAAGGAAAAGGCTAATTGATTTATGTGAGAAATATGATAGGGTCATAGCCTGGACCTACGAAGATCTCCATGGTTATGATAGAAATATCATTCAACACACTATAGAGCTGACTGAAGGATCTAAACCGGTTAGACAGAAGCAGAGGCCAGTGAATCCTAGGATTGAACCTCTGATGGTGGATGAGTTGCAGAAACTATTAGAATCAAGGATCATTTTCCCAATTAAACACTCAACTTGGGTATCCAACCTAGTACTAGTCAGAAAAAGGAATGGGGACATAAGGCTCTATGTGGATTTCAGAGATCTAAATAGAGCATCCTTGAAGGATCACTACCCCTTGCCCTCTATGGAACAAATTTTACAGACTGTGGCTGGATCAGAGAGATTTTCCTTGCTAGATGGTTTCTCTGGATTCAAACAGATTTGGTTGGCTAATGAAGACCAACATAAGACTGCTTTCACCACAAAATGGGGGACATTTGCCTATGCAAAGATGCCTTTTGGTCTTTCAAATGCTGGAGCTACATTTCAGAGGGCAATGGATGTGGCATTTGGAGAGCTTATCAATAAAATCATTCTAATTTACCTAGATGACCTCATTGTTTTCTCTAAACATGTTGCAGATCATTTTAACCATCTAGAAGCAGTTTTCAAGAAATGCCAAGAGTTTGGAATATCTCTAAATCCTAAGAAATGCATTTTTGCAGTACCTCAAGGTAAACTATTAGGGCATATAGTGTCAAAAGAAGGAGTTTCTATAGATCCAGAGAGAGTCACTGCCATAATGAACCTATCTCTGCCAGTCAATAAGAAAGCAGTTCAGTCCTTTTTGGGAAAGATTAATTTTGTTAGTAGGTTCATATCAGACTTTGCAGGCCTAATAAGACCAATTACACTGCTACTAAAGAAAGACCTGGTGTTCAAGTGGACTACAGAAGGGAGACAGGCTTTTGAAGAGGTCAAGAAAGCAATTTCAACAGCCCCAGTATTGGGGAACCCTGACTTCTCTAAGTCTTTTATAATGTATGTCTATGGAGGAGAATTTAGTGTTGTTGTTGTCCTAATACAGAAAGATGATCAACAAGAGGGAGAGCATCCAATAGCCTTTTTCTCAAGGACTCTTAGGGAGTATGAAGCCAGGTATAACTTTGTAGAGAAACAGGCATATGCTATGGTAAAAGCCCTCAAGAAATTCAGACACATGGTCATAGGTAATAAGATTCTGATACTAGTGGCTCATCCAAGTGTCAGAGAATACATTACGGAAGGAGAAATCACTGAGAAAAGAGCAAACTGGATAACAAAGATTCTTGAATATGATGTGGAGGTCAGACCAACTAAGCTTGTCAGAGGCAAGGGTTTGTGCCAGTATATGGTTTAAGATATGGAAAAAATGATAACTGAAGAAACTGAAAAGGAAAATGTATTAAGGATACAAGAAGTTGATCAGAATTCTTGGGTCACAAATAGGATCCAGTTTATGAAACATGGGATTTTCCCAAAAGAGCTCTCTCAAGAAAAGAAGAGATACTATAGGCAGCAAGGAGTCCATTATGTTCTAATTGACCAAGCTCTTTTCAGAAGAAATGCTGATGGCATACTTTTAAGATGCATAGAGAAAGGTGAAGCCCAAAAAATACTTCATGAGATGCACCATGGAGTCTCAGGTAGACATTTTTCTGCAAGAACCACAGCTATAAAGATAAGTCAGGCAGGTTACTTCTGGCCCACTTTATTTACAGACTGTTATCAACTGGTCAAAGAGTGCCAATCTTGTGAGTATTATGTGGGGAAAAGAAGGAATGTAGCAATGCCCCTTAGTCCTATAATTGTTGATGAACCCTTTGCCCAATGGGGTCTAGACTTCATTGGAATGATCAATCCAGTGTCAAGTATGGGACACAAATGGATTCTAACTGCCACAGATTATTTTACCAGATGGAGTGAGGCAGTACCACTCAAAGAAGCAACAGAAAAGGTGATCCTAGACTTTCTGGAAGGTATCACTACTTGCTTCGGGCCTCCTCATACCATAATTTTAGATAATGCTAAGGCATTTTTAGGGGCAAAAATATCTGATTTTGCACTAAGATATGGAATCTATCTGAAAACTTCCTCAAATTATTATCCTCAGGATAATGGTTTGGCAGAGTCAACTAACAAGAATCTGATTAGACTTATCAAGAGGATAGGGGTTGATCACCACAAAGAATGGCATAAAGTTCTTAATATAGCACTGTGGGCTGATAGGATTATGTCTAAACAAGTGACAAAAATGTCCCCATATGAATTGGTCTATGGCAAGCCCG
This sequence comes from Cunninghamia lanceolata, assembly GCA_027924645.1. NCBI lineage: Eukaryota > Viridiplantae > Streptophyta > Pinopsida > Cupressales > Cupressaceae > Cunninghamia > Cunninghamia lanceolata. The sequence continues at coordinate 2,442,110 of BSBN01000471.1, forward strand.
CTATGATGCCTCTGAGCTTGGAAATCCCTGCTCTCCAGTTATTAAAGCAGATTGAGATTGAAGAGAATAGCCCTATGTAGGTCAGACTTGCTAAACTCTTGGAGGTCCAAGAGAAAAGGGATACAGCACATGAATCATTAATGAAACATCAGAAAATAATCAAAGATTGTTTCGATAAGAAGACTTCAAATCCCCATTTTGAAGTAGGATCAGTTGTTTTGAAATGGGATGAGAGAGCTGCTAAGCCGGGTCAACACAGCAAATTTGAGTCATTATGGACCGGCCCCTTCAAGATTCATGCCTGTAAACAGCAGAATTCATTTGAACTCGAAACAATGGAGGGTGAACCTGTGGAGATTCCTGTGAATGGGATCTACTTGAAGCATTTCAATTAACCAGTGTCTTTCCTGTGTATTATAGTTAGATAGTTTCCCCTTCTTTGTTGCTTTGTTTTCCTGCTTTGTCTTTTTCCCGCTCTTTCTTTTAAATAAATGTTCTATGAACACGTGGCCACAGCTAAAGTCTCTTCAATTTTTGAAACTCTCGCATTTAATGAATCTCTCTCCAATCCCCCAAATTCCCTAAAAGTACCTTTGCACAGCCGCTCTTATGACATGTCTGACACTCTGTCCCACGTGGATTTCATAAGATTTACTAACGGTTTTCTATTTTTAATGCCATTTATGAGACTTGATGTGTCATTAAAATACCTTAACAACAAGAGTTAAAGTTTAACTGTGTTTCATTTGTTTCTACTTCTGCTAAGTGTCTTCCCTGTTGCTTGCGATTTCATAGCAAAACCTGTTTCATAAGAGTGTCTTCCCAGTTGCAAAGCTTCCATACTTGTTACATAGGTTTACCAATTCCCAGTGCAAACACAGAGCTGGTGGAGGCACAGTCTTCACAGTAGGGGCTTGGGATTTACGAGTCTATTGACATGCTTCTCGCCAGTAAATCATACGCTTCAGCCCCTACACAACCCTTAAAGACCTATCCAAGGACTAGAGTTCCTGAGGTTGGTTATGCGGTCGACTCAGCTAAGGTGCAAGATTTTGCAGACGGTATTGCCGACCCAGTCCTTCAAAAGTCTGGCAAAGCTCTGCGAGGAGCACACCAAAGATGTCTCCTAAAGGCCAAGGCTAAACAATTTGAAACATTTAGAATGCGGATATGGACCTCTCAATTGGCAAAATTTATGGTCCCAAGTGTGCATTCATGCCCTGACTTGATTGAGGTATGCGCAGAATTGTTTCATGCACCCTCAAGTACCATTCAAAAGGGACCCTTCATAGTGCAAATTACACCAAAGGCTATCAGGGACATGTTGGCCCTATACTATGATAGCACAGCCACGTTTCCCACCATTGCCAAAATGTAGAAGATGTGGGCAAACGTCAAGTATCAATTAAGGTTTCTCAATTCAGAGATGCAGCTGGGAGATGAAAACACCCAAATGCCAGCGCTGCCAACAGGACGAGCACAATTTACACAAGCCAGTCAGAAAGCACTATCCATGATGGCATTTATCTTCGGAATGAAGGAAGACATCACTGTCTATGATTGGCAACTCGCCATTTTATTCAGAATGAAGACCGTGGACAAGTCTCAGGAGTTTCAGCTAGATTTCTCAGAGCAGATTGCCTACTCAATGGCCGACCAACTCACCAATTTCAAATCAACAGGGGTTTTCAGGTATTCTTCTTATCTGTTTCACCTCATGTTATATCAAAACCATCCCATCTTTTCCCAATATATGCATCTGAATATGTATGACCCAAATTTCGGTCCCAATAGGACCATTCCCGTGTCCGCATGGACACATGTCTTATCTGAATCCTCTGACCCCTATGAATTTTGGGAACTTTTTGTCGCCCCTGCCTTTAGTCACCTAAGCCCGGAGCCTGTTGAGAATAGATTAACATTAAGTGTCAGAGGCCTCATGGCAAATTCCCCCATTCCTTGTGACTATTTCTTTGGGACTCACCATACTATCATTAGAGTTCATGGTTTTAATGGAGAACCAGTGTTGCTACCCAAGGTTTTGACTCCTAGGTTAGCCTTTTTAGAAGTCACCCGGCAAATGTCTGTGGTTGATAATGATTATGGCACTGGGAAGAAGAAAAGGAAAATGTATGATGTTCCGTGGGTGAAGAAAAATATGGCCCTATTGGTCAGGGATGCTGAGCACTTGTTGCTGAGAAAGTTAGTTGTCTTGGGTTTCTTTTTGATTGAAGATAAATGGAGATATAACCCAAGCAGTTTCATAACCTTATGGGTCAAGAATAACAGTGTCGGTGCTAAAATTGTGCACGAGGGCTGTCCCTTTTGGGAAGACAGAAGAAACCCTGAGGATATCCCTGATTTATATACAGAATTGATAGATTTGCCTTTTCAAGGGCCCAGGCCATGGGAAATATTTTATAATAACAAAAGGGTTTTTGACCCTAAGCTCAAAATGGGCACTGGATTAAAGAAAAAATTAGTAAGAGACAGAGAATGGAAGCCTGAGAAGATAGAAGCCTATTGGAAATATAGGCAGGAGATATCTGAGACAACCCACTCTTTTGGCAAAGTTGATTCAGATGAAAAATGGGAGTCTATTTGGGATGAGTGGCATCCCTCTCCAATTTCTAGCCCCGATACAAGCAAACAGCAGACACAGGGTGGAGAGTCAGAGGGGGAAGCAGGGTCCACTCATACGGTACAAGTCCCAGGACAAGCATCATCTACAGCCGCTGTAACTGCCTGGCCCCAATCTCTCAGTGCCATAGAGAAGCAAAAGAGTGTGGTATCATCACCACCTAGAGGGACCCCATTAGTTTCAATGACTGGGGCTTCCAGTTTTGTGCAAACACCACTAGCAACAGTGGTAAATGTTGAGGAGAAAGAAACACAGCAGGAAGAAGAGGAGGCCAAGGAAACATAAGAGACTAAAACTTCAGCCTGATTCAGATGAGGAAGTAGAGCCTTCACAGCAACAACTACCGAGTACATCTGTTGCTTCTCAGGTACGTGCTACTCCTTCTTCTCCTTCTCAGTCTGTTTCTTCTATAGGGGTGGCAATCCCAACTAGCCAAATATTTTCCCCTGCCACCTCTGCTGTGCCAATTTCCCAGTTTTCGCCACTTGTTACTACTCAGGCCATGTCATCACAGGCCACATCATTGCCTCCCTTTTTTCCCCCTCTTTGCCTAGGAGAATACCTCCTCAGGTTTCCCCTAGCCAACATTTGGCTATTCCCTATGGCTTGCCACAGGGTCATCCTTTTGCGGGTGGGTATATTGCCTCTCCCCCTACCTTCCAAGCTCAAGCAGACACTGCTAAGAAGGCTAGGGAAGCCCGGATGGATAAGAAGAGGAGGAAAGACAATAAAGCTCAGGCTGTCCCACACATGAGGTCACTATTTGACCCAATCCAACAACAACTAACTGTGACTCATTTGTCACCCAATGTAGTCAGGCCAAATGAGCAGATGCAACCCCAAGAATATACAATGAGTGCAGTGGCCATGGATATGTCACTGTTTAGGCCACAAGACAGGGTAGAGCTGCTAAATGAAACCACTTCTGCTGTAGCCACTGACTATTTGAAGTTATCAAGGAAGTTGCAGAAGGTGGAGGTTGATCTGGCTCAAGAAAAGGCACATAGTGGCACCCTGACCGCAGAGCTCAAATTAAAAAATGATGAAGTAGAAGATCTCACTAAATAATTACAAAATACTGTTTCATGTCAGATTCATCAGGCTACGCAAAGCCAAAATGCTTCTTTGATAGAAGAGCTAGTCCAGGTGAAGTCTATAGTGACTACCCTGAAGCAGGAAAAGGCCACATTATAGAAGAGGCATCAGGATTCCTCTCAACAAGCCACACAGTTCCAACAGTAGCTGTTGAAGGAACAGAACAATGTCGCTGCCATACAAGCTCAACTTTAGGCCGAGCAACAAATAGCAAAATAGTTGACCCTTGAGTTGGCAAATAGGCCACAGAATGCAGGAGTGTTGAATCTGGTTAAGGAGCTGTATGTATCAGTGTGGAAAAGAATCTCTGAGGAGATTATTCAGCTCAAACCCTCTTTAACTTTCCTGCTACATGCACAGCAATTGTGTGAAAGGGTAGAGACTTCAATTCAGGCCACTTTATCCACTGTTTCCATGAGAGTTTCAAATTCTCAACTGCTGCTGGGGAAACTGTATGACACATCTGATGAAACATTATCAGCCGCAGGGATCAGTGACAGAATGATTACTGCAAAATGGGTGAATGAGGTTCTCAGTTGCAACTCTACTGCAATTACTTGCCAGGAGCTCCTAGATGTGGTCAAGGAGGGAGTGAAGGACATGAAGAAACATATTGAAGACCTGGTGCAATTGGGTCTTCCCTCCCCTTTTCCTGATAGCAACACTGTATTAATGGTTGATGAAATCAAGCCTTTGTTACTAGCCAGATAAAACGACCAATCAGTTTTCCAGGGTCTAACAGATGCCTCAACAGTGTCAAAAGTGGAAGCTGTTTTGATCCCCATGGCCCAGCTTGATTTCCAATTGAAAGTTGCAGTCCATGTTTTGCAGAGTTCTTCACATAAGGACATTATCAACCTGGATTTAGCCTTCCAGGATTTGCAGAACAAACAAGGACTATCTGATGCTGAGTGGTCTGTATATCAGACGGCCTTGCAAAATCTATAAATTTTGTTATATATATGCACATAGAGTAAAATACTCTACATTTTTGTTTTTTAAGTTACAGTTGTGCGAGCTCAAATTTTGTTTCTGTGCGAAACAGTTTTCAGCAAGGGTTTTGACACAGAGCGCGAGCACAGGGTTTCCATTTTACCTAAATTTTGCCTAAGTCCCAGAGAAGCAACGGAAGCCACCAAGTGTCAGCATCCGGGACACATTATAAAGTTTCTCAAAGTAACGCGGATGGAGCCACGCGTCCCTTTTAGTACCTACGGAGCATGCCAAGTGTCGGCATCTGAGGTTCAGTTTCTTATAGGTTTTAAAAGCCTTTTTATGTTACAAAGTGAGTCTGGCGAGCCCCATTTTTAAGTTTCTTTCAGTGAAGCGGAAGGCGCCAAGTGGCAGATGCAGAGGATTTCTTAAAGTTTCCTAAATTTACACGGGAGGTGCCGTGTGTCCCATATAAATTTCATGGAGTGCGCCAAGTGTCGACATCCGTAAGTTCCTTCTTTTGTTTCATTGCTAAGTAAAGACTGTTGGTGGGCCCCGGTAATACTTCTAAAGTTCAGCGGAGCGTGACATGTGTCACCATCCGCGTGAACCTTATGAGTCTTAATTGTTTCTATTATGTCTCTCAAAGTTCTGCAGAAGCTGCCATGTGTCATCTTCTGCAGAACCCCCTAATGGTATCTACAGTCTCTCTAAGTTACGCGGAAGCTGCCACGTATATGTTTATAAGATCTGCGGAAAGCGCCACCTGTCCCTATTCTTTTTTTGAGACTACTCGAGCACGGAGTATGGTGGGTCCCATTTTTGGTAAGTGATTAAAGGCTCGAGGCAGCGAACTGTGACAGATGTCAAAGTCAGAGCACTCCTAATATAAAGCCACAGTAAAGACTCTAAGTAAAGCAGAAATTGCCACGTATCTTTTGCAGAGGCCGTGGACACTGCCAAGTGTCATTTTCTGGTGCCTCCTGAATGATGAAACAATTTTCAAGTAAGGAACGCGGGGGGTGCCATCTGTCTTAAGGGTTTTGTTTCTCATTGTAGCAGAGAATGCCACGTGCTAGTTTCCTATTGTTTCGAAAAGATGAAGGAGTTTCAAGAAAGGGGCGTGTATTAATGCCAGTTGTCCCAAGGGTTTATAGTCGCAAAGGCTATCAGAAACTGCCAAGTGTCCCTACCTGATTCAAAGTAAGGAGAGTTACATGTATCTGTTTCAACCAATGAACTTGCAGAGGGGCTAACCATTTTAGATCCGATATATATTTTCTGTCAGACACTTCCAGTTAAGTCCCAGTTCGGTTAGGCCGTTGAGATTTGATCTTGTCGGCAATCTTTGAGCCAGTCCTGTGCTATAAATATGGTTTCAGATCGTGGATTCAAAAAAGGGGATGATAAGATAGAAAATTTTCTGCATAGAGATTGTTATCACAGAGTTAAGAAAAGTTTGGAAGATCTTGAGTTGTGGCCAGTAATATCATTTGCCTTTTTTCTGTTTTCTTGATTCAGAAAGTTTGTATAACTGTGCATGATTCTGTGTCTTTTATGTGACTGGAAAATTAATAAGAAGACTGGTTTCTGTGCCTTCGCTAATATTTTCTGTGTCATTGCAAAAATCTTTCAAGTTGTGAGCCTTTGTTGCTATTTACTTTCATCTTTTACATTGATCATGCATTATTTGCTCTTTAATGTAACTGAATCTTAAAAATAGTTTCACTATGTTTAATGTTAAGGAACAAATCATATTCAGGCGCATCGCCATAGTTAGATTTCCCTTCATCACATTTGTGATTCCGCTTTACTTCTATACCTTTTTCCAAAATACATTTGAAAGAAGAGCCAGCTTCTTTAAAATCTGGAGGTCACTCTGAGGGACATTCCCACGTCTTAGAGTTTCCCATGTTGGTGTTGGAATTCTAAGCATCAACATTATATATGGCGAGAAATACATATATAAAAGGTTTTAGTTTTGAAATTAGGGTTAATAAGATATCAACTTCATTATTAATTTTGACTCTAACATTTGACAGATTTGGTTTAGAATATGGATTTCTAGTTAAAAATTCAACTTGCAGAGCACCCTTGATTCTATGCTCTAGAGTCAAAAATTCAATTTGTGGAGCACCACTGCTTCTACGCTATAACTAAGCACTATTGCTTATATTCTCTTTCGCTAATGACCCCTTAAATTCATCATGTTATTTTATCTTGTTTGTTAATCCAATCAAATTTTCTTCTACTCTTTTTATGTGGATAGTTATTTTTTTAGATGTTCCATTGTTATTGAATGACAAGTAACTATTTGTCTCTTTGTTAGCATATTCTCATCACTTTCAGTAGTAACCTTCTTGGCACGCTCAATTTAGGTTTCTCTAGGCTTCTCCATTATTTTGTGGTATCTTTCTTATCTTTCTTGTGTTTGTTTCTGTAGACACCCAAAATTGACCTAATTATCATTAGCATCAAATATCGTATTACTTAGCACCTGCATTTGTCTAACACACTTGAGCAATTTCAAAAACACCAATATCTTCTATTAATTAAATAAATTTATATTTTTTTAATTAATTCATTATCTATTTCTTCTAAGCCATAATTAAATAATCTTTAATTATTTAATTATCTCTATTTCTATCTATTTTAATTAAATAAATTTTATTTATTTAATTAAAATTCCTTTCATAATCCCACTTTCCAATTAATTAAATGAATTTTATTTATTTAATTAATTCCTCTTATCATTTATCTTCATGAGTTGACATGTGTGCCTCTTTCATTTAAAAAGATAAGTGGTACTACATCTTTTATTTAACATCTTTCACATGTAGTACTTTTTATGTTCATGGTCACACATAAGCCTTATCTTTCCTCCACTTGTCATCTAGAAATTAACCTATGAATATCAATTCATCCTAGCCCTTCACATAGCCACCAAATCTCCATCGTTGATTGATTTTGGTTGAGTTCTATATAAACACCCTCTCATTCCATACTACATATATCCAGCATTCTCATAGTGTCTACATTATCATCTTGATCATATTGAGCATTTTAGCATCCATTGAGCTTATTATCATTATCATCCATCCATCATTGCAGCTTTGATCTTCATAATTGTTCGTTATTGAAGAAGCAATTCACATCACAAACAAAGAATCATACAATCTAGGTGATGTTTTTGAATTAAATGCTTTTGATTTCATTTGGATTCGACTCTTTGATGATGGTAGGATTAGGGTTTCATTATTATGCTTGATCTTACTGACCTGATTTTTACATATCACATTTTGGCACGCCTGGTGGGACCCACGTCCTTGATTAACTTTGTTGTTTGAAGTTGTTTTTGTGAAGATCAGATTTTCTGAGTGCTTACGGCAAGTTTCAGTCACTTCTGAGCAAAAACCAATCGCTTCCCAAACATACGCATTGCTTTTAAGCCAAAACCGACCGCTTCTAACATTTTTCGCATTACTTCTGAGCGAAAAGTAGTCACTTATAGTCTTTTTTGCATCACTTTTAAGCTAACAGTGGTCGCTTATGTCATTATTTGCATCGCTTTTAACCTAATAGTGGTCACTTTTAGTTGTTTGGATCACCTTCTGCAAATTAGGGTTTTTATTTTTGTCTTGTTTTTTACAGATCTGAATTGCTTATGACCTATAATCAGCTGCATGTTGATTTTTCGCATCGCTTCTGAACCTTACCATTTTGCATCTGGGTTTATTAGCATCACTCCTAAGAAACAACATTTCACTTTCGGTCAAATCCAGATCACTTCTGATCAACAATTGATCACCTCTGGTAACTGTGTCGCTTTCAGTCTTTATCATTTGCAATTCAATTTCTTGGTTACTAATCAGTTATTTATGCAGTATCTTATCGATTGTCCAAGAAAAGGAGGTTATGAAACTACTAACATATCTGTTGCAGCTCCAATCAGTCCAAGATTTTGATTTATCACTAAATTAGGAACATTTGGGCTTGGTGCTTAAAAAGAATCATTATTTTCTCTGTGCTTGCTTTATCTTTCTTGATTGCTTGAATGTGCATGTTTGTAACCCAAATTTAATAGCAAAAGTATCCTCTCCCCTTGCCTATCAAATGGATCTTTGGTGCATGAGAACTTGTTATTATCTTTAGAGGGCCTGCCTTCCCGGTGTGAGAAGGGGTACGACCCAAGCGGTAACGAGCTAAAGCCAAGTCCTTCTGAACCGCTATATAAGAAAAGTGTTTGTGTCGAAAGCCACAAACAACGAGTGTTGTTGTGTTATACCGATAGCCAACCTCCCCCAAAACCCTCCAAGGCATAACCCTTGAAGGCTAGGAGACTCCATAACAGAAAGTAGCACTATCGCACGTATAGCCACCCGAATGGATGCCCTTATTAGCAGCTTTGTGTAGTAGCCAAAAACCCTCTATTTATTGACGCAAAAGGTGGGACCTTTGAAGCTGCCTCGATTCACATGGTTCTTAGTAGAGATAGCAGGGACAATCATAAGGTTTGGTGGGGTGATGAGCCTTGGGAAACCTGGATCTTGGTATGCGTGAGAAGTGTGTGCCATGGAGAGGAGCTGGTGCTACCAAGATCCTGAAACTATTCACTTTGAATAGGCACAGCCAGGGGACTCAACAAATACAGTCCTTTCCATCCTAGGTTGTACAAGTTTGTGATTGTTGTGAGTGTGAGTGACTGAAATCACTATTTTCTTGTCAAAAACATCATTCCAACTATACCTTCTAATAGACACAAACTACTTTTGAGCCTTAACTACCTGCTTACAGACATTCAAATCACCTTTGAACAGTCGTTAGTCACCTTTTGCCTAAACTAAATCACCTTTGAACAATAGTTGATTGCTTCTGGCCTAAACTGCATCGCCTTTGACCAACAGACAATTGCTTTTGAACCAAAATTGCTCGCCTTTGCAAAACTAGCTCACCTCTAGCAAATACTGTATCCTGTCACCTGAACTAAAACCAGATCACTTCTGAGCTATTGTTAGTCACTTTTGACCTTTTCTATGTCGCATTTGAGCTATTACCTGTCACCTCTGGCTAAATAACAGCAAATCTTAGCAACTCAGCCAAATCAGCTACATTTCCAGTTTGCTTAGCTTCAGCCTCAGCTTTTAGAGCTGTCTCTGATCATTTGCAGACACCTAGACCTTGTCTCCTGCCTTGAGCATACCAAACAATTGGACTTTGTGCACTTTTGATCCTTTTGAGACCCCAAAACAGCAAAATCAAACATCAACCAACTAATCCAACAATGGCAAAACATCACCTTTTGGCTTTACTAAAGCCCTAGCAACATCAGCAAAACATCACCTTTTGGCTTTACTTAAGCCCTAACAACATCAACAAAACAACAACATCAACCAACTTTTCCATTGAAGTGTGTGAGCTATCCTCTAGGGAAGTTTAACCCAAGCAACCAACAACCAAGCAACAACAACCAACAACCAAACAATCAACCAACCATCACCTTTTGCATCTCAACCTTGACAAGCCAAGTTCAACTTTTAACATCAACCATCATGCCTCAAACTAGGAGCCAATATAGAGCTGAAATGGAAGCAAAATTGAGAGCTGAGATAGAAGCCAAAATGCAACAATCCCGATCAACGCCCCTTAAAGATGCGACTCAATTTACAATCAGTATGCCTTCTTACATGTTTGTACCTGAAGGATACACTGTTGGACCATCATCCTCACAACAAGTGCAACCTCCAACATTTTCTGAGACCTATGAAGAGCAATCCCAAGAGGACTTATCTAAATTTAGAGATACACACATATGGGATCACGCTGAAAAACTCATCCTATCCGATCCAGACCGTCATTTCTTGCAACTAGCCCGCATGGGAGCCAAGTTACCAAGCGATTTTGACTTATCTTCCATCCACAAACAAGATTCAAATACTCCCACTATTGTTGCAAAGGGACCATCAACCATTGCCGCACCATTTTGTGACATGTCCATCCAATCTCATCCACCTTCTAACCCATCTCCCTCCTTGCATATTACTACACCATCAAGCCCACCACGTAAGGAGTACTCCGTTGAACCTTTACTAACACAAACTAAAATGCTTCCTTTCCAATCACTAAATTTGAGCTTTCCACCTTTCCATGTTTCACAACACCCTCTTGCATCTACCATGATCGTATCCGTGCCTCAAGTATCCCAAGCTGTCCATGTTTCGCAAGTGCCAATCGCACAAGTTTCACAAGCCATACCAACTTCACAAGTGCCCCAAGGATCACAAGCCATTCCAATAGCCCAAATTTTGCAGCCATTGCACATTTCTACTCCCATTGCATCACATGTGGAGACCATATCCCACGCTTATATCCCTAGTACCTCTAACATGGTTACCACCATTTCCACGAATTTGTCTCATATACCATATAATCCCAATGTTAGTCTCATTGACATGAGTGAACTGCCTACTATATCACAAGCATATCCTAACGTCACAGCTTCCTATGTTAATCAACTTACATCACCTTCTCCACCTCCATATAATCCTTCGCAATCTGTCAATCTGTCTTATGCAACCCAAGGATTACCCATTGTCACTCAACACATGCCACAAACCAATCCTCATATTGTCCAAAACACAAACCCAAATGTTCATCCATTTTCATCTACCATTCCTCATGTTATCCATAACACAAACCCAACTATCCATCCTTCTTCCTCATCTACCAATCCTTCCATCACCTACTATAATCCAAATCTAAATCCTCAACCATTGACCAACGTCACTCCATCTGCTACATCCCATGTGATGCAAACTCCCAGAGTTAATCCATTGCACTATACCCAACAACCACTTGTGTCTCAAGGACAGCACTCCTAAAACACATATGTGTCACATACCAATCCTTTGACATATAATGTGAGCACACAACCTCAACAAACAGTCATATCCACCTACATTCTACAACAACAACCACAATATACACAATATTACACTCAACCTCCAAACCATTAGCCCCCTTTGCAACAACAACAATTATCTCAAGTGGATGTTGAACAAATGATTAACAAAGCAGTGGGACAAAACAAGAAGACATTTTCCTTGGGGGATATATGCGCTTACCCATTTGATAAGTCACTTCATATGACACCTTTTCCACCACATTTTGAAATCCCACAATTTGACAAATACAAAGGGAAAGGAAATCCAGATGACCATCTTAGAGCATTTTATGTTGCATGCCTTGATGTTGCTCAAGATGATACATATCTCTTGAGACTATTTCCCCGAAGCCTAGCAGGGCAAGCTCTTGAATGGTTCTCTCACTTACCTCCAGGAATTAAGACTTTTGCAGAACTAGCAAACCAATTTTGATCCCATTTTACCTTTAACATTGAACATGAAGTGAACATGAATGACCTTATCAACAACAAACAATGCAATGGTGAATCTTTTTCCTCATTTACACAATGATGGTGTAACATGGCTAGTAAACTATCATGGCAAATACTTGAGAAACAACAACTTGATATATTTGTCCAAAATCTTCATCCTGAGCTATCCTTCCAACTACAATTGCAAAGTGTCAGCACCTTTGATGAGCTTATATCCAAAGGAGTCACTATTGAACGTGCTTTAATTGCTAATGGCACTATCAAGATTTTTAGAGACAACAAAGACAATCCCAAATCTTCAAATGATAGATCCCGTTTTTGGAACAAAAACAAGAATGTTGTCAATGATGATGTTGTACATGCAAAGAACATCCACACCATGAAAGATCCTATCAATATCCAAGCCGCATCTACAACAAATTAACCTTTTCAAAGAACTCGACAAAGACAAACTTCAAATCCTCGACGACCATTTACTCCCTTAGGGGAACCTATGGAAGTTGCCTTTCGTAAGCTTCTCCAAGCAGGAGATATCATATTGCCTGAAGCACCACCTAATGGCGAACCAGTATTCAAAGCTCCTTGGTACAAAGAAAATGAATATTGTGAATATCACAAAGTCAAAGGACACAAAACCAATGGTTGCATGCGCTTGAAACATGTTATTCAAGATTGCATTGATCAAGGCCTCATTAAAATCACACCGCTAGCATCACAACCAGCCCAACAATCAACATCGAACTATGATCTAGATACTTTCAAGAATCTACTTCCATCTCATGACAAGACAAGCAACCCTCATGTTGGGAATGCCATTCATTACAACTATGAATCATCCACGATTGGCCGCATTGACCATGCCCGCATTTCTACCATTACAATCTAAGGCAAAGCACCCAATTGCACTGTAACTACCCGAAGAGGCTGTGTTACCATTTAGGGAGCACCTGTCAATCCTCCTCGACCCTCTTTTGGCTATAATATCCTTGATCACCTTGGCAAAACACCCGCACATATTTCCATCCTAGAATTGCTTCGCATATCCCTTGCCCACAAAGCTATCCTTGACAAACATTGCAAGAATCTTCGGTGCCTAACGATATCGATACCACCCAATTCCAATCTATAGTAGCTAGCATTGCAGCCCCTTGCCATCTCACTTTCTTTGACAAAGATCTCTGACCATCCATACTCCCATCACATAACGAAGCCCTCCACATAGAAGTGTTTGTCAACCAATGTCGTATCAAATGAATCTTAGTGGATGGTAGAGCTGGTCTTAATATATGTTCCTTAAAATTAATAAAACAATTGGGATACTCTGAGAAAGACGTTGACACTTCCAAGGTTATTACTATCAAAGCATATGATGATGCTAAGAGAGATACTGAAGGAATTATCCATTTGCTTATCCAATTTGGTCCTGTCACAACCGATCCTCGTTGTCAAGTCCTTGATATCGATCTTCCTTATAACATTATCCTTGGTCATCCATGGATCCATGCCCTCAAAGCCGTTCCTTCTACATACCATCAATGTCTCAAATTTCCTCATGATGGTGTTGAAGTTGTTATCTATGGTGATCCTAATCCATTTGAGTTTTGTCATGCTTTTCAAGCTAAATATCAAAGCCCCAACCGTATTCCTATCAACACTTGGCATATCCATCTTCATCCTATGTGGACCCGTTTGCCCTACTCAAGCCATCATCTAGCCAATCCACTTCAAATCTCTATATCAAGTATACTAAACATAGTCCAGGTGAGTACACATTGCAAGACTCTTGTTTTGTTCGCACTCTTCCCTTATCTCCCAAATCTCATGAAAAACCTTCTACATCCAAGCCATCTTCATCCGCAGCTATCATAAAAGCCCCACCAACAGTATTCATCAAAGGTGGATTCCTTGATGATGAAGACATTGATGATATCAACTCTTGGATATTCTTTGACAAAAATGACCAAGTACAACTTGAAGTGAAGAGATATAATAACAGGTTTTGTATCACTAAAAATATGGGATATAAAGGACATGGTGGATTGGGATCACAGGAACAAGGACCTATTGAACCCGTTGTTGTGTCTAAGAAGCTTAATAAACAAGGCCTTGGCTATAAGCCGGAGGTACTACCTTCCAAAGACATTAAGTGTATTTCCGATATGGAAGATGGACCTTCTTCGATAGGAGAGACCTCTAATTCGGATACCATCGACAACTCCTCCCTTCATATCACGAACCTTTTTCATGAAACTTCTATCTTTATGATCTCCGCAATTTCCTCTAGCCAAAACTCTTCATCCTTTACCCTTTTACTCGTATATCCTGATCTCGTCGATTGGGACCAACAGGGGGCACCAATATTGGACACATTTGAAAATGATGAAGCTATTGCTGAGTTCATGGGCTTACGACAAGGCATTCCATTGGGTGATCACAAAGCAGGCTTCATGATGGATCTCCCTAAACTAGCATATTTTGGCAGAAGTATCAAATACTTCAGTTGCAAAAGTGAAATAAATAGAATCAAAAAAGATAGGTCACTAGGTGAAAACTGAAAGGTGCCTCTTGACCGTGAAAAGGTAAAAATAAAGGATGTATCTGAAGGTGAAAACCTCTCTGAGGCGCTCGAGGATGAGGGATTTGATCTTCCTGTCAACACTGACTATCATGAAAAATCAACAATGCTAGTTGAAAAATCTCAAGACATGAACTTGGGCACATAACAGAATCTGAAGATCACTTTTTTGGCAGCATCACTATCAGAGCAGGAAAGGAGAAATTTCACAGCATTCTTCCTAAAAAGAGATATCAATTTCACATGGACATACTTCGACGTGCCGGGTCTAGATCCATCAATTGTAGTACATCATCTAGCAGTATCTCCTAATGCAAAACTGGTCAAGCAAAAGTTATGCAAAATGCATCCACAAATTGCTCTTTTGGTCAAGGCAGAGATTCAGAAGTTGCTAGAAGCAAAGTTCATAAAGCCAATTGATTATCTAGAATGGGTTTCAAACTTGGTACCTATAGTCAAACTTGATGGATGAGTTCGTTGTTGCACAGACTTCAGAGATCTTAACAAAGCATGCCCTAAGGATGACTTTCCACTACCAAGCATAGACAACATTATAGATTTCACAGCTGCACATGAAATGTTATCCTTGATGGACGAATTCTCAGGATATAACCAAATCAGAATAGCAGAGGAAGATCAAGACAAGACATCATTCATTTGTCCATGGGATACATACTGTTGGGTTGTAATGCCTTTTGGTCTTAAGAACGCAGGAGCTATTTATCAACGAGCCATGATAGTTCTTTTCCATGACATTTTCCACACTATCATGGAAGACTATGTTGATGATATTCTAGGAAAATCCAAAACAAGAGAAGGACATCTACAGGTACTTGCACAAATCTTTGATCGATTAGAGAAATATCAAGTCAGGCAAAACCCAAAGAATGTGTATTTGGTGTAACATCTGGTAAACTGTTGGGATATATTGTATCTCGATGAGGAATTGAAGTAGATCCTAACAAAGTAAAATCTATCATGGAAATGCCTCCACCATCAAATTTGAAGCAGCTTCACAGTCTACAAGGAAGGTTACAATCCATTCGTAGATTTATCTCACAACTAGCAGACAAATGTCATCCTTTTCAACATCTCCTCCGCAAGGGTGAACCTTTTAAGTGGGATGAAAAATGTCAATAGGCCTTCGAAAAAATAAAGGAATACTTGGCAACACCTCTTGTGTTAGTACCTCTTGTACTTGAGTGCCCATTATTACTCTACATCTCTTCAACAATAGCATCCTTTGGTGCTCTCTTAGCTCAGCACGATGATTCAGGAAAAGAGAAAGCCATTTACTACATCAGCAGAACTCTTGTGGGATATGAACTTAATTATTCATCTATGGAAAAAGCATGCTTAGCATTGGTGTTTTCTTCCCAAAAGTTGCGACACTATATGTTGAACCAAACAACAAAGCTCATATCTAATGTTGATCCACTCAAATATCTTATCTCCAAAGCAGTCCTCACGAGAAGACTAGCAAAATGAGTTATGATCTTAAGTGAATTTGATATATAATACGTGGATCGAAAAGCCATAAAAGGACAAGTCATCGCTGATTAGTTAGTCGTAGCACCTATCACAGATATTCATCCAATATGTCCAGAGTTCCCTGATGAAGAATTGTTCAATCTAACTTCACCAACATTGTGGCAGCTATACTTTGATGGATCTTACACACAACATGGATCAGGAGTAGGGATATTGTTTGTCACCCCTCAAGGAGACTGTATTCTGAAGTCATATAGAATTGCATTTCTATGTACCAATAACATAGCAGAATATGAAGCCTTAATCACAGGATTATGCATGGTAGTACAATGGGCTATCAAACAGCTTTAGGTCTTTGGTGACTCTCAATTGGTTATCAGACAACTCTTAAATGAGTATCAAACAAAGGATGAAAAGCTCCTCCCATATAAGACAATGGTCGATGATTTCAAGAAATATTTTGATACTATCACTTTTGAATAGATTCCAAGGATACAAAACAAAGCAGCAGATGCTATGGCCATGATTGGATCTCTTCTAGACATGCCTTCCAATGTGCATAAGTGTGAGTTTCTAGTTGAACAGCTCCTGATCCTAGCATTCGAAGTACCACAATCTAAGCTTATATGTGAAATTGCTGGTCCCAATTCACCTTGGTACAAGGACATATACGATTATCTCCACACGAAAACTTTACCACTTCAACTATCCAATACCCAATGAAAAACCTTTATCCATCAAGCCTCTCGTTACACTATCTTAGGAGACACCTTATACTGTTGAAGTCTTAATGGTATCCTTCTTAGATGTCTTGATTCTGAAGAAGCAAAAGTTGCCTTACACGAAGTGCACGAAGGTGTCTTTGGATCGCATTCCGCTGGCCCTAGCCTTGTTAAGAAACTTCTATGAGCTGGATACTATTGGCCAACTATGGAGAAAGATGCATAGCAATTTGTAAAAATATGTCTACAATGTCAGAAACATGGGGATCTAATACATGCACCAGCACATGAACTTTAGCTTATCACCACTCCTTGGCCTTTCTCGCAGTGGGGACTTGATCTCGTAGGTAAAATCCATCTCACCTCATCAAATGGCCATAAGTTTATCATCACCACCACTGAGTACTTCAAGAAGTGGGTGGAAGCAATACCAATGACTTACATTACTGGCAAGCAAATATCCAAGTTTATCCTACACTGTATCATTTTCTGTTATGGAGTTCCCCAAGCTATTGTCACTGATAACGGTCATCCCTTCAAAAACCAAGAAGTTAGAGATCTTTGCAACAAGTTCCATATCCAACATAGATTCTCTACACCTTACTACCCCCAAAGTAATGGTCAAGCTAAGGTTTCTAACAAAATAATTATCAAGATCCTCAAAAAGACAGTCAATGAAGCTGGTTGTGATTGGTATTTACAACTTAATCCCGCATTATGGGCTTATAGAACGAGTATTAGAACTCCCACTGGTGCTACACCATATGCTCTGGTGTATGGCACTGAAGCTATCTTACCTATTGAGGTTGAGATCCCCTCACTGCGAGTATCTCTATAGCATACTATCTCAAATGAAGAATATAGAGTATCCAGACTCCATGATCTTGAGCTATTAGATGAACGACGTCTTACAACACTCAACCATCTCCAAGTCTATCAGAACTGGCTACACCGCAATTACAACAATAAGATTAGAGAATGAAGGTTTCAAGTTGGAGATCTTGTCCTTAAAGAAAATCAAAGAACTCGGCAACATTGTGAGAAACAGGGCAAGTTTGAACCTAATTGGCTTGGTCCTTTTGTCATCACATCAGTCTATGGATCAGGGGCATACACTCTCTCAACACCTAAAGGTGTTCCCTTGGATGAGCCAATCAACAGCATCCATCTCAAAAAGTTCTACCCATGAATCTCAGCATATTCTAAAAAAAACAAATCCAATAGTGAAAACGACCTTGTGGTGCTTTGGATGACAAAAAAGGAAAAAATAAGTACAAGATAAATAATTCATCCTCTGGTGAAAACCTGGTAAATAGGCACCTTGGATAAGTACCATAGTGAAAACCTGGCAAACAGGTGCTATGTGTAGAGACCAGCTTCCATCATTTGCTTAGTTTGTTTGATCACAACTTTTTTCCATCCACCATCTTACCTACATAATCCACCTATTCACCTTGTATAAACATCGCTAGCCCATTATCCATTATCCATCCATAATAAAAACTTTTTCGTCTTCACCTCTGCCTTGCCAGCTTTCCCAGTTTGGACTTCATTGAGGTAAAGATATCATTTGGCACCTTAGCATACTATTTGCATGAACACCATTTATTGCAGCATCTTCTTAATAGCCTTCATCCCACACTGGGGGCACTTGTTGGGCCTTTTTTGGAAGTGTGTACCCATAGCTCTAGCTCATAAACACAGCAAACATCCAACTCCATAACACAGCAAACATCCAAACTTCAAACATGGTAAACATCTGCAACCAGAACCAACAACACAGTAATCACCCAAACGCAATCAAAATAAAAAAAAATCAAATATCCCAAAAAACTAAAAAAACAAAATCACCCCAAAAGCTTCCAAGTAATAAAGTTGAACATTTGACGTCAACCCTTAGCACAATAAGCAAGAACTACATCATAGTTCTATCATTCAAAGCCTTGATCCCATGGATACAGGGTATGTAGGCAATCTGAGATGCGAAGGAAGCACTCTGATTCAGGCGAAGACAATAACCCCTCTTTCCTCATCCATCCTTCATCTTTCTTCTAATCATCCCTTGATCTTTCATTTCCCTTTCTTCTATCTTTCACCACTTACATCATCAATTAGCCCAGAACTACATATTCATCATGTCTCATCACCATCGTAACATGCTTTGATCCTGTGGACACAGGGTATGTAGGCTATTTGGAAAATGAAGGAAGTATCCAGTATGCAAGCACTAACAATACATCCCATCTTCATCTTCTTTCATCTTCCATCTTCCTCTCTTTGACCA
This sequence comes from Cunninghamia lanceolata, assembly GCA_027924645.1. NCBI lineage: Eukaryota > Viridiplantae > Streptophyta > Pinopsida > Cupressales > Cupressaceae > Cunninghamia > Cunninghamia lanceolata. Next base: position 2,461,244 of record BSBN01000471.1, read on the forward strand.
GCTCAAGCAAAAGCAGACTGTGTATCGAAGAAAGCTCAAGCACTTTAACCAATCAGCGATAAGCTTAAATCTATTTGTTCGCATGCCTTAAGCCAACATTTGCTATATCATTTTATCAACTTTTAGCCTTTAACAAGATGCAGCTTTCCTCTCAACAATGTGCCAGCTTAAACCTATCCAAGAGCACTTAACTTTGGCAAGAGAACATGATGACAGTATCTTTTATTTTATCTTTTGATTTATCTTTTGTCTTTTTCCTATGTCTAATCAAGATTGCCCTGATCTATCATATCTTGGTATGTTGCGATGAAGTAAGGAATGGGGCATGGTCATATTGCTTTCGTATGTCGTGTTTGTGGGATGATCTTATTCTCTTCCTATGCGTGTTAGTATCTTGTACGTGTTGGGATTAGCATCTTACATATCAATATCTCTAGCATCTGAGAAGCTAAATAGTCTCTTATGCATTTGGGACTATTCTATGTCAAGACTAGCTCCATACACATAACCGGCAAGGTAGTGGAGATAAGCTCAAACCATTGTTTGTAGCATCAAAGTCCATCTCAGAACACTAGCTGCTATTCATATCTTGTGTATGTTGTCTCAACATCTTGACCTCATGCGTTTAGACAAGATTGTAGTATGTTGGTTTTGCATTGGATATCTCGACACCTTGGTCTTCTATACCCTGGTGCATAACATCCATATGCTATATCAAACATAAGGATTTCATTTCTTTTAAATTCTAAGCAGTTACTTTAAAAAGCTGCCATATCATCTCTCCATTCCATCATACGCCCATATAGTCCTCAACCAAGATCAATTTGTCCCTCCATCTTCCTTGACTATGTTCCTTGCCCTGCAAAACAAGTGTGTTAGACATGCATATATCCATGTTACCGTCATTATCATTATCATCTACATATTTACATTATCATAATAAACCCATTACCATTAGCATGCCACATTACCATTATTACCATTTGCATATCCATATCATTTGCATAAACATCCATATAGCTCATGAAAAAGAAAATATACATAACATCATACCATACATGCATCCATAACCATTACACCATCACATAGAACCACAACCATCATATATATCTATCACATGTGTCAATATACAAGTGTCTACAAATCCAATATGGGCCATCCATAAGCCATCAAAGAATGTATGTACAATCAACTCATCGGCCTCATCATGATACAATAACATACAACACAACAAGGTAGCCCTAGTGACTACTAGCAGCTGACTCGCCCTATCCTCTGCCACTGGGTCCTGCACTTGTCCTACCATCTCTAGGAGGTCCCATAACTGAAGCCACAGATCATGATCCCCCTATCCTCTGTGAAGCTGATGCTCTCGACCTACTCCTATAACTTAGTTATCTTTGCTCCGCAGGCACCGCTCCATGATACAAGCCTCTATAATTCTCTGTCTCGCCTTGCACTCTCCTCAACTTACCCTGTGCCTGTGTCAACTGTGTCACCAAATACATCATGGCCCCATCTGTACCTAATGCAGCAACTGCTCTATCTCACTCTATTGTCATGGCCTATAACTGTTGCATAGTTGTATCTCTCTCCACCCTCACCATCTGCACCTGTTGTACAGTTGCATCTCTTTCATCTCTAATAGCCTGTATCTACTATAAAGTTGCATCTCTCTCAGTTGTAACAAGTTGCACCTGCTGCACAGCTGCATCTGTCTCACCAGTCACCCTCACAAGACTATCATCATCCTACCCATCACCTCCCTATGCTCTCACATGCAGCTATGCCTAGTATGCCTGTGCTTGTGCTCTAGCATGTCATAAACCTATCACCACCTGATGGCGATCTAGCTCCACTCTCCTCATCCTCATTTGAGCCCGCTGTCTCCATCTCCTCTCCTCCTTAATCCGTCGTCTCAGCTGTTGCATGCCCACATCATCATCACCTATCATCTTTGCTGCTGGCTGTGCCAATACCTGTGGCTGCCCTTGAACCTATCCCTGCACCTGTATCCCTGGAGCTACTAGCACAACTGCTTGTGCTGGTGGATCTCATCACTGCCTCCTCCTAACTGGCCTCTCCATACCAATCTCTCCAATCCCTCCCACCCTCGTCAACCGAGTAGGTCTAGTTGTCACCTAATATGCATCATAATCTGGTAACGTCCCCAGATCTGTAGGACCCTGTCTCCATGGCCACACAACTGGCCCTAGTCCATCCCTCTCTGCCAAAGCCATGTCAACCACTATCTCAGGCCCCCAATCAAAAACCTCATGTCGTGTCCTCCCAAAAATGGCATCACCAACTGGTACACCCTATGGTGCGCTGAACTACCTCAGGACCCTCTTGAGAAAATAGCGCTCTATAATATATCTGCCGCGACCAAAAATGTATCTAGCCTACATCGCATAGACAAGCTCTACATCCTCCTCATCCCATCTCTCGCATGATAGCCATGGCCTCCACACAAATCTGTCAACCTCATCAATGTCCGCCGCCAGTACACAACCCCTCGCCACTGCAGATAAGTCAGAGCTCCCCTATACATCCTAGCATATGGCTCTCCTACTGCTCTAGCCACCCATCCTTCTCTCCTCGTCACTGGGATGTGCTCATATGCCCATACATGCAAAACTGTAACCCCAGCTGACATACTCGCTCTGAACATATAGGCACAGTCATGCAGATAATGATATAACTACCCTAGCACACACTCGGCCCATGCATATCCGGTACCGTAGGAGAACATCCCCTCCATCACTATCCCCCATCCAACCAAAAAACCTCTAGCTCGCCTGTCTCCAACTAGCCATCTGATAATAGCCACCACTACCTATTGTAGCCTATCACATAGCTCCTCCATCCTCGCCATGGGAATCTCTGAACCCTCAGCCCCAATGTCTGGAGTCCCAAATAGTTATCTAAATGCAGCTGGACCCATATCTAGATCATAATCTACTCGATCCCCATCAATAGGCACTCATAGAATCCGGAACACATCCTCCAAGGTAATGGTCGCTTCTCTTGTCGACAATAAGAACAAACTATGCTCGCTCCTCCATCGCTCCACCATCGACGTCATTAGTCCTTGATGCGCCTGCACTGGCTCTAGCCTCGACACATGCTCTAATCTAACGATCTCTAGCAATAGCCACTCCTCTACATCCATCAATCTCACCAACCGCAAATCTCTCAGATGTGGCTCTCGTGATAACAACGGTGGTAGTATATCTTGCATCATTTCGCTCACCATATCAATTTTTGTGCTATCAAAATTGACTTTTGCCTATTATCCCTGCATATATCTACTACAAGCAATCCATTTTTGCTATAAGTGCTATCCTTTTCATTATAAGCGAACCAATTTACCACACGTGCATGCTTTTAGTCTATAAGTGATCTCTTTACCTTATGTGTGCGACTGTTGACTACAAGCGATCTCAAACGCTATATGTGTATGTTGTTTGCCCATAAGCGACCTACTTCCCGTATGCATCCGTATGTCCATTAAACACAAGATATATCTATACATGCGCTTACTTTTTATTCATAAGTGACCTATTCTAGCCATATGCGCCTTTTGCCTAGCTATTTACCTTAGTCGACCACAAGCGACTCACTTTCTCCATATGCAACTAAGTCACGCCTATAAGCGACCTACACTACCCTAAGCGACTTGTTTTCCTACACAAGCGACCTACATTGCCTATCCTATAACCTAGTCGCTTCTGGTGACGTGTGTGCATTTATGATGCCTCTAGCCTATTTAAACCATGCTTTTAGTCAAAGTTTAGCTACATACCAGTACGCCTGCTCCTGATGGTCACCCATGTGTCCTCACTCACTCGACACGATGATCTCTGTGTGGAATCACCATCCTAAAAGCTCTCCAACTCTCGTCGCACCACAACTCTATGAAGCTCTAGATCTTTATAGCTTTCTGAACACAAATGAGCACAAATAAGCCTATTTGCCCTTGACGGACCTACTTATAGCCTGTTCCTGAGCCCTAATTCCTACCATACCATCCCATTTCTCCCTCCCAACCCCCCATTTTCTTTGTGTCAACCTTGTTTCTAGCCTTTCATCTTATCGCGAGCCAACCCAGCCCTTCCTAGTTAGCCTGGTTTACCTCTCGAGGGGGCATCACCTGCCAGTTACACTGGGGCATAACCTTGTTTATCAAACGATTATCATATCTTCTTTGACACAATGCTCTAACGAACATTGTATCAAAGAGGGGCAAAATGTAGACACCCAAAATTGACCTAATTATCATTAGCATCAAATATCGCATTACTTAGCACCTACATTTGTCTAACACACTTGAGTAATTTCAAAAACACCAATATCTTCTATTAATTAAATAAATTTATATTTATTTAATTAATTCATTATCTATTTCTTCTAATCCATAATTAAATAATCTTTAATTGTTTAATTATCTCTATTTCTATCTATTTTAATTAAATAAATTTTATTTATTTAATTAATTCCTCTTATCATTTATCTTCATGAGCCAACATGTGTGCCTCTTTCATTTAAAAAGATAAGTGGTACTACATCTTTTATTTAATATCTTTCACATGTAGTACTTTTTATGTACACGGTCACACATAAGCCTTATCTTTCCTCCACTTGTCATCTACACATTCATCTCTCAATATCAATTCATCCTAGCCCTTCACATAGCCACCAATTATCCACCGTTGATTGATTTTGGTTGAGTTCTATATGAACACCTTCTCATTCCATACTACATATATCCAGCATTCTCATAGCGTCTACATTATCATCTTAAGTATATTGAGTATTTTTGCATCCATTGAGCTTATTATCATTATCATCCATCTATCATGGTAGCTTTGATCTTCATAATTGTTCATTATTGAAGAATAAATCCACCTCACAAACAAGGAATCATACAATCTAGGTGATGTTGTTCTTGAATTACATGCTTTTGATTTCATTTGGATTCGATTCTTTGATGATGGTAGGATTAGGGTTTCATTGTTATGCTTGATCTTACTAACCTGATTTTTACCTATCACAGTTTTAACCTTCATTCTATTTCCATGTGCATCTCATAAGCCATTTTAATTATTCCAAAACTTCTCTCAATATTTTGTTGTCTCCTTTTGCTACAAGTGTTTTTGATTCTAGAATTGCATTAATCCTTTTGTTCATCCTTAATGGATCACTCTAGACCCACCTTTAGCATTCACATCTCTTTAATATCCTTTTTAGGATACCCCCTTCCATTTATCACTCCCTAGGTGCCAAACCCTTCTTACAAGATAGGAGCTAGTGAGTGTTACTGCACATCTCTTTAATTGCAATAATTAAATACTCCTTTCTGGTAGTATTCTTTACTGTTGATTCTTTTCCTTATTTTCTATAATTTCTCTTCTTAATAAATCTTTTTTATCAAGTAGCAAACTTTAGATGCCAAATGTTAGACATCATTTATCAAGTAACAAATCTCATATGTAAAATAACATGTCTTATTTGTCAATACTTAGGTTACAATTGTAAGTTCATAGGGTTAAGGTAGTATACATATAGACTTAATAAGTTAGTAGCATGTACAAGGTCATGACAATTTATATTTTAGGTTCTCAATAACATGATAAAACCTTCTATCAAATGTGGAAGAATCCTCTTTAAATCACGTATTCCCAAACCTTAGTTTGAAAAGAATGAATCATGATTGAATAACCAAACATTAGCACTCTATAAGAGTATAAGATAATCAACAGAAGGTTCAACATTCACTTATTTAATCATCTCATTTAATAACATAAACCCAATTAATTGTTGTGTATGAGACGTAACTACTAGGTAATAATCATAACAAGCACACAAAGATGATAAACATGAGTAATACACAATTCTAAGCATTATAGGGTATGCATACCACCTAGTTGTCCACATAGCATCCTTTGTGATGATTGTGGGGTGTGCAAAAGCCACTTTTTTATTTCTGTAAAGCTCAAATTTTAAACATATTGAAAAGAAGAATACATATGCAACTCTGCATGCTCATGAATATTCAAATGATCAATTTAAACAAATTTCTACATCCATTCTCAATTTATTCTCCATGTTTCTCTCTCTACTTCTAAAATTCTAAACCAAAATAAAGGCTTAAAACTCCCAACTCAAACTATGAACTTCTTGTTAGGATTAATTGTTGTACCACCTTGCAAAGTCCTAGGAACAATTATAATTATTTAATATTTCATATGTTCTAATGTTGGGCCCTCCTCAAATGGGGCACCACACATGGAGAATTTAGAAGATCCCATGTATAACATAGTCTGAAACTTGTCTAAGTGGTTATGATGGATGTAAGAGAACATGTAAGAGGGATTTACAAAGAAAACTTGAAAGAGCATATTGGATTGCTTATTTTGGGTAGTGTGTAAGATCATCTTTGTAGGGGAGTTACACTTCCAAGTTGGAGCTCTAGGTTTGATTAGTTGACTAGTCAAATTATGGGATGTTACACTTGCACAACTTTATGAAATGTAAGAGCATCTATGAATGGGTCCAAAGTGGGGTACCCAAATTGGACAATTCAAAGGTGGAATCTTACATATTAGGATTGATATTCTATTTCAAGATTGTTGACTACTCATGAGGATCATTGGAATTGAGCCCAAGGTTTTGTTGAAACCATAAGTTATTTATAGGATGGATAAACTCTATATATAGGATTTACAATAGTGGATTGGCATTGATTTAGTTGTATTGCAAGGTCTTACAAGTTATTATTTTGAGGCTAAGTATCAACATGTTGCATAAGTGTTGACACAAGGATTACATCATTAATGGAGGGTCTCATTATATTGTAAAATTTATTTTGAAGTAATATTCTGAGGCGAGATTTTGGTGGTGGGATTTTTACCTAAAAGGGTTTTCCCACATAAATGTTGTGTTATTTTCTTTCTATCTATCTTCTTTAGTTTTCTTTATCTTTTTCTAAATTTTGTTAAGGTGTTATTTGGTTTTAGATAAGGAAGTTCCATTACTTTTCATTTCTCCTAATTGAAGTATAAAAATTGCAAAACTAACATCTAGGATCAATGTTTTGTTTAGATTGATCCTATGAAGGAGGGGACACCTTTTGTTGTTTGTAGTGGGAGAATTTGTGTAAGTTTTGAAATCAAATCTGAAAATTAGCAATCATGGCCAATACCTCAAGAGTGGAGATTGAGAAATTTAAGAGAAAATAATTCAATCTATGGAAATTGACAATGGAGGATCTCTTCATTGATATAGATTAGTTGATTACAAAAACCCTTACAATCGGTACTTTGTTAATGGCTGTGAATCAAGATACATGAGAGAAAATTGATAATAAGGAAAGGGGTATAGTTATATTATTCATTTCCAATTCAATATTTATGAACATATTATGTGACCATGTTTCTCAATATTTAAGGGATGAGATTGATGCATTGTATCAAACTGGTGTAGGGGCACCCTGATGCACTTTTTGAGGCAATGTTGTCATGATGGATAATCTTTGATTTTTGGTTTAGATGGAGACAATAAGGTCATTTAAGACCATTTTTAGTCATTTGAAGTCATTTTATGATGTTCTATGGTGTTTTGGAGTCATATTGTAAAAAGTTGCAAAAGTTGCAAAATATTGTCAAAATGTTGTCAAAAAAGTTGTAAATGTGGTCATTTGTGTTAACAATTAGTTAGAGGTTAGTTTTTTTAGTTTATATTGATTGTCACATGATAAATATACAATTTAACAATGAGCACCAAAGTTGGAGAAGGTTGGAATGTAAAGAACTTCATTTTTGCCATGTTTTACTTGCATTTTTCTATGAACAGCGATTGTATTTCATGTTGTACAACATTGTACATTTGAGTACAGCCCATAAATCAATTGGAGAAGTTGAAGGAACATTTACTCTTTCATATGCTTTTGTTTCATGAATTTTCATTATGTTTTGTAGAAGTTATGGTCATTTTCATGTTAATAATTACAGAATTTTACTATGAAATAGCAAGAAAAACATGTTGGTACGGTTTTGTATGACCTGGTAAGATTGAGGGCAAGCATGTGGATGATAAATCTATGAAATACATAACTTTTTTTTTTTTTGGAGATATTTCATTAAGTTTTGTGAAAGTTATTGTATTTTTAGTGATGACAGACCTGTACCCTAACTAAGGTTTCCAGCAACACTAAAAAATTCATATCTCCAATTTGGTATGGTGAAAAATCTTTTTTTTTTTTGAGAAACTCTATTTTGACATTCCTTAAAGGATTCCAAAGTCTTGGTTTGATATATTTTGGCCACAGGATGTTATGAGTGATTGTTATAAGAAAAATGTTGTCAAAAAGAGAATAAAATCTAGTTGCTTGAAGGTTTAACAAATCTATGCATTGGTTTGGAGACTGGGATGTTCATCGAAGGAACTAAACACCCCAGGAAGAGCAAAGTATCTAATATTGATGGTATGAAGACTTTTTCTCAAAAAAGGTGAGGTTTTGCACAGCCTCCAGGGGGATTCGATAGACAGCTCCTACCTCAACCCTGGGATGAGGTATGTTATATGATTATGAAATATTTTACTTTGGAGGGAAGATTCAAAAGGTTTTTCCATTACCACTTTGCACCGCTAAATCATTTTAGGCATAGCAAGTTCATCAGCTTTCCTTTTTATCTTCTCTCATCGCTGGAAACTTCCATTGTTACTACCAAAGAACAACATGCCTTAGACCTCAGCAAGCCTGAGATTCTGCTCCACTAGGGGCTTATCATGAAGCTTGAAAATTTTCATGTCGCCCTCTGCCCTCCTAAAGCCCTCACTCCTGCTAGGTTGGAACTGCCCCCGTCACCTAATTCTGCCAAGGGGAAGGATAAACAGGTTATCATAACTGAACTCACCCTTGAATCTTACACCACCTCCATAAAGATTGGCAAGAAGAAGTCCTCTATGGCCTAAAGTCCTGAACCCACTACGGAAGATCTTACCCCCAGGTCTCCTGCAATGACCCTTGCTAAAAGAAAAATTCTACAAGGCAACCCTTCCCAGGTTACCCCCAAAAGAAGATGCAGAGTGGCATTGAGGAAGAAAGTGGCATTGTTAGTGGGATGAAGGTTTCTAAGCCTACTATGAAGGTGGAGGAGGTTATTTCTAAGGAGGGAAGTGGGGATTCTGACAGTGTGGGTGATGAGGAATATATGGTCACTAACAACAAACCTTGGGTTCCGTCAACAAGGAGGTTGTTGAGGCTTGCTGCCAAGCCGGTCTCCACACCCCAGAGGAGGATTGTCTTGAAGCTGGAAGTTGCTACTAAGGAGCCGCAAGTGGAGGAACTGTCTGAAGATAAAAAGGTGGATTCTGAGGAGCCATAGGTGGAAGAACAGTATGAGGATAAGAACAAGGTGGATTTGGTGGAGCCGTAGGGAGAGGAAGATTTTGAAGAAAAAATAAAATGGTTTTTGTTGATCGGCAGGGTACTGGTCCTGAGGGCAACAACAAAGTGGATACAGAGGTGGTGGAAACAGAACTAATGAGAGGTGAGTTTTATGTGACCAAAGATAACAAAAATGATAAGATAGAAGCCGAAGATGAGGTCCCAGCAATTTCCCTAAACTCAATGTTCAAGGTTCGGACTCTGTCAGTTTGGAGAAGGGTAAAAAAGGAAAAGGTAAAAAGAAAAAAGGTGGCAAGAAGAGTAAGGACAAAGAAATAGAAGCCATTTTGGCTAGACTCAGTGAATTGGAGCTAAAGTTCAGCACTCTGGCCAAGTTTTCAGCTAAAGTGATGCATAGGTCTGCCACTACTCTGGCAGTTCTTCAAGAGGTGGAGCTAACTGGCAAAGAGAAGAAGGACAAAAAACTGAAGGAGTATCGAGATGTTTTCTAGTTCTTGGTGGATGAATGGGATAAGATGTTTGGTTAGCCTTCGGAGGCTTGGTTCCATCCTGTTGTCAGTCTGTTGTCTAACTGTTCTGTCTGTGGTTTCTATTTGCTTTGGTCTTTTAGTTTTATGCTTAAACTCTGATGGTTTTACTTAAACTGTTATAGTTTTTGGTGTACCTTTTTAGCTTTACTATTATGGGATCGGCACCCTTTTTTGCCACGTATCTTATCAAAAACAAATCTATGCATTGTTTGATAATGGTTAGATAGGGAATCAGTGAAATATATTGTAAGAGGACTGACATGTCTGAAGTATCATGCCTCATGTTATTTTTCCTTGTTCAATCTCCATTACGCTATTGTAGCAAGGTTCCAAAATTGAACTAGGATGCACCTAGTCTTTGTTTGTGATTAATCCTTGTATGAAATGTGTCAAGAGAGTCTAGGATAGTTCTTTTTCTCTGCATCATTTTTTGATATCCACCCTGATGCACTTTTTGAGGCAATGTTGTCATGATGGATAATCTTTAGTTTTTGGTTTTGATGGAGTCAATAATGTCATTCAAGGCCATTTTGAGTCATTTGAAGTCATTTTATGATGTTTTATGGTGTTTTAGAGTCATATTGTAAAAAGTTACAAAATATTGTCAAAAAAGTTGTAAATGTGGTCATTTATGTTAACAAGTAGTTAGATGTTAGTTTTTCAGTTGGGATTGGCTGTGAAATAATAAATATGCAATTTAACCATGAGCACTAAGGTTGGAGAAGCTTGGAATGCAAAGAATTTCATTTTTGCCATGTTTTACTTCTATTTTTTTGTGAACAACAACTGAATTTCACGTTGTACGGCATTGTATAGTTGAGTATGGCCCAAAAATCAATTGGAGAAGTTGAATGAACCTTTCCTCTTTAAGGTGATTTTTATTTCATGAATTTTCATTATATTTTGTAGAAGTTATGTCTGTTTTCGTGTTAATAATTACAGAATTTTACTGTGAAACAGCAAGAAAAATATGTTGGTAGGATTTTGTACGACGTGGTATGGTTGAGAACAGGCATGTGGATGATAAATCTATGAAATATAGAACTTTTTCCTTTTTTTTGGAGTCATTTCATTAAGTTTTGTGAAAGTTATTGCATTTTTAGTGATGACAGCCCTGTACCCTAACTAGGGTTTCCAGAAACACAAAAAAAATTATATCTTTGTTTTTCACCATCAAAAACCCATGAAAATTAGTAGAAAGTTTTCTTTTAAGGATATCTAAAAACCCTTTTGGGATCAAGCCATTAAATGTTTGCACGTGTGAGGAATGAATGAAAGTGAGCTCTAATTTGCTTGAAAATAGTCAATAAACCCTAGTTGCTTGGTGATTGAACAAATCTTTGGATAGTTTGATCATGGTTGAGTGTACAATTAGGGAGACATGTTATGAAAGGGATGAAGTGTCCAAGAACTCTTACATGATGCTATTATTCTTGTTGAATGCCTATTAGGCCATGTTGGCAATGTTCCGAAGATGATCTAGGATGCATCAAGTCATTATTGCTAATGAATCATTATTTCAGTTGTGCCAAGTTGGTTTAGTTGAGTTTTTCTTTGCATCATTTTTGGTATCTGATCCAGAATATTGTTAGGCTAATGGTACTAATGATTTGAATAGTTTTGAGTTACAGTGTTGGACGGGAAGATTGGACATATTATTGGTAAGATAAAATATTTGATGTTTTGCTGAAATTTATTTGGTCTGAAGAAAATTGTTGTAGGTAGGCATTGAAAAGAGGCAAGGTGAAAGAGACTTGCTTGAAAAAGGAGGAACAACACATTAAGAATGAAAGTGTTGAGGAGAATAGTCTATGGATACTTGAAGAGTAAGGAGTTGCCAAGCAAGCAACAAGTGATGAGAAGAGAGAGAAGTGAAATGAAGAAGAAAGATGAGAAGGTAAAACAAATAAATATTCAGCAAGAGATAACATGGCTGAGACAAGTTTTGGAATAAATGCAAAAATTTGAAGAAAGAATACAGAGTATAGTAACAAGTATAGTCAAGTGGCCGATAAAGGAAATTGCAGAAAGATGAAAGAGGCAGCAATTGAGAAGAAAGATAAAACAATTAATCAAGATGATGAAGGAGCCAAAGCCACCCGAGGAAGAGGAAAAGATGAAGAAAATGAGTCCATGGAGAATCAAAATTTTATTTCTAACAATATTTGTGAGTATGTGTTTACAGGTTTAGTAGATGAAGTGGTTGAAGAAATGAACTAGTAGAATGATATATTGATCGTGGACACACAAATGATTGAAAAAGAAGCGAGCAAAAGGATTCAAAAGAAGAAGATAATAAAAGATATTTTGTAGCAAACTATAAGGAAGCAACAAAAGGATGGTGGGAAGCAAATCCAAATTGTGAATCTTGCAACTGAACAAGGCATAGGTGGAAGCAATCTTTTTTCAACTTTGATTTATGATTGGAAAAAGCGGAAGAAACATTTGAGTAGGAGCATCAATTTTTCTCTCTAGGGAGTATGGTGCAAGGGCACCCTGATGCAATTTTTGAGGCAATGTTGTCATGATGGATCATCTTTGGTTTTTGGTTTGGATGGAGTCAATAAGGTCATTCAAGACCATATTAAGTTATTTGAAGTCATTTTATGATGTTCTATGGTGATTTAGAGTCATATTGTAAAAAGTTGCAAAATATTGTCAAAAAAGTTGTAAATGTGGTCATTTGTGTTAACAAGTAGTTAAAGGTCAGTTTTTTCAGTTGGGATTGGTTGTGACATGATAAATATGGGATGTAACCACAATCACCAAGGTTGGAGAAGGTTGGAATGCAAAGAACTTCATTTTTGTCATGTTTAACTTGCATTTTTCTATGAACAGTGGTTGTATTTCATGTTGTACAGCCTTGTACTGTTGAGTACGACCTAGAAATCAATTGGAGAAGTTGAAGGAATATTTCCTCTTTTAGATTCTTTTTGTTTTATGAATTTTCATTATGTTTTGTAGAAGTTATGGTCATTTTCGTGTTAATAATTATAAAATTTTACTATGAAACAACAAGAAAAACATGTTGGTACGGTTTTGTATGACCTGGTACAGTTGAGAGAAGGCATGAGAATGATAAATATATGAAATACAGAACTTTTTCCTTTTTTTTGGAGTCATTTAATTAAGTTTTGTGAAAGTTATTGCATTTTTAGTGATGACAGTCCTGTACCCTAACTAGGGTTTCCAAAAACAGAAAAAAATCATATCTTTGTTTGCCACCATCAAAAACCCATGAAAATTGGTAGAAAGTTATGTTTTAAGGAGATCTAAAAATCCTTTTGGGCTCAAGCCTTTAAATTTTTGCACTTGTGAGGAATGAAAGAAAGTGTGCTCTCATTTGCTTAAAAAATAGTCAAGAAACCCTATGTTGCTTGGTGATCGAACAAATCTTTGCATAGTTTGATCATGGTTGAGTGTAGAATTAGGGAGACATATTATGAAAGGGCTGAAGTGTCCAAGAACTCTTACATGATGTTGTTCTCCTTGTTGAATGCCTATTAGGCCATGTTGGCAATGTTCCAAAGATGAATTAGGATGCATCAAAGTCATTGTTGCTAATGAATCATTGTTTCAGTTGTGCCAAGTTGGTTTAGTTGAGTCCATCACAAACTAAGAGTCTTGTAAATAAGTTATTTCTAAGGCAATGGAACCCATAAAACCCACTAGTACTTCCAAGTTATGTTAGTGCTAGAGAGAAGGATGATAACACTTCAACCACCAAGACTTTCATTTCAAAGAGAATATCCAATAAAATGTTGATAGTGGAAGCTTCAATTATTTAGAATTACCTTCTTTTTGTGTAGGTTGTGGTGCTTTTATATATGGGAGATTATGGCTCTTATTTGGGCTGGAAAATCCACCTATCAGATGATGTGGTAAGCTCTGAAATTGACCTATCCTCAAGTTATACTTGTTACTGAGAGTGGTAGAGGTTAATTAAAAACAAACACTTATTTTATAGGAAGTTAAAGCCAAGGCAAATGATTTACATCCTAAGATCCCAATAGGTATTTTTTTTCCTTTGCTCTTGGAGCCACTGGTGGAATCACTTCCCTTCTAACTTCATAAAATCCCATACTTAAGAGGTACTTATTCCACCTTGTCCTCATGGGTTTATGTATACTAATTCCATCTCCTTTAATTGACTGTCTAAATATAATTTAGCTATAGGTTTAAGTTGAACATTCCCATTACTTATTATGGAGAATTAATTACATTTTTGTCTTGCAGTCCCCATGTTGTTATAGGTTTAATTGGCCTATATTTCCTCACAATTGAAATAGTTTTTCCAACATTGTTTGAAGTAAGTTCTTACTATTAACATTATATAGCCTGAAAATTTATATCTTTATGTATTAAAGAACACTTTTTTTCCATCAAAATAATGGGAACAAAAGGTTCAAAACATGAGCTAGTATTCGTTGGGGTGGCATTTACTATTTTTAAAGGGTATGGGTGACCCATAATCAAATTCACACTCACATTAACAATGGAGTGAGGAATAAGTATCATTATTGGAATATGCTTTTTAGATATATAATTGAAAACCAACATGGTTGAAAATTATAATTAATTAATGTCTTCCTTGCAGGGCAATTTGAATCTTCACAATGTACATGGATTGTTAGGCAGTGGAATTATGACACTATTTTTTATACATTCATTTTTTAGGTCTGCAACTAGGTATTAGCTTCTGATGACGCCCTGCATGGAAGAACTTACCAACACAATTATTCATACTCTTTATAAGAACCAAAATATTTACCTAGTGTTGTAACGATAGGAGATCAATGTATTTGAATAAACACGCTCTATAAAGTACTAGAACAATTTAGAGAATTGTTTCCCTTGTGAATAATGCGTTGTAATTTGAAATTTTGAATACAAGAAACATTATGAATTACCACCTTCATTTTAAACTTGTTTTAATAAGCATTGATGGGAAGATGTTGAAGTTCATGACTCGAGTAAGTTCAATACAATCCTCGACTTCACATTAATACAATTAAAACTATTCAACTTTATTTAAACATAAAGATTTTAAAAATATATTAGGTGAAAATAATTTATAATCAATGAATTGGGTGAGTGTAGGATCAGCGCGGGCCAAACAGTGGCAATAGGAAAAAAAGTCGCATCTTTACTTAGCCAAAATCGTGAATTGGGGAAGTTTGACTTAGGCATGTAAAGAATATCTGTTTGGAACGGATATTTGTTTCGAATGGATATATGTTCCAAAATAGATATCCATTTTGGGGGTCCCAAAATGGATATCCATTTTTGGGAAACATATATCTATTTTTGGAACTATACAAATGGTATTTTTTGTTATTGTTATGTCAAAAAATGTCTCCTTGGACTTTTTCCCTCCTAGGTTTAGCTCCCAAGTCCCTTGTTTTGCATCATACATGTTCATTTTGACTCCCAAAAGAAAATAGCCTGAAACCCATGTCACATGGGGCATGAAGGACATTATGGCACATAGCCCTGCCTTGAAAAAGGACCTGTGGACACAGGCGCTAACACCCTTTTCCTACCTTATTTCAAGTAGGTCCCAAATTTGAATGTCAGTTTTGTGACTGTTAATTAGGTCCCATGCTGACATCTTAAGTTTAAATTAAAAAATTCTTAGCAAGAATGTGTGTTGTTGCATATATAAGTATGTTTAGGGTTTCATTTGCAAACTAGAAGATGATGGTGAACTTTTGGCAAACTTATGATTTTAGAGCATTCAAGATATTCATTGTTGTAAAGTAGAGCATTGTTATTATTTTTTTGATTGCAGATTCAACTTCATCTTCTCATGTATTGAAGAGTCTTCATCTATGTGAGATCTACACCTCCGAGGTGATATCTATTTGTGTTTGAATCATTTATCATTTTTTTTGCCTCTATCTCACAGGGATATGCACTCTCTATCTGACAATGGTGTTCAGAAGACTTGAATGTCTCTATGGGGCTTGACTAAGGCAAGCCTCTAAACACCACAACCCCCAACCACACTCCTTGTGATTGCAGGTTACAGGTGTCGAATCTTGACGGAGTGGAGTTGCAGAGAATAGCAACATAGTGTGCAGATTTTAGATCTTTGAAGAAAAGCACACTTCAGACTCAAGCGCTAATGCTAGTGTCCTCCAAGGTTGAAAACACATAATTCATTGGGACGGTGACAATCAACATCTAAAAAATCTCTGACATCTTGAAGAACACCCCGCCTTGGACTCA
Organism: Cunninghamia lanceolata; assembly: GCA_027924645.1. Taxonomy (NCBI): domain Eukaryota; kingdom Viridiplantae; phylum Streptophyta; class Pinopsida; order Cupressales; family Cupressaceae; genus Cunninghamia; species Cunninghamia lanceolata. The sequence goes on from BSBN01000471.1 coordinate 2,477,417, forward strand.
GGCACTAGTGCTAGTGTCCTCCTCATCTCCCATGATGGAAATAGAAAATACAGTGAATATCAGTGTCGGAAGGAGATCAAGATTCCATGAAGAAAACACCACCTTGGATAGGGGCACCAATGCTAGTGTCCTTGAGTATCCTACATCTCAAACTTCAAAAAATGGTCAGTAACTAATCTTTGCCTACTACCTTAGTCTACGAGCATTTGTTGTAATTCATCATTTTACTTATTGTTTTGCATAATTAGGGCTTTAAGGGTATTTGAGCATTAAATTGATACATTAATTGACAATCTCTAAATTTTCATAGTGTTCCAAGTGACATCCTAACTTGTAGGTGAATCTTCTTGCAAAAGTGTGATTCAACTCGGTTGATATGTCCTTGAATGTTTGTAGTGAAAGGAGGATTTAACCCTTTTATCATTTCTCCCTTTTTCACATTAAACATTTTGGTGAACCCATGTTTATTTGGATTTTTCACCTTGCTAAGTATTGTACTCTAGATTTGTATTCATTCATTTTAAAAATTTACCAAAAAAAAAAAAATTGACAAATTTGAAAAAATCGGCATCTTAGGCTTGCATTTTGGCATAATTTGCATTAATTTAATTTAATTTCTATTATTTTCATTAGATATAAGTTAAATTACAAAAATTAATCTTATTTTCATCACTTGCATTGCATTTTCATGCTTAATTTGTTAAAAATTGCTTGAAATTGTGCATTTTTCATAAAAACCTAGTTTTGCATTAGCTAGGGTTTGTAGTTAAAATCTTGTTTCAAAATTTACTACTCTTTTAAATACTCATTTAGGATTGATTTATAATTGTAGTGTTTCATCATAGTGTTCTTTTTGCAAAACTTCATGTCTAGGGTTTGAAAACCTTGCATTTTCACTAGATTTGGCCTTGTCGTCTCTCTAGAATTGCATTATAAGCATGTTGTGAAGGATATTGTTGCATTATTGGATTGATATTGAGCTTATTATTTTCTGCCTCTCATAAAATTCTTCACAACACCTCTTCTTTTAGTCATTTACATTGAAAATTTGTGAAAAAGGTGAAAAATCAAGCATTTTAGATCTTAAACATACATAGTTTTGCACTTGTTCCTTGCATAAGCATTGAAAATCTTTTAAAATTTGATTTTTCATATATTTGAATACATATACACATGGCTTATAATCACAACAATAATGCTAGGCTTCCCCCTAGGACTTATTTGAAAAGGATCCCTAAACTTGAAATTACATTTACACCTCATGACAAAACATTTGTAGACAATGAAGGACCCATTTACATTACTGTGAAAATAATGGAGATTCTGGTAAATGGTACACTTATAGATCCTAATTGCATGACTAATGTGATAACGGAAGAGTTTCTCCTTGCACATAATTTGACACAAGATTCCTATGAACCTTCGGATATAAGGATTAAGACACATAATGGAGCTTTAATGCCTACCTTTGGGAAGATAACTTTATTGGTTACAGCTTCTAATAAAGTCGTGGATCAAGTATTTGAGGTTATCCCTTTATCTAACCTCTTTCGTGTAAAACTAGGACACCCATGGTTAAAAGCTATGAATGTTGTCCCCTCAACTATTCACAATTGCATAAAATCCCCTTTACATGGACAAGTGCATACTATTCAACGTAATACATATCAACCTTTGGCAATGGACAACAACTTGATTACTTTTGGCTGCAACCTGATAGAGACCCTGAGCCACGAAGATATCACTCTTTCCTACAATATAGATGATACAAAACAAAACTTATATCTAGAGTGGCTGGGCCTCCTATGCAAACAATAAGAGACCAACAACCCACATTAGAAGAACTTCCTAAAGAACAAAAAGAAATAAGAATAAACCAAAAATTTTATGACTATGATGAAATAATCAGTGTGATAGTTCAATGGATAAGGAAAAGTTTCATAACTCACCTTGTCCATGAAGAAATGGTATCTATGATGAGGTTCCTCCCCTGTCATCCTTATAAGGATCGGGAGGCATTCACCGAGAACAAAACACTTTATCAAGACAAAAGAGATTTAAACATGGTGCTTCCTCCTCTAACATGCAAAAACCTATGAAAAAACATGCCAAATCTTTTGAAGATATAAGCAACAAGACAAAAAGAAATAGACAAGCAAGAGAAAGAAGGAGAAAAAGACAAGCTTTTGCCCAACGAAATGGACCTCAACAAGAAAACATTCCACCTAACGATGAATCAAACCAAGATAAACTTAACATTGAACAACTTGAAGACAAGAACAAATTTTGGGCTATGGTACCTTATGAACCTCTTTCCTCTAGCATTCAAGATTGGGAAGATGATGACCTACTCGATGATGACTGCTAGTTCGGTTGTCTTTGCAGGTAAGTATTTATAACCCTCTACCCTTGTGTTTTGTTTCCCCTATGATGTGTTATGTTGTTTAGGCCTCCTTGGATGACCCTTGGTACTCTTGTAAGGTCAAGGATACTGGGAGACCACCTCTATTGTGACCCTTCTTCTATTTGTATCATCATTCTTCTATATTGTCTCTCCTCTATTTTCATTGTTGTGTGTTGTGTCCTAGGGGCATAGCGTTGCAGTTGGTGACCTAGGAGCACCTTCCTACATGACAACCCTAAGACACTTCTTTCTCCTCTCTTGATTTGTTGTTTACCTTCCTCTAGTGGTTCTATCTAGCTAGTGGATGACAAAAAACAAATAAGACTGATACGGACTGCGTGTCCCTTCAGCGAGTAAGCAAAAATGGACATAGTCCATACATGACGATGGGGTTGATATATATATTATCTGACGGTTGGCTAGTAGAATCACTCCATGTGATATTTTGATGATGTCTTATGTTTTCTAACAAACCATAATAATATTGCTACTCTGTGCACTTTGTTTATCTTGGATCTCACCTTGGTTACACTCAATTCTAAGATCTTTGTAGTATAGCCCCATGGTTATACTTGGGTTCTGAATCCATAGTATAACCTTGGCTCTTGATAATGCATTGCTTTTGATCATGTGATGTGGTTATTATATTAGAGAAATATTTCTAACCTCTCTTCTTGCAAAAAATTGTTTGTACTTGTGCGAACATTCGGTGATTGTAATGTACATGCCACTTCTGGGGGCATGGGCTTTACGGAAGCTCTTGTTCCCTTGTGTGTTTTCTTCCTACCTTAACGTGCTTGATATTGGTACACGATATCAACCACCTTAACGTGCTTGATATTGGTACAATGGGGGCATATATAAGGTAAGTTGTCTGATGATTTTGATACTAACAAAGCGTGTTTGTAAGCCCTCTACGAAGGGGGGATGTTGTATCTCCACATGAGTGCACATCTTTATTTTATATTGCAATGAGAAAGCCCTCTATGGAGGTAGTATATTGTGTCTCTTGAGCTAGTGTGTATCCTTTTATTTTAAGCCCTCTATAGAGGCAGGGATGGTGTATCTCTTGAGCTAGTGCACATTCTTTTTATTCTAAAAGTCCTTCGAGTAGGCAGGGTTGGTGTATCCTCCCTTAAGTGTGTCTTTAGCGGTTGTTGTGGCATAAGCCGAACCATTAGGTGTGCTTGAGATGGTGGTGAACCTAGCAATAGGCTCCTTCCATTGCTTGTTTGTCCTGTTTTAGATGTATAGTATGTCTTCAGCATGCTATACGGCGCTCCTATTTTCCATGTGTTTTCCCTTTTGTATGGCATGTTTGTTCCCAAGCATAGTCTAGAGATGTTTGGTGATGAGTCCCTCCTATGCTTTGGGATTTGTATGGCATGTTTGCTCTCAAGTGTAGTCTAAAGACATGTGGCGATGAGTCCCTCCTATGCTCTAAGATTTGTACTGCATGTTTGTTGCCCCATATGCAATCTAAAGACGTGTGGAGATGAGTCCCTCCTGCATTTTGGGTGGTGTGTTTACTTTCCATGTACTTGCATCTACATTTGCATTTATATATATGAAAATGAAAAAGAAATAATCACTGCATGCACTATATTCATCATGTTTTGCGTGTCTTCAATACTATCTTCTCCATGTTTTACGCGACTATAACTGTCTTCTTCATGTTTTGCATGCCTGTTACTGTCTTCACTGTGTTTGGCATGTCTATAATGTGTTTTCTCTAATGTCTACCTAAAATTGGGGGCTAGAAATAGTTCCTCAATCTTAGTGTATGCATTAGCTTCAAGTGCCTAGTGTATTTGCTATGTTTTGACCGTACTTTAATGCATGTATGGGCCTTGCGTTCATACATACATTAAAGTGGGGGCTAAATGTTATGTTAGAAAATGTCTCCTTGGACTTTTTCCCTCCTAGGTTTAGCTCCCGGGTCCCTTGTTTTGCATCATACATGTTCATTTTGACTCCCAGAAGAAAATGGTCTGAAACCCATGTCACATGGGGCATGAAGGACATTGTGGCACTTAGCCCTCCCTTGAAAAAGGACATATGGACATGGGTGCTAGTGCCCTTGTCCTGCCTTATTTCAGGGAGGTCCTAAATTTGAATGTTAGTTTTGTGATTGTTAATTAGATCCTATGCTGACATCTTAAGTTTGAATTACAAAATTCTTAGCAGGAATGTGTGTTGTTGCATATATAAGAATGTTTAGGGTTTCATTAGCAAGCTAAAAGATTATGGTAAACTTTTGGCAAACTTGTGATTTTAGAGCATTCAAGATATTCATTGTTGTAGAGTAGAGCATTGTTATTGTGTTTATGATTGTAGATTCAGCTTCATCTTCTCATACGTTGAAGAGTCTTCATCTATGTGAGATCTACACCTCTGAGGTGATATCTATTTATGTTTGAATCATTTATCAATTTGTTTTACCTCTATCCCACAGGGATACACACTCTCTATCTAACAACAGTGTTCAGAAGACTTGAATGTCTCTCTAGGACTTGACTAAGGCAAGCCTCTAAAAACCACACTAATTGTGATTACAGGTTATAGGTGTCGCATCTTGATGGAGTGGAGTTGTAGAGAATAGTAATATAGCGTGTAGATTCTGGATCTCTGAAGAAAAGCATTGTTCAGACTTGAGCACTAATGCCAGTGTCCTCCGAGGTTGAAAACACATAAATCATTGGGACAATGACAATCAACATTTGAAAAGGCTCTAAAATCTTGAAGAACACCCTACCTTGGACTCAGGAACTAGTGTCAGTGTCCTCCGCATCTCCTGAGATAGAAACATAAAATATAGTGAATATCAGTGTTAAAAGGAGATCAAGATTCCACAAAGAAAACACCACCTTGGACAGGGGCGCCAATGCCAGTGTCCCTGAGTATTCCACATCTCAAACTTTGAAAAATGGTCAGTAACTAATCTTTGCCTACTACCTTAGTCTACAAGCATTTGTCATAATTCATCGTTTTACTTACTATTTTGCATAATTAGGGTTTTAATGGTATTTGAGAATTAAATTAATACATTAATTGACAATCTCTAAATTTCCACATCACTCCAAGTGATAGCCTAACCTGTAGGTGAATCCTCTTGCAAAAGTGTGATTCAACTCGGTTGATATGTCCTTGAATGTTTGTAGTGCAAGGAGGATTTAACCCTTTTATCATTTCTTCCTTTTTCACATTAAACAATTATTCTTTTCATTGGTTTATGCTTAGAACTTACAATTCAACTTGCAAATTTCTATTGTTACATGGTTAACATCCTCTCTCTCTCTCTCTCTCTCTCTCTCTCTCTCTCTCTCTCTCTCTCTCTCTCTCTCTCTCTCTCCACAAGAGAGAGAGTTGTATAGTTCTAAAAATGGATATCCATTTTTGGAAAATGAATATCCATTTTAGGAAACAAATAAGAGAGAGTGATTTTTATAGTTCCAGAAACATATATTCATTTGTAGCTCCCCAAAATATATATTTGTTATTTTAATAATGAATATCCGTTATTAATGGATATTCGTTAGTAACGGATATCTATTTTGCTTCAGTTTTGCCCTGTATTTAGGCTTGGGACTGTCATAGTTTACTTTCCCTGAATTCGAATGTGTTTACATGTTTCACTCTCTTCTTCAAACTTCACCTTTCGTGTTGACGACTTTCTTAATTCAAATTTGATAAAATGAAAAGGGTTTATTGAAGAAATTGTCAACTTTCTAAAAATATAAGATTTTCTTGATTATCATATTATTATATTATTATTAATAATTTTCTATATGTGTGTCTGAAATCCTGATGGACACACTGATTGAAAAACATCCATAACTTTCAAACCATTTCACCTTTTTTAGATCTGAAAGATGTGTCACACTCTATGCTTTCCTAGCTATAGGTTTAAAAAAAAATTGAAGTCCAATTTTTTATTGAGCTAGGTTGGTTGGAAAATTACTTTTTAGTTTTTAAAAATGTTTTAGTAAAAAAATCATAACTAATTATTTTCTTAGAAAAAAATTTCAAAAAAATATGCATCACATTCGGGCATGAGTCGTCTACTTATTTTGAAAGATTCAAAAAAAAAAAATTTGCTCATAGTTAGGTTGGCTGGAATGACACCCACTTTTTAAAAAAAAAAATTTAATAGTTATTCATTGAAATATTCATTTTTCACTAATTAAATTTAGTTTTAAAAAAAATAATAGCCCATGAACTAGATTCAATCCTCTACAAATTTTGTTTTTACATCTTTTTCAAATTGTGTAGATTATCCATTCAAATTTTCACATGAACTTGATTAAGTCTGATTTTTAGTATTTTCATTACCACTTAGAGGTATAGTTTGGCCCATCATGATCCTGCACATACCGAATTATAGGAAGCTACTTCTCAGAAGAGAAAGTTTGTAAAAAATCTTAGTGTCAAGTCTATGTTCTTATGGATTTTTAAAAGGGGTGGCTTAATAAGTTACCAAAACTTTTTTAAGGATAAAATAATTTATATGAAATAAGAGTACATTGCCACTTAACACATTGAGAATTTGTCAACTTTATAACCACTTTGTGGTGATGGGATAGTGTCACATTAGACATAAGTAAGCTACAACAGAAACTAGATTGAGAATCTCATGTCCTTTCAGTTATTGAATATTTTACTTGTTGACTCTTCTTTCGTAGATATGTTTTAGAAGGGCACAAGCTACAAAACAATTCCCACATGAATGGATGCTCACTAGTTCACTTGAATTATGCTTGAATAAATCCTTGTCATTGATTAGACCAAAAAACAATCCCAAAACTCAATGGTGAGAAGCTCAACCCTGATTACACAATCTTAAGGCACACTATATAAGATTCACATTGAAATCACCTATATAGAGGTCATTGATATCAAGTGTCACATGGAAGAAATTACTTTGTATTGGTGGCAAAGTCTTTAGAATATGCTTACTATTGAAGACAAGAAAAGCAATTCAAATCTTCTTGAAGAAACAATCCTATTTCTTAGGTGTTACATTTTTTTTTATCACGGTGACTTTAATTTAGGAAACTTTTAGATCAACTAGTCTAATTATATATTGAATTTTTTAATAAGTTATGTTTAAATTGAAGAAATATATTTTTAGTTTATTCTTAAATTATTTCATAATCTTAGTACAGACACATAGAATTCACCACCGCATCTTAATTTCTAATTCCTGTCATTAGTCTCCTATCCATTTCCACACTAATTAATTAAATAGAAATTATCTAATTAATTAGGTCATGTTTTCTTTGTCAGCTAATTAAGTGAATTAGTCTATCCTAACATTAGTTAATTAAATACATCAATTTATTTATTTAATCAACTAAGCTAATGTTCTAACATTAGTCAATTAAATAAATCATTTTTATAATTGACTAAGATAATGACATTTTCCTTTTATCATTTAAAAAATAATATATCTTATCCAAAATCCACATCACCTTTTATTCCAATTCAAAATTTATCTCCAACCACCAACCCTTAAAAAATAATTTTAAATTCCACTTCATCAAATGCTAAATCAAATCAATTTCAAATCCTAGCCATCAATTTGTTTAACTTAATATTAACCATCAATTCTCAATCTAAAATGTAATCAAGTTTGAATCTCCACTGTCTATTATCCCAAGGAAATCTACACCCTCCATTTCACACATGTGTGAGATCAATTACTTGTCACAATCACACATCCCCATGACCCTTCTCACACATGTGTGACATGTTTTAATCTCCACCTTTTATTCAAATCAAGACAATCTCAAACCTTATTTTATTTCAATCCATATCTCATCTATTTGCACTTCTCCTAAATTGCCACTTGTAAGCTTCCCATTCCCCATGCAAGCTAATCAATCTCCACCATCCAATCCAAGATCAAACCTATCCCTTCAGTCCCTTCCCTCAACTCTATAAATTCAGACCATCTCCATGCATTTCCATAACAAAAATTTATAGGTATATGTTGCTACATTGGAGATCCAAAGAGCAACTCAACATTTCCACATTACAACATCAACACATCATCACTTGGAGCAATCACCAACATTAAGGAAAGGTATAAAACTAACTTTATTGATGCCAAGAGGCATTCTACAATGGCAACAAGAGGTGGAGTGTAATGGTGTGAGTGTGTTAAAAAAAAACTATTACCTTTCACCTTAAAATTGACAGCCATTTACATGTCAAATTATTAATATTTAATAATAAATATAATATAAATCTAAAATAAGATATGTTCTCATCAATCTAGACAACGTTGGATAATCATCATTCTTCTCATTTTCAAAGTGTAGCAAAAACAGAAAAATGTTAGAAAATCAAATAATTGTTAAATGAAATCAATTTTTAAAAAAGTTTATGGGTTAAGAAAATATTTTGATTTCCTAATTTGAGATTTTTTTAATTTGTTAATTAAGTTGAGAAATGATGGACTTGAAGAAAAAAATGTCAACAAATTTCAATTTAAAGTAAAATAAAATAACTTAAAGTAAATAAAATAAAATAACTTCAAATTAATATCTCTTGGCAATTAATATTAATATTTAATAATAAACATAATATTTTCAAAATAAGGAGGTAAAACAAAGATATGCCATCATCAACATAAGCATGAAAGAAAATAAAACTCAAAAAAATGTTAGAAAATGAAACATTACTTTGTATATAATTTCAACCAAAATTTTATACATGTTTTAGGTTTGGATCTTAATTAGTTTATATATAAAAATGTAGTAAATTTTATTTGTTAATTAATTTGATGGACAAGGTATAAACATTAAAAAACTAAATAATTAACCAAAATTGTGTATATAGTAAATAAAATGGTTCTAATGTAAAGTAAATAAAATAGCTTCAAATTGATATCTCTCGTCATTTTTTTAGATAGATGTATTTAAGATATCTATTCTAGTTTTACACTACTTTAGTCTTCTTTTTCTTTCATTCTACAATTTAAAGTAGAGGTAGACTAATAGTTCATATTTGCATTAATAGTTTAGTTTTCACATTTACATTTTGACATGTAGACCAAAAAAGCTAAAAGGAAAAGTAATTTTTTAAATAGAAATATCAATTTTTTTAGTTTTAATTTAATTAGCTTACTTTAATTTTTATTGTTTTTTAATAGTTTTCTATAGTTTAATTTCTTTTATTTTAAACAATTGATTTTTATTTTATGTGGTTTAATAGTTTTTATTTTCATTAGTTTTATATTGTTTGATTTTTATTTTAAATAGTTATACATATTTTTTACATAGATTATTTTAATTTAGTTTTAGTTTAAATTAAAAAAAATTAAATTTAAAAAGAAACATCTAAAAAAATTAAATTCCAAGGGTGTGGGCTAAAAGAGCATGCGCACATTGTTTTTAATCCCACGTGCCCACTTTTAAACACAATGAAGTTTTCAACAAAAATAATAAAAATAAATAAAAAACATTAAAAAAAAAACCAAATCAATCAACCAAAAAAAACATAAAAATCAATAAAAGCAAAAAATAAAAATAAATTAAACTCAAACAGGGTCTTTAAATATCACCATTGTTCTCTCTAGGTGTCATACCGTGCTCTAGCCACAGGGAATATAGCCTTTCCTTCTGTATGCCCACATTTATTGTGGTTTTTTGGCCACTTAAATGCCTCCTACTGCTTCTGACCCAACACTTGTTGTTGGTGTTGGCAGTTTCACAGCTCTACACAATGGCTCCTCCACCGACCAAGCATCCCTGGAAGTTTGTTCCGAAGATATTTCACGAGGTAAGCCCTCAATTTCTCCTACTGATGTAATTTTGCCCACGCAGGAATTTGATACTGCTTGTTTATGGTTAGAACAACATACTCTCATTGGTTACTTTGTAGGGAGAACTCCCCCTGAATCTATGCTCAAGGAATGGGTTCAAAAGGCTTGGGTCCCTCATGGGGTCCGCCTTGATATGGTCCATAATCTGACCAAAAGATTTTTCCTTTTCCGCTTTGTGGAAGTTAACCGTGTTCAAGCAATTTTGAACCATGGTCCTTGGTATGTTCGGTCTTCCCAGATAGTTTTCCAACAGTGGACCCGTGATTTTGTGGCTTCAGATGATACCAAACACTGGGTCCTTGTGTGGATGAATTCCCTGGCTTGCCTTTGCCTTGCTTGCATTTCTTGCAGGATATCGCTTCTTCTCTAGGAAGAGTCATTTGTGTTGAACTAGATAGGTTCTTTCAAGCACGTCCTCAAAAATACGTCTATGTTGAGGTGGATCTTTCCAAAGACCTCAAGGAATTTATTGACATTCAAATTGGCCCCCTTCAGCACACTTGGAAAGTCACATACTTTAATTTGCCAAATACTTGTTACCGATGTCAGTCAGTCGAGCATAAAATTAAGGAGTGCCCTCTTGCTGTGCCTTGAACCCGGGCTCCACCTAGGGAGATTGTTCAACCACGTACAATGGAAACTATGTCCAAGGAGGTGGTTTCCAAACCAACAAACACTTGGGCCACTGTTACCACTCGCAAACACAAAGCTAAGGCCTCTATGGATGTTCTCAAAGTTGCTGAGTTAGCTAAGGATGTTTCAAAGCTTTATGCAAATGGTGAGAAGGACAAACTTAAGAGACCTACTGTGCTGCCTTCACAGCAAAGGTCACTGCCCAGGGCATGAGCACGTGCCAATCCATCTTTGTCACCTCACAGGTGCTCTCGTAGCCGAGAGCTTCTTGAGGAGGGTGAAATTGTTCAGGAGGTTAAAAAATAGCAAATTCCTCCTCTCCAATTTGGGTCAAACCCCACCGACTTCCTACATAATAGATTTTCTTCCTTTGAAAGCCTAGATTCTGAGGAAATGGTGGAGGATTTTAAATGAATTTTCTCTTTTGGAATGTTCACGGTTTAACTGACCTCGCTACGAAGTACTCTGTTCGAGCTACTCTCCGTCACTATGCTACTCTTGATGTTCTGTGCCTGCAAGAGGTTAAGTTACATGCTTTCTCTTATCTTCGGCTTGCCGCTGTATTTGGCCAGCCAGTAAATTGTTCTCCACCGCCCATGAAGTTGGCAAAGGTGGTGTTGCTACCCTTTTTGTCCCCTCAGTGGCATGATTCGGTGGTGGCTCATGGGGTGGACCCCACCAACCGTTTAGTCTAGACTCTTCTTAACATTGATAATCATTCCTTTGGGATTATTAATGTTTATGCATCGAATGATGCATCAGAAAGATCTGCTCTGTGGCGGTGGATTGCGAATTCATTGCCAGTTGCCACCTAGCTTATTTGAGGGGATTTTAATATGGTTGAAACCACTCATGATAAAGATGGCGTTCTACCTTTTCGCTAGCCAACTGACGAAAGAGAGGCATGGTTTCATATGCACAATAAATTGGGCCTTTTTGATCCCAATGTTGGCCACCATCAATCCAGTCCTTTCTGGCATACTTGGCACAAATTTTGAAATGGATCTAACAGGGTGTTTAAACGCCTTGATCGTGCCATGATCTCAGCTTAATCTTTCTTCAATTTTGCCACATCATCCACACTTCCTATTCAGCCATTAGTGGATGTGATGTTGTCAGACCACTTTCTAATTCAGTTTTCCATTGAGTGGCAACTCACTCAGCCACTCGCCATGAAATCTCAATTTTTCCTGAACACCTCCTTGTTAGCTCACCAACCCACCCTGGCACACATTACAACTATATGGAATTTAGAATGCCACCCTTTGCATTCTAGTGGCTGGATAAAGTGGTGGAATGATGCTATCACCCACACTATGAGGTTTCTTCGCTTCTATGGCCATCAGCTGGCCACTTTCAGCAGATGGGCTTATGAGGCTACAGTTACTGCTTTGAAATCAGCCTCAACAGCTTTGGCTACCGACCCTTTTTCTCCTTCTATGCAAATCAATGTTGCCAATTTATGGCATCAAAAACAAATGGCCGATTGTCATGCTGCCAGAGGAGCGTAACTTAAAGCTAGGATGCACTGGCTAAAGATTGGAGACCGTGTTTCAAAGGAATTCTTTCTCACTCTTTGAGCCAGACATTCCTCACACGATATTAAGCAAATCAAAGAGGATAATGTTGTGCTTACAGATTTGCCAGACATTCTTCAGGCCTTTGTAAGACATTATGAAAAAGTTTAAATCACAGCCCAAGATTATACTCCTGAGCGATAAACTGCTCTACAGGATTGTCTTGCATTAGTTCCAAAATAGCTCTGCTCAACCCAGACACACTTTTGTGATCAATTATTAACCATTGAAGACCTTAAGGAAGTTGTCTGTTCTATGGCTGATGGCAAAGCTCCAGGAATTGATGGCTTTCCTTGTGAGTTTTACAAAGCCCTTTGGGATTGCTTAGGAAAGGATTTGCATAATCTTTACCTTGAAGCTTTTCATTCAAACTCTTTAGGAAATATTATTAATCAAGGAAACATTAAGTTCATACCAAAAGCTGGCGATCCGAAGGATATTTGCAACTGGTGACCCATTACGCTCCTCGATGTCTCCTACAAGATCATTACTAAAGCCCTTTTGCTCAAACTTCGCAACCTGCTTCCTTTGATTGTCCACCCTGAACAGACTAGTTTTTATTAAATCTAGATATATTTTAGATAATATCATTGCAGTCTGGGTGGGAATGGAATGGGCAAGAAAATCAAATCAAAAGGCCATTTTCCTAAAAATTGATTTTGCCAAGGCCTATGATCACATTGAATGACACTTTATTCTTGCAATGCTTGCAGCATTAGGGTTTGGACCTTCTTTTATCCAATCCGTCAATATGCTCTTCTCACTATCAATGGTCAACAGTCTCATACCTTTGGCCTTTTTTGCTCAATCTGACAAGGTTGTCCTCTTGCTCCAAGCCTGTATGTTCTAGTAGCAGAAGGTTTTGGATACCTTCTTGCTCATTCTGTATCCAATAGGTCTGTTCATGGAATTTTTCTGCCCAATTCTTCTAGCCAGTTGGTTAATGGTCATTTTGCTAATGATTCCTTTTTAACATTACTGGAAGAAGAAAATATAGTCAAAAATGCTCTTGGCTATCTAGAGACCTTCTGCCTAGCCTCGTGTTCTTCCATCTAGTGGCACAAAACTTTATGTTACAGGCAGTCAATTCTTCCCATTCCTCAATGGCTCCAGCAATATGGCTGGCGCTGGGTTGCCGATGGTGAAATTTTCTGATTCCTCGGTATTCCTTTTGCCTTCCAAGGCACTTCTACTAATCTTTGGCAAGATGTTCTTACCCATGTGGAACAGAAGCTTGCAGTCTGGATTACTAAGCCACTTTCTCTAGCTAGTAATTTCTAGGTTTCTTCTAAGGTTTTGCCTGCAACCCATGTTAATTACTCTTCTTGTTGGGCACCTTCAAAAGCTTCATATGCCAAACTGGAAAAACTTTTGAGGGATTTTCTCTGGACTGTTAGATTTAGAGCAAACAACTGAGGGGGGGGTGAATCAGTTGTCCAAAACTTTCTTGCAATTAATCACTTAAATCCTTTTCTTAATTTAGCAACATAATGATAAATCAATCATGGAAACATAATGCAACAATTCAAGAGCAGAAAGACATATGACACCAAGATTTTAACGTGGAAAACTCAGTTAAGGGAAAAACCATGGGGTGACTAACCCAAGATTGTATTCTCTGTTTAAAGAATAGAAAGAATAAAATGGCACATGCCAATTAGGGCTCATTGCCCAAGCACACTGCTCACAAGAGGTCCAATGCCTACAGGAGACACACTGTCTACAAAATAATAAGTATTACATACTTGAACTGAAGAATAGCATCTTCACCATACTTGAGTCAATTTCATTTAAGTCCAAAACTTCTGCTCTGCCCATCGCTCCTCTACTCTCTACCACTCTCTCCACATCATGAGATGCTTTTGAAATGACTTTACAATTCCTTATTTATACAAGATATCGACTTAGGGATAATCATCCAAGTCGGCATACATTACAAATCAAATATATAAATACAACATGACTAATTACAAAAAGACTTCACGCGGATCAACACACTATTGGCCACATAGATCTAAGACTTCAATCTTCTTTTAGGAACATGCCAATCTTCACATAACATCTTCAAGATCATCCGCAGGATGTGTAACTCATCCGGTCGGCCTGACTTGGGAAGAACATCACCATCCAGAAGTAATTCTTTAGTTACGAGCTCAATCTTCAATGCGAACCACCAACACGAACTGGACACAATCCAAAGACCTCCACAAGCTTGCCTGAATCACCAAGAACATCCACACTACTTCTGCTTATTAAAATCATTTTCTCCTTCATCTGGAACCTCAAGAACACAGTTTGTTATTACTGTCATATTGGAATCGATGCTTGCGGGCCTCCAGACCATGAACCAATTGAGTTGTCAATTCACATTGACTTCCTAAACACTCCATCAAATCCGTAGAACAAGATATTTCATTTCTGGTTCTCACCGGACCTATTTGTGTCACTCTGTCACCTCTGAACATCTGCCAGAACCAGTTTTACTTAAGTGGCCATAACTTCTTTAGATCTTCATGCAGACCTCTGAAATTTTTACTGGATCAACTTAATAAACATATCTGCAAACCCTTTGATGCGCATCCTTTGATCTTCATCTTAGCTGGAATCTTTACCTTACTGTCTTCACTGTTCTCCTCTGATCCTGGTAGGACTAATTTTCTCAATATCCTCAGCATACAACTCATTCAATCTTTGACATCAATGCAACAGAAGTATGTTGACATCAATGACAACACCAGTTAGGCCCATACTTACAACAATCTCCCCCTTTGTCATTGATGGCAACATATGATGTGAAAAATTGTTTTAACCATCAAGACAAGAATTTCTCCTTACTGACATAACTCCCCCTATCAACAACAACCATTCACATGTCTTCTCTTACTTTGCTGCTCCCCCTTTGATCAGCAACCACTTGTTTTTCACATGTCTTCTCTCTCCCTTTGACATCAATGGCAAAGGGCACATACTTGCATCACATCAGAATCAAACTAGCTGCTCCCCCTAAGTAGCAGCTTCCCATCATCAATCCGGACCACAAGATATGACTGTGAGATCCATTGGACTGATGCACATCAGTGCACCTTAATTTAGAACCGGAGGGGTAATAATCCCTAACTTCTCCCTGAAATACTCAAAAGAGTCCTTAGGCAGAGGTTAGTAAAAATATCTGCAATCTGATCCTTGGAAGGCACAAACTCCAATCTGACTTCATTATTGTTCACTTACTCTCTCAAAAAGTGAAACTTGATTGATATATGTTTAGTCTTTGAATGCAACACCAAATTCTTTGATATATTTATTGCACTTGAATTATCACATAAGATTGTGATAGGTTCCTCATACTCCATTCTGATGTCTCAGCATTTTCTTCATCCACAATACTTGAGTGCAACTACCTACTGCTGCAATGTATTCTGCTTCTGCAGTGGATAGAGATATTGCCTCTTGTTTCTTGCTCAGCCAAGAAAGCAATCTCTTTCCCAAAAAGAATGCTCCACCACTGGTACTCTTCCAGTCATCCACATCTCCTGCCCAATCTGCATCTGTATATGCATGAAGAGAGAAATCATGATCTCTAGGATACCACAAACCATACTCAATTGTCCTTTTTAGATATTTAAAAATCTTCTTGATTGCCATGACATGAGATTCTCTAGGATCGGCTTGGAATCTAGCAACAAGACCAACATCATTCATAATTTTAGGTCTAGTTTGAGTGAGATACAACAATCCTCCAATCATTGACCTGTACTTTTTCTGATCAGCCTTAGGAGAGTCATCATCTTTTCTCAATTTACATTCGGTTGTCATGGGGGTACTCATTGGTTTTGAGTCTTCCATCCCAAATTTCTTTAACAATTCTTTCACATATTTGGTCTGAGAAATGAAGATTCCTTTCTTTGTTTAAGTGATTTGCAGACCCAAGAAGAAATTCATTTCCCCAAACATGGACATCTCAAATTCACTTTTCATTTGATTTGTAAAGTTTTGCACATACTATCTCTTCCTCCAAAAATGATATCATCAACAAACACTTCAACAATCAAAATATTTTCATGATCAATTTTGAAGTACAAGTTACTGTCAGCAGTACCTTTGTTGAAACCAATCTTTAAAAGATGCTTATCCAGTCCTTCATACTAGGCCCTTGGGGCTTGCTTGAGTCGACATAGTGCTTTCTTTAACTTGCAGACCATATCACCATGATCAGATAATTGAAATCCATCCGGTTGCTCAATGTATACTTCTTCTTCCAAGTCACCATTCAGGAAGGCAGACTTGACATCCATCTGATATACTTTGAAGTCCTTAAAGGCAGTAAAGGCAAGAAATAGTCTGACTGCTTCAATTCTTGCCACCGGAGCAAAAGTTTCTTCAAAATCAACTCCTTCTACTTGGGAGTAACCCTTGCAGACCAATCTGGCTTTGTTTCTGACTACTTCACCATCTTCATTTAGTTTATTCCGGAAGACCCATTTGGTTCCAATCACATTCTTGTTTTTAGGTCTGGGAACAAGATCCCAAGTGTGATTTTTCTCAATTTACATCAACTCTTCCTCCATTGCTTTAGTCCAATTTTCATCATTGCATGCTTCATTCACTATTTTGGGTTCAATCTTTGAAATTAGACAATACTCTTCTGAATCTTGAGCAATCCTTCATCTTGTTTGAACACCTTTACTTTTATCACCTATGATCTGGTCTTCAAAGTGATTCAATTTTACATACCTGGGAATTTTGGGACTTTCTTGCACTTCTATCTCTTGAACAAGTTCATTCAAACTCATGTCTTCTTCATGGTTCACCGGATTAGTATAAATCTGAATCTCAAAAGGGGCTTGGACTCCTTGGATCAAAACATCATTCTGATCATCTTCATCATATTCATAAAACCTTGAGGGTTTTTCAATCCCTTCATCAACCTTCACATTTGTACTTTCTATAATCTTTCTCAATCTCTTGTTATAACACCGGTATGATTTGCTTTGAGTAGAATAACCCAAGAATATTCCTTCATCACTTCTAGCATCAAATTTACCTAGATCTTCATCTCTTTTAATGTAACATTTGCTACCAAAGACTCTGAAATATTTCACAGTGGGAGTGATGCCAAACCAGAGTTCATAAGGAGTCTTACCAGTATTGCTTCTGATTTGAACTTGATTAAGAGTGTAGACTGCAGTGCTTACAGCTTCTCTCCAATAGATCTGAGGAACATTTGCTTCCATCATCATGATTCTAGATGCCTCCTGGATGGTTCGGTTCTTTCTCTCCACTACTCCATTATGCTGTGGTGTCCTTGGAGCAGACAACTATCTTTTTATCTCATGTTTCTCACAGAATTCTATGAACTCACCGGATGTGAATTCTCCACCTTTGTCAGACCTTAGACATTTTATGTTCAATCCAGTTTCATTTTCTACCATAGCCTTGAATATTTTGAATTTCTCAAGGGCCTCAGATTTCTCTTTCAGAAAAGTTACCCACATCATCCAGGAGTGATCATCAATTAATAACATGAAGTATCTATCACCTTGCACACTCTTGATTCTTGCCAGACCACATAGATTAGTATGAACTAAGTCTAATAATCTGGTAGAAGATTGTTCTTTACTTTTGAAAGTGACTCTGCTCTGCTTACCCAACTGACATTCTTTGCACAAACTATTAGTAGGTTTCACCAGTCTTGGAAGATCTCTTACAACTTGAGTGTTGCTTATTTTGATGATATTATCAAAATTCACACGATACATTCTCCTATGCCACAACCAACTCTAATCAATTTGAACAAATAAGCAACTTTTACCAGCACCAACTAAGTGGAAGATATTACCTTTAGTTTGAGTACCGGATGCAATATCTGTTCCAAAACTTTCAAAGATCTTACATTTTCTATTTTTGAATCGGAGATCATAGCCTTTGTCCACCAATTGTTCAACACTGAGAAGATTGTGCTTTAGGCCTTCAACATACAATACATTACTAGTTTTGTTCTTTCCATCAAAAGAAATCAGTTCTCTACCTCTGATTCTGCCAGTAGAATTATCACCAAATTTTACCACTCCTCCTTCATACCTTTCCAAATCTATGAACTTATTCTTGTCACCTGTCATATAGTGGGAGCATCCACTGTCAATGACCCAATCATCCTTTTCTTCAACTTGGGCAGCCACAGCTCTTTCTACAATTTTATAATTGACAGATTCAGAGGGCGTTGGATCTTCTTCCTTGATGGCAATAAACACCCAGTCATTTCCGGATTTGTTTCTTATCTCTGATTCATCATCTGTTACTCTTTCATCATCATCATCTTCATGATCATAGTAACATTTCTTTTGGAACCTTGATCTGTTAGGCTTTGGCCTTGAAAATCTTTCCAGACACCTTGAGGCAAAATGACCAATCTTATTTTAGTTAAAACATTTAAAAGGAAATTTCCCCTCATACTTACTGGATCCTCTTAGCAGTCTTTTTGCAATAAGGGCTTCAAGTTGAGCAACTTCTGCTTCATCTTCTTCCAGGTCTTTTCTTGTTTTTTCATACCATGATAGTTTCTTTGAAGAGTTCTCTCCCAGATCAAACTTTTGTTTACCTTTTACAGAGGCACTAGCTTTGAATGCAGATTCAGTCTTGGGGGCATCTCCAAACTCGGTCAATTCAAATGCAGCTAGTTTACCAACCAATTGATCTCTTGTGATACCTGAAAAGGATCTGAATTCTCCAATAGCAGCAACCTTATATTTGTAAGAATCAGGAAGGGATCTAAGAACTTTTCCAACAATCTCATCTTCATCCAAGATTCCACCAGCACATCTAATCCCGCAAACAAGCTCATTTACTCTTGGCATAAATGTAGTGATATTTTCATCTTCTCTCATCTTCAGGTTTTCAAATTTTCCTTTCAGACTCTGTAGCTTGGCACATTTAACATACTTATCTCCTTCATGCAGAAGTTCCAGTTTTTCCCAAATCTCATGAGTAGTTTTTAAGTCAATAACATTTGTTAGCTCAGAATCAAATAAGGCACTTAGAAGAGCTTCTTTAGTCCGCAGATTATTTTCAGCATCTCTGATTTCATCTACGGTATGTGGACCATTATGTGGAGGATCATACTTCTTTGAAGCCATGATCCAATACTGCATTCCCATACATTGCAAGTGGCATTCCATGTGACTTTTCCAAAGAATGAAATTGGTTCCATCACACCTCAGACTATCCTTTTTGTAAGATGACATCCTGGATCTCCTCAAGCGGTTAAGCTCTTTTAGAGGAACTTAGCTTTGATACCAATTGTTAGATTTAGGACAAACAACTAAGAGGGGGGGTGAATCAGTTGTCCAAAACTTTCTTGCAATTAATCACTTAAATCTTTTTCTTAATTTAGCAGCATGATGATAAAATCAATCATGGAAACATAATGCAACAATTCAAGAGCAGAAACACATTAACACATATGACACCGAGATTTTAACGTGGAAAACCTGGTTAAGGGAAAAACCACGGGGTGACTAACCTAAGATTGTATTCTCTATTAAAAGAATAGAAAGAATAAAATGGCACATGCCAATTAGGGCTCACTACCCAAGCACACTACTCACAACAGGCCCACTACCTACAGGAGACACATTGTCTACAAAATAATAAGTATTACATACTTGAACTAAAGAATAGCATCTTCACCATGCTTGAGTCAGTTCCATTTAAGCCCAAAATTTCTGCTTTGCATATCACTCCTCTGCTCTCTACCACTCTCTCCACATCATGAGATGCTTTTGAAATGACTTTACAATTCCTTATTTATACAAGACATTGACTTAGGGATAATCATCCAAGTCGGCATACATTACAGAGTAAATACATAAATACAACATGACTAATTACAAAAAGACTTCACGCGGATCAACACACTATCGGCCACACAGATGTGAGACTTCAATCTTCTTTTAGGAACACGCCAATCTTCACAGAACATCTTTAAGATCGTCCACAAAATGTGTAACTCATCCGGTTGGCCTGACTTGGGAACAACATCATCATCTGAAAGTAATTCTTCAGTTACGAGCTCAATCTTCAATGCGGAGCACCAACGCAAACTGGACACAATCCAAAGACCTCCACAAGCTTTCCTAAATCACCAAGAACATCCACACTACTTCTGCTTACTGAAATCATTCTCTCCTTCATCCGGAACCTCAAGAACACATTCTGTCATTACTGTCATATTGGAATTGATGCTTGCGGATCTCTAGACCACAAACCAATTGAATTCTCAATTCACATTGACTTCCTAAACACTCCATCAAATCCGCAGAACAAGATATTTCATTTCTGGATCTCACTGGACCTATCTGTGTCACTCTGTCACCTCTGAACATATGCCAGAACCGGTTTTACTTAAGTGGCCATAACTTCTTCAGATCTTCATGTGGACCTCTGAAATCTTTACTGGATCAACTTAAGACACATATCTGCAAACCCTTTGATGCGCATCCTCTGATCTTCATTTTAGCTGGAATCTTTACCTTACTGTCTTCACTGTTCTCCTCTGATCCTGGTAGGACTAATTTTCTCAATATCCTCAGCATACAACTCATTCAATCTTTGACATCAATGCAACAGGAGTATGTTGACATCAATGACAACACCGGTTAGGCCCATACTTGCAACATGGACCTCTTCTGAGACTCGCCATGGCTTTCACCGTGTTGCATGGGAGTTTTGCTGTTTACACAGAGATTTTGGAGGTCTTGGTATTCTTTCTACTCAATGCCAAGGCACTGCCTTGGCTGTCAAGTGGATCATTTGTGCTCTCATTGGCAATGAGGCATGGAAAGTTTTACTCTGGCACAACATTGAAATGGGACATCCTTTGCACAAGCCTGCTTGGAAAGGGATTGGCTTTTCAACTCTCCTTGTCATGAGAGAGCCAATTCAGATCTCAAGCACGTTTGTGGTTAAAAGCATTTGGAAAGCCTGGGAGAAAGTTAAACCTTGGCTATGCTAGTTTGGTGACGGGTTTCGTGTTGGTCTTCCCTTCAATCACCTTAATATCTAGTGGTCGCCTCTCTTAACCACTACAGGCCAGCCTTTGGCCGAATTGTCTGGCTTAAAGGCTCTTAAATTTCATAAAAAAAAGTATTTAAACCTTACAGGATATGTTTCATTGGCCCACAATGAGCCTCATGGCATGGGAGCCACTTCGAGTCAAATTTGGCCTTCAAAGAACTGATCAGGTTGCATATGATAGAGTTATCACAACAATTCCAGCGGAAATGCTTCACAAAGTTGGAATTCAATCCAACAAGTCGTGGTGGAAGGACTAGAAATGGTATCCAGAAACACCAATGCATCATTTCAATCCAAGGATGGCTTATAGGTGGCTCTCACCCCATTTTCCAATGGTTGACACACTTAATAAGCGATGGCTCATTCATAGTTCAATGGCTCTTTGGCATACTAGATTTAAAATTGTTTGGTCTGCCATTCTGGAGCCTAAGTTAGCTCATTTTGCCTGGTACATTCTTTTTCAAGGGCTGCCAGTCAGAGCTAGGATGTTTCATCTTGGGGTTCAGGATCCTCGATGTCCTTTTTGTGGGCAACCTAAGACGATTCAACATCTCTTCTGGTATTGCACCAGAGCCGAGCAATTCTGGCTATGGATTCATGATTTCTTTCTCCCTTTTAGACCAGAGCCTTTATCATGGCAAATTATCCTTCTGGGTGGTTCTCCTAGGTTTCTTGAAATATTTACTTAGATTTGGCATATTTTCAGGGTGGAGATTTTTTTTACATTATGGAAAGATTGTAATTCTTCTATATTTTCAGGCAGTCACATTGGAACATCTGTTTCTCTTTACATTAAAACAATTATTTGTTCTAATGTTCTTCTACAAATATAAGTTCAAGCAAGTAAGGTTGCCTTGGAAGTGGCTCACTTACAGGAGTTACTGGATCACTGGGGGCATGCCCCTTGTACTGTGGCATGGGTTCCTCACTCTCCTTCCTCTGTCAGAGCCCATTCACCTTCCCAGGGTCACAGATAAAGAAGTGGATCAGCCAAAGACTCTTAGCCTCGCTCCCAACCTGCTCAGCGTTGTGGACCTCACCGTCACAGACGCTTGGCCTCTCTACGTAATCATGGATGGACCTTAGGCCATCCTGCTAGTGCTACAGGGGATAATGCTGGTTGGCCCACTAGAGATAATGATGGTTGGCCTACAATTGATAATACAAGATGGAATGCTCTTGGTCCTAATCCAACCAATACTGGTTGGGACAATACTAAGGTTTTTCCAAGGTTGAATTTGGCTATCTCACCTCAGCACGAGGAGCCAAATACGTAGAATGAAAACCATGAGAATGATGATGGCTGGGCACCACCAGATGTCAACCTGGACCCCACAGTAATATGGGGGAACCCGGATGATAGGGATCCGCCATCTGTAGGCGTGGTTTTGGCAGCATAATTCTGCTTTATGTTTTATTTCTATTATGATTTTATGGGTGTATACCCTTCAATACTTTGATACTCTAGAAGTTTTTGGGCTTGGCCCATTTGACATTAGGGGTGTGCCTTTATACCACCCACATATTTTTTGTGAAGATGTTCTTATTTACCTTTAATAGATAGTTTGGCATTTTCATAAAAAAAAAAATTATATCATGCATTTCAACATTAGTCAATAAAAATAAAACAAATATTTACCATTTTTTATTATCAATGAATTGTAAAATTATTATTGACTACTTAACCACTAAAATGGATGATATTTAAGTAGAATGCTTTAACACACCCCTACCACCCATCCATCCTTGTTTCCACCACCATCATGCTCTATGCCTCCTCTACCAACATCCCATCCTTCGCTATTGCTCTTCTCCTCTCCCTCAACCCCCGCTACCTATGCACCCTTTTCCTCACCGCAATCCCCATCTAATCCTTTCAATAGCTTAATTAGTTTTTAATTTAATCTTTTGTTAGTATAGTATTTTTAATTTAAATAGTTTAGTTAAGTTTTTTTTCTCTATAGTTCAGCCTTGATTCTAAGTACTTAATTTTTATTTATTTAAATAGTTTAATTTTTTGGCTTAGTCTTTGTTAGTATAGTTTAATTTTTTATTAATAGTTTAGTTAGTCTTTTTTTTTTTAAGTTTAATTTCTATTCTAAATACTTAATTTTTATTTATTTAAATAGTTTAACTTTAATTTTATTAGTGTCATTGATTATAGTTTAATTATTATTATTGTTAATTTTAATCATTGCTTTAAATAGGCCTTTTCAATCAAACTAACGTAACTTTCACCTAGGTAGTGATTTTTTACTTTTTTATAGGCATTGGAGAGGTGCTTCCACCCTCTTCATCATGGGATAGACAACTTTTTCCCATCTCATCATAAACATTAGCTATCTTAAGTTAACTCATAATTTTGCATATTTTTTCTCATAACATGTACCACTAACACTTTGATTGCAACGATTCTCGTGCATTGAAGACTCATTTTTAAAAACTACTAACACTTTGTGGTTTCAAGTTCGTTAGTCTAAGACTTATTTTTTCAAGCCAATTTTATACATTTCTTTTAATAAAGGGAAATAACCTTTGTTTGGTATGTCTTGCTTAGTTTAAATTTTTGCGTGTTCGTGGCTAAGGGTGTGTATGCTATCCTCTTGCACTGCACGACAAACTTGAGGATCAAAAAACCCTTCCCCACTTGCATCACTCAAGGTGCACTTGTGTATGTTCCTTTCTCACGCCATAAGGTGACTTGGAGATTAAAAACAAGTTTCACCTTTTAGTGTCTATTAGTGGGCCCGCTCTTGGATTTCATCACCAAAGGGAATGACCCAAACCACATATTTTGTTGGGGTATATGAAGGGGGTGAGAATTGAAAGACTAACCTCAAAGGAGAGCTATTGTGTTTGGCACAATCTTGTTGACCACTTGAGGCAACAAGATGAAGTGAAAAGTGATTTGACCCAAATCACATGCTTGTAGATATCACTCATGTTCACAGAATTTGGCCTCATGTGCCCTCGGGTATATAGAGGACATCTCTTAGAGAACCTTGTCAAGCTTAGATAGGACCTTTCAGTCGTACATTCTTGTGATGCATCAATTAGTGGTTAGTACTAGGAAGTTACTCACCATGTGCCCTTGGAAACGAGATTGTAGGTTGTGTATGCTCTCCTCTCACACCTTTGTGTGATATTTTGGATCAAAAGTGGTTAGTGTCTCCTCATGGGCCCTACTTTCGATGCCTAGACAAGACATTATTGGTGGGCTCACAAGTATGTACACAACCACTTGAATAATTTAGGTTGTTTGGTGTGTTTTTTTCTTACAATTGTACAAGACACATGTTTTTTAAACCGCAAACCAAATTAAACCTTCAAAATCACAATATTACCTTGAGAAAACATTAATCACACAAGCAAAAGTTTAAAGCCAAGTATTGTTGGCAACATAGTCAAGAGACATTGATAATTGGGTAATGTTGTCATTGATGGCAACAAGGCAAATAGAGCATGATGGAGCTAAGGATGATTGGGAACTCAACTTGGAACAATCTGCATACAAGGTTCTGGTCCGAACACAAAAGACTAAGGCATAATGGCTAAGTACTAACAACACAGAGTTAGTAGCAGAAACTCAAGTGGTATTCCTCCGTAGTTGATGGTCAAGGTATGCGATTCAGGTATGCTAATCAGAATTGTTTAGAGGCACTATGTTCAAGCTTGTAAGTCCTGATGACTCCCAGAAGTTAAGTTGTGATTGGTCTAAGTCCAGGTGAACACGGTTAAGTCAGGAACAATGCAAAATGCATGGGTATTTTGTAGAAGTTGTGAAACCAACCTCACAGGACCCAGTGAACACCTACAAAACCTAAGAAACCTTCTACAAGATAAAAAAGCAAAGAGAACAATTTGCACAAAAAAGATGCAATTAATGAAATAGATTTTAGAATTACATGAGAGTACTTTCTTTTATATTTGCAAGTTAGAAAACCCTAATGAGAGATTCTTAAGTTTAGCTTAAGTGAAATAAATTAAAGGTGACTTAATTAATTAATCAATATGATTAAATTAATTAAGTAAAGAACCTATTACTCTAACACCCCCTTTAAGATGAACTTAGTGAGAAGCTAAAAAACTAAGGACAAATGCATGAAAGCAAAGATGGGTCCTGGCAACTAGGCCTTATGAGGTACCCATATACAAAAGAGTCTCTCACAAATAGAGAAAAGGAGAAAACCACATAGGAAAAACTCCTCCCCAAAAGAGAGAACAAACCTCCCTACAAGAGAGAGAGAGAGAGAAAGAGTGAAGGACTAAGAAGCCTCCATAAAAGATGTCCCAAAAGAACAGGAACATGAAGAATCTATAAACACTATCAAAGAATGACTACTATAGTGCTAAAAGAACCTCCTCTAAAACAAGATGAAAATCAGAATCAAGAAGACAAGAATCTGCATGAGTGCCCCCAACGACACTACTCAAATCAGATGGCAAACAAAGGCAAAACATCTGGAACTCGAAGATACAAATGGCACAGGTACCAAAAGTTTGATGAACTGATCAAGTGAAAATAGAAGGTCACCTCCACAAAAGGAATGCAAGAGTGTCCATATGGTAAATGCTCCATCTCACTGAAATGCATGGGTAACTAGCTACTGATGTACCACTACATCTGCCTAGTACATAGGAATAAATATTAGATACATAACTCACTCCAACGCAAAACAAAGGAAGAATTAGCACCAACAGTAGAAACCCCCATAATGTGGATAAGGGAGAGCTATGACAGGTACACTAAAACTATATGAAAGCAAGAAGTGCATGTAGAAAAAACAAGAACATCTGAATGTGCAAACATGGAAGTACCAGCAAATAAAAGGGTGTGCAAACCAAGGCACACTCTCATGACAAAGGTGTGATGGCAAAAGAAAAGGCAAACATCAACCCCCCATGGCACTTTATATCATAGTGCAAGTACAATAAGGCTCAAAAATAATGACCAAGATCTCAATAATACATGTACAATGCTGAGGCACTTTATTTCAGTGCATTTACATATGAAAAGTGCTTACAATGAAAGCGCACAATGTCCAAAAAAGGACCACATGCTAAAAATACAATTCTCTAATAGAAATAGAGGAAACCAATAGCACCATGATGAGGTACACAAAAAAACATGCACTTTAAAAAAAAAGGGACCCAAAAAGGAGTCTGGATGAAGAAGATATGGCTCATCAAAGTCTCCAAAATGAGAACTACACAGTAATAGCACTGAGAAAACTAATTTCTAGAAAAAACTAGAAGTCAAAACAAAAACCACTTGACCACTGCGAAGAGCATGAAATTCTACCCTTTTCTAAAAAAAATTGCACTAAAAAATACCACCATATGACCGAGATATGGCCTCTAGAAGATGGAGTGCAAAACTAAAAAGCCCAATGGTGAAGGGTAGATTTGACAAAAAAACAACCTCCGCCAAGTTTAGCAAAGCTGCCTCCAAATTTAGACCCCTGCCAAACTGGTTAGTTGTAGCAAAAATAAAACCTCTCTAGACAAATGTAGAGCTCCTCCAAATTTGATTAAATAGCCAACTTTAGAGAAAATGCCAAAAAAGCCACCAAAAACTTGGGCACGAATTCTGAGGCATGCATGTACAAGAATTTGTGCATGTGTTTTTTTATTAATAAAAAAACACATAATTTTTTTTATTACAAATTGTTTAAAAAAAAACATTTTTAAAAAACATGTTTATTTTTTATTAAATAAACATATAAAAAAAAGTAATGATTTTTTTTATTTAAAAAAAAATTTTAAAAATATGTCGAGGGAGGGGTTTAAACCCCCCCTTCCCCACGCAACCCTCTTTTTTATTTTTAAAACAAGTTAAAAATATATATAAAGGGGTTGGTTAAAGCCCCCCTCCCCCCCCAACGCAACCATTATGAGACTGCAGCCCCAAGAAAGGGGCACGAGTAGGCTAACGCTAACGCTGCAAGTACTGTAGGTATAGGGGCCTGCACAACAGGTACCCTGTACCCTATAGGTTATTATTTTTTGGTCCACATTTCTTTGCAGTTACATATTTTGTCTTGCGGTTCTAGAGATATGCTACGAGGTCAAGAATGAATGTTGGTTATGAATCCTTAAGTCTCTTGTGGTCCGTAGTGAGAGTTTTGATGTGACAGATGAATCGGGTCAAGCATGTTCTTAAGAGACAAGCCGACAAGTAGTTAGATCTTTATGCAGAGAAGGTGTTTTGTTTAAATAATAAATCTAAATGATTGTATGATAGGTGCCGACCTATATAAAGATTATTTCATGTTTGTTTGGGTCCACATTGTTCTTTATACACATGTTCAAGCCGACAAGGTAGAATACATTGCATACACGCTTCATGTTTGGCTTGCCAACCTGATTATGAAATGAATCTTATTGCGGATATAAATACTCGATGGATTGCGATGTTGAAGGGCGTGAAATGATGTGCAAATTTAGAGTGTGAAGGAGTATAAGCAGCGTACAAAGCAAAAAAGAAAAACAAGGACACAAAATAGAGTATATGTAGAAGAGCAGGGCAGATTAAATGAAGACCTTTGAGTCTGTATATTACGCCTTCAAAGGATCTGTATTCTAGCATGTTGTAGATGCACTTGTAGCAATTCATATCTGGCAGTGAGCCATTTCTCTTTCCTTCTTCTTCTTCTTCAGTGGATAGTGGGTCCACTTGGACAGTGAGTCCACCTGCAGTGAGCATTTCTTTGGGCAGTGGGCCTTCTTGTAATTCAATATTGTGCTATCATAATATATTGTGATGTAACACTCATCATGGTTTTTCCCTTTTTGGGTTTTCCACGTAAAAATCCTGGTGTCTATGTGTTATGTCTTTATGGTTACTGTTCTTATCCTTGTTATGCTTTCATGTTACTAATTTTGGAAATTGGATCAATAAACAAGTTAAGAAATGGTTTTGTGGAGTAGTGATTCACCCCCCCTCTCAGTATCCCTTACTTTCAACAATTGGTATGAGTAAGGTTCCTTAGAAGAAGCCTAACAGCTTGAGGAAGATCTGGGAGAGTTCACTCATGGCAGCCAAGAGATTTGGAAACTTCTCAAACAATGTTGAACTAGAAGCAGCTTTTATTGATCTTGAAAAATCTGAAACAAAAATCAAGCATTTGAAGGACAACATACAAGAAGTTGATGAATGCATTCTAAAGCTAAAAGAACAGGTCAAGAAATTCAAAGAAAAATAAAAAGAGGTTAGTGAACAGTTGATATTAGTAAATGAAACCCTGGATGATTTGAAGGTGGAAGTTGTAGAAAGAGCTAAAGCAGAAGAAGATCTAAATTTGATGGTAAAAAGCAAGTCAGAAGAATGTGTCAAACTTAAAAAAGAGGTTGTGAGCCTAAAATCAGACTTGAAAAAATCCAAGAGCTATGAAGAAAAGTTCAAGATAAGTTTTGCAAAACTTGATGAGATGATTGCTAGTCAAAAGAGTTCCAATAACGAGCAAGGCTTGGGATTTGAGAAAGGAGAAAGTTCAAAATCAGGTCAATCAAACACTGAGTGGAAGCAAAACAAAGGCAACCAGTTCAAGAATCAAAGAAAAAGACCTAGAAGATCTTCAGCGAAACAACCAAATGTTGAAAGGTACCCATCTTTCAATGGCCATTGTTTTAATTGCAAAAGGTTTGGTTATAAGGCTACTTAGTGTAGGAGTAGAATAAATCAAAACCAAAATGTTCCATCATTCTCTGGTCAATGCTTCAATTGCAAGAAAATTGGTCATAGATCAAATGAATGTAGAAGTTTGGTAAGAAATGGCTTTCACAATTCAAGGAATACTCAATCATTCATTGGAAGATGTTTTGCATGCAATAGATTTGGACATATAGCTAATCAATGTAGAAAAAATGCAATCAATAGAGGGAATCAAAGACAAAGGAATGTGGTATGCTACAATTGCAACAATTTTGGACATGTTGCAAGATTTTGTAGAAGCAAGAATGTGAAAAGAAACCACTGTGCTAAAGAAAGGAAAACAGAGCAGAGGAATGATAAGGGAAAGAAAAAAGTTGATCCAGTTGAAATCAAGAAGGAAAACCCTAATCCTTAATTCCTCAACCCTCAACCCTAATCCCTTGTCCCTAAACCCTAAACCCTAATCCCTCAACCCTAAACCCTATATGCTATCCCTATTCCTAAACCCTCAACCCTCGACACTATACCTTAAACCCTAATCCCTTATCCCTAAACCCTAATCCCTCAACCCTCAACCTTAAACCCTAATCCCTAATCCCTCAACCCTAAACCCTAAACCCTATCCCTAAAGCCTCAACCCTCAACACTATACTTTAAACTCTAATCCCTCAACCC
The DNA here is from genome assembly GCA_027924645.1 of Cunninghamia lanceolata. Taxonomy (NCBI): domain Eukaryota; kingdom Viridiplantae; phylum Streptophyta; class Pinopsida; order Cupressales; family Cupressaceae; genus Cunninghamia; species Cunninghamia lanceolata. The sequence goes on from BSBN01000471.1 coordinate 2,507,257, forward strand.
TCAATCCTAATCCTTAATCGCTCAACCCTAAACCCTAATCCCTTATCCTTAAACCCTAAACACTATCCCTATTCCTAAACTCTTAACCCTCGACACTATACCTTAAAAACTAATCCCTTATCCCCAAACCCTAAACCCTATCCCTCAACCCTCAACCCTTAAACCTTAAACCCTAAAACCTATCCCTAAACCCTCGACCCTCAACACTATATCTTAAACCCTAATCCCTTAACCCTTGACCCTAAAGCCTCAACCCTCAATCCTTAAACCTTCAACCCTAAACCCTATCCCTAATCCCTCTAACCTCGACACTCTACCTTAACCCTAATCCCTTGACCCTAAACCTTATCCCTCCACCCTTAAACCCTCCACCCTCAACCTTAAACCCTAATCCGTTAACCCTAAACCCTAATCTCTAAACCCTCAACCCTCAACCTTAAACCCTAATCCCTCAACCTTAAATCCTAATCCCTCAACCCTCAACCCTAACCCCTCAACTCTAAATCCTAATCCCTCAACCCTAAACCCTAATCCCTAAACCCTAAATGATATCCCTAAAGCCTCAACCCTCAACCCTTAAAACTTAAATCCTAAGCCCTATCCCTAAACACTCAACCCTAAACACTATACCTTAAACCTTTATCCCTCAACCCTAAACCCTAATCCCTTATCCCTAAACCCTAAACCCTATCCCTCAACCCTTAAACCTTAAACCCTATAACCTATCCTTAAACCCTCAACACTATATCTTAAACCCTTAGCCCTAAAACCTCAACCCTCAATCCTTAAACCTTCAAACCTAAACCCTATTCCTAATCCCTCTACCCTCGACACTCTACCTTAACCCTGTCCCCTGACCCTCAACCCTATCCCGAAACCCTAAACCTTAAACCCTCAACCCTTAACCTTAAACCTTAATCTGTCAACCCTAAACCCTAATCCCTTAATCCTAAACCCTAAACCCTATCCTTAAACCCTCAACCTTAAACCCTAATCCATCAACTCTGAACCCTAATCCCTCAACAGGTGTGTGCAAGAAGTTGAGTCCATTTTTTGGCCAAAAAGTGGAAGTGTTTTCCTTGATTTTCAGAATTTGTCACATTTGACCCAAAAATTTGAAGCACTTAAAGGTGGAATCTTGGAAAAACTCACTAAATATGAAATGTAGTACTCGGAGCCTAATTTCCAAATATGCAATTTTTTTCAATACCTAGATGATAGAAATTGATTTTCAATAGGCGTTTCTAAAAATCACTGTTTAAAAGTCACTTTTTTTTACTATACCATGCATGTGTACGTCATTCATATTTTGACCTAAATAATCATATTTTTCTAAATCTTTTTGGGAAAACATTTGTAACTCACCGAAGCACGTTTTCCATATATTTTTGTAATTTTTTATTGAATATTTTTTTTGTTAATTTTTTATTGGCCATTTATGGTCTTTTAAAAAATTGTTGTGTACGTCACACATAAGATGACCTAAACTTAACATTTTTTGAAATTGAAAAGAATTGTCTAAAGTACGTTTTCATACATTTTTTTTACAAAAAAAATATTTTAATAAAAAATTATTAAAATACTAAAAAACCTTGATAATTCAAGTTTATGGACTTGTTTCATCAGAAATTAATTGAAAAATAGAAAAAATAATCCAATTGTAAAAAAATTATATATTTGGAATCTACACTGTCTCATCTATAATGGGTTTTAATTTTGTCAAAAAATTGTACAAAAAAGACCTTCGATATATGCCCAAAGTCACTATTTTGTTGTAACATTGACAGGACCTTCAAGTTGCAAGTCAAACCAGGTCCAGAGGTTAGGTTCGGGTCCCCAAAGCTTTTCCCGAACCGAGTTACAAAGTAAAACCCGAGCTTAAAATTTAAATTTTAAATAACAGGATCCCGTATGCAATGGGATCCTGTTTAGTAAACAAGATCCCATTTTGTAGAACGGGATCCTGTTTCTAAAATGAGATACCGTTTACTATTTGACCATTTTTTAAAATTATAAATAAACATATACATGTCAATAGAAATTATAAATTATAAATAAACTAGATAAATCTAGTTTACATGAAACTCAAGTGCATGTTCTTTGAGTGAGCATGGAAATAATTTACATGAAATGTGATCATCATTTATGTTTAATCTATATAGAAATGGTATGATGTTCTTATATGTGTTGTAGCGTATTCCTTTTTATTTATACTAAGGAAGGTGGGGTGCCTTGAAATTAAAGGTGGAAATAGATGTGCAAGAATATCTTATTAGAATGAGTAGTATATTAGAATAGGATGTACTAAGGAATAGTGTTTGCTTGAATCTTATTAGAATGAGTAGGATATGGTTTAGGGGCATTATTTAGGGTTTAGGGTTTAGGGGTTAAGGTTTAGAGCTTTATGGTTTAGTGTTTAGAGAGAGAGGACCAACAGGGAGATATAGAGAGTGAGGGACATGGCCAGAGACATAGGGAGAGAGATTGAGAGGTAGAGGAATGATAGAGATAGGGAGATAGGGAGATAGAGAGATAGAGGTTTAGGGTTGCTTGGGTTTAGTGTTTAGGGTTTAGGGGTTTGGGTTTTAGGATTTAGGGGTTTAGGGTTTGTCAAGTTTAGGGTTTAGGGGTTAGGTTTAATCATGCGTTAATACATGTTGTGGAGTGAGAAAGGGGTGGTATGGGTATGGTTGAATGGAGTAATGAGGTGATTTAATTGGTGATGACCTAGGTGAAGTGATGGGTAAGGTGTATTATGTGGGATTGCTAGAAAGTGTGATTGGTAATGGTGGGGATAGCTAAATGTCATCTTCTAAGGGTTCAAAGGTGAGGAAAGTGTAAGATTGGGATATGGGATAATCCATGGTTTAATGATTATTCAAGAGAGTCTCCTTATCATGATTATCAATGATGGTGTCGATAGGGGGAATGGAGTCTATGAATGTAGGTGTGGGAATGTGAGCTATGACATTGGGATTGTATTGGATGAAGAATGGAAAGTAGGAACACCTGTCTAGTGATGGAGGGAGCCACATGATCAAATGATGTTTGGGGAAGGGCTTTTATTAGGAAACTAAGGATTTGGGTGAGGGTCTAGGGTTTGGTGGAGAATAATTTATGAAAAATTTGTTCATTAAAATTGACATGAATAGAAAAAGTACAAGAGATGGCTAAGGATAAATGATAGGCTCAAAATAGGATAACTAGGACTATGATGATGAAGATGGAAAGAAAAGTCAACAACAATAGTATGATATGGGGATAGGATTAGAAAAAAAGAGTACTGCAACTAGCAAGAGGAAAGTGAGGACATAATGCAAAGTTAACATGGCATGAACTCTCTTGGAAGGCTAAGCATGGACTACAAGAAGATTGAACTAGTTGGATCTGTTAGGCTCACCAAATGAAAGAACCTTAAAGGTTAACCTTAATTAGGTAAGGTTATTTTTGAGTGTGGTTGTTTGTGCAACAATGTGTAAATTAATGTTACCTAAGGATAAATCTAACTATACTAACATTTTAATAACCATGAGAGCTAGGACTAACAATAAGACTAAAAACTTGACAAACAATACAACTTGGACACATGTAGGACTTGGAAAATGGAAAAGAATAAGTATTAAATGTGGAAAACAATGGAAAAGTGGTATTAGTTGCACCTAGGTAGAGAAGTGGTCTTTATGAAAGATGCTTAGAATTATGCTCTATATCTATTTGTGAAGTTTAGAGGTGATTGGACCTAAATTATATGACCACCATACACAAAATAGCCTACCTAATGGGTATGTGCATGGAAATGGGGAGAGAGAGAGGGGATATATATATATATATATATATATATATATATATATATATATATATATATATATATATATATATAGAGAGAGAGAGAGAGAGAGAGAGAGAGAGAGAGAGAGACCTGGAGATAGAGGTTTAGGGGTTATGGGTTAGGGATTAGGGGCATTATTTAGGGTTGAGAGAGAGAGATAGTTCTTTGACATGCAACCGTAAACCGTGAATAATGCCCCTAAACCCTCAACCCTAGCAACCCTAGAAACCTCTAAACCTTAAATAATGCCCCTGACCCCTAACCCCTAAACCATAAACCCTAAATAATGCCCCTAACCCCTAACCCCTAAACTCTAAACCTGAAAAACCCTAAATCCCAAACCCCTAAAACCTAAACATTAAACCCAAGCAACCCTAAACCTCTATCTCCCTATCTCTATCATTCCTCTACCTCTCAATCTCTCTCCCTATGTCTTTGGCCATGTCCCTCACTCTCCATATCCCTCTCTCCCTATGTCTCTGGACATGTCCCTCACTCTTTATATCTCCCTATTGGTCCTCTCTCTCTAAACACTAAACCCTAAACCTTTAAACCTTAACCCATAAACCATAAACCCTAAATAATGCCCCTAAACCTTAACCCCTAACCCCTAAAACCCTAAATCACATCAACTCTAAACATCTATATCCATATCTCTCCCTTATCTCCCTATCTCTATCATCCCTCTACCTCTCAATCTCTCCCTATGTCCCTGGCCATGTGCCTCACTCTCTATCTCCCTGTCTCTCTCCTCGCCTCTATATCTCCCTATCATTCATCTCTCTCTCTATAAACCCTAAACCTCTAAACCTAAACCCCTAACCCCTAAACAATAAACCCTAAACACTAAATAATGCCCCTAAACCCTAACCCATAAACCCAAGAAACCCTAAACCCCTAAACCCTAAACCCGAGCAACCCTAAACTCCTAAACCCTAAATAATTCACCTAAACCCTAAACCCTAAACTTGAGCAATGCTAAACTCATAAACCCTAAACAATGCTCCTAAACCTTGACCCCTAACCCCAAGCAACCCCCCCCCCCTCTCTCTCTCTCTGTCTCTCTCTCTCTCTCCCTCCCCCAAAACCCTAAATAATGCCTCCTTGTGGATTAGTTTCCTATCCTAATACACCAAGCCTTGAATACCCTAAACCCTACACCCTAAACCCTAAACCTACACCCTACACCCTAAACCCTAAATCCTAAAACCTAAACCCTGAACCCTAAACCCTAAACTCTATATTAAAGCTTATAACAATTCTATGTAAACATGCTTTTCAGATTCTGACTTGTGTTTGTTGTAACAAGTTGGTCTTCAAGGTTGGAGGTGAAGCGAAAAGTTCTAAGATATGCATAGTTGTATATATCCCATAATCTTGTTTGGAGCTAATGTGGCATGTATTGAGCATGAATCCACTTCAAGAATAAATAGTATCTTTTACTACATATGGATACATCTAGATGCTATTCAAGGCTTGGTACATACACACGTGCTAATGACTAAATACATATAAGGATGTCTAAGGAGAACATTTAAGACCTCCATTGGCACCACATCATGGACTCTCTCCTCTTGAAAAGAATAAATAACATATATGATAAGTAGCACTGGTGAGTAACACATATAAATATACCTTTGGTGTTGCATGTGCTAAACCATCCTAGTAAATGTAGTGATGCAGATGAACCATGGAACTGGTAGCTTGAATCTCTTAATAGTCTTTGAAGAGATTAGATTCTTTATACTTCTATCATTAATCATGAAGTCTATTTGTTTCACTTTCACCCACATTTGTGAATGGAATAGTTGCTCTGCTTAAACTTCCTTAGGTATGAAGGTTATTACTGCTACAATGTTGATCGGGACATTGGGATATGTATCAATTGAATTTCATCTAAGGGTTTGATGTATCATCATATATACTAGATAATTAAACCTTCATGAGTGGACTTTTTTTAGCATGAAACTTAGTGTTGGGATCATGCTGCAGCTCTTATGTAGGTATCGAACCACTTAGTTATCTTCGACATGGTTTACTCTTATTTGAAGGTCTAGTGTCTTTGTGTTGGTCGATTCCTATTTGAACTTCTACTTGAACTACTTCCCAATGGTTATGTATTGTGCATAGAAATAAGATTCTCCTATCACCTTATCCTTGATCGTCTTTAGTCATGAAACGTGAAAGGAGAGATTTTGGGTAGACTGTCAAAATTTATATAGAATTATGATAATATATATATTTGATTTATATATAATTTTACTTATACTAAGGTATATCATAGTATTTTAAGGGCACCTTTAAATAGATAACTGTCATTAAAAAATTGCTTGACTTATAAGGTCGACCGTCAAATTTAAGCTGCTCGGGATCCTGTTCTGGCTGCATGCATTTTTTTAAAAAAGTAATACTTTCAATAAACGGGATCCCGTTTCTTGGTCCTAGGTTCGGGATCTCACTAAGAAACGGGATCCTGTCCTAGATTTTAGGCTCGGGATCCCGATCCATAACAGGATCCCATTTTGTTTACCCGATTTCATATTTTTTCTAACTCCAAAACTTCCACCTTAAGTGGACTCATCTTTGTGCATGCACCCCAACCCTAAACCCTATCCCTAAACCCTCAACCCTAAACACTATACCTTAAACCCTAATCACTTATCCCTAAACCCTATTCCTCAACCCTCAACCCTAAAACCTATCCCTAATCCTTCGACCCTCGACACTATATCTTAAACCCTAATCCTTTAACCCTTAGCCCTAAACCCTCAACCCTAAACCCTATCCCTAATCACTCTACCCACGACACTATACCTTAACTCCAATCCCTCGACTCTCAACCCTATCCCTCAAGCCTCAAGCCTCAAGCCTCAACCTTAAACCCTAATCCGCCAATCCTAAACTCTAAACCCTCAATCCTCAACACTATACCTTAAACCCTAATCCCTCAACCCTATACCCTATCTCTCAACCCTCAACCCTCAACCTTAAACCCTAAACTCTAAACCCTATCCCTAAACCCTCAGCGCTCAACATTATACCTTAAACCCTAATCCCTCAACCCTAATTTGCACTAATTTGCAAGATGACTCATTAGTTACTCATGCTGATTCAAATATCCATATGATCTCACTAGCTAAATGGACATGTGGGAATGAAAAGAAAACAAAACCTATTATAGAACATAAAGCAAATGTTGAGATGACATCAAGCAGGAAAGAGTCATCACAACTATGAAATTAGTTTTTTGGATGGTGCAAGAGGATTTACCCCTCTCAAAATATGAATCACTTTGTTCTTTTGAAATGACATTACAGTTACCAAACATGCCAAGGAATAAAGACTACAATTCATACACAAATTAGATGGCTGCAAATCAATTTCTTTTTGCTATATCTAAATACCTTGAAGAGGTACAAACTGCTACAATGTTGGATAGTCCTTTTTTCTCTTCAAAGTTGGATGAAAATACAGAGCGCACTTTAGAGAATCATCTTATGGTCTATGCAACTTTTTTAGACTCCGAAGGATTGGGGCAGCCAACTTCACAGTTTTTAAAGCTCATAAATGTTTGTGATGAAAAAGGGAAAACAATTTATGATGCAATCAATGTTGTAAAGGAAGAAAGGAGGCTCTCAAATAAACGATTAATAGTTGTTTCCATAGATGGTGCTTCATCCATGGTTGGTAGTGAAAATGGGTTTGTTTCTTTTATGAAAAAAGATGTTAGGGGTGAGTGATTTGAAGGAGCAGACTGAGCAGGAATGGGGTACTGGAGGCCTTCAAAGATTATGTTACTGTTAGTGCTTCAACTGCACACAACTATTATCAATGTCTTTGATTTGTAAAAATTCTGTCATGAGCATGGATAATGCTTAAATTTTCAACAAAATATGATACTATATTTCAGAAGCCTTCTCATAAGTATTCTGCGTTGAATTTAAGATCCTATTTGTTATTGTGGGCATTGGGTTTTTCTGTAGTACTAAAATTGCAAAAGGCTTTAAGATTGGTGCTTGGTAAATAATATAGTGTGGTCAGTGCAGAGTTACCTCTTATCATATTGCCTCTTCCTCTATCTTGTAATTTTCCAGGACAAGGGCAGAGTAGTGTAGTTTAAGTTGGGGGAATTGATAACCCTGTGATCCAAACTTCAAGTAGTTCAAGTTGTTTATGCTTGACGCCATGATTGTTTATGTTTAGCAGCTTCTTCTTTGGATTGTTGCATCATATTGATGCTCTAATGTTAGACCGTTGTATGCATGTGGCACATTCTCTACTCATATTGGCTGCGCCATTATGTGTGTTGATCATTTCTATTTTGAATTATGCTCTGCTTTGAACAATATTTTTTAACCTTTTGGAGTGGGATTAACCTTACTATTGCTGCATCAGATTTAGTTATCATTGTAGCTACAGTCAATACTGTTAGGCGCCATGATATTGGATAATGCCAAGTTGAACGCTGGTGCCATGATTCATATGATTGGTAGCCTGAATTTAGCAGCGATTCCTTGTAGGCCATGTCATATACCTTGTGTTGGATTCAATTTCATCCCTGCAACTTTGTCTCCAATTTCAGGGCCGCGCTATGATCTAATCAGCTGCGCCATATTTGGAGTTTATGCATGATGCATCTTCTATTTCTCTGGGATTCTCAATTTCTTAGATGATGCACCAATGTGAAATTGGGATTGCCATGCTTTAAATATTACTCATATCTTAATGCGACTGCCATATCTGTATAGGCCTCCAATTTTGTATTGAGTTTTGGCAATTAATATGAATATGGAGTCGAATTACTGTGTCACACTTATTATTGGTTGTGCAAATAGCTTGAATGTATGAGCTCAATGCTTGATAAGCCCTGGCACCATCCTTTCAAATCTTCACCCTTCATATTTCTTCATGCCTGGAGCTTGAACAATCCTATATTAGGCAGTCTGGTGCCATGCCAAGCTCTTATATATATCACAATGCACTGGTTGAATTGTATGTTCCGTTGAATTGCCTTGTTTCCGAGGGATTTTGTTATAATGTGCCAAGTCTCACACATATTCCTGCAAATTGAAATACCTCTGCCCTCGGAAGTTTGGATCTTCAACGCAAACCCAACTTCTACAAGTCTCACACATATTCTGCAAATTGAAATACCTCCGCCCTCGGAAGTTTGGATCTTCAACGCAAACCCAACTTCCATTGACAGCCCTGTGCAGGAAGTTGGGTTTGCTTTGAAGATCCAAACTTCAAGTACCTTCACACAAGCACACCAACAGGGGATATGCACTGGTAGCCCAGGGTAGGAAATCCTTGTGGCCCAGACATTGCCCTTAATTGCAGGCAGAATCATCCCCGCCCTGTGATCGGTTAAACCCTAATAGTCTCACCACTAAATAGCATAAAAGCTTCGCTACCCAAATGAGCGTCTTGTGTGATAATTGATAATATTTGATCTTAAACTATTTCCAGCCGAAACACACAATAACTGAGGGAGTCAACATCAAACTTTGCATGATTTCAAAAAGGTGGAAACAAAATGTACTGGTTTATTTCTTCATCTGTCAAAGAAAACATATTTTTGTGTTACCAAAGGGAAGAAATCTGTGAAGTTTACTATCATTTTACTGTCATTTGGAGTTTCAGACAAGTCAGAAACAGCAATCAGTAAGAGCCAAGAGGAATTGAAAATCCAGGTACAATACTGTTCCAAAAGATCAATCTATGTAAATAGTATGAATATAAAATCATTTACTGATTAAGCTGTGACTGTTATTGTTAAAATTTATTTGGAATATCATTTAATGAATATATTAAAAATATTTGTAAATTTTTTTTAATATTTATTATATAAATTTTGACTTACATTAAAAAACTGATTGTCATGTGTGAAAGGCAATATTGATGACTAAAACGTAATTTTTTTTTTTTTATTGATGGGCAGGGTCGACCGCAAATTTAAGCCCTGACCCCGACTCTCAATATGTTAATTGTTGAACAAAGCGCTGACGTCGAAGAATTTTATTGTCCCAATCTCACCCGAATCTGACCCAATCCGTCTATGGGACGCCAGTAAAAAAAATCATGGGGGTATATGGGACCACCACTTTCGTCGTAAAATGCGGATGGGAGGATATGGGACCACCACTTTTGTCGTAAAATGCGGATGGGAGGATACAGGTGGAACACGCGTTTCATTTATGCCCGACTCCGACCAAACCAGCTCCCTATACCACATGGTCGTTTACCCGAACAAAATGCCGACGTTGGGCTCCTGCTATAAATCGTCATCTGCCGATCTGGTGGAGGTAAGCCTATCGGATCCTTGATTCAAGGGCCTCTTTTTCTACGAGACCACCGCCATTTTCAGCCTCTCCAAAACCAAGACCTTTATTTCGGTCGTGACGAAGCTGCCAATCGCTGTGCGCAATAGAGCTTTACAATGGGTTTCTCATACGCTTTATCAGAGAATTCACTGCCTATTTGGGGGTAGCCGGAGGATTCTGTGGACTAGACTGCTATGCCCCTTCAAAGAAATCACATCTCTCGGTCATTTATAGAATTTGATCACCATTCGACCTGATCTTAAATTGCATTTATACTAAAATGAATCACAATCCGATCTGATATGGATTTGATTTTGGGCGGTGCTTTGCACGAGATATTTCATATTTACCCATAGCAAAAACAAAAGCGCAGAAACACACTTTTTCAATTTGTAAGAAGCACAACAAATAGACAGCCGTCGGATCGATCGCCACGTCAACGATCCATTGCGGTTCTTTTCAATCGAACGGCTGTGAATCGTTGATGCAATACGAGCCCTGAAATATCACTGAATCAAAGGCAGTGAGTTGTTTTACTGGAGGCAAAGGCATATTATTGGTTTCTGGTTACCTGAAGATGGTTTAACGATCGTTTTTTCCCTTGTCCGGCTACAATACTGACGGCGTGAGACAAAGTCATCGGCTGTTTTTTGGATTCAATTCTCACATTATTTATCTGGCATCGTGCGACTTGCCGGCTTCAAGCTGCCACAAATATAGCCTATCGGCTAACTATCGACTGATAAATTAAAAAAAATTATGTTGTGTGTATAGGAAAAACATAAAACCCTTTCCAGTAGCCGCTTGTCTTTCTCGTTTCGGTTCCGATTTCTTTTTATTTTATTTTATTTTTTCCTCTGATCTCTCTGTCTTCCTAATTCAAACGGCGTTCCTCCCTTTGCGTAGCTTACATCGGCGACAGCGACATTTAAGAGAGTCCGAAAGCGGAACGTGAAAGACAAGCGGAATCGGAATGTGACAGCGATGACGAAGGTACAGCGAACGGTCCTCCGAGTTAATTTGACAATTCATTTCATCTCCTTCGAGCGGCACAAATACTTCCCGTTCATTTCGTCTCCTTCCGGGCCCAATACTTCCGTTTGATAAAGACCCCTTTCGGCCCCTTCCGGGCCCAATACTTCCGTTTGATAAATACCCCTTTCGTTTCGTCTCCTTCCGGGCCCAATACTTCCGTTTGATAAAGACCCCTTTCGTCTCCTTCCGGGCCCAATACTTCCGTTTGATAAATACCCTTTCGTTTCGTCTCCTTCCGGGCCCGGGCCCAGGCCCAGGCCCAAATACTTCCCTTTCATTTCGCCCGCCCGCAACAAGAATGCGACCCACAAGTTACCCTCTCCCCCCCCCTCCGTTGATTTCAGAGTTCATTTCCTCCTTTTAGGCCTAAAAATTATCACCTCCACCATGTTGATTTGGCAATTCAGCAAAACTCCTCCGAAACAAGAAGTTTTCCACTTCGCAGGAGCTGGATAACTCCTCCGAAGCTAGACGTTTTCAGATTCCTCCCAAAAACAAGTTAGCTCTCGTCCTCCGAGCATATTTAATCTCGTAGGCACACCTCATTTTTGGAGATTACCCTCATCTTTGGAGATTACCCTCATCTCTGGATCCGGAGAGTACCCTCATCTCTGGATTTGGAGATTTATGTACCGTCATCTCCTGATTTGGAGAACAATCTCTTCATCTGCAATAATTGTTAAGGAATATCCATATGGGTACCCCTCTCGAGTATGGAGGAAGCAGAGTCTTACAGATGTGGATTAGGGACGGGTTTTTCCTTCACTTGGGAAGCAGAGAGGGGGAAACCCAAGACAAATACTATGGAGGAAAGAGATTTTTATGTCATTTCACACTGTTGCAGAAGAAGAATAAACAGAGAGGTACCAAGTCTCGCAATATTCATCGTTCCCCAGTGGGATTTAATCCCTTCTGCATTGAGAACTTGTGGCCGGCTAAACTGGTGTTTTTTAATTTCTTTTATCTGCAGTCTTTTTAATATACATATATGTAGTTTACATAAATCTTTGTGTAATCGTATATTTATTTCGTTGTTAATATCTTCTTCGTTCTCTGTCTCGTTGTATTTATTTCTGTGTATTTGTTTTGTTCAAAGTATGTCGGATGCCATGGATGCCAAATTATGGACCACTCGGGTTACAGCCGCCAAGCGCCACCATGCTATAACAAAGGTAGTTTGATTTCATTTAGACTTCGCTCTTTTCTCTGTCATTGGATCTAGAGAGAAGGTTTATTAATCTTGAAGGAAAATGTCTAATAAGTTTTCCTAATTACCGAAATTTGCCCGAACTGTACAGTCTCGGAGAAATGGTCCTGGTCCATCTTTCTGAATGAAAAAGTTCATTTATTCTTTGCAAAATTCACAATCTTTCTGAACCTTATAATTTTATTTATTTTAATATAAACAATCTTGAAGGCCAATGCCAGTTTTTTGCAATATCAAGTCCTTACTTTTCCTATCCTAATACTCACTCTTGCAACCTTTAGCTTTTCTCATTTTTTCACATTTGCCATTACCTAGGGTGTAGGTTGGCCCATAAACCATTAGAGTTAGGGTTTACTAGCACCAAAACCCAAAAAGAAAAAATAGTTTACAAAGAACCTTTTTGCCTCATTTGCTGCATCCAGCGAGTTTTTTGCTCATCCAGCTTTTTTTCCAAAAATTCAACTTAAAAACTTGGCGAGTTAATTGCCGAGTTACTCGCCAGAGCAAAAAATTGGCGAGTATTTGCCAAGTTTGCCATCTCTGGATTTGGAGATTTATGTACCGTCATCTCTTAATTTGTAGGACAATCTCTTCATCTGCCATAATTGTTGAGGAATATCCATATGAGTACCCCTCTCGAGTATGGAGGAAGCAGAGTCTTACAGATCTGGATTAGGGACGGGTTTTTCCTTCACTCGTGAAGCAGAGAGGGGGGAACCCAAGACAAATACTATGGAGGAAAGAGATTTTTTTGTCGTTTCACACTGTTGCAGAAACATAGAGGTACCAAGTCTTGCAATATTCATTGTTCCCCAGTGGGATTTAATCCCTTCTGCATTAAGAACTTGTGGTTAGCTAAACTGGTGTTTTTTAAGTTCTTTTTTCTACAGTCTTTTTAATATACATATATGTAGTTTACAGAAATCTTTGTGTAATCGTATATTTATTTCGTTGTTAATACCTTCCTCGTTCTCTGTCTCCTTGTATTTATTTCTGTGTATTTGTTTTGTTCAAGTATTTCGTATGCTGTAATGTCCCCTTCTAGCAAGCCAAAATTTTTACAACCTTGTGGTGGTGACTGCAGTTTTCTTACTGCTGAATGCTTCTTTACTTCTTTTAATTCCTCTTTTTTCTTTTCTCCAATCCAATGCTTGCTTCTTTATCTCTGAGCGAATGCTTCTGTGTTTCTCAGATGTAGTATATATATATTGGTTATTGATTTGTGCTTTTGAATGGTCTTCTATGAGATGATCCCTGTATGATGAGACGATTGCCTTATTTCAGCACTCTTTATATCCAGAGTATGTTATTCATCTTCTTGTAATCAGATGGATGTATATATTGTATCGTATTGTTGATATATTTGGATTTATTGATGAGATCCCGTGTAAGGCGATGAGATCTTCAAATGATATCAAGTGTTTGCTGATGATGATTCCATTCCACGCTTGCTTCATCCATTCCTTTGAATTATTTATATGTTCTCAAAAGGGATCGTAACCTTCCACGGGTCGCAGCCCTTCTTAAGGAGTTGCTGTTATCTAACAACTGACACTGCATTATTAATAGATCGCCGTCTTAACAAACAGCGATCCTTCGTCACTAATTGCTGTTTGTCTTTGTTCATATTCGTTATTTTGTCTTTATTCCATGCAGCTTGTTAGTGGCTGTTTTTAAACATCATCCACTTCAACAGTCAAAGTCAAAACTCTTCCATAAAACAATGTAATGTCCCCTTCTCGCAAGCCCAAAATTTTCCAACCTTGCACACAAATTCAACTTGCCAAAAGAGAACATTAGCATTCAATTCTTCATAATTCATCATATAAATCATATTTATAAGTCATTTCTTAAATCATAATTCATATACATTATCCTTTTCTCTATTTCATTATTAAAGATCATAGTTTTCTTTCCTTAGCTCACTATACAAAAGCATAGTTTCTTCTCAAGAGAGATTTCATTTGGACCCATCATGTTAATCCAATCAATCACCCAACAAGAGAGGTTTCCTTGGGCACAATCTTGCCATAGGTTCAATATCTTTCATTTGATCTAGAATTGGCACTCTACACCATCTAGGATCAAAGGCCTATCCACTTGCTCCATACTTGGCACTCTACACCAATGGAAACAAGGGCCATTTTCTCTTGTCCATGTTGGCACTCTACACCAACTAGAACAAGAGCCTTTATCTACTTGTCCATATTAGCACTCTACACTACTTGGAACAAGTGCCTTCATCCACTTGCCTCAATTTAGCACTCTACACTAATTGAGATAAGGGCCTTCTCGGCTGAGTACTCTTTACCTCTTAAGAACAAGTACTCTTCACTTGCCTTGGAGGATAAGAGCCTTATCAGCTCGAGCCTTTAATACCTTGGTCAATTGTCAAACCCTTGGTCTCTACTTCTTGGTGTGATGGATTAACAATGATGTCCATTTCTCATTCTATTTTCATACTTTCTTGTAAGTTAGCATTTTCACTTTTAATCAAGATAATTATTCATATAAACATAAACATTCATTCTTGTATATATCTTATGAATAAAACTTTTCATTCCTACATATCTTTATATTAAGCATAAATTAAAAATACATATTTACAAATCTTACATTTAATAATTATAAGATAAGCATGTTAAATATACTAACCTGCTGAAACTTTTATTTACCTCTTATTTTTTTTCTTTGTGCAGATTTAATTTATTATGGAGCTCTTGATTTATATTGGCTGTTTTGAATTGCCGAGTCTATCTTTTCTTGTATTCTCTGATTGTTGTTTATAATTGTATCACTGAATTTTCTTTTGTTCCCATGATGTTTTTCTTCTATCTCACAACCTTTATTTATTTCCCTTTCAAGGGATATGTTCGAAGAGGCATGTCTCCTATTATGCTTAGTGGTAAAAGACATACCCTCTTATAATTTTTATTGCTTTATATTAATTCCCTTTTGTGGTAAAACTAGTTCTAACCATACTAACTCCGTTATCATAAGAGGATAGGTTAAAAGATGTTTATTTATTTTATTTATATTTATATTATATCATTTATATTATAATAAATGAAATATTATATATTTAATATTATTTATACAATATCATTTATATCATAATAAATGAGATAGGATTTATATTATATTATTTGTATTTATATTATAATGTAAGATAATTATAAGAACATTCGTATTTATATTATTAGATATATTTATAATATATTATATTTATATATATTGTTATTTATAATATATGGATATTATATTTTAATTATAATAAAATATTCATACAATAATATTATTTATTAAATAATATATAATTATTTCTATCATCCAAAATAATATTTCACAAACCATCTTTATCATGTTCAAATCTTTACTTCAAGAGTGTCTTGATATGGGGACATAACAACCCTCCCCACTCAAGATTGCTTGTCCTCAAGCAACTATAATTAGGTATCCTATAATATTTTATAATATTATATTTTATTGAGGTTTATAATTGTTTACATATATTCTTGATATGGGGACATGACAAACAAACATTAAAAATTTCATCGCATGCCAATGCAGGTCTCAGAACATGAAAAATATTCAACTTCATCTTGCCAAACTTGTCCATGAAACCTGCGAATACGATGGAGGAAGATAGCATATCTTTTGAAATCTTGGCTCATTGTTTGAAATGTAGACATAAAACCTCTGGTCAAACGATTTTGCTCCAATGTGCATAGAACCCATGTTTTAATTGTTTCCGCAAATTATCCGCCTGAAAAATTAAAGTTTTAAAATCTCTTGAACCATGAGGCGTCTCGATCTAGAAACTTGCCAGATTAGGCGAAATGGAGTTGCGAACACAACCATAAAAATCATTTTGCACCATTTGTCATGGATTTCAAGATTTAATTGTTTTCATAAATCACCCGCCCTACGCAACTACTTCCAGGATTTCAACTAAAATGATGGAGATCCTTCTTTAAATTGGTGAATGACTTTACAGTTTAGCACTTGTGACTAGGAGTGACTCAATGTAGGAGTTTTGAAGCAAAGTTTAAAATTTGGCAGGTTGAAAACGAGGCCAACATATTTAAAAGCACACGTCTTTTAGCTTTTAAAAGATCTCATTGAGTAGTAAAAAGTAATTCTTTATTTAATAAAGCACAAGGATAATGAAAGTAAAGTTTCGTTTAATAAAGGAACCGTAAAGGAAAGAAAAGTCACAAGGTTCGCCGATTTTTTGGGATGTTCGAAATTCGGCGAGCTTTTAAACAGGATATAAAATTCGTTAAAATTTGCCATAAAATTTGTAATGTTTAAAGGTGCTTTTTAAAAATAAAATATATAACTGAAGTCTTAAAGTCAACGTTTTTTAGGTTAAAAAGTGTATTGGTTTTATTTTGTTGATAGAAAACTCCCTCGACTCGTTTTCTTCTCTTGCTGAAATCATTTTCTCTCTCGCGACTCGTTGAGTGGCAGTGACTAAAGTTTAAGCGATGGCAACTGAAGGTTGAGTGGCAAAATTCGGCATTACTTCAGGCTTCTCCTTCAAGCTGCTGTGAGCGGGAAAGGTAGCACCATAGCTTTTAGGAATTTTTTTAAGGTCTTTTTTTTGTTTCTAATATAAAATTTAATGTATTACATGATATATATTATGTGATATCATATATGTATTTTAAATAATTTAATATTTATAATATTTTCATTTTGTTTGTAAATAAAAAATAAAAGTAGAAGATATAATTTTTATGTGTTTTAAAATAAACGTACTTTTTTTTTTTGCTGAGTGAATTGTGACCTTTTGGGGGTCACTCCCATTTAACTAAATAGAGAATCAAAAAATTTGAAAAACAGGCTATTCATAAAGAGGGCCATTAGCAAAATGATAAAATGTATGCCCTGAAAATAGGGGTGTATAAGTACATGTACAAACTCAGACCACCTAAAAGCTATTGTCCCTGAGATTCTTGCCTACCCATCTGAACATGGGAGTGTAAAGTCAGATGATAGAGCTACCGCTCTTCACTAAAGAAAAAGAAAACATTGTAAAATTCAACAAATCAGAAAAGTGACTGAGCTGCATAAACTTGTTAACTGAGTTATAGGGGTCTTTAATGAAACATCTAGATTAAAACATCCCTGAAAATGGTGTCATTTTTTGGCATAAGTTAACAAGCTACCAACAACACGTAGCAAAAGGGCACAACTTAAAAAATCTTTATTGGTGCCCCAAATATTAGAAAAATGTTTGAAACACTATTAATGATGTCCTTGACAATGGTGCCATTTGCTGGCTCTCAAATTTGTGAAAACCAAAATACCTAAAGAAAAAATATACTGAAGTGCCAAGGATGTCAACTTAAGGTAGATAGCTTACAAATTATGATTGGACAGGGACAACAATTGGTCAAGTAATAAGGATGAGTAACTCCTCCTTTAGGCTCTCTAAGGCCAAGGGGGTTTTCCCTAAGTTCTTTAAGATAGGACATTAAAATTGAAATGAATGGATAAACTCAAGGTCCTAACAACCAATACCAGATGCAATATGAGCTCCAAAATATGTCACTAAGTTCATGTTAGTGTTGGCTGCAACTAGACCATTATGACCTCCAAACAAGTAGACGAGAAGTTTCTTACAAATGTACCATAAGATAAAAGTAGTACTATTACATAGTCAGTGAATCCACTTAGCTTTACATACACGTGCAAAAAAGACAACGTACTTGTATGATTCCTAAAAGATTTATCAATTTTAAGATAGCATAATTTATAGTATGAATTGCATCATTGGATTACACAAGCATGGTGTGACCTAACTCTAATCCTAATATAATGGGAATATGTATGGTCTTTCACCTTTGACATCGGTGCCTACTCCAATAGGAAACAAAGTCACAACCTATAGGGAAGAAGAGAGCACACCTACAAATCATAGATGGAAACAAACTTTTATAGTTTCTCTTCAACCTGATATAAAAAATTAACAAGTTGGAGTTGAGTTTCAAAACCATGGTCAAAATTTTGGTGCCTAAACCCATGCGTGCAACTCTAATCTTCCACATGGGATTTGCTTCCTACTGCAAATAAGGAGTCCACTTGGTCAAACAAAACGCTACTTAGGCACACTAATTGCTCTTATACCTAGCTCTTTTCATCTATTCATAGATCCCTTTACAAGTTTATTTATAATGCCCATTATCAATGCTCTATATAACATCTATATAACTCCTTGATAGTAGATTTACACATGTATTACAGACATCACATACTTTCTTACACACTTCTAAGAAGGGTCGAATTACACAATGTTTGACAACAATAATGTAATTACAAGGTTAAAGACATCAAATTTCCACAGTCCATAATATCGTTACTCGTGTTTTTGGATTTAACCATGTGTGAATTTTTAGCATGGTAAAAATTCATACATGGTTAAATCCAAAAACACAATTCAACAATTACAAGGTTTGCAAGGTGCACTACATACCTAACCTAACATAGGTAAGAGTGGGTTCAATTGAATCTAATTTAATTTATCTCTTGTTAATGTGTATGGTTATTTCCTATTGTGCCACCCACCTGTTGGGACAGGAAAATTTTGAAATTTTCCTATACTCCTATCCACCCCATGTCCAACCAAATAAGAAAATCATACGCCCAAAATCATAATAGCAGCTGATAAATTCCATAAACATAACATGATTTTTATCACAAATATTTGTCTCACCTCTCAAACCGTAGTTTAAAAAGGGGCCTCAGTTCGTTGATTTCGGCAAGACCTCGGTCTTTTTATACCGATCCATGTTCTATTTGAAGTGAGCTAGGTGTGTATTGGCATGAGAATTATGGTCGGAGTGAAAGTTTTAGAAATCTCCGATGAAAAAAGTAACACCGATGACCCCTCATCAGAGAGAGTCCCCAGTCACGCCGAATTAATCAAATGTGAGGGCCATCAGGATGAGAAAACATTATCGGAGAATACTCCAAACACGCCCCTACAAACAAAACAATATAAATATAGAAAAAGCGAAGGCAATTTCTATAGTACTTGCTGTCCTATTTCTCTCTTGGTTTACATAAATATATTTTTGTTTAGATCTTCTTCTTCATATTCTCCTTGATTTTTTCTTTTATTACTCTATACATATATTGCTCTCTTGTTTATTCATAATCTTCCTTTACATGCTTTTTTAGAAGTATAATCATAGGTTTTTATATACGCATTTTTATAGTTTTAATGCCTTACTATTTTTGGATATCTCTAGTTAATGGCATGTCCTCTTATTTATATTCTTAACTTTACTCTAAATTGCTATGTTTCACGAGGGACGGGGACGGGGGACATGGACGACGATATATGAATTTTTCAATATATATATATATATATAATGATATTATAATGTGAATATCAATATGTGAATAAATCATGACAGCAATATAAACTTCAATAAACAGTATAACAACAATCTAAACAACAATAGAATTAAAATTTAATGATAATCATTGGATTGAAGATTCATAACAACAATATTAAAGCATTTTGTTCAAATTCTAAAATTGAAGTTCAAACTTCAAACTTCAAAATTAAAGATAAAGTTTTAGTTAACTCAAACTGTTAAACCCAAAGTCTCAAACTTCAAAATACAACAATCTAAAGACGAATATCTATGCCTCATTCAGGCTATCAATATCATGATCAAAAGAACTATCTGTGTCACTGTCACTCTCTGTCTGAAGTGGATCGTCCAATGGAACTCCAACCATTCCTGGTTGCACCTCCTCGTCAATCTGCCTAACATCTTCAGGATCAACATCCCAACGTGCTGTTGGAGTCTGTTGATACTTAGTAGTCTGTCGATCCTGAAGTCTCAAGGCACTATGAACTGCAACTAGTTTTTCTGCTCGTTTTGAGGTAAGCCTGTTCCTCTTGATCAAGTAGATGAAGCCATAGGTGGACCAATTCCTCTCTGCAGCAGAGGAACTAGCAATTTGTGAGAGCAAACGAATAGCAAGTTGCTTCAACTCTGGTGTGTCCTTCCCATGAAATTTTCACCATCCAATGGGGTTTGTTTGTGCAATAGTGGCCCTATCCGTCCTAGCCTTTGGTTTGCTGAATGTAGGACCCTGAAGTTCACAAAATTGAAGCCACTGCTCTCGAAGTAAGGTTGCCTCCTCAGTGCCATACATCTTACAAAGGGCTGCCATAAGCCCCTCCATTACCTCATCATCCTCAGAAGGAAGCATTCGGCCAGGTCTAGGTGCATACCACTTTGGATTAAGAGCATAGGCAGCCATATGAAGAGGGGTGTTCATTGGGTTCCACCTCTTTGTGACAATAGGCCTGATACGCTGCTCATAGAATTGTAATTCAGGATCTTGGCACGAATTGCTTGCCTCATTTGATCAAGCATGCTATCAAAAGTCTCATAAATCTCTCCTAGGCTAGGAGAGTTTGTATCTGCATACCTGATCACACTCACAACAGGTGATATGATAGAGCAAATATATCTGCAAAGTGCAAACAGAATTTAAAAATAGTAAGACATTATCAATTTGAATTTAACACTAGTAATATAGTTATTAACTTATACTATTAGTAACTAAGTAATAGCAATACTAATAATTTAAAGAAAAAGCAAAGCAAAAAGTTAGAAACTCAAAAATGAAAAATTCAAAAATATGAAGTAAATATTTCTTACCTGATATTGGACCACCATCTCTCATTAAGCACCATGTCTCTCACCTTCTATGCTTCTTCTGTATTTGATGGAGCCCACTTTTTCCACTCTCGAGCAACCATCATGGATTGTAGAGCATCTTGCACCTCCAACATCCTCTCCAGTAAAATAAAATAGCTAGCATATCTAGTCTCAACTGGTTTGAGGAATTCTTTCTTTGAATAGCATCGGAATAATGCAAGTGAAGTTTGATGATTGCATATAAATATTTGTATTGATCTAGATTCGGCCACTGCTACTTTCACCCAATCTATTCTTCCAATGTCCTTCAAAGCATTATTCAAAGCATGTACACAACATGGAGTCCAAAAAATGTGTTTGTAAGCACTCTCAACCATCAATCCAGCCAACTTATAAACGCGAGCTGAATCTGTCACAACCTGCACAACATTAGAAGACCCAACCTCCTCTATGGCCTCCTTCAAAAGGGCAAACTGGAAATCAACATCCTTACGTTTCCCAGAGCAATAAGAAAGTATGAACCAGAAGGACATGTAACAATAATATTAATGAGAGGCCGATGTCGAATATCAGTCCACCCATCCATCACAATGGAACAACCAGTCCTAATCCATGTTTTTTTCATCTCCTCACCTTTGAATATTGTTTGTCAAGGAGGGAGGTACGCAATCTATGTTCTCCAGGAGGAACATAAGAGGATCCAACTGCTATTGCATCTTTGAACATGTTTTTGAAATAAGGAGACCTTGCCAAATGAAAAGGGATAGCATGGGCATAAAAAAAACTTTGCCACCGAATCATCGGCTAGCTTACGCTTTTGCATATTCATCATCCCTATCATTGTGTTTCTTTCACCTATGGCTGTGGTAGAAGTGGCCTTCTTCTTGCCTTTATCACAATGCTGTCCAAGTCCCTGTCCAACTGATAGATTGGAATGTTCATCATTGGAAATAGATTGCATTTGCATTGAACGCTTCCTCTTAGTAGAAGTAGCTACATGTTTTTCCTCACTTTGCCCTACCAACTTTAGCATTTCAACCTGTTCTTCCAATTTTATATTTTCACAAACTCTAACCCCATGGCCACTCTCACCCAATAAATGATGTTCAACCCTGCTGTAGCTCCCATGATAATGAGTGTTGCAAATATGACACAACCAATGCCTGGTTCCCCCTAAATTTTTGGCCTTAGGACCAGTCAAATTGGTGGCAAATTGAAGCAAGGGTTTTTTGGGATTGAAGGGTCCTTTTGCATATTCTTGAAGAGAGGATGAAGGGCATTTAAAACGGTCTCCACTTCCAACGGAACTTGCAGATGTGTTTTGGGTTTGAGGACATTATTTTAACATCAACTTCTTCATTGCTCTCTTCATTCATATTTTCCTCATTGTTGCTCATTTTGATTTTTAAATTTTTGTTTGTAATTTTGTGTTGACAGTTGGCTTTGAGAGGCTGAACAATGAATAAACAGTGAAAACTAAACTCAAAAAAAACTAAACACCATACGATATAAAAACCCCTAATAATAATAAAAAATAAAAAACAAAAAACAAAACTCAAAAAAATAAAAAAATACCAGTACCTGTGCAAGCTGAGGGTTTCAACTTTCAACAAGCCTTTCAAATGTTTGACAGTTTGCAGCATTTCAAATGAGGCAACTGCAATGATATGATATTCATATATCCCAAAGCCCTCACCCGCAATCTACACAAAGAATGAGGTAACTTGTAGCATTTTATTTTTCTCTTGACCAGCTGACCCGCGTTTCTTCCTACTCCCGCGTTTCTTTCCTCCTCCTTCCTCCTCCCTCCTTCCTCCTCCCGCGTTTTTTCTCCCTCCTGCGTTTTTCCTTCCTGCGGCTTTTTCCTTCCCCATCGAGTTTTGGTTTCACTTTATTTTTCTTAAGCTTTGCCTTATACTTTAAACCCCCCTATACGCGTTTTTTTGTTTCAAATATATTCAATAATTATTAATTTTTATCAAAATGTGTGTTTTTTTCAATGAAAGCCGTTGGGGACGTTTGGCCGTTCGGCCGTCCCCGGGACGGTCGAGGGACGTTTGGACGTCCCCAGCCGTCTCGGGGATGGCGAGACGTCCCCGGTACTTTGAAAGACGTCCCCAATTTTTTTTAGGCGTTTCCCGGATGTTTCCTTTTTTTACGATTTGAAGGGGACGCCGAGGGGACGTCCCCACACGTCCCTTCGTCTCGGAAACGTCACAGGGGACGGGGACGGGGTTGGACGAGGTGGGGACGCGTCCCCGTGTAAGCCTGCTAAATTGTCCTTCTTTCCCTTATCTTAACTTTCTTGGTTTAATTCTCGCCCTCATCGCTCTTTATTGTTTTGCTTTTTTACTCATTGATCTTAAGCTTTTTCTTTTTTGATCTCTCTTTCTTTCTCCTCTTTTAGTCCTTTCTTGTTTGACTCTGTGATAATTATTTTCAACTCTTTTAATTGACTCAACTGTTCTTTATCTTTTACTTGTTTCATTTGTGCCTCCTCATGACAATTTTGTCATCCGTGCTCACCTATTCTCTCTTTTTAAGTAACCTCTTCTGCAATTCTAACTCATTTGCATTCTCTTCCTTTCCTCCTGATGATGGATCACGGAGTGTGATCCGAAATGTTGAGACAAAAAAGCAACACAGTTACACCCAGAAGCACTAAAATTCTATCATAATGTGTTGTTATTTTTTTAGTTTTTTATTTGTGATAATTATGATGGTAGTTGTTAGTGGTATTCAAAATTTGAATTCTCAAATATAATGATAATTGTTTCAACTTATTAAAAATTAATTTAAACTGGACAAAGAAATAGCCTCAAGACAGTCTTGTTGCTCTCCAAAATCCATACACTATAATACCGTAGATTTAAGATAACTGCTTGTTTTTATCAATGTGCGATTATAGAGACGTGGTTCTGGATGGGTATCTTTGGTTATGGGCCAACATCCCTCATGCTCAGGCCACCATTAACCTTCTTACAAAATCCTTTAGTATTTTATCAATGTGTATTCATCTCTTGAATCTTCCTCTCCATTTCTAGTGTAGCTAGCCCTTTGAGGTGATTAGAAACACTCCATGGCATTTCTTGAAGGTGGATTCTGCCACAACTCTTTTCTCTCACATTACTTTTACTTGTATATTGGTGCAAACCGAATTGTCCAAGCCCCTTCAAACATAGGTTGTTTTGCAACTGTCTGATCAATCTTTGAGTTAGTCTATTGAATATGAGGGCATCCCCTTTTGATGTCAGAGATGTTTTGCTACAAGGAATTTGGCCTCAGATTGTTCGCACACTAAGGTTTTGAGATCTTTATCGTGGTGGAAGGATGCTTGTCTGGAGCACCTCACTATTGATTGTGCTAAAGATGACTCTTCCTCGGATAGCTCTTGGCCTCCCCCTGATGCCAATACTAATCTTACTAAGATGGTTGCATGTACACTTAATGTGCCAATCACAATCTCCTCTTGTCAAGCCTTTGTCAGTCCCCACTTCCACGGTGGCGATTGATGTTTGTGCACATTCACCTGCAGTGACTACGATGGTTCAGTGGTCAGCTTCTCTAATCAAGTGTTCATCCCCCCATGCAATGGCCCTAGTTGGGGTGTCTAAGCTGATTTCCCCTCCCCCTCTCTCCATGGTCGAAGGACCTAAAGAATTGTGTTTCTTGGACTATTGTCCCAAGGAGGAAGAAGGGTCTTCCCACGCTTGTTTTGCATTCACACACTAGGGTTAAGGGTGTGCATATGGCTAGAGTTGGTTTTGGCATTGTTTAGGCTAGATACCTTGGTGTTGTGATGCTCTTGATTGCTTAGCTACAATTGTGTTATTTCTATTCTTTTTGGTTGTTCCTTTGTTTGTGTAATTCTTTTTTCTTGCATTGCATTGTGTTTCTTATCGTAAGTCTCACACCTCAAGGGGCGAGTCTCATATGTTGATGGGTAGACATTTTGTAAAAGAGAGATGCCCCTTTTAAAACCTCTTTACCTTAATCAAAAACAACACCTAAAAGTACTATTGAATGGCAAATAAACACAAATATTTATAGCTTTGTAGCCAAGCACTCTATAATAAAACCCAATAAAAAATACATATATGCAGCACTTCATCAATAAAACTAGAAATATTTATTCCTATAGACTATTCAATAACACATTTAATTACTATTACTAGTATTAAACTATTAAACCTATTCTATTCTTAATAAGATATGAGCAATAGCACAAATCATTTACAAGGTTTGCTGAGGGACTTATAATTTGTTGAGTAAAATAGGTGCGTGTGCACCATTTCCATTAATTTCCTGCATGTTGGAAGTAAAGTTATACATGTAAAAATTCGTTTGAAATATCTCAACGAATCGTTTTGATCAATTATAACAACAAAATGGAAACAGTGGATTCAGTGACAAAGAATCCTTTGTACCAGCGAAAGAATTATTCTCAATGCGTGAAGATGAAACTAATAGACATTATGTGGACGTAAAATGAACAAAGAAATCCAATAAAATTAAAGTATTTGATATAGACGTTATGTAAGGGCAAAATGAACAAAAAATCCAATAAATTTGAAGCATCTGATATTTTATCAGTAATCTGTGCATGTGTAAGTCGATTCACCAACTGCTACAACCATGGCTCATGGCTCATTACATGATCAACAGATAACCATTATCATATGATGTCTTTTTATTCTTGCATACATTTTCAACAATTATCTAGTTTATTCTTCCAAATCTGTTCAACAATTATCTATCTATCTATAATAACATATTTTGTTCAATCTGTCAACCTGAAAAACAAATCAGTGTATGCCAAATTTGCAAATAATATCTTTGAGAGAGCATTGCTTTCAACAATTATCTATTTTATTCTTCCATGTTTGTTCAACAATTATCTATTTTATTCTTCTATATTTGTTCAACAATTATCTATCTATCTATTTATGACATATTTTGTTCAATCTGTCAATCTGTTACTAATCAATGTATACCAAATTTGCAAATAATATCTTTCAGAGAGCATAGTTTCAAACAACACCCACTATCATTTGAATCTATAGCATATTTTGTTCAATCTATCAACCTGAAACCAATCAATGTATGCCAAATTTGCAAATAATATCTTTCAGAGAGCATAGCTTTCATGCAACACGTACCATGTATGCCAAATTTGCAAATAATATCTTTCAGAGAGCATAGCTTTTCATGCAACACGTACTATCATTTTAATCTATGGCATATTTTATTCAATCTACCAACCTTAAAAACTAATCAATGTATATCAAATTTGCAAATAATATCTTTCAGAGAACATAG
Organism: Cunninghamia lanceolata; assembly: GCA_027924645.1. Taxonomy (NCBI): domain Eukaryota; kingdom Viridiplantae; phylum Streptophyta; class Pinopsida; order Cupressales; family Cupressaceae; genus Cunninghamia; species Cunninghamia lanceolata. The sequence goes on from BSBN01000471.1 coordinate 2,533,663, forward strand.
CTTTCATACAACACGTACTTTCACCTTTTGTGCTTGCCGCTAACTTAATGGCCATGGAAGCTACTCGCAGCAATCTTAAATTTTTTCAAGCATTCATATTTCTCTCCCTCGCATAAGCTTTGAGTTGTTTAATTGCCCTGAAATACAATACAATTTCTATAATAAAATCAAACTGTCATTATGTTGGTTGACAATAATTTATCCATATGTCAAAGCTACTCACTTTATAAAAGGCGACAGGTACCTCATAAATTTCCTGACACCACCTGAAATCTGCATTTTAGACAAAGATTTAAGAAAATTTTGAACGCACCTTCAGTAAGCACAAATTTAATATAATAGCATAACAAAGCTAAATGATGCTTACCTTTGGACAGATATGTTGATTTCTAACTATAGGTATTTTCTGTACTTTGTTCAAAAATATTTTGTTATCTTTTGAAGGAAAAACAGAGAGAATAATAGCAAAAGGATAGACACACAAACTTACTTGTATTGATAAAGAAAACTTCTTACAGAGATTTAACTCAAGAGAGCTTGAGCTCTTTTCAGTGCAAAGTCAAAAAACAGAATTTTACTTATGATAAACTATATATATAAAAGAATTACTGCTGCAGATTACATATTTCAGAACTTCCTGGTACGAATCACATATTCTAAAACTTACAGCTCTGTCTGTATATGAACTACCTTTTGAGCAGCAGAAAAACCCAACAAAATGGTAGTGTTAAAAAATAGAATAGAAGCTGACCACATGGGCCAGAGCACATCACACCAAATAACAGTTTCTCTCAGTAAAATATAAATATCACTGTCCAAAAATGACTCGATTGGCATTTATATTTCTGAAAAACTCCTGCCTTGAGCCATACATTAGAGAAGCTAGGCCATACCTTCAAGACAACATCCCTGCATAAAGTTAATGGAAAACAGGATGGAGGTAGGGGAAAGGAACAGTCAGAAACAAAAGTCATATACATCCCTGCATAAAGTTAATGGAAAACAGGACGGAGGTAGGGGATGTTAATTTTAAAAATCAGAATGCAGTAAGAAAGAAACAGATATAATTTCACACATAACACAGAGTTACCTTGGGAAAACCTCCCTCTCGGAGGTGAAAAACCCAGCAACAGAATCTCAGATTTATATTAAGTGCAGAAGTAAATTACAGAGAGAGCATCGACATGGCTCATTCCTTGTCTGACAGAAATCAGTGATTATCGTCAAGACAAATGATATCGGCGAAGTCTCAAGGAGACTTAGCCGATACACCGATGACAACCTGACTTCGGCAAGACTTTTGTTATCGGAGCAACTTTACAAGACCTGATCGATGTCCTTGGTTATCCCGATGGCACTATGAGATCGGTGAGACTTATGTTATTGGCGCTGCTTTAGGATCTTTGACTGATGCGCTATTGCTATGCCGATGACCCTTGCAGCTTCGGTGAGACCTTCGATATCGGTATAACCTCGAGGAGATCACCCGAAGTCTTTTGTTGTTCCGATGGAGCTTAAGGCGTCGGTAAGACTTAGGCTATCGGCCGAACGGAGTAAGGTTCGTCTGATACACCGATATGAAGTCTAAGGTATCGCCAAGACCTTTTCCTTCAGCGTAGGGTTGCAAACTTTAGCCGATGCCTTCCTGTTATACTGGCGCTTCTTGAGCTAGGTCAAATCCACTTCGACGAAAAAACAGATTTGCTGATGGATACTGGAGAATAACGCTGGTAGATTTGTAGAGTGATAATTCACACATAGCAGAGATGATGATGTGTGCGTCTGGCAAGGCTCATTACATTTATAGGAGACCATATGCCTAATGATCCTGGTCGGCCTTGGCGCCAAAATCAAACGCACGTTACAAGTAATAGGTCCTGACCTATTTCAAAATCAGTTCACCCAAATGGGGCCTGCCTTGATCGAATATCTGAGACTCTTAAAATGCTAAGGCCGATAGGCCATTCAACATTTTATGATTAGGTTGGCCTTCGGCAGGGATCCGATCTAGCTACCAGAAAATCAACAAGGGAAAGGGACAGTTAGAAACAAAAGTCATATCCATTAAATAGAGTGGTGAGACCATGTTAGGATATTAAGAGCTATAGAAAAATCAAGATAGAAATAGTAATAATGGTTCGGATTAGTTATTCCAACACTCCCCCTTAATCACAACTATTGCCATCTAGGATGCCCAAACGATCTCTTAAATATTCATCACATCTTGATCTTCAAACCTACAATATTCCAAATAAATCTTTCCATTGTTGATTAACTCATTGATGAAATGGTATCTAGTGTCTATATGCTTACTCTTGTGAAATACATGATTCTTGGATAGTGTGATTGCTGAGTTATTGTCACAGAAAATCTTTTTTGCTTCGTATTTGTGCCTCAAATTTGTTAATGCTCTTCTCATCCAAATTCTTTGACATGCTGCTCGTGTTGCTGCTACAGATTCTGCTTCTATCAATGAAAGAGTGACAATGAGTTATTTTTTGGATGCTCAAGATACAACACCTGTTCCAAAATGAAAGGTATAACTAGATGTACTCTTCCTATCATCAATGTTGTCTACGCAATCACTATCTGAGTATCGTATGAGTTTGAACTCGTCTGACCTTGAATACGGAATTCCATGATTTTTGGTGCCACTCACATGTCCTGTCCCTTTTGTAAGGGGTCAAACCCTCTCACCCACCCACGATGTTTTTCAACACTATATATAAATATTATAGTATATAATATTTAAATCTTTTAATTTAATAATAACATTATTAAATATTTAAAATTTAAAATTATTGATTGGCGCCTTGGCCGACTTATTTTTGAAATTGAAAATAGGGCGCCTAGGCCGACTTGATCATTTCAAATTATTCCAATCGGGTATAAAGGAGCGAATACTTTTTCATTGCACATCATTTGTTTTCATATCTGATTTTTGAACATTCAAATTACAATTGTTTCCTTCATATCTTGAGACAAAAACCTCAAGTTGAATCTGACCAGGTTAGACAAACCCCTAGCTTGGTTGTTTGAGAGCAAGTTTTGCACTAGAATTTGCATTGAGCTTAATCGGTATTTTGTATATTGCCAGGAGTTATTCGTAGCGCCATTCATGAACTAATTCAACAGATGCGACTCCAGTGTGGTGATCAAAACCATCACTAGGGACTAATAGAGGAGAGATACTCGTGGAACATTGGAAGCGAGAATAGGATATCTTTAGGCGCTCAGGGTGATACCATACAATTTCGGGAGTCTACGATGCCCACAACAATAGATATATTGTCATATTACTTAGACTACATTCCTAGCAGGGGACAAAGAGGAGTATTGGGACAGCAGGCTCATACCTATGCCCGAGTGTCACCTGGATTTTGTATAGAGGGACCTAGTTTTGGGACTGAGGCCGCAAGCCATTGTATCAAATACACTCGGTAGCAATTTTCTGACTCGTTGATTTCATGAATATTTAAATAAATCTCTATTTCTGAGTCCCATTTTTTTGAGGATTCCATATATATATTTGAGCAAATATCTATTTGAGGTACCATTGTCTGATGATTATACTATTGCCTTGTTCTTATATGTAACCGAGTGGATTTACCTGTGTAATGTTATTTCTGTGATTGAACATACTACTGTGGGATGAAAGGTTTCTAGTTTATAACCGGGTAGATTACATTGGTATTAGAGCAGGTTGTCTTGCCAGTCTAAGGGAAAATTGGTCTATGCAGGGTAGTTTGAGTCAGAGAGATCAACGTGCCCTAGAAAGAGAAAGGAAGAGACAAGAGGCAGAGACACAACAGATTGGAGTTGGAATTGGAGGCAAAGGTAAAATAGACATGGCAGATTTAGATGAATGGAGGATATTTATGCAACAGATGGCAGAAAGACATGAGCAAATATCATGAAACATCAAGAGCAAACATATCAATCACTCATCTAGATAATGCAAAACATTAATAATTCCAATAGACCTGCACAAACTAATGGGGCAGAATATGGTAATACTAATCAGAATGGAGCTGCAATGCACATGAATAACAATAGAATTTAAATTGAATCATCACCACGTCATACTCAACCCACATTTTTGCCTAGAATAGAGCCACCCCAAGAAGAAGAGGAGCCAAATCAAGCAGCATTTGACGCTAATGCCTGTGTGGATGAATATTCAAGAATTGATTATGAGGTCAGATGTGATATTCCTTTCATACAGTTTTACAATGCTAGGAAGGGATCTAAGGGAAGGCAACCTATGCAACAAGGCAACAGAGATCTACAACATAGAGTAAGATGTCACTTTCAACTTTTGATGGTTAGGGGAAGGTCACTTCAAGCGCTTGGGTTCAAAAATCACTCAGCCCTATGATGGAAGACGAAGCTATCAAGTTTGCCATTCATCATTTGCATGGGATTGCACGAGCGGTGGCATCATGGAATTATGACACAAGGGCATCAACATGTTGTGACGTATGCTAATTTTACACAAGCTCATAGATTTGATCAAAAGAATCTGGAGAGGTACTTTAGGGAATTAACATGGCTGAAGCAACGAGGTTTGGTAGAAGAGTATATTGCAGAATTTCAAAGGTTGTTAGTCATGGTACCGGATATTGCTGAAAATACTCATGTTTTGGTTTATTGAGGGCTTGATAGATTCACTTAGGGGTGTGGTTAGTGCTTTGTAGCCTACATCTTTACAAGATGCAATCAAAAGGGCATTGCGATTGGAGGTTGCTACAACTAGGAGCAAGTCCTACATTAACAATGCACCCACGGAGCAGCATAAAGAAGATATCCCTTCACTGATGGCCCTACCTCCTAAACCAAACAAGAGTGAAGAAACTAAGAACGAGCTTCGGAGGAAGAAGTTGTGTTTTTGTTGTAGAGAGCCGTGGGAACTCAGTCATAGATGCTCGGGAAGAGGGAAAACACTTTACATAGCGGGCACCCCCGAATAAGATTCAGAGACGGAGTAAACCGTACCTAAGGTGAAGATGGATGAGTTTGAGAGTTTTCCAGGAGGCACTCTTGCCCTCCTTTCAAGAACACCCAAATACCATGCTTTTAGAATTCAAGGAGTTTTGTAGGGACACAAAGTGACAGTATTGATTGATAGTGGGGCCACTCATAATTTCATAGAAGCAGATTTGACATCGAAGAAAGATTTGGAGGTGGAAAGGTTTGATGGGTTCAATGTTATGCTTGCAGATGTACATACTATTATGCCTTGTAGAGGATATATACATCATCCCAACCTATCCTTGGGAGGGTTCCAAGTTAAGGATGATTTCTATGTGGTGGGATTAGGCGAAACGAACATAATATTGGGAATGTAATGGTTGCACTCACTTGGGAGATTTTGGCAAAACTACCAATCAATGGAGTTCCAATTCAAAGCAGATGGGGAGGACGTGACACTTTGAGGCATTATGAATGGAACCCCAAGCATGTGTGAAACAAAAAGAATGGAAGCAATTGAGGGTGACATGAAGAAATTTTAGGTTTTGCCTTGGGCAAGGGAGGGCTTGTGGACAAGCACAAGAGTTTGTTTCAGTGGATCAAATTATTGCTTGTGGGCAAGCAAATATGGGACGAAGGGACTGTTATGTACCTTCCGTAACGGGTCAAACCATCTCACCCACCCATGGTGTTTTTCAACATCCTATATATAAATATATATAAGTATATTAATTATAATATTTAAATATATTAATAAATAATAAATTTTAAATCTTTTAATTTAATAATATTATTAAATATTTAAAATTAAAAATTATTGTTTGGCGCCTTGGCCGACTTATTTTTGTAATTCAAAATAGGGTGCCTAGGCCGACTTGATCACTTTAAATTATTCCAATCGGGTATAAAGGAGCGAAGACTTTTTTATATCATCCGTTTTCATATCCGAATTTTGAACATTCAAATTACAATTGTTTCCTTCATATCTTGAGATGAAAACCTCAAGTTGAATCTGACTAGGTTAAACGAAACCCTAGCTTGGTTGTCTGAGAGCAAATTCTGCATTAGAATTTGCGCTGAGCTTAATCGGTATTTTGTGTATTCCCAGGAGTTATTCGCAATGCCATTCATGAATCAGTCCACGCGGCTCTAGTGGGGTGATCAAAACCATCACCAGCGACTAGTAGAGGAGAGCTAACCTATGGAACATTGGAAGCGTGAGTACGATATCTTCAGGGGCTCAGGGTGATACCTTGCGATTTGGGGTGTCTGCGACACCTACAACAACAGATTTGTTGTCATATTACTCAGACTACATCCCAAGTAGGGGACAAAGAGGAGATTTAGAACAACAAACTCATACCTACGCCTAGTTGTGACCAGAATTCTGTATAGAGGGACATAGTTTTGGGACCAAGGCCGCAGGCCATTGTATCAAATACACTTAGCTTGAATTGTATCAACTTCGACAGGGTATATCAATTTTCTGACTTGATGATTTCATGAATATTTGAATAGATATCTATTTTTGAGTCCTATTATTTGAGGATTCCATATATATATCTAGGTGAATATCTGTTTGAGGTACCACTGTCTGATGATTATACTACTGTATGATGTTCCTATATGTAACTGAGTGGATTTTCCTGAGTGTTATGTTATTTTTGTGATTGAGGATACTACATTGGGATGAAAGGTTTCTAGTTTATACTCGGGTACATTACATCACATATCTCAAAATTCTTTTTCCTGCTTGCCAATGAGAGTTTTTTGAAGACTCTAGGAACCTTGAAATAAGGCTCATACCATGTACATTATGTCTAGTCTTGTGGCTATCAAGTACATTAGACTACCAACGAGTCTTTTGTACAAGCTTGGATCAACATTGGATCTCTTGTCATCCTTGCTTAACTTCAAACTTGTTACAACTGGCATTGGTGTTGACTTACAATTTACCATATTGAATCTTTTAATAATATCATTGGCATATTTAGCTTGTGAAATAAATGTCAGTTTGAATTTGATTCACCTCAGTGACAAGAAAATACTTCATGAGATTGAAATCGGTCATCTCAAATTCCTTCTTCATGCCTCCTTTGAACAAATCAATTGATAAATCCCCTATGAATATCATGTCATCAACATACAAGCATACAACTAAAATTTGACCTTGTTCATTCATTTTTGTATATTGTGTAGGCTCATTGCTGCACCTACTGAAGCCATTCTCTAAGAGGTAAGAATCAATTTTGTCGTACCATGCTCTAGGAGTTTGCATAAGTATAGAGTGCTTTCTTGAGTTTGTAGGCCTTGTCTTCATTGCCTAAGATCTCATATCCTAGTGGCTGCTCCACATATACATCTTTTTCTAAGAAACCATTCTAAGATGTGGATTTTACATCCATTTGATATACTGGCCACTTGTTTTGAACTGCAATTGCCAATATTGTTTTCGTTGTGTCTAAATGAGCTACTGGTGCAACTGTTTCATTGTAGTCAACTCCAGGTTGTTGTGAATAACCCTTTTCTACAAGCCTTACCTTATGCTTATGCACATCTCCTACATTAAACTTGGTCTTGTAGACCCACTTTACTCCTATCACATCTTTTCCTTCTAGAAGATCCACTAAATTATATGTATGATTTTTCTCTATAGCATCAATTTCTTCATACATGGCTTGTGCCCAATTTTCATCTTTAACTGCATCTTCAAAGTGAACTCGATCATCTATTTGTGAAAATAATAAAAAAGAGAAAGCAAACTAGCATTGTGTCCACCTTCATTTTAATCATAGATATCTCTCAAGCTTCTTTTTTTTTTTTTGTCTCCGTAGACTTGCCAATGTTGGATTTAACATATCACTTGAAGTAGATCCTAAGAATTTGGACTTGATGGTCCTGCACCTAGAATGCCTATTGTAGAAGGTGTAGCTTCAAGTGTACCTTGTGATGTTTGTTGTTGTTCATTTGATGAAGTACTTATCTGAAGGCATGAGGATGCCCTTCTACTTGATGAAGGTGTCACTTGTGGACCACTTTGTTGAGCTTGAGTGTGTGTGGAACAAGATACCATAGAAAGAACACATGGTGGAGTTAATACTTATCTATCATCTTGAGCTAAACTTGTTGCAGTACTTACTATTTTCTTCAAACTTCCATCCCATGCTTCCTCTTCTATGAAATACACCTCTTATAATTATCACTTTTCTAGTTATAGGTTTATACAATTTGTAAGCTTTGGTGTCCTCACTATATCCTACAAAGATACATTTTTCACCTTGTTATCCAATTTCTTTCTCAATTCATTTAGGACGTGTATATGCAACACGTCCAAACACTCTCATATGAGCTACATTGAACTTTCTTCAACTCCGTGCTTCCTCAAATTATGTTCTTAACACTCTTGGTTGGGCATCGATTCATTATGTAGTCTGCACATGCTATATCCTCTACCCAATATTCATTTGGCAAATGTTTAGCCTTCAACATACTCTTGCCAATGCCCATTATTGTTCTATTCTTTTTCTATACCACACCATTCTATTGAGGTGTGTACCTCGTAGTAAATGTCATGTCCCTATATTAGTAATAGGAATTTATAATTGAATTCATTATGTATTATTCATTCAAATTAAAGATATGAATAATATTATAAATGAAATCTATTTAATATATTTAAACAATATTTATTTAAAACAATTAACAAAATATATTATTATTATTATATTTATAAATAACACATATAAATATTATAATATAAATCATATATCATTTATTATAATGATATAATATAAATACAAATAATATAAGTAAATAATATATTATAAATATATTTAATAATATAAATACAAATATTATTATTCTCTTATATTGTAATATAAATATAAATAATATAATATAAATCATATATCATTTATTATGATATAAATGATATAATATAAATAATGTATCATTTATTATAATGATATAATATAAATACAAATAATATAAATAAATAATAATATAAATAAACATCTTTTAACCTATCCTCTTATGATAAGGGAGTTACGAATGGTTAGAATTAGTTTTACCACAAAAGGGAATTAATATAAAGTAATAAAAATTATAAGAGGGTAAGTATGTCTTTTACCACCAAGCATAATAAGAGACGTGCCTCTTCCAACATATCCCTTGAAAGGGAAATAAATAAAGTTTGTGAGATAGAAGGAAAAGATCATCGGAGGAAAAAAAAAGATATTTTTTAAGAGAACACTTTTGAGTTAAACACAACTTTGATATTGAAAATAAATAAATATAATAAAGAGTAATCGTATTTGATTTATATAAGAGCATAGCTCACATTGAGAGATTGGAGGTAAACTTGTTAGGAAGAAATAGCATTAATACCTCAAAGGTAGATAAGACCGGCGGTGGAATGGACCATGTTACATCATACTTAGGCAATGGATAAGACCTGCAGTGGAATGGACTATGCTATATCATACAAAGGTAATAAGTAAGCCCTGCGGTGGAATGGGCATATGTTACATCATACAAAGGCACTTAGTAAGACCTAAGGTGGAATGGGCATGTGTTACATCATACAAAGGCACTACCCGTAGAGAATGATTCATGGAACCTAACAAGAGATAGTATTCCATCTCCACTAGGGTTTGAAAATAAATAAAATTAACATATAATAGACAACCCTAAGTATGAATCCACTTAAGGATTGGATAATTGAATTATTGATATATGTTCATATTATAAGAAGAATTGATTACTAATGTTCTCTTTTACAAGTTGAAATTATGTGCAAGGTTAAGAAAATTTTCACTTGCTAAAGGGGACATTATAGTGGTATCAGAGCGGTCATCCTGCCATCCTGTGAATAATAGTAAATTAAAATAAAAAATAAAAAAATGTAGGTATGAATTTTTTTAAAAAATATATATATATGTTATGATGCAACATTAAAAAAAATTAAAATTTATCACAAATATGTAATAAATAACGAGTAAATAAGGTAAAAAATAAATAAGAATAAAATAACTCTTAATAACAATAAAATTACATTAAGTAAATATACTTAATGAAATAGTCAAATAAAGTAATTAAAATATAATTTATAAATAAATATGTATATCTTATACAGCAATATATTTGTTATACTTTCACCTAATCCTTTAATCCTATTTGTGATTGCTTGAGGACAAGCAATTTCGAGTGGGGAGGGTTGTCATGTCCCTATATTAGTAATAGGAATTTATAATTGAATTCATTATGTATTATTCATTCAAATTAAAGATATGAATAATATTATAAATGAAATCTATTTAATATATTTAAACAATATTTATTTAAAACAATTAACAAAATATATTATTATTATTATATTTATAAATAACACATAAATATTATAATATAAATCATATATCATTTATTATAATGATATAATATAAATACAAATAATATAAGTAAATAATATATTATAAATATATTTAATAATATAAATACAAATATTATTATTCTCTTATATTGTAATATAAATATAAATAATATAATATAAATCATATATCATTTATTATGATATAAATGATATAATATAAATAATATATCATTTATTATAATGATATAATATAAATACAAATAATATAAATAAATAATAATATAAATAAACATCTTTTAACCTATCCTCTTATGATAAGGGAGTTACGAATGGTTAGAATTAGTTTTACCACAAAAGGGAATTAATATAAAGTAATAAAAATTATAAGAGGGTAAGTATGTCTTTTACCACCAAGCATAATAAGAGACGTGCCTCTTCCAACATATCCCTTGAAAGGGAAATAAATAAAGGTTGTGAGATAGAAGGAAAAGATCATCGGAGGAAAAAAAAGATATTTTTTAAGAGAACACTTTTGAGTTAAATACAATTTTGATATTGAAAATAAATAAATATAATAAAGAGTAATCGTATTTGATTTATATAAGAGCATAGCTCACATTGAGAGATTGGAGGTAAACTTGTTAGGAAGAAATAGCATTAATACCTCAAAGGTAGATAAGACTGGCGGTGGAATGGACCATGTTACATCATACTTAGGCAATGGATAAGACCTGCGGTGGAATGGACTATGTTACATCATACAAAGGTAATAAGTAAGACCTGCGGTGGAATGGGCATATGTTACATCATACAAAGGCACTTAGTAAGACCTAAGGTGGAATGGGCATGTGTTACATCATACAAAGGCACTACCCGTAGAGGATGATTCATGGAACCTAACAAGAGATAGTACCCCATCTCCACTAGGGTTTGAAAATAAATAAAATTAACATATAATAGACAACCCTAAGTATGAATCCACTTAAGGATTGGATAATTGAATTATTGATATATGTTCATATTATAAGAAGAATTGATTACTAATGTTCTCTTTTACAAGTTGAAATTATGTGCAAGGTTAAGAAAATTTTCACTTGCTAAAGGGGACATTACAGTAAATTGCGTGTGAATTCCATGATCCTTGCAAAAGTTCAAGAAAGCATTTGAGATATATTCTCCACCTTTGTCTGTTCTCAGAACTTTGATATAATTTTTCCACTTTGCTTCTCAACTAGAGATTTGAATTGACAAAAAATCTCAAAAGCAGCAGACTTATGCTTTAAGAAATATACCAATGTCTTTTGGGTGTAGTCATCAATGAATGTCAAAAAGTAAATGCATCCACCAATTGAAGGTCCCTGCATTGGTTGACACAAATTAGAGTGAACAATCTCAAGTGGTGCCTTTTCCTAAACAACTTGCCTGTTGGGAACGACTCTCCATGCTGCTTTCCCCAAATGCACTTTTCACATGCTCTATCTAGTTTTTTTATCAATGGCAAAAACCTTTTATGCTATTTTTCCTGTGTAGCAAATTTAGAATTCAAGTGTCCAAATTGTAAATGCCAAAGTCAGTTCTCATCTTTTATGTTAGACTGAAAATCTATTTGAGTGACATCTTGTTGCCCTAAATGTGGGACTTCTAAAGGTATCTCTAAAAGAGGTTCACTCATTGAAAAATCTTGAGTTTTATCTTGACACACTTGTGGACTTATTGAGGGGTGAACTTGAGCAAATTCCACCCTCAAATCTGGTTTCAACGTCAAAGGAAACATTCTATTGTTGGTCATTTGAACTTTTACTCTAAGCTATTTCTTTGGAAATTGGTCCAAAATTACACATTTCTTGTTTCTAGAAACACTCTATACCCCTTCTGAACAAGTTGCCCAATGCTGATCAAATTATGTTTTAAACTAGGAACAAAGAAAACATTTGAAATAAACTTTTTTTCCCATTGCTTAGTTAGATTATTAATATTTTGTTTTTCCATGATTGACACTTTATTATCATTGCCCAAAGTAACAGCTGATTTTATTTACTTATCCAAATTGGAAAACATTTCTAAATTCCTTGTCATGTGATTACTACAACCCGAATCCAAAAACCAAACATCTTTTGAACTCCCTTGAGCACATTGCATGCCAAAAACATGCTACCCTAATTCTGATTTTCTTTAGAAAAATGTGCATTTTGTTTGTTCAAATCAAACCCTTTTTTTACATTCATTTGTATAATGGCCATACTTTACAATAATGACATTGAATTTGAGATTTGTCATACCTTTGGCTATGAGATTGATTCTAACTTGAGTTTTGGATGATACCTCTTCCACTTGAATTTGTTGGACTGGTTCTTCCACCTCTGTATGAATTTCTTTGTCTGAGGTTAGATCGTCCTCTACCTCTACCATGACTAACTAAAACTTGTGACTTGAAGGCATGCTCCAAAGAAGAGCTAGATGAATGACTTAGCTAGCCTATGCTCTTGAGAAATTATAGATGCATGAATCTCATCTACAGAAAATTGTGAAAGATTTTTCGTTTCTTCTATAGTCATAGCAGTAGACTCAAACTTTGTAGGTAGGCTCCTCAAAATCTTTTCTACTATTCTCCTATCTTCAAGAGTCTCACCATGAGATCTAATTTGATTAACTAGTCCAATAACTGGGGTAAAAAATGAATCTACATATTCAGAATCCTTCATAGACATAGTTTCAAAGTCTCTTCTCAACATTTGCAACTTTGCAGTTTTTACCTTAGCCATTCCTTGTTATGCGGTTTGAAGGATGTCCCATGCTTTCTTTGATTTTGTTGTTGTTGCAATCCTTAGGAAGATGCTCTCATGCATTGCTTAAAAGATTAGAAGAGTGCCTTGGAATCATTTTTCCTGTTATCCTGGAGCAAATCCTTCTCTGCCTGAGACAATGCATTGATGATGTCACATTTGTAAGTTTAGTAAACCCAATCTCTACAAGCGCACATATATCTTGAGAAACGAACAAAGCCCTCATGGTGATTGACCAATCATAGTTTGTGCTAGTAAATTGAGGAATATGGGGATTTGTAAGACTTGTGTTAGAAGAAAATGGCATTGCTCGACTCTGATACCAGATGAAGGAAAAACAGAGAGAATAATAGCAAAATGATAGACATGCAAACTAACTTCTTGTATTGATAAATAAAATTTCTTACAGAGATTTAACTCAAGATCTGTTCAGTACAAACACAAAAAACAGAGTTTTGTTTATGACAAACAAACTATATGTATATAAGAACTGTTGCAGCAGATTGCATATTTCAGAACTTCTTGGTACAAATCACATATTCCAAAACCCAACAAAATGGTAGTGTTGAAACAGAGAATAGAAGCTGACCACACGGGCCGGAGCACATCACAGCAAATAACATTTTCTTCCAGTAAAATATAAATATCACTGTCCAAAAATGACTTGATTGGCATTTAGATTTCAGACAAAATTCTGCCTTGAGCCATACGCTGGAGAAGCTAGGGTCATACCTTCAAGACAACATCCCTGCATGGAATTAATGGAAAACAGGACGGAGGCAGGGGGAAGGAACGGTCAGAAACAAGTGTCATACTCATTAAATAGAGCGGTGAGGCCATGTTGGGATATTAAGAGGTGCAGAAAAAAACAGGACAGAAATAGTAATGGTGGTTGGGATTAGTTATTCCAACATCTTTTTCATCAAATCCCCTCAAAAGAAAAAACTGCTGTTCTGTTCTAGCAAAATAAAATTGATACGAAGATATGCGTTGCATGTCACTGGAAATGCATGACGATTCACAATGATCAACATACAAAATTCAATCTTAGCGATCAATTAATCAGGAGCTTGTTTAAAATAACAGAGCGAATTAGACATTAGATGATTGCACAAATATACTGTACTGGGCTGAGCTTAAACATCGCCTACCGTTTCAGTCAAAATGAAGTAATAATTTATTAGATTGTTATTGAGTAGAACTGCATTACTGATGAATAATGAAATACTAACTATATATATGTAGGTGAAGTTGTTGTGCTGTTAAATTTTAGACTAATATGTAGTCGATACACTTTTAAATATCCTGTTTAGTGATGCGCTTTTTGACTGCACATGTGGGTGAGATTTAGGCTGGGCCTCCTGTGATAAGCTTTTTTAATATTGACTTCCTAATGGCTTTGATTTCACAAATATATTGTGACAAGCTTAACTTCATATATAGATCTGAACTACTCAAGCGCGCTTTCTCTGTATGCTGTCCTAATCTTCATCAGTATAAAAAAATGAAAAATATGGACTGATATACCAGACTTACCATCGGATCATTCAGCCTTTGAAAAATCTGCGAACACTCAAAGTTATGTTTCCAACTATTCAAATTGCCACCCAGCTGAGCACCCATTTTAATTAGAGAGGAAGGATGATAATAGTACTCTGTCTGGCAAAGGGAAGCACAATCTCTAACAATCTGTTGGTGAGAATCTGGCAAAGATGTTAAGTTGTAATTCGGTATGGCTCTATCAAGTACTATCTGAATAGCCTCGTCTTCAGTGAGATTTGGAAGATGAAAACATTTCTCAGATATGTCGTAGCCAACCACCTCTAAAAGGTTTTCACGAGTGCAGGCGGTGATCATAACCAAGCTTTCTTTTGTGAATGGAAGACTGAGGAGCTGACGGGTCATAGCAAGCGATGATTCATCTGTGCAGGCATTATCAATTGCCAGAAAAACCTGTTGTCTGTTGATTCGTTCTTTCAATTTCTGTTGTGCCTGTATCAAACATCAAGGACGTTCAACGTTAGATTCCATAAGCTTCAGCGTAAATAGATATGGTTCATTATGATATTTCTTGCCCCACATATTGGAAACAAGTCTTGCAAATATATGCTCCCCCTGGTGTTTTCCTAAACTAGTAATAGCACCCAAGTGCCACTGTTAGTCTGATGCATAATAAAAATGTTGTAATACTTAAAAATAAATTATTTAAAGAAACATTTTTTAAGTGTTCCTCGAAGATTTTGCTCAAAGGATTTTGGTAGCTTATTGTAGAGAAATAAATCACTTCTTCGCGGATGTCATCTAGGTTGTGCTAAATATATAAGGATTTAAGATCAAAAAGATAAAGACTTCATATTCAAATAGAAGTGTTAAAATTTAAATAATTGACATAAAGTAAATGGAATAGATAATTATTTAATTTTAATGCGATGTTGATTTTAACAACTTAAATCTTTTTAAGGCAATAGAGGGTAGTGTCTTTCCTAAATACACCTCTTTTAAGACATCTATAGGAGATTTAACATTTTAATTCATAGTTAATGTCATGGAATTTGATTAGTATGGAATACGGAATTTAATTTAGATGGACTTAAGCCAAATTAGAATGAATATCTTCATTATAATGTTTTTATTTAGTATATAAGTCTAAAGGTTCACTTGGAGATCATGATATAAAATAATTGATTATTAATAAATAATTAATATGTTAGACAATGTGTTGTGATCTCATTTAGGTGAATATATGCAAATTAGAGGTACACAAGAACTCTAAAAACTAGAGTAAAATATAAGGGGATTGGCTTGTTCAATGAGGTGGTAATTAATTTGTTCCATAAAAGTCACATTTGGGAATCAGAGGAGAGTCACAAAGCAATGTCCAAATAAGAGTGATGCAATGAAAGTGTTTTTTTTTAGTGAAGCTTGAGCTTAAAGATAAACTATGTACTAATTATTAAATAACCAAATTGGAAAATATCTTCTTGAAAATCTTGGATTGTTGAGAAAATAGGTGTGTGGAAGTATAGAAGATAGTAAAGATAAAAGGTGTCCTAATATTGGGGAGATGAGTAAGCAATGGTGTTGACAACAACTAAATCAAGATGAATAAAAAATATATTTTGTAAAGAGATATAATTGGAGAGGACACTATCATGAAATAAACGAGGAAGGTGCATCAAGAACAAAGAGACTAGTTCACTACCAAAGAAGTGAATTGATCTTGGGATGGAAATTCTTTGAAGGATTTCTAAGCATGGTATGTTGATAAGGACCAATTTGAATTACTTCATGGAATTAAATTCTGCTAGATTTAGAAAGGGAAGACCTTGTTGGCTTCCAAATCTATAGGCTCTTTTTCCCTAGGACTACTACTCACAACCAAGAGAAGAGGAGCTGTATACCTTTGGTAAAGGAGGCATACCATCAAGAAAAGGCATAACAAGGTCAATGCATAGGATAGAGATAATACTCTTTTGCTTTAGGCACTAAAAACCTAGGAGGGCGATCCTTGAGGCCTTCTTTACAAGACAATTAAAGAGAAAGGAAGAAAGACAACTACACGTTGATTGCCATGCCTTAATGGCAACTAGGAATAGACCTTAAAGACCTCATAAAAAGTAGATTTAAACAAGTATACATAGATTTAAACAAGAATACATGAGTACTAAGGATATGGAACAAAGTTGGACTACTTAAGATGAGTTCCCTTATCTTTACATACATTCATGTATCTCGTGACCACTCCAACATGGTTCTCCTAAGGTATAACAAGTCATTATCTCACATGAGACTTTGTGATAAGTTACACCACTAAGGCATGAGAGGGCTTGACAAACTACAAACTTCAAACTAAAATGAAAATATATTATTTGAATGATATTTAAGGTGGTGATGGGAGGAAAAATAACATATTGATGCTTTGATCCCTTTGGGCAATTGACTCAATCATAGCAGCAAAAATCTTTTGGGGAAAAAATCGGCAAAGCAAAAATATAAGATTTTTTCAAAAAAGGGGGGAAAAAATTGCGAAAAAATCGTGAAAAAATTGGATTTCTAAAAAAGGTAGAAAAATAATATTATAATAGAATAATAAATAACATATTGATGCTTTGATCCCTTTGGGCAATTGACTCAATCATAGCAGCAAAAATCTTTTGGGGAAAAAATCGGCAAAGCAAAAATATAAGATTTTTTCAAAAAAGGGGGGGGGAAAATTGCGAAAAAATTGTGAAAAAATTGGATTTCTAAAAAAGGTAGAAAAATAATATTATAATAGAATAATAAATATTAATATAGAATTTTTTTTTTTTAATGTTTGGGTATCTAAGAGGTATCCGGATCTCAGCACCTACGGCTAGTGAGTTCGAAGCACATCGATTTGGGATTTCTAAAAAAGGTAGAAAAATAATATTATAATAGAATAATAAATATTAATATAGAATAATTTTTTTTTATGTTTGGGTATCTAAGAGGTATTCGGATATCAGCATCTATGGCTAGTGAGCTCGAAGCACATCGATTTGGGTGAGACCGACTAATCCTATGGGCCGCACGATAACCTGCAGGGGACCCACCTTGGGTGCCATTGGGTAAACCGGATTGGGTACTAGACGAGGCTTGAACCTACGTCGATCGTCCGTATCTTTCAACGGCTCGACCAATGGGTCTACACCTCGGGGTCTAATATAGAATAAATACTAACATAAAATAACTAGTATGTTTATATTTAAAAAATATATCTAAAGTACATTGAGGGTATTCTTTTTCGATAGTTTTTGTGTTTACACCCTGGGGTCTAATATAGAATAAATACTAATATAAATTAACAAGTATATTTATATTTAAAAATATATATTTAAAATATAGAAAAATATATCTAATGTAGGCCGAGGGATATTCTTTATACATAGTTTTTGTGATTTTCTCATTTTTTTTCAACCCTTTGCAATTTCTTTTTTTGTTTTTATTTTATTTTTTCAATTTTTCAATTTTTTTTGCTTCCATATTTTTTGTGATTTTTCGAGCTTTTTCTCCTTCGAATTTCTTTTTGGTTCCATAATTTTTGTGATTTTCTCCAGCGTTTTCTCCTTCAGTTTCTAATTTCTTTTTTTAATTTCTTTTTTGGTCTTTATTTTTTATCTTTTCCAATTTCTTTTTTGGTTTTTAACACTCTATAATTTCAGATAAAAACATTACATAAATAGGGGCCAGGTTTGGCTGTGGGGAGTGCATTTCCTCTCCATTAAACCTTGGTCTTGCTCCTTCAACCCACTTACCGAGCCTCTCAACATCAGGCCAACTTGGGTTAGGCTATCGAATCTCGTTCTCTAGTGCTGGGAGGACTCTTGCTATGAGGACGTCGGCAATTCTATCAGTTGTTTCTCGATGGTTGACTCCACAACCTCTTTCATGGGCAGTCCACGTTTGCCTGTATTTTGGTTGACATTGACATTTCCAAACCCCTACATGGGGAGGCTGTTCTTAAAATTAGGGACAGGTTGTGGTCATAGCAACTTGATGATGAGGGCCTCTCGTTCAGATGTAGATGTTGCTTCGCCATTGGCCACCTAGCCTCTATTTGTCCCCTCTCTTGACGCAAGGGGGTGGCCACTTGGTGGAAGAACGCCTCGGATGACCACTTGACCATCAGTGCTTCTAACTCTTCGGTGGATGCTCCCTTGCCGGATGCTGTTTCCTCTTTGCCCTTTTCCCTTCTGTTTGAGGGGGTAATGGCAGTTGAGGTTGTTGTGTGCCCCTCGCTAATGCCAGTTGCTTGTCCTAACTTGGGTCGAACGGTTGTTGCCCCTCTCTTGGGCCATGAGGATTCTCCATTTTTGCCTTAGGTTTCTTGCTCTGGGGCTTTCCCCTCTACACCGGATCCATCTTTGGTTGTGAAAATTGTTGGTTCCCCTCTCTCTGAGTTCTGAGGACTTGGACTCGAGATGTTCTTGGACTATTGTTCAAAGAAAGAAGAAAGGCCTCCCTAGGTCTGGGTCTGCTTTGCACCCTCGGGTCAAAGGAGTTCATCCTGCTAGATCAGGCTCAGGCGTTGTCTAGCTTTAGTTGTGACATTTTGTTTCGCAGCGGGGTTGTCGTTTTTGTGTTGTTTCTTCCTATTCTTTGGGATTTGGTTTTGTTTGCCTTTCTGATTGTGATGTAAAAGGGTTTGGGCCCTTTCAAAAACTCGTCTTTCTTAGTTTCACTGCTTGTGAAACTCTCTTTGTTTGTCTTTTTGGCTTTTGTGTATGGGTTCGGGCCCTTCCTGTTACTTTATTCAAAACATTACATAAATAGGGTTTCGGATAGTGTAGAATATTATGATGCGTCTTCCATTTAAGTTGTTCCTAGGGAACTAAACACTAGAGCAGACTTGTTAGCTATATCTCCTTCATTATTATTACCCCACCTTGATTTTAAGGAAAGTTCAATAAGATTGAACTTGTTTATTGTCGTAGTGTACCGGATAATGCTAATCACTGGTAGTTTTTGAGGACAATAAGCAGTTTATAAAATTTATTGAAAAAGCTGAGATGTTTGCTAATCTCTATTTTGAAGGTAGTAGCTCATAATGCAATGAAGTCTATCCAAATTTAGAAGAAGTCATAGAAGAGGGTGTGATTCAGTTGAAAGGGAATAAAATCCCTAAAGGCCTCATGTTATTGGAGGATATTTTTGATAAACATGACAGATTTATCAAAGATAAGGTTCAAAGTGCCAAAAATACTTCAGTTGATTATGGAAAGATTAATATAGGAACTGTTAGTGAACCTTAGATAGTCTGCATTGGTAAATGTTGCATGCCAAAAGAAAGATAAAGGTTAATAACGTTGCTGATTAAATACAAGGATGTATTCGCATGGTGTCATGATGATTTAAAAAATTTCATGAACGTGAAAGATTAATATAGGAACTGTTAGTGAACCTAAGATAGTCTGCATTGGTAAATGTTGCATGCCAAAGGAAAGAGAAAGGTTAATAACATTGCTGATTAAATACAAGGATGTATTTGCATGGTGTCATGATGATTTAAAAAATTTCATGAATGGGAAATTCGAACACCACATTCCACTCAATCCTAGAATAGCTCCATTCACGCAAAAGCAATGCACATACAACCCCAAAATTGTAGATGCTATCTTTTAGGAGATTGATAAGATTCTAAAAGCAAGGATTATTTATCCCATTTATCACTCAACTTGGGTGGCAAATATTGTGTCAGTACGAAAAAAGAATGGTGAGATCAGAATCTTTGTCGACTTTCGAAATTTAAATCAATCCTTCTTGAAAGATACTATCCACTTCCGGTAATGGATCACATATTGCAAACAGTTTCTTGATCTAAAATGATGTCCATAGTTGACAGGTTTTCAGGGTAAAATCAGATTAGTGTGGCTCAAGAAGATCAACACAAAATGACATTCACTACACCCTTAGATACTCTTGCTTATAATAGAATGCCCTTTGGACTGATAAATGCTGGTGCTACATTTCAGAGGGCTATGGATTTGTCATTTGGGGATTTGAAGAACAAGATTATTGTTATGTATATGGATGATCTTATTGTCTTCTCCAAGAAAAAGAGAAGATCATTTCAGGGATTGAGTAAGTGTACTTGAAAGATGTCGTCTTCATGGTATATCTTTTAACCCCAAAAAATCAATCTTTGGGGTCACTGAGGGCAAATTGTTAGGTCACATTGTTTCCAAAGAAGGGATAAAAATTGATTCAGAGAGGGTAAAGGCCATTCAGGAACTCTCTCTTCCAACCAGCATTAAAGGGGTAAGATCTTTCTTTGGGCAGGTCAATTTTCTAAGAGGGTTTGTTCTAGAGTTTTCTGAACTAACGAAACATATTGCAAATATGATGAAGGGAAATTAGACCTTTAAGTGGATGAAGGAAGATAAGCAAGTGCTTCCTGATATTAAGATTGCCATTTCTAACACACTTGTCCTAGTACACCCTAATTTCAATAAAGATTTCATTATTTATAGCTATGCTTCAGAACATCCTACTCCAAAAGAATGATCAAAATGTTGAGTCTTTAATTGCTTTTATGAGCATTCCCTTGAAAAAAACATGAATTGAATTATTCTCAGGATGGGAAGCATGCTTTTGCTGTAGTCAAAGCTATGAAGCATTTAGATTTTATATTCTTCATTCCCATACTACCATGTTTGTACTAGATCCAACAGTCAAAATTATCCTCACTCAACAAGATATCAACTGCAATAGGAGAGGTGAGTGGATCACAAAGGTCGTAGAGTATGACATTGACATTAAACAAACTAAGTTGGTTAGGGGAAGAGGACTTTGCAAACTGATAGTTGAAAATAAGGTAGATGAATCAAAGGGTATTCCCCTTGTACTTTTTGTTCGAATGAAAGATGAATGGTTTTCTCATATTGCTTATTTCTTGACCTATGGTGAATACCCATCACATTTGTCTCCAAAAGAGAAAATGAATATTAAGTTGAAGGTTGCTAAGTATGTCATATGGAATGACACTTTATACAAGAAGAGCATTGATGGTATGTTTTTAAAGTGTGTTGATAAAGAACAATAGGTAAGACTCTTGAAGTTGTTCCATAATGAAGTTTGTGGAGGCCACTATTCCTCCTTTGTTATTGCATTCAAGATTTTGAGACATGGTTACTATTGGCCTGAAATGTTTAAGGATGCATATGAGTGGGTATCCAAATGTGAAAAATGTATACAATCATCTGGAAAAACCACGACTGACCACATTTTCCTTGCGGCTTGTTACTATCAAAGAGCCTTTCCAACAATGAGGTCTTGATTTTATTGGGCCAATTCATCTTCATTCAAGCGTTGGACATACTGACATCTTAACTGCTATTGATTACTTCACTAAATGGGTAGAAGACATTCTAGTTAGGCAAACTACATCTGAAGCGGTCTGTGATTTCATCAAGCAAAACATTCTTGCTAGGTTTGGAGCTCCACTCATGATTGTCACATACAATCTTCCAACTTTTCTTCCTCTGAGATGTCCTTGTTTTGTAATAATCACGACATTTCACTTGCACATTCTTCAGATTATTATCCTCAATTCAATGGACAAGCATAATCTAGTAACAAGAACTTAGCATTTATTGTTCGAAAATTGGATGATGATAATTAGAAAATTTGGCATAAGAAGCTTTTGGATGCTCTCTGCGCAGATATAATTACACACGAAAGGCCGATTGGAATGTCTTCTTTTGAATTGGTCTATGGTATTAACAATGCCTTACCAATTTCACTAGAATTGTCAGCAGCTAATTGGCAAAAGGCTATTGAAGATGAACAATTCTAGAGTGCACTTGAGAAAAGGATTATGGTTCTGAACAAGGTTGAAAAACAAAGGGAAGAGGTTCTTGATAAGATTACTCAGCATCAAGCATTGGTCAAAACGATTTTTGATAAGAAGACAAGGATAAGGTATTTCAAAATTGGAGATTTGGTGTTACTATGGGATAGAAGAAGAGAACTAAGAGGATCACATGGCAAGTTCGATTCTCTTTGGAAGCGCCCTTTCCAAATTGCACTGGTTTGTGGAGATAATGCATATTTGCTCTCTTACCTTGATGGAACTCCCATGCCC
The DNA here is from genome assembly GCA_027924645.1 of Cunninghamia lanceolata. Lineage (NCBI taxonomy): Eukaryota > Viridiplantae > Streptophyta > Pinopsida > Cupressales > Cupressaceae > Cunninghamia > Cunninghamia lanceolata. The sequence goes on from BSBN01000471.1 coordinate 2,556,389, forward strand.
CTTCCACATAATGGGTAAAATTTGAAGTTATGCAACATGTGAAACGGGTTGCCCTCCATGTTGTATCATAGGTCTTTTGTTTTTGTTTGGTTTGTTGAGTTGTTTCTTGTGTTTTTGGTGCGACTGTATGGCCCATAGGAATAAGGCTTTGGCTAACCAACGACTTTGTGTTCTCTTCGTCCTTTCAGTTCTAGTCCCCCAGATAGAGCCAATTGTTACCCAAGATCTTGTTATATGCAAAATTTAGCTAATAGGAGTCTAGGTCCTTTTTTTAATCTCTAAGTCTTCAATTTCGACAGGATTCCCAGTTTGCAAACTTGTCGGTCGTTCGAAATGGTTTCACTTTTAAAGTCTTTTACTTTTCTTTTCCTTCCTTTCGGCAGATATTCCTTTCTGCGAACTTAAAGTTCTCTTTATTTGTTCTTTTCAATGGTTTTTCTAGTTCGCAAACCTCTTATTTCGCCGAAAAGCATGTCTTAGGTATTGTTTTAAAACCTTTCTTGATTTGTTGATTTATCATCCTGTTGAAAAGAAAGTTAAGGCTTTGTTTTGTCTTTCAACAACTTTCCTAGTGCACAAACTCTAAGGTTCGTCGAAAGGTGAGTTCTCTGAAAGGTAAAACCATCGAAAAAGGAAAGGATCTTTAGAGGATGGAATGTGAAAGTTCTTATTTTCAAATTTTTAGAATAGAAGAATTCTACGGTTCGCGAACTACAGAGTTCATTGAAAGACAATTTCGTCGAAAGGCGAGTATGTCGAAACATGAGATAGTGAAAATGAAGAAGTGTGGAAAGAATGTAAGATAAAGCAAAGTCGGGAAAAGTAATTTTCACCGAAGGGCAGAAGTATTAACATTCGCATTGATTTCGGTGACGTAAAAGGATGAAGAACTCAAAGTAACCTAATTTCCTGTCTATAAGAGGAAACTTTGAGTTCATTTTGTATATATTGTTTCCAAGACCGCAACTTTCGTAGAAAACATAAAGTTGCCTTCATTGTTGTGGTGGACATTCATCAGCTCGTGCTCATCCTTTCTAATTATAGTGACTAAAGGTTAGTATTCTTGCTATCACCTCCTTTCATTTGAACGATTTCATATTTTGAAGTACGTCAAGGCCCTAGTGTTTCTCTGTCGGTGTTTTCATGAATTTTGTGTATTCTACGTATCATCAATTGTCCAAGAACTTTCCACTACCAGTGATTGATCAGTTTGTATTGAGAATTATAGATTGTTCCTTTGGGTGTTTTCTGGAGTTAATGAAAATGAAATATAAATATAAAGGGTTCGATGCATCCACAATTATTCAAAATAATTTGGTGCAAATTAAGGACATTGATCTCGGGCACATTGATTTAAAGGATTTTTGGATTAGGATGAATGAAGATCCCAGGTCTCCCATGGCAAAGATGACCTTTGCAAGGCAAAGATGACCTTTGCAAGCGGGCTTGCTCATGTGAGGGTTTCCAACGGAGGTATAGGGCCCAGATTCAGTTGTTCCTGTATAAAGAACTACCATGCTAAATCTAGAGAAGTAAGGATTGCCGATGGAATTGTAGTGGCAAGGTTGAATGTAGAATCTCTGCTAAATGTTCCAAGGTTACCATTGAGGGATGAAATCACTAACATGTCAATGGAGACAAGGTGGATGTATTACCTTGATAAGAAGGATTGGTGTTTAACTTGCATAGCCAAAAATTGGCTTAAAAAAGAAAAGGAAGGAAAGTCTCAAGTTCATTTCAAGGAGGATATTTCAAACATGATCACATTGTTACATAGGGTAGTGGGTAATGACGAATCTGCGACTCATTTGAAAAATGGATGTGTTAGTTCATTATTGTCATTTGTCATTCAACACAATATATAGATTTTGCCAAAATAATCAGTGAGCATATTCATGATCAAGTGGTAAACTTCTAGAGAAGGTAGAGCTTCTATATGTGTTCCTACTTGTTTTATGCCATAGCCAGTATGCAAGTGGTATGGACTAGTTTGAGGACCATTGGGACCTTTACTCATGAAACTCAGGTGTATGATTATTACCCCAGCTGCAAGAGGAATATGGTAACATCGATTAAATAAGATTAAATGATGCCTTCTGCATGTTTAATGTTAGGAAAATTAATGGCAATCTTGAAATTAGAATTTATCTTGAGGCAAGACAATTGGTCATGCAATATCGCAGTTTCTTTATTCAATTCGATAAATTTTCATATACATGGATTAGGGGTCTTGAAAATGCCTTGTAGAAATTACCACAATATGTTAATGATTATCATATTTATGGAGGTATGTAGACAAATGGCACAAGCAAGTAAAAGGTGTCATGATCAAAAGAAGGTAGGGTATTCTTTTCCTCTACACTTGACATATTATAGTTGTAAAACTCATGGTGATGCCAGAAATATTAATATGATTTTATCAAAGTTCAATTTCCATACATTTACTACAAGGCCATCTTTTGATAGCAAGAATCATGTGAAAAACAATTTGTATACTGGATTGTCTTGTGAGCATCAATGCCACTTGGAAGATTTTTGTGAAGATTGCATAGATGAACATGAAGTGAGGAGGAAGAATTGGTTGAGACTCACTGTAGGCTAAATGAAAGCTTTCAACCTTGGTTGGAATATTCTAGACATGGTTGATGATGACTCTGATGTGATTGATGAAACTTATTATACTGTACAATCTTAACCCCTGTTTAGGATTAGATGACCAAAAAAGAAAGTTACGAATATAACGGTAAGATCAACATTTGTGTTAGACAAAAGTAAGAGGTGATTGGATAATAAATTCACCAGTCATACTGCAACAAGGCCCCCACCTAATGATCAAGCTGCAAAAAAGCAAAAGCCAGTTGGAGGTTCTTCTTCTTAGCAACCATCTACCAGTGTGTATAATACTAGGTCTAAAACTATTTTTAAAAAAGGTGATGATGAAGAGGATCCCAATAGGGAGGCAAAATTGAAGAACCAATATGAAGAGAATATTGAGAAGCCAGGGCAAAAACTAGAATTGAAAAAGGGTCCTCAAGGAGATAGCACAAGAGTACAAGGATTTTGTTAGGAACCCGCGTTTAACCCTTCTCTTTACTTTGTTAGTATATTGTTGTTGGACGCATATGCTTTGTAAGTCGTCCCATGAGTATATTGTATTATCCCACATTCATGGGAAGTAATAGTTGTTTATATTAGACTTAGTATATAAGTACGTGTTGAGGCCAATGAAGGCATCCACAAATTTATTGTATTGAGCTTGCTCAAAGGAGGTTGCCCCCCTGAAGTGGCTTGCGATCAATAAATTCCTTCTGTGTTTCTGCTATTCATATCTATTTCTGTTATTTTGTGCATTTTCATTATATTGTTGCAGGAGGTTCCTCTCATCTGGTATCATAGCGCTTTCTTGGGCTCGCTGGGTGGAATTTTTGCCGAATTTTTTTTCGCAGTGGCCTCCAGGCGCTGTGATTATTGCAGTAGTTCTTTTTTTTGCATATGTATTGTTAATTTCAATTGGAAGTTCGGATCAGGGAATAATCCCTATCCGCTTAACTGTGGGAAGTGCCTAGGCATAGCCCTAAAACTCATTGTGAGTACCGCAGGAACCCTGAAGTAGCTGGCCCATTGAGAGGACTTGCCAGCGAAAAGGGCAACGGCCCCCTACCTGGTTGTTTGTGGTAAAGCAGTTATTAGTTTTACTTGAGCCGTGGAGTGAGGGGTACTGCCCCAATACGCAAGCCGTTAGACATCATTGGTAACTGAGTGAATCCCCTGAACCTTTAGGAAGCCGAACATACCTGGGGCCCATATCTATTGATAGCCGGAAAATCACAGATTGAATCTGTTCAGAGCCGTTTCAGATCCTGTTGCAGATCATATCTAGAATTTTTTTTTTTTTTTTCGCCATATCTTCCTTTCTTTAGCCCCATTTTCCCTCAAACTCCACTAGATCCCCTGAAATTCCATTCTGTATATTTCATTTCTTGAGGTCACTATCCCAAATTCCACTTTATCGAAGCCAAAAATCCCCATATTTGTCTATTTTTAGGGTTTTCCATAACTTATTCGATTCTCACCCAATAGCCTTCAAATCTTGCCACAGTGTTCATTTCCTATTTCTGCTCCTTTGTCCCTCTTGGACAAATTTTCCCATTCATTCACCCCACTTTTGAAATCCCCATTTTCTGCTTCCCTGTCCCTAAGAAAGTGTCCAAAACCTAGTCGAACCCCAATTACCCATCAAAGTTTTTTCCAAATCCAAATTTTACCTTACTAAAAAAGTTTCTGTTTTTGCTTTTCTACCCATTCCCAAAAAAAAAAAAAAAAGCCTGGGTATGGTTGTCACTTGCGCAGGAGCAAAAAACATGGAGGAGGAACTTGCAGCTCTCAAGACCAAACTCCAGGATTTGGATGAAAAAATCCTTGGCGTTGATCTTCAACATTCAGCCAAATAATAGACGGCAGCTAGACTCTTTTGCAGACATTGGGTTGTCTTCTTCCACCAATTTTTGTGGGCCGAAGCTTGATTTTCCTCGCTTCACTGGTGATGATCCGATTGGATGGATATACCGGGTGGAACAATATTTCAGTCTGCATAATATTTTTGAGGTAAACAAAGTCCCCCTTGCATCCTTTCATTTGGAACATGAAGCCCTTCAATGGTTCCGTTGGTACAACAAGGCTCATGACGAGCCAAAATGGACAGATTTTTGCACACTCATTTTGCAACGATTTGGCAATCACACAGAGGGATTGTCTGATGAATTTTTTAGGAGTTGTTTTGTCAGTGGTCTCAAGGATGAACTTCGCTTTGAGGTTAAAATGTTCCGTCCAAGCACAATGATGGAAGCCTTAGGGTTATCTAAGTTGGCAGAGGACAAGATCATAGCTCAACAACGCTCCAAATCCAATTTTGTCCCATTCAGAAATACAGCTTCCTAACGCCCTCAAATAACGCCAGCGCTTAGAACAACTCCTATCAAGCATTTGACTGAAGTAGAGATGCGGGCACGTAGAGAAAAAGGGCTTTGCTATAATTGTGATGAGAAATTCACTAGGGGACATCGATGTGTTGAACAAAAGCTCTATCTCTTGGATGTGGAATCTCCGCCTGAAACTGAAGTTTATGCAGATGCTCATGATGCAGCGGATGATCAGGTCGATACTCAGCAGCCGCTTGTTTATCCTGCTTCTCAAGAAGACCACCCAGAGATCTCTCTCCATGCTTTAGTAGGAGTCACCACCCAACAAACCATGCGGGTCAAGGGTTACTTCAAGAAGCTCCCTCTTACAATTTTCATTGATTTTGGTAGCACCCATAACTTCATTGACCCTTGGATTGCCAAACAGGCTAATTGTTTTGTCCATCCTTGCTCCAACTTTGAAGTCATGATTGCCAATGGGGGCACATTACCTTGCAAAGGGAAGTGTCGCAATGTGCGTATCTCTATTGGAGATTATAACTTGCGCTCCGACATGTTTGCCTTGCCCTTAGGCGGATGTGATGTGGTTTTGGGCACTCAATGGTTACGCACACTTGGACCCATTTTATAGGATTTTGCTGAACTTTGGATGTAGTTTTCAGACAATGTGCAAAAACACACATTGAAGGGCTTACAACTAGGGTCTCTCAGCATCATCAGTTCACATCGCATGGAAAAGCTCCTCAAGAAGAATTCACATGGTGTCATCGCTCAGCTCCATTCCATTCAGATGCAACCATCAGTGGGCTCCACTACTCCTTCAGATCTACAACAAATTTTGGATAGATATGCATGTGTCTTTGCCAAACCAGTGGGATTGCCACCTTCACGACTAGAGGACCATTGTATTCAGTTCCTTCCTGGAAGCGTTCCTCCCAACATCAGGGCCTACTGCTACCCATTTCACCAAAAGACGAAGATCGAGATGCTCGTTCGGGACTTAATGAAGCAAGGTATTATTTGCCCTAGTACCAGTTCTTTTTCTTCACCAGTTCTTCTTGTCCGGAAAAAAGATGGGTCATGGCGCCTGTGCATCGACTTCCGAGCACTTAATCACACCACAATCAAGGATAAGTTTCTGATTCCTGTTGTTGATGAGCTTCTTGATGAGCTTCATGGCGCTCATTTTTTCTCCGAATTGATCTTCGTTCTGGGTATCACCAAATTCGGGTTCATGAGGATGATATCCCTAAAACGGCTTTCTGCACGCATGATGGCCACTATGAGTTTTTGGTCATGCCCTTTGGCCTCACTAATACTCCTTCCACATTCCAGGCATTGATGAATAAAATATTTCGGCCCTACATGCAGAAATTCATTCTCGTCTTCTTTGATGATATCCTCATCTATAGTAAAACATGGGCTAAGCATCTCCAACATTTGGATCTTGTACTGCAACTTCTCTTTGATCATCATTTTTGTGCAAAATAGTCTAAATGTGTTTTTGGGCAGGAAGAAGTGGAGTATCTCGGGCATATTGTTTTAGCCCAAGGGGTTCGAGTGGATCCTGCCAAAATAGATGCCATGAAAAATTGGCCGCATCCTTAGACACTCAAAAGCCTCTGTGGTTTTTTTGGGACTGACTGGCTACTATCGCAAGTTTGTCAAGGATTACGGGAAGATTGCAGCTCCATTAACAACTATGTTGAAAAAGGATGCTTTTACATGGACACATGCTGTTGAGTGTGCATTTGAAAAACTGAAACAAGCTCTGTGTACTACACCGGTTTTAGCTATGCCAGATTTTTCCAAGACCTTCACTATTGAGAGTGATGCTTGCGGCAATGGACTTGGTGCTGTTCTCCTTCAAGATGAACATCCCATTGCATTCACCAGCAAAGCACTATCTAGTAAGCATTTAGTACTCTCTACATATGAGAAGGAAATGATGGCTATTTTGCATGTGGTACAGAAGTGGCGGCCATACCTACTAGGGAATCATTTTTGCATCAAGACTGATAATCAGAGTCTGAAATATTTTCTGGAACAACGGGTCTCCTCCCCAGCATAACAAAAATGAGTTAGCAAACTCATGGGTTATGACTATGAGATCACTTACAAGAAGGGTAAGGACAATATTGTGGCAGATGCTCTTTCTTGCACATTTGATGACCAAGCTTCTCTTTCAGCTATTTCTATGCCTGTTCCAAATTGGTTGGAATCTGTCCAGCAGGGCTATGTCAATGACTTCATTATCTCAAATCATCCAACAGTAGGCCAATAACCCTTTTGCTGTACAACATTATTCTTGGGATGGTGCCTCTCTGAGATACAAGGGTCGTTTGGTGCTTCCCCAGAGCATAGATTTTCACCAAGTTGTCTTCTATGAACTCCATGCTTCTCCATCGACAGAGCACTCTGGGGTCCTCAAAACTTATGAGTGGGCACGACGTAACTTCTTTTGGAAAGGAATGAAAAGGGCAATTTAACAGATGGTGGCTGAATGTGATACCTGCCAACACAACAAGGGTGAAACGACACTCCTTCCTGGATTGTTCGAACCCTTGCCCATCCCTACACGGATATGGACAGATATTTCTATTGATTTCATTAAGGGGCTACCTAAATCGGGAGGGAAGACAGTGATCTTGGTTGTGGTTGATCGCCTCTCCAAATATAGTCATTTTTGTGCCCTCAGCGATCCCTATACTGCCTCCTCAGTTGCACAAATTTTCATGGACCAAATCTTTCGTCTTCATGGCATCCCTTCTTCCATTGTCTCAGATCGTGATGCAACTTTCACTAGTCATTTTTGGATAGAACTATTTCGACACACTAGCACCAAACTGAAGATGAGTTCAGGGTATCACCCACAAACAGATGGTCAGACTGAAATTGTCAACAAATGTTTGGAAACTTATCTTCGTTGCTTTACTTCAGAACAACAACATCAATGGGCAAAGTGGCTTTCGCTCGCTGAATGGTGCTACAATACCTCCTACCACACTGCATCTGAAATGACTCCATATGAAGCAGTCTATGGTCAGGCACCGCCAGTGCTCCTTCCATACACCCCCAACAATTCACCAGTTCAGGTAGTCGACACGGTTCTCCGAACCCGAGATCAAATTCTTTGCATTTTGCAGGACAATCTTCACATGGTCGGAAATCGAATGAAACGACAAGCCGATCAACACTGTTTTGAGCACACTTTTCAAATAGGCGATATGGTTTTTCTTCGTCTACAACCATACAAGCAATCATCCTTGAAACTCAAAGGGCGTCATAAGCTGGCTCCAAAGTTCTATGGGCCATATAAGGTTCTTCAGAAGATTGGGTCAGTTGCTTATAAATTGGACCTTCCTCCTTCCCGCATTCATCCAGTATTTCATGTCTCTTGTCTAAAGAAAGTTCTTGGCACCAACATCAGAGCACAAATTGTTTTACCAGAACTTGATAACGAAGGATCAATCATTTTGGAGCCGGAGGCAATCCTCGACAAGCACACTCGTCAGCTTCGCTCTGGATCCATCACAGTGGTATTAATTCAGTGGCATGGAATGCAACCAGAGGATGCTACCTGGGAACCACTCCTTCAGATTCAATAACAATTTTGATATCTTACGCTTTGAGGACAAAGCTTTTCTAAGAGGGAGGGGATGTTAGGAACCGTGTTTAACCCTTCTCTTTACTTTGTTAGTATATTGTTGTTGGACGCATATGCTTTGTAAGTCATCCCGTGAGTATATTGTATTATCCCACATTCATGGGAAGTAATAGTTGTTTAGATTAGACTTAGTATATAAGTACGTGTTGAGAATGAAGGCATCCACGAATTTATTGTATTGAGCTTGCTCAAAGGAGGTTGCCCCCTCAAAGTGGCCTGTGATCAATAAATTCCTTTTGCGTTTCTGCTATTCATATCTATTTTTGTTATTTCGTGCATTTTCATTATATTGTTGCAGGAGGTTCTTCTCAAATTTGTACAAGGACAACATCAAGATGATAAAATTAATCCTTTCTCCCTGTCCTCAAGGTAATGTATCCCTTTCTCCTTCTCAAGTGAATTTAGACATAAGTCAATCCCCTCCACCATTTATACATAATGTCAACCCTTTTCCACCCTCTTAACCACCTCAACAACACCTTGTACATAATGTTCCTTTTGATTATGTTCCAAGTATCAATGTGCCACCTTTGATACCAAATAGTCAAGCAATGTTACCATTCCCACCTTAATTGAAAGAAGCCATAGGAAAGAAAAGGAAATACAACCAGATGGTGGATCTTGGGTTTGACTTTGTGGCTAGATTGCTACAATTTGATCATCAGCTCGGGAAAGCCAAGAAGATGTCTAGGATGATGGTTGATCCTTGCTCTAGAGATCAATATATTGAAGTTGTTAAGCCTATGGTTGTGTTGGTAAACAGATTTGTCATTGTAGATTTTAATGTGTCTTGCCCAACAGGTAGTGACAAATGTTCCAATAGTTGGATAAGTTGTTACTGGACTAATAACTTTCCTTTACATTTGAGAGGGGCAGCTCCCTTGTATGATGGGGGGTTTTTATAGGTTTTTGTTAACAAACACACGAATGCTGATTTGGATTTACCAAATTTATTAACAAATTACAGGGGGGTTTCACTACAAAAGTTAGAAACTATGTTTCTGAACTTATATGATGAATTTTGAAACGTATGCTTTAACATGCAACAACGATGAAAGAAGGATAACGTACAGATCTCGAGGCATGAAGAGATCGGTTATCTGAACACATTCAAATCAAGATACCAAGAAATGATTGTGCTTCATTGCATCAATTGCATAGTTAAATGTTTCAAAAGACAACCAATGGTTTACATAGTGACACAGAGGGATTACCAATTTAACTTATGAGAAATTAGTAATAACAACTTAGAAATACATTCAGAACATACGAACTAAATGTTCTGTTTATTATTTTTGAGGAATTACACAACTCCAAAAAACTCATGTACAAAGTATCTGACAAAAAGTCCTTAGAACAATATCTATCATTCCCCTCGTAAAAGTTCCTTGATCATTAGCAAATAGCCTTGTATTTATAGGCTTGTTTGAATAACTACCTTATAACTACTTAGTAACAACCTCCACTACCTTTTTGAAACCTAACAAAGTAATAAACCTTATTTTTGGTTATGTTTTACATCACTTTTCCTAAAATAAGCTTCATTTTCTAACTTTTAGGTACGATAATTGACAAAAGTCACTTTTACAAAAAGGTATCTTGAAACTTGCAACTTTCGAGTTGTGGATTTTGTTAAGTTCTTTCCATCTTCTTGTGCTCCATTTTGATGATCAAACCACATGAGATCTTGACAACTCCTCTATATACGTGAATCTTAGACTCTTGTGTTTGCACATACAAAATATAGATTGTGGAAATGATGCATCTTTTACTGGCAACATTAGCATGATAGACGTAGATTGAATAATGTTGCACATTTTCCTACCTCCGGTTACAATCACATTTGAGAATCTTTTTTATTCTTCCTTTTTTTCATAACTTTGAGTATCCTTTTGATGCAGGAGCATCCCTGGGTCAAGAGCAATCTTGCATCAACCAAAAACATTTGCATTTTTGTTTGTTTGCAGTTCAGTTTATTTCTTTTCTTTTTCAGTTTAGTCAGTTCAGTCAGTAGCAGCTTCTGTATGTTGGTCCGCATCCTACCGTAGTTGCATTTCAGACCTTGCGGAGTTGGACTTAGCATCTTGATTCATTCATCTGCACCATATTCCGAATTCAGAGCATTTGGATTAAGTACCAGAAAGTTATCGCTATAAGAAGATTGACTGTTTTCTCAAAACAGAGCATCTGGACAGTCTTAGACAATCAGCTAAAGGAGAAGACTTGCAGAGCACTTCTTGATTTGTCGAGCCTAATGACACATCATTCAATAATCTTTGGTTCGTGGGCAACATTCCCTGAGATCCGCACATTATTCCATATATTTGCTGAGGAATTCATGATTAGGTCCGACCTATCCGTGTACACGTTACAACTCTTTATTGGAATTTGTGATCTTCCTTGGCCGACGCGGAGGAATCTTTTGTACTAGAGATATATATATATATATATTGATGTAATAGATCCCTAGGAAGGAGTTAGCAATCGATTCATAATCCTTAGTCTAGATCTTGGAGCGAAAGAGCTTCAAACCTATATCTTGTGTATATTCTGATATTCTGTAGTCAGCCCTGTGAGCCGAATTGTATGCCCGCATGTTGCTTGCTCATTTATATTTGAATTCTTTGATATACTGAATGGCTGAATTTGCATTTGTTCCACATCTTTGCGTTGTTTTCGTTGTGTTTACTCTTTTTGAATGGTCTGGGCAGTTCATTTCATGAACCCTCCTACCGTGACTACACCGAGTGGTATCAGAGCGAAATTTTGAATCCTTGGGAACGAGTTGAGCGAAATTAGTGAAGGAATTCCGTAAGATCTTGTTGTGGACAGATCGTCGAATTGAGGCAGGTTACTTGTGTCGCAATCGATCACCGATTGTGAGGCAATTGTCACCTTGTAGCCCGATCGCCGAACTTGAGGCAGTTTACACTTGATCCTAGGAAAGAATGCCGCCGAGGAGAGTTGCCACTGTTGGAACAATGGCTAGTAGAATGGATGAGATGATGGAAATGATGAAGACAATGCGAATTCATTTGGATGTTGTTGAAGAAGATAGGCGAAGAGGATTAAACACTGAGACCTAATGTTGAAAGTGATGATGAAGAAGAATTTCAATCTGTTGAACAAATTGCCGAAACCCTAGGAGGTGATGAAGAAAAAGAATCAGATCAAGTATAGATGTTGTGAGCTATTTCAAAGATTGGAAAGAGACAGAGTGGATGTACCAAATTACACTGGCAATTTGAATTCTGAACAGTTGATTGACTAGATAAATGACATGGAAGAATACTTTGAATATGAAGAAATTGAAGATCTGGCGAAGGTGAAATTTGCGAAGACAAAGTTGAAATGACATGCAACTATATGGTGGAAAGAAGTTCAATTGGAAAGAAATAGGAGAGGGAAAGTAAAGATTACAAGATGGGATAGGATGGTGACAAAATTGAAGAATCAATTCATACCTGCTGATTATGAGAGAAACTATTGAAGAGATTGCAAAACCTAAGAGAAAAGGAGAAATCTGTGAAAGAGTATACTGAAGAATTTCATAAGATGATCATAAGGACATGATATAGTGAAGTAAGCAAGGATAAACTGGCTAGATACATCAATGGACTGAGATTGAACATTCAAGAAGAACTCAATTCGGTAAGGATGACATCTTTGGAGGAAGCATATCAGTTTGCCTTGAAGGTCGAAGAAAAGTTGAATAAGAGGCATGATTAGAGACAACGAGGTAGAGAAGGTAAATTTCAAAGAGGTAGAACATTTTTCGGAGGAGACAGATCACATCCGGAGCGGAACAAGCTTGACAACCCATTTAAGAAGGATGACAGAAATAATAATGCTCATCAGAGCAATGACATAAATTCTCATCACAGAGGTAATTATAATTCATATTGGAATGAAGGATACAAAAGAAAAGGAAAAGGATTGGATAGGAGAACATTCAGAGGCACTTGTTTCAAATGTGGAGGTGAAGGACATAGAGCATTTGAATGTAATCAGGGTAGTGTTGATGATGTTTTCTTGACAACAACAACATTATAATAAAACACCAAGTGCTCTATCTTTTCTTGAACAAAGCATCTCGAATGCTAAGCTATATGATCAAACAAGAACTCTCCAAGGTTCGTTGTACGTGATTTGCAATGGATAGCCTCGGTGGTGTGATGTGATTTGCTGTGTCACAAAGGAGACTTACGTAGAATTGTCACCTCACTCCATTCAAACAAGTTACTTCCTCCTTTTGAAATGGAACTTTTCAAATTGATTATAAGAAAATGAAAAAAGAGAAAGGGTTGAGAGGATTCTAATCTAAGAACAATGATATAATGCACATGCTACGATAGAGAAATCCTTTGTGTAACCTTACTTCGCTTCACCATGAGAACCAACAATTACACGAAGCAGGTGCAATCTCCAAAGGTAGCTCAATGATTTCCATACTGTAAACCTCCATCCAAACACCCACAATTGGTGCAGTTTGAATGAGCATTCACAATCGAACTTAAGCAAATGTAGTTCAGGCTAACTTTGCACGATGACTTGCCAGCGACAAACCATCAAAAGTATGAACCAAGGAGGAGTTCATCAAATATCTTTAGCATATACATCACATCAATGAACTTTATCTACCCTACTATTTAAGCTTCTTGGAAACACATCCCCGTCATATTCAAGAACTTGAAACCATGCTAACATTTCAAGGCCACAAGATCACCATGCAAAACAACAACAATGAGCTTGTATTACTTTTGAAATGTGTGATTACAACAATCTCATGTCTCTCTTCATGACGTCGAAGAGTTCCCTCTCTACTCTACTCCTACTTGATCTCTCCTAATCTCTAATCTCATATTCCCTTTACAAGTGAGAGAAGTGAGCCTTATATAGAACTCAAGAATTACAATGAATGGCTCAAATTGATTTAGCAATCAACAACCGAGATTGAGACAACAAGGCAGTTTGTTACAAAATTTACTATTTTTAGAACATGAAAGAGGCAATGAAGGCACAATTTCCAATGTGATAAGCATCTTTGGAGTATCTTTATGGTGGGCCCTCTTACATGGCAGAATGCGATTGGCTTGATGATGTGTATGTGCCACCTCAACATCTTGGAATGAACTAGTGTGATTCTCTTCATGTTCACTTTACTTAGAATATTTTCTTCTTGTTGTCTTGATGTAACTCATGGATTGCTTTGATGATCATGCTCATCTCTCATCTTGTGATGTTGTGCTTGTGTAGGATCATGCTTTTGGACAGTTGCATGGACTCATGGAGTAGACTAGTTCCTGATGAGAGTTCTTCTTGTCTGGCACATGATATGTGAGCTTCTGAATGATGACCTCCTTCAAGATGTGCGTGGTGAAGTGACAACCTTCCACTGATCCTTGCCTCGAACGGATGATGCTCTTGATGATGAACTACACTTGTAACCTTGATCATCTTAGACTAGCTCCCCTTCGCATGGCGTTGATGTCTACGAAGTCTTCAAAGTAAGATGAACTTGATGCAGGAGATCTCCTCCATGTGATGACGATGACAAATTTGAGCAACTTTCCTCCGCCTTCCAAACTTCTCATGTATGAGCTCTCGCTATTCACCTCCTTAGATCCTTCATTACCTACAAAAAGGAACACATGAAATTAAGACTCGATATAAAGGATTTTCAACAACAAATTACATTCACCTTATGTATGTGGGATTAAAACAATGACATTCCAAAGCATCCATCACTTGTCAAAATCAAACTTGGAAAGCTACACTTTGAATTCACTTGACAATTCACCTCTCTTCTTGGCTGACCAGCCTGAGCGGGTTTGAAAGGCATGTCTGGACTGTGGAACGTGAAATTCCATGCTTAAGTGTCTAGGTCGTCCTTCTTGGGCAGGTTTAGAGGTGATAGGCGGAGAGTGTCTTGTGAATGACATGACATTGTCCAGGCAAAGTGCTCAAGACCGCCTAGCATGGGCGGGATTGGAGGTTGCAGGTGGATTTTCATGACTTAAGCATTTTTTGGCTTTACTTTGATAATTTAAGACCTCTTCACTTGTTTCAATGATGACTTGACCTCCTTGAATGAGATGGAAAACCTTAGAAGGATGGGCGGATTTGAAGGAAGTGTATGGAGTGAATGATGTGGATATCCATGTTCTAGGCTCTAGGCCGTCTAAGCTGAGTGGCTTTGGAAGGGGTGTATGGAATATGCGTTGTGGAGGACATGTAGTCCAAGCAAAGGGGTCAAAGCCGCCTAGGAAGGGTGGGCTGGAGGATGACACATGGAATTTTTAAATTAAACAACTTTGCACTTGCTCATTTCACCTTTGACATGTTCATCTTCATTATTACATTGATTTATGCTTGCAAATTTTGTGGTTTTCACCCCTGAGCGGCTTTAGGAGTGTTATCTGGAGGATGTCATGCGGAGGAGGTGGAGTTGTCCAAGTGTAGAGCTCAAGACCGCCTAAGAAGGGTGGGCTAGGAAGTGGTGTTTGGATTTTTAACCTCACTTGATTGTTCATTCCTCCATCTTCATGACTTATTGATTTTTCAAGCTTCCCTCTTCTTGAATGACTCTCTCTAGGATGTGAGGCATCATGATGAGTTAGGGAGTCAAGTTAGAGTAGTTGCATTGCTTTAACATTAAAACTCCAAGCTGACCTCTCTAGGCAGCCCAGGTAGGGCGGGTTTGAGAGCAGGTCTTGGATTTTGGCACTTAGACACTTCTCATTCCTTGAACTTGACTATAACCTTTCCTTGTGATGTCATCTTGACTATACTTAGCACACAAACCTTGCAAATTGCATTGTTTTTCACCCTGGGCGGTTTGGAAGGTGCTGTCTGGAGTGTTCCATGTGTCAGGTAACATAGTCCACAAGGACCTCTTGAGGCCGCCTAGGTAGGGCGGCTTTAGAGGTGACCCTTGGACAATTTCTTAAAATGCCTCAAAAGACATTCAATCCTATGAACTTTCATCAAAACTTCATGATCTCCTTGCATTTTAACTTAGAATATTGCAAACTTTGTAAGTTTCTCTTTGGGCGGGTTTGAAGGCAGTGTTTGGAGTGAATGATGTGGAAAGAGATGAAGTTATCCAAACATAGAGCTCAAGGCCGCCCATGCTAGGGCGGGATTGTAGGTGTGGTGTGGATTTTCATAAGACTTAGCCAATTTTAGACTTCACTTTCTTTGAATGTTCTTCTCAAGGATGTGAAGCATGATGATGAGTCATGTTTAGACACCATATCTCTGAGCTCACCTCTCTAGGCCGCCTAGGAAGGGTGGGTCTGAGAGGGTGATGTGGTTTTTTAACACTTAGAAACTTCTTACCCTTGAACTTGACTATCTCCTCTCCTTGGTACCATCTTGATCAAACAAACTTAGCAATTTATGTTATCCCTCATCCTGAGCGGCTTTGGAGAGAGTGTTTGGAGATCTTCATGTGTTAGGTGATACAGTCCACAAGGGCCTCTTGAGGCCGCCCAAGTAGGGCGGGTTTAGGAGGATGATGTGGATTTCAATGTGAAACTCACTTGATGCTTCCAACTTTCATGTTTCTCTTAGAATTTCACCACCTTCTAGTGCTTTATGTTTCAAACACTTCAAAACTTGATCATTCTCTCCTAGGGCGGGTTTGTAAGTGTTGGTTGGAATGTGCCATGAGGTGGTGAAGACATTGTCCATCAATGCACCTTGAGGCCGCCCAAGAAGGGCGGGTTTGGAGGGAAGGCTTGGAATTTACCTTCAAAAGCTCTTAAAAACTTGCAACGTCTCCATCAAACTTCATCAACTTCTCCTTATGTGGTAAGAGACATGTGATGGTCACTGTATCCAAGACTCCCTTTCTAGGCCACCCAAGTAGGGCGGGTTTGAGAGGGTGATGTGGATTTTGCCTTCAAATGTGCTCTGCTTCTCAAATTTGCAACTTTAACTTAATTTCCAGACTTAACCACTACTCTCCAACTCTTCAATTGACAAACTTATCCTAAAAATGTCCTAACTCTCCTTAAGCGGATTTGGAGGCTGTGTCTGGAGAGGTTGATGTGGTGATGAAAACATCATCCATGTCTATATGCCAAAGCCGCCTAGATAAGGCGGGTTGAGGAGTGACACTTGGAATGCAACTTTGACTTCACTCAAACTCAAACCTTGCTTACAAATCATCACATCTCAGTGCTCTGTGCATGAAAAAACCTCAATATTTAACCATTTTTGCTTGGGCAGATTTGTGGGTGTCGTCTGGATTGACTCTCCTGGGCGGGCTAGGAAGGAGTGCTTGAATAGTGTCATGTGAAGCCTTAAATTTTATCATCTTTGTCCTCAAAACCTTGTAAATTTGACAACTTTTCCCTTGGGCGGATTTGAGGGTGGTGTCTGGATAAATGCATTGTGCATGACGTTGAATCCATGACCTTGTGCCAAGGCCGCCTAGGTAGGGCGGGTTTGGACATGGAGTGAGGAATTTCTTGCCATAGTCAAATTTTGGATTCCTGAATGGAAGGATATTGAAAATATGTTTAAGTCAGATATTGAGTTTCTTATACTTTAAATATTTATCAATATACTTCCAGGATGTTTGAGATAGGTCCTGGATCCATAGGATTTAGCATGCAGATTCTAGATTTCTGAGGATCCACCAGATTTCAGACTTAGTCATTTTTTCAGGATTTTCAGGATATCAGACTTAGTCATTTTCAGGGTCTCAGTGACATGCATCAGGATGAAGGCATATAGACCTCTTGGCAAGACATTGTCGAGACATGGGCAAAACAACACTACCAAAACCCTACAAGCTCAGAGCAAAACTAAACTTTAAAGCAAAATGAAGCGAGAAAGCAACAAAAAGAGGGGGTCCCCATTTGCAATGGGGCGATGTGTGATTACATCACAACAGGTAGTACAAGCAAGAAAACACAGAACATTGGAAGAGCAACCTATGTTGAAGAAGAACCTGTTGGATCACCTAGTTCAGTTGGTAAACCGGAGAAAGGAGAATCACTTGTAATGAGGAGAGCATTATTTCAAGCAGAGACAACTGAGGAACCACCGCAGAGGAAGAGTTTGTTTAGAACCGGATACAAAGCAGGAGGGGTAAGTGTTGCAAGGTTGTAATTGATAGTGGTAGTTCAGATAATCTAGTTTCAGAAGAGATGGTGACTAAGTTGAAGTTGGAAAGATTGAAACACCCTAAGCCCTATCAGATAACATGGATTCAGGATGATTATAAGGTACTGGTGAGTGAACAATGTTAGGTGAAATTTTATATTGGATCTTATCATGATGATGTTTTGTGTGATATTATGCCTATGGATATTTGTCATATCTTGTTGGGTAGACCTTGGCAATATGATAGGAAAGCTATACATGATGGGAGAAAGAATACATATACTATAACATCAAATGGAAAGATAATTACTTTGATTCCTTTGAAAGATGATCATAAGAGTGAAGTATGTGGGAATGCTAGAATCTATTTGGTTGATGGAAGGAAATTTCTGGATGTTTTGAGACATGAGAATATGTGTTATGCTTTGATCGCTAAGAAGCCTGAAACATTGAAGAAAGAGACCGAAGAAGAACAACCAGAGGAAAGAAAAGAGTTGCTGACAGAGTATGAAGACATCATATCAGACAATGTACTTCAAGGATTACCATCGATCAGGAGTATCAGTCATCACATGGATCTTATACCTGGAGCTAGTTTGCCTAACAAAGCAGCACATAGAATGACACTGACAGAGAATGAAGAGTTGAATAGACAGATACAAGAGTTGTTGAGAAAAGGTTTGATCAAAGAAAGTTTGAGTCCTTGTGCAATACCTGCAGTGTTAGCACCTAAGAAAGATGGAGAATGGAGAATGTGTACTGATTCCAGAGCAATAAACAAGATCATAGTTAAGTATAGATTTCTTTTACCTAGGATGGATGATATCATGGATTGTTTGAGTGGAGCAAGATATTTCACAAAGATAGATTTGAAGAGTGGATACTATCAGATCAGAATCAAAGAAATAGATGAATAGAAAACTGCTTTTAAGACAAACGAAAGATTGTATGAGTGGTTAGTGATGCCTTTTGGATTGACAAATGCACCGAGTACTTTCATGAGATTGATAAATGAAGTCTTGAAGAAATTCTTGGGTAAGTTTGTTATTGTATATTTGGATGACATCTTGATTTTCAGTAAGACAATAGAATAACAACTGTGGCATAGTAGACAAGTTCTGTAGAGATTGAGAGAGGAGAAGTTGCTGATAAACATCAAGAAGTGTAGTTTCATGAAAGAAGAATTGGTATACTTGGGATTTGTGATTTCTGCAGGAGGATTGAAGATGGATCCTGAGAAAGTGAGAGCGATTGTTGAATGGCCTACATCGGAGAGCATGGGAGAAGTTAGAGCATTTCATTAACTAGTTTCTACCAAAAATTCATCAGAAATTTCAGTTCAATTTGTGTAACCCTATGACAGAGACAATGAGAGGTGACTGAAAAGAGTTTAAGTGGACATCAGTAGCAGATAAAAGTTTTGAGTTGTTGAAGCAGAAGGTGACAGAGCAACTTGTTTTGGCGTTACCAAATTTCAATAAGGTATTTCAAGTAGATTGTGATGCAAGTGGAAATGCAATTGAAGCAGTAATAAGTCAAGAAGGTAGACCAGTAGCATATTTCAGTGAGAAGTTGAATGATGCAAGGAGAAGATATTCAGTTTATAATCAAGAGTTTTATGCCATAATTCAAGCCTTGAAGAAGTGGAGACATTATTTGTTGCTTAAGGAATTTGTGTTGTATACAGATCATCAAGCAGTGCAATATTTGAACAGTCAAGGTAAGTTGAATCAGAGACATATGAGATGGGTAGAGTTCATGCAGAGTTATACTTTTGTGTTGAAGCATAGGAGTAGAAAATCAAACTAAGTTGCAGATGCCTTGAGCAGAAGAAGAAATTTGTTGACAGAGATGAGAGTTGAAGTGTTGGGTTTTGATGAATTGAAGAACATGTATGAGGGAGACATCGATGTCGCATAACCTTGGAAAGCATGTAAAGAACCTGTTGTGACAGATAGAAGTAAGTGGTTGGACTATTTCATTCAAGATGATATGTTGTTTAAAAGAAGTCAATTATGCATACCCAAAAGTTCAATGAGAGATAATTTGATTAAGGAGAAACATAGTGGAGGATTGGCAGGACATTTTGGCATTGACAAGACAGTAGCTTTGGTGAGTGCAAACTACTTTTGGCCTCAGATGCATAAGGATGTTAGGAAATTTGTGCAGAGTTGCAGAGTTTGTCAAATAGCAAAAGGGAGTAGTCAGAATACTGGATTGTATAAATCTTTGACAGTATCGGAGAGACCTTGGGAAGACATAAGCATGGATTTTGTAATGGGATTGCCGAGGACACATAGAGGACATGATTCAATATTTGTAGTGGTGGACAGATTTTTAAAGATGACACATTTCATATCTTGTAAGAAGACAACTGATGCAGTGCATAAGGCTGACCTATTTTTCAAAGAAATTGTGAGATTGCATGGATTACCTAAGAGTATAATTTCAGACAGACACACTAAATTTCTTGGATACTTTTGGAAGACACTTTGGAAGAAGATGATGACATATTTGAAGTTCAGTTCAGCATTTCATCCACAGACTGATAGACAGACTGAGGTAGTGAATAGTAGTTTGGGAAACTTGTTGAGATGTTTGGTTGGAGAGAAGACTGGAAGTTGGGATTTGATTCTTTCACAAGCAGAGTTTGTATACAATAATTCAGTGAATAGGAGTACCGGAAGAACACTTTTTGAGATTGTTATCGAAGCAAACCCTCGAGGAGTTGCAGAATTGAGAGACATTAGCATGGAAGAGGAGAAGTACAGAGGCAGAAGAATTTGTAGAACACATGAAGTCAATGCATAATTAGGTAAATAAGCATTTGGAGGACATGAACAGTAAGTATAAGGAAAAGGCAGATGAGAAGAGAAGACATAAGGAATTTGCAGTTGAAGATGAAGTGATGGTATACTTGAGAAAAGAAAGATTTTCAGTTGGAACTTATAACAAGTTGAAGATGAAGAAGTTTGGACTTTGTAAGATACTCAGAAAATTTGATTAAGGAAATGCATATGAAGTGGAATTACCGGAGACATTGGCCATATCACCGATTTTCAACATTGCAGACCTATATTAGTATCATGAAGCAGAGTTCAGTGATAGCATGGAGGAAGACTTGAAGAAGCAGTTACCACAACGAGCACCAGAACAAATTGAAGACATATTGGATAGTAGAGTTGGATGCAACACCAGAGGCAGATCGGAAGAAGATTCGTCCTGGAGTTCTCAGGTTGAGGTAGACCGTCTTGGTTTCCCTCTAGCCCCAGCAAAGTGAGGGACTCACTTTTTCAGTAACCCCAGATGTCTGATGCAGGAGCATCCTTGGTTCAAGAGCAATTTTGCATCAACCAAAAACATTTGCATTTTAGTTTTTTTTTCATTTTCTAGTGTAGTTCAGTTAGTTCAATTAGTAGCAGCTTCTGTATGTTGGTCCGTATCCTACCGCAGTTGCATTTCAGACCTTGCGGAGCTGGACTTAGCATCTATATTCATTCATCTACACCATATTCCGAATTCAAAGCATTTGGATTAAGTACCAGAGAGTTATCACTATCAGAAGATTGACTGTTTTCTCAGAATAGAGCATCTGAACAGTCTCAGACAATCAGCTAAAGGAGAAGACTTGAGGAGCACTTTCCGATCTGCGGAGCCTAATGACACATCATTCAATGATCTTTGGTTCGTGGCCGACCTTTTTTGAGATCTGCACATCATTCCATACACTTGTGGAGGAATTCTTCATGTTTAGGTCCGACCTATCCGTGTACACACGTTATAGCTCTTCATTGGAGTTTGTGATCTTCCTTCGCTGACGTAGAGGAATCTTTTGTATTGGAGATGATACATATTGATGTAATAGATCCCCAGGAAGGAGTTAGCATTCGATTCATAATCCTTAGTCTAGATGTTGAAGCGAAAGAGTTTCAAAGCTATATCTTGTGCATATTCTGATATTCTGTAGTCAGGCCTGTGAGCCAAATTGTTATGTATTGTGCATAGAAATAAGATTCTCCTATCACCTTAACCTTGATCATCTTTAGTCATGAAACATGAAATGAGAGATTTTGGGTAGACTGTCAAAATTTATATAGAATTATGATAATATATATAATTTTACTTATACTAAGGTATATCATTGTATTTTAAGGGCACCTTTAAATAGATAGCTGTCACTAAAAAATTGCTTGACCTATAAGGTCGACTGTCAAATTAAGCCCTGCTCGGGATCGCGTTCTGGTTGCAGGCATTTTTAAAAAAAATTAATACTTTAAATAAACGGGATCCCGTTTCTTGGTCTTGAGTTTAGCGGGATCTCGTCCTAGATTTTAGGCTCGAGATCTCGATCCATAACGGGATCCCATTTTTGTTTACCCGATTTCGGATTTTTTCTAACTCCAAAACTTCCACCTTAAGTGGACTCATCTTTGTGCATGCACCCCAACGCTAAACCCTATCCCTAAACCCTCAACCCTAAGCACTATACCTTAAACCCTAATCCCTCAACCCTAAACCCTAATCCCTTATCCCTAAACCCTAAACACTATCCCTAAAGCCTCAACCTTCAACCTTTAAACCTTAAATCCTAAGCCCTATCCCTCAACCCTCAACCCTCAACACTATACCTTAAACCCAATCTCTCAACCCTCAACCCTTAAACCCTAAAACCTATCCCTAATCCTTCGACCCTCGACACTATATCTTAAACCCTAATCCCTTATCCCTAAAGCCCTAAAGCCTCAACCCTCAATCCTTAAACCTTCAACCCTAAACCCTATCCCTAATCCCTCTACCCTCGACACTCTACCTTAACTCCAATCCCTCGACCCTCAACCCTATCCCTCAAGCCTCAAGCCTCAGCCCTCAACCTTAAACCCTAATCCGTCAACCCTAAACCCTAAACCCTCAATCCTCAACACTATATCTTAAACCCTAATCCCTCAACCCTATACCCTATCTCTCAACCCTCAACCCTCAACCTTAAACCCTAAACTCTAAACCCTATCCCTAAACCCTCAGCGCTCAACATTATACCTTAAACCCTAATCCCTCACCCCTAATTTGCACTAATTTGCAAGATGACTCATTAGTTACTCATGCTGATTCAAATATCCATATGATCTCACTAGCTAAATGGACATGTGGGAATGAAAAGAAAACAAAACCTATTATAGAACATAAAGCAAATGTTGAGATGACATCAAGCAGGAAAGAGTCATCACAACTATGAAATTAGTTTTTTGGGTGGTGCAAGAGGATTTACCCCTCTCAAAATATGAATCACTTTGTTCTTTTGAAATGACATTACAGTTACCAAACATGCCAAGGAATAAAGACTACAATTCATACACAAATTAGATGGCTGCAAATCAATTTCTTTTTGCTATATCTAAATACCTTGAAGAGGTACAAACTGCTACAATGTTGGATAGTCCTTTTTTCTCTTCAAAGTTGGATGAAAATACAGAGCGCAGTTTAGAGAATCATCTTATGGTCTATGCAACTTTTTTAGACTCCGAAGGATTGGGGCAGCCAACTTCACAGTTTTTAAAGCTCATAAATGTTTGTGATGAAAAAGGGAAAACAATTTATGATGCAATCAATGTTGTAAAGGAAGAAAGGAGGCTCTCAAATAAACGATTAATAGTTGTTTCCACAGATGGTGCTTCATCCATGGTTGGTAGTGAAAATGGGTTTGTTTCTTTTATGAAAAAAAATGTTAGGGGTGAGTGATTTGAAGGAGCAGACTGAGCAGGAATGGGGTACTGGAGGCCTTCAAAGATTATGTTACTGTTAGTGCTTCAACTGCACACAACTATTATCAATGTCTTTGATTTGTAAAAATTCTGTCATGAGCATGGATAATGCTTAAATTTTCAACAAAATATGATACTATATTTCAGAAGCCTTCTCATAAGTATTCTGCGTTGAATTTAAGATCCTATTTGTTATTGTGGGCATTGGGTTTTTCTGTAGTACTAAAATTGCAAAAGGCTTTAAGATTGGTGCTTGGTAAATAATATAGTGTGGTCAGTGCAGAGTTACCTCTTATCATATTGCCTCTTCCTCTATCTTGTAATTTTCCAGGACAAGGGCAGAGTAGTGTAGTTTAAGTTGGGGGAATTGATAACCCTGTGATCCAAACTTCAAGTAGTTCAAGTTGTTTATGCTTGACGCCATGATTGTTTATGTTTAGCAGCTTCTTCTTTGGATTGTTGCATCATATTGATGCTCTAATGTTAGACCGTTTTATGCATGTGGCACATTCTCTACTCATATTGGCTGCGCCATTATGTGTGTTGATCATTTCTATTTTGAATTATGCTCTGCTTTGAACAATATTTTTTAACCTTTTGGAGTGGGATTAACCTTACTATTGCTGCATCAGATTTAGTTATCATTGTAGCTACAGTCAATACTGTTAGGCGCCATGATATTGGATAATGCCAAGTTGAACGCTGGTGCCATGATTCATATGATTGGTAGCCTGAATTTAGCAGCGATTCCTTGTAGGCCATGTCATATACCTTGTGTTGGATTCAATTTCATCCCTGCAACTTTGTCTCCAATTTCAGGGCCGCGCTATGATCTAATCAGCTGCGCCATATTTGGAGTTTATGCATGATGCATCTTCTATTTCTCTGGGATTCTCAATTTCTTAGATGATGCACCAATGTGAAATTGGGATTGCCATGCTTTAAATATTACTCATATCTTAATGCGACTGCCATATCTGTATAGGCCTCCAATTTTGTATTGAGTTTTGGCAATTAATATGAATATGGAGTCGAATTACTGTGTCACACTTATTATTGGTTGTGCAAATAGCTTGAATGTATGAGCTCAATGCTTGATAAGCCCTGGCACCATCCTTTCAAATCTTCACCCTTCATATTTCTTCATGCCTGGAGCTTGAACAATCCTATATTAGGCAGTCTGGTGCCATGCCAAGCTCTTATATATATCACAATGCACTGGTTGAATTGTATGTTCCGTTGAATTGCCTTGTTTCCGAGGGATTTTGTTATAATGTGCCAAGTCTCACACATATTCCTGCAAATTGAAATACCTCTGCCCTCGGAAGTTTGGATCTTCAACGCAAACCCAACTTCTACAAGTCTCACACATATTCTGCAAATTGAAATACCTCCGCCCTCGGAAGTTTGGATCTTCAACGCAAACCCAACTTCCATTGACAGCCCTGTGCAGGAAGTTGGGTTTGCTTTGAAGATCCAAACTTCAAGTACCTTCACACAAGCACACCAACAGGGGATATGCACTGGTAGCCCAGGGTAGGAAATCCTTGTGGCCCAGACATTGCCCTTAATTGCAGGCAGAATCATCCCCGCCCTGTGATCGGTTAAACCCTAATAGTCTCACCACTAAATAGCATAAAAGCTTCGCTACCCAAATGAGCGTCTTGTGTGATAATTGATAATATTTGATCTTAAACTATTTCCAGCCGAAACACACAATAACTGAGGGAGTCAACATCAAACTTTGCATGATTTCAAAAAGGTGGAAACAAAATGTACTGGTTTATTTCTTCATCTGTCAAAGAAAACATATTTTTGTGTTACCAAAGGGAAGAAATCTGTGAAGTTTACTATCATTTTACTGTCATTTGGAGTTTCAGACAAGTCAGAAACAGCAATCAGTAAGAGCCAAGAGGAATTGAAAATCCAGGTACAATACTGTTCCAAAAGATCAATCTATGTAAATAGTATGAATATAAAATCATTTACTGATTAAGCTGTGACTGTTATTGTTAAAATTTATTTGGAATATCATTTAATGAATATATTAAAAATATTTGTAAATTTTTTTTAATATTTATTATATAAATTTTGACTTACATTAAAAAACTGATTGTCATGTGTGAAAGGCAATATTGATGACTAAAACGTAATTTTTTTTTTTTTATTGATGGGCAGGGTCGACCGCAAATTTAAGCCCTGACCCCGACTCTCAATATGTTAATTGTTGAACAAAGCGCTGACGTCGAAGAATTTTATTGTCCCAATCTCACCCGAATCTGACCCAATCCGTCTATGGGACGCCAGTAAAAAAAATCATGGGGGTATATGGGACCACCACTTTCGTCGTAAAATGCGGATGGGAGGATATGGGACCACCACTTTTGTCGTAAAATGCGGATGGGAGGATACAGGTGGAACACGCGTTTCATTTATGCCCGACTCCGACCAAACCAGCTCCCTATACCACATGGTCGTTTACCCGAACAAAATGCCGACGTTGGGCTCCTGCTATAAATCGTCATCTGCCGATCTGGTGGAGGTAAGCCTATCGGATCCTTGATTCAAGGGCCTCTTTTTCTACGAGACCACCGCCATTTTCAGCCTCTCCAAAACCAAGACCTTTATTTCGGTCGTGACGAAGCTGCCAATCGCTGTGCGCAATAGAGCTTTACAATGGGTTTCTCATACGCTTTATCAGAGAATTCACTGCCTATTTGGGGGTAGCCGGAGGATTCTGTGGACTAGACTGCTATGCCCCTTCAAAGAAATCACATCTCTCGGTCATTTATAGAATTTGATCACCATTCGACCTGATCTTAAATTGCATTTATACTAAAATGAATCACAATCCGATCTGATATGGATTTGATTTTGGGCGGTGCTTTGCACGAGATATTTCATATTTACCCATAGCAAAAACAAAAGCGCAGAAACACACTTTTTCAATTTGTAAGAAGCACAACAAATAGACAGCCGTCGGATCGATCGCCACGTCAACGATCCATTGCGGTTCTTTTCAATCGAACGGCTGTGAATCGTTGATGCAATACGAGCCCTGAAATATCACTGAATCAAAGGCAGTGAGTTGTTTTACTGGAGGCAAAGGCATATTATTGGTTTCTGGTTACCTGAAGATGGTTTAACGATCGTTTTTTCCCTTGTCCGGCTACAATACTGACGGCGTGAGACAAAGTCATCGGCTGTTTTTTGGATTCAATTCTCACATTATTTATCTGGCATCGTGCGACTTGCCGGCTTCAAGCTGCCACAAATATAGCCTATCGGCTAACTATCGACTGATAAATTAAAAAAAATTATGTTGTGTGTATAGGAAAAACATAAAACCCTTTCCAGTAGCCGCTTGTCTTTCTCGTTTCGGTTCCGATTTCTTTTTATTTTATTTTATTTTTTCCTCTGATCTCTCTGTCTTCCTAATTCAAACGGCGTTCCTCCCTTTGCGTAGCTTACATCGGCGACAGCGACATTTAAGAGAGTCCGAAAGCGGAACGTGAAAGACAAGCGGAATCGGAATGTGACAGCGATGACGAAGGTACAGCGAACGGTCCTCCGAGTTAATTTGACAATTCATTTCATCTCCTTCGAGCGGCACAAATACTTCCCGTTCATTTCGTCTCCTTCCGGGCCCAATACTTCCGTTTGATAAAGACCCCTTTCGGCCCCTTCCGGGCCCAATACTTCCGTTTGATAAATACCCCTTTCGTTTCGTCTCCTTCCGGGCCCAATACTTCCGTTTGATAAAGACCCCTTTCGTCTCCTTCCGGGCCCAATACTTCCGTTTGATAAATACCCTTTCGTTTCGTCTCCTTCCGGGCCCGGGCCCAGGCCCAGGCCCAAATACTTCCCTTTCATTTCGCCCGCCCGCAACAAGAATGCGACCCACAAGTTACCCTCTCCCCCCCCCTCCGTTGATTTCAGAGTTCATTTCCTCCTTTTAGGCCTAAAAATTATCACCTCCACCATGTTGATTTGGCAATTCAGCAAAACTCCTCCGAAACAAGAAGTTTTCCACTTCGCAGGAGCTGGATAACTCCTCCGAAGCTAGACGTTTTCAGATTCCTCCCAAAAACAAGTTAGCTCTCGTCCTCCGAGCATATTTAATCTCGTAGGCACACCTCATTTTTGGAGATTACCCTCATCTTTGGAGATTACCCTCATCTCTGGATCCGGAGAGTACCCTCATCTCTGGATTTGGAGATTTATGTACCGTCATCTCCTGATTTGGAGAACAATCTCTTCATCTGCAATAATTGTTAAGGAATATCCATATGGGTACCCCTCTCGAGTATGGAGGAAGCAGAGTCTTACAGATGTGGATTAGGGACGGGTTTTTCCTTCACTTGGGAAGCAGAGAGGGGGAAACCCAAGACAAATACTATGGAGGAAAGAGATTTTTATGTCATTTCACACTGTTGCAGAAGAAGAATAAACAGAGAGGTACCAAGTCTCGCAATATTCATCGTTCCCCAGTGGGATTTAATCCCTTCTGCATTGAGAACTTGTGGCCGGCTAAACTGGTGTTTTTTAATTTCTTTTATCTGCAGTCTTTTTAATATACATATATGTAGTTTACATAAATCTTTGTGTAATCGTATATTTATTTCGTTGTTAATATCTTCTTCGTTCTCTGTCTCGTTGTATTTATTTCTGTGTATTTGTTTTGTTCAAAGTATGTCGGATGCCATGGATGCCAAATTATGGACCACTCGGGTTACAGCCGCCAAGCGCCACCATGCTATAACAAAGGTAGTTTGATTTCATTTAGACTTCGCTCTTTTCTCTGTCATTGGATCTAGAGAGAAGGTTTATTAATCTTGAAGGAAAATGTCTAATAAGTTTTCCTAATTACCGAAATTTGCCCGAACTGTACAGTCTCGGAGAAATGGTCCTGGTCCATCTTTCTGAATGAAAAAGTTCATTTATTCTTTGCAAAATTCACAATCTTTCTGAACCTTATAATTTTATTTATTTTAATATAAACAATCTTGAAGGCCAATGCCAGTTTTTTGCAATATCAAGTCCTTACTTTTCCTATCCTAATACTCACTCTTGCAACCTTTAGCTTTTCTCATTTTTTCACATTTGCCATTACCTAGGGTGTAGGTTGGCCCATAAACCATTAGAGTTAGGGTTTACTAGCACCAAAACCCAAAAAGAAAAAATAGTTTACAAAGAACCTTTTTGCCTCATTTGCTGCATCCAGCGAGTTTTTTGCTCATCCAGCTTTTTTTCCAAAAATTCAACTTAAAAACTTGGCGAGTTAATTGCCGAGTTACTCGCCAGAGCAAAAAATTGGCGAGTATTTGCCAAGTTTGCCATCTCTGGATTTGGAGATTTATGTACCGTCATCTCTTAATTTGTAGGACAATCTCTTCATCTGCCATAATTGTTGAGGAATATCCATATGAGTACCCCTCTCGAGTATGGAGGAAGCAGAGTCTTACAGATCTGGATTAGGGATGGGTTTTTCCTTCACTCGTGAAGCAGAGAGGGGGGAACCCAAGACAAATACTATGGAGGAAAGAGATTTTTTTGTCGTTTCACACTGTTGCAGAAACATAGAGGTACCAAGTCTTGCAATATTCATTGTTCCCCAGTGGGATTTAATCCCTTCTGCATTAAGAACTTGTGGTTAGCTAAACTGGTGTTTTTTAAGTTCTTTTTTCTACAGTCTTTTTAATATACATATATGTAGTTTACAGAAATCTTTGTGTAATCGTATATTTATTTCGTTGTTAATACCTTCCTCGTTCTCTGTCTCCTTGTATTTATTTCTGTGTATTTGTTTTGTTCAAGTATTTCGTATGCTGTAATGTCCCCTTCTAGCAAGCCAAAATTTTTACAACCTTGTGGTGGTGACTGCAGTTTTCTTACTGCTGAATGCTTCTTTACTTCTTTTAATTCCTCTTTTTTCTTTTCTCCAATCCAATGCTTGCTTCTTTATCTCTGAGCGAATGCTTCTGTGTTTCTCAGATGTAGTATATATATATTGGTTATTGATTTGTGCTTTTGAATGGTCTTCTATGAGATGATCCCTGTATGATGAGACGATTGCCTTATTTCAGCACTCTTTATATCCAGAGTATGTTATTCATCTTCTTGTAATCAGATGGATGTATATATTGTATCGTATTGTTGATATATTTGGATTTATTGATGAGATCCCGTGTAAGGCGATGAGATCTTCAAATGATATCAAGTGTTTGCTGATGATGATTCCATTCCACGCTTGCTTCATCCATTCCTTTGAATTATTTATATGTTCTCAAAAGGGATCGTACCCTTCCACGGGTCGCAGCCCTTCTTAAGGAGTTGCTGTTATCTAACAACTGACACTGCATTATTAATAGATCGCCGTCTTAACAAACAGCGATCCTTCGTCACTAATTGCTGTTTGTCTTTGTTCATATTCGTTATTTTGTCTTTACTCCATGCAGCTTGTTAGTGGCTGTTTTTAAACATCATCCACTTCAACAGTCAAAAGTCAAAACTCTTGCGTAAAACAATGTAATGTCCCCTTCTCGCAAGCCCAAAATTTTCCAACCCTGCACACAAATTCAACTTGCCAAAAGAGAACATTAGCATTCAATTCTTCATAATTCATCATATAAATCATATTTATAAGTCATTTCTTAAATCATAATTCATATACATTATCCTTTTCTCTATTTCATTATTAAAGATCATAGTTTTCTTTCCTTAGCTCACTATACAAAAGCATAGTTTCTTCTCAAGAGAGATTTCATTTGGACCCATCATGTTAATCCAATCAATCACCCAACAAGAGAGGGTTCCTTGGGCACAATCTTGCCATAGGTTCAATATCTTTCATTTGATCTAGAATTGGCACTCTACACCATCTAGGATCAAAGGCCTATCCACTTGCTCCATACTTGGCACTCTACACCAATGGAAACAAGGGCCATTTTCTCTTGTCCATGTTGGCACTCTACACCAACTAGAACAAGAGCCTTTATCCACTTGTCCATATTAGCACTCTACACTACTTGGAACAAGTGCCTTCATCCACTTGCCTCAATTTAGCACTCTACACTAATTGAGATAAGGGCCTTCTCGGCTGAGTACTCTTTACCTCTTAAGAACAAGTACTCTTCACTTGCCTTGGAGGATAAGAGCCTTATCAGCTCGAGCCTTTAATACCTTGGTCAATTGTCAAACCCTTGGTCTCTACTTCTTGGTGTGATGGATTAACAATGATGTCCATTTCTCATTCTATTTTCATACTTTCTTGTAAGTTAGCATTTTCACTTTTAATCAAGATAATTATTCATATAAACATAAACATTCATTCTTGTATATATCTTATGAATAAAACTTTTCATTCCTACATATCTTTATACTAAACATAAATTAAAAATACATATTTACAAATCTTACATTTAATAATTATAAGATAAGCATGTTAAATATACTTACCTGCTGAAACTTTTATTTACCTCTTATTCTTTTTCTTTGTGCAGATTTAATTTATTATGGAGCTCTTGATTTATATTGGCTGTTTTGAACTGCCGAGTCTATCTTTTCTTGTATTCTCTTATTGTTGTTTATAATTGTATCACCGAATTTTCTTTTGTTCCCATGATGTTTTTCTTCTATCTCACAACCTTTATTTATTTCCCTTTCAAGGGATATGTTCGAAGAGGCATGTCTCCTATTATGCTTAGTGGTAAAAGACATACTTACCCTCTTATAATTTTTATTACTTTATATTAATTCCCTTTTGTGGTAAAACTAGTTCTAACCATACTAACTCCGTTATCATAAGAGGATAGGTTAAAAGATGTTTATTTATTTTATTTATATTTATATTATATCATTTATATTATAATAAATGAAATATTATATATTTTATATTATTTATACAATATCATTTATATCATAATAAATGAGATATGATTTATATTATATTATTTGTATTTATATTATAATGTAAGATAATTATAAGAACATTCGTATTTATATTATTAGATATATTTATAATATATTATATTTATATATATTGTTATTTATATTATGGATATTATATTTTAATTATAATAAAATATTCATACAATAATATTATTTATTAAATAATATATAATTATTTCTATCATCCAAAATAATATTTCACAAACCATCTTTATCATGTTCAAATCTTTACTTCAAGAGTGTCTTGATATGGGGACATAACAACCCTCCCCACTCAAGATTGCTTGTCCTCAATCAACTATAATTAGGTATCCTATAATATTTTATAATATTATATTTTATTGAGGTTTATAATTGTTTACATATATTCTTGATATGGGGACATGACAAACAAACATTAAAAATCTCATCGCATGCCAATGCAGGTCTCAGAACATGAAAAATATTCAACTTCATCTTGCCAAACTTGTCCATGAAACCTGCGAATACGATGGAGGAAGATAGCATATCTTTTGAAATCTTGGCTCATTGTTTGAAATGTAGACATAAAACCTCTGGTCAAACGATTTTGCTCCAATGTGCATAGAACCCATGTTTTAATTGT
Source organism: Cunninghamia lanceolata (assembly GCA_027924645.1). Taxonomy (NCBI): domain Eukaryota; kingdom Viridiplantae; phylum Streptophyta; class Pinopsida; order Cupressales; family Cupressaceae; genus Cunninghamia; species Cunninghamia lanceolata. The sequence continues at coordinate 2,588,405 of BSBN01000471.1, forward strand.
TTCCGCAAATTATCCGCCTGAAAAATTAAAGTTTTAAAATCTCTTGAACCATGAGGCGTCTCGATCTAGAAACTTGCCAGATTAGGCGAAATGGAGTTGCGAACACAACCATAAAAATCATTTTGCACCATTTGTCATGGATTTCAAGATTTAATTGTTTTCATAAATCACCCGCCCTACGCAACTACTTCCAGGGTTTCAACTAAAATGATGGAGATCCTTCTTTAAATTGGTGAATGATTTTACAGTTTAGCACTTGTGACTAGGAGTGACTCAATGTAGGAGTTTTGAAGCAAAGTTTAAAATTTGGCAGGTTGAAAACGAGGCCAACATATTTAAAAGCACACGTCTTTTAGCTTTTAAAAGATCTCATTGAGTAGTAAAAAGTAATTCTTTATTTAATAAAGCACAAGGATAATGAAAGTAAAGTTTCATTTAATAAAGGAACCATAAAGGAAAGAAAAGTCACAAGGTTCGCCGATTTTTTGGGATGTTCGAAATTCGGCGAGCTTTTAAACAGGATATAAAATTCGTTAAAATTTGCCATAAAATTCGTAATGTTTAAAGGTACTTTTTAAAAATAAAATATATAACTGAAGTCTTAAAGTCAACGTTTTTTAGGTTAAAAAGTGTATTGGTTTTATTTTGTTGATAGAAAACTCCCTCGACTTGTTTTCTTCTCTTGCTGAAATCGTTTTCTCTCTCGCGACTCGTTGAGTGGCAGTGACTAAAGTTTAAGCGATGGCAACTGAAGGTTGAGTGGCAAAATTCGGCATTACTTCAGGTTTCTCCTTCAAGCTTGTGTGAGCGGGAAAGGTAGCACCATAGCTTTTAGGAATTTTTTTAAGGTTTTTTTTTTGTTTCTAATATAAAATTTAATGTATTACATGATATATATTATGTGATATCATATATGTATTTTAAATAATTTAATATTTATAATATTTTCATTTTGTTTGTAAATAAAAAATAAAAATAGAAGATATAATTTTTATGTGTTTTAAAATAAACGTACTTTTTTTTTTTGCTGAGTGAATTGTGACCTTTTGGGGGTCACTCCCATTTAACTAAATAGAGAATCAGAAAATTTGAAGAACTGGCTATTCATAAAGAGGGCCATTAGCAAAATGATAAAATGCATGCCCTGAAAGTAGGGGTGTATAAGTACATGTACAAACTCAGACCACCTAAAAGCTATTGTCCCTGAGATTCTTGCCTACCCATCTGAACATGGGAGTGTAAAGTCAGATGATAGAGCTACCGCTCTTCACTAAAGAAAAAGAAAAATTGTAAAATTCAACAAATCAGAAAAGTGACTGAGCTGCATAAACTTGTTAACTGAGTTATAGGGGTCTTTAATGAAACATCTAGATTAAAACATCCCTGAAAATGGTGTCATTTTTTGGCATAAGTTAACAAGCTACCAACAACACGTAGCAAAAGGGCACAACTTAAAAAATCTTTATTGGTGCCCCAAATATTAGAAAAATGTTTGAAACACTATTAATGATGTCCTTGACAATGGTGCCATTTGCTGGCTCTCAAATTTGTGAAAACCAAAATACCTAAAGAAAAAATATACTGAAGTGCCAAGGATGTCAACTTAAGGTAGATAGCTTACAAATTATGATTGGGCAGGGACAACAATTGGTCAAGTAATAAGGATGAGTAACTCCTCCTTTAGGCTCTCTGAGGCCAAGGGGGTTTTCCCTAAGTTCTTTAAGATAGGACATTAAAATTGAAATGAATGGATAAACTCAAGGTCCTAACAACCAATACCAGATGCAATATGAGCTCCAAAATATGTCACTAAGTTCATGTTAGTGTTGGCTGCAACTAGACCATTATGACCTCCAAACAAGTAGACGAGAAGTTTCTTACAAATGTACCATAAGATAAAAGTAGTACTATTACATAGTCAGTGAATCCACTTAGCTTTACATACACGTGCAAAAAAGACAACGTACTTGTATGATGCCTAAAAGATTTATCAATTTTAAGATAGCATAATTTATAGTATGAATTGCATCATTGGATTACACAAGCATGGTGTGACCTAACTCTAATCCTAATATAATGGGAATATGTATGGTCTTTCACCTTTGACATCGGTGCCTACTCCAATAGGAAACAAAGTCACAACCTATAGGGAAGAAGAGAGCACACCTACAAATCATAGATGGAAACAAACTTTTATAGTTTCTCTTCAACCTGATATAAAAAATTAACAAGTTGGAGTTGAGTTTCAAAACCATGGTCAAAATTTTGGTGCCTAAACCCATGCGTGCAACTCTAATCTTCCACATGGGATTTGCTTCCTACTGCAAATAAGGAGTCCACTTGGTCAAACAAAACGCTACTTAGGCACACTAATTGCTCTTATACCTAGCTCTTTTCATCTATTCATAGATCCCTTTACAAGTTTATTTATAATGCCCATTATCAATGCTCTATATAACATCTATATAACTCCTTTATAGTAGATTTACACATGTATTACAGACATCACATACTTTCTTACACACTTCTAAGAAGGGTCGAATTACACAATGTTTGACAACAATAATGTAATTACAAGGTTAAAGACATCAAATTTCCACAGTCCATAATATCGTTACTCGTGTTTTTGGATTTAACCATGTGTGAATTTTTAGCATGGTAAAAATTCATACATGGTTAAATCCAAAAACACGATTCAACAATTACAAGGTTTGCAAGGTGCACTACATACCTAATCTAACATAGGTAAGAGTGGGTTCAATTGAATCTAATTTAATTTATCTCTTGTTAATGTGTATGGTTATTTCCTATTGTGCCACCCACCTGTTGGGACAGGAAAATTTTGAAATTTTCCTATACTCCTATCCACCCCATGTCCAACCAAATAAGAAAATCATACGCCCAAAATCATAATAGCAGCTGATAAATTCCATAAACATAACATGATTTTTACCACAAATATTTGTCTCACCTCTCAAACCGTAGTTTAAAAAGGGGCCTCAGTTCGTTGATTTCGGCAAGACCTCGGTCTTTTTATACCGATCCATGTTCTATTTGAAGCGAGCTAGATGTGTATCGGCATGAGAATTATGGTCGGAGTGAAAGTTTTAGAAATCTCCGATGAAAGAAGTAACACCGATGACCTCTCATCGGAGAGAGAGTCCCCAGTCATGCCGAATTAATCAAATGTGAGGGCCATTGGGATGAGAAAACATTATCGGAGAATACTCCCAACACTCCCCCGACAGTATAGATCACACCGACGAAAGAATTCGATAAGACTTCTGCCGAACAACCCATGGAACGGGTGGAACTAGTTACTCATCGGGAAGAAATGTACATTGGGGTAAGAGATTAAAGTGTCTCCGACCTTATGATGTCTCAGCGACCATAAGGCATTTTTTGGTCTAAGTCACACCGGTGTATATGGAGGATATGACTCATCGGCAAAAGGGAACAGATCGGAGTAGAGTTTACAAGTCCTGCCGAATCTATAGTCACAACGACGAAGGATTTCGGTGACGTGATGATGATCATTCCGATGAAGGATAGAAAGAAAAGGCATCGGGGAAACAACCAGGATCGGATAATTCAAATGAAGTCATCTCGATATCATATGTTGTTCCGATGAAGATATTGACCACACACATCGATGAGACTCTTTCCGATAGGTCATGAAGACAAATGATATCGGTATCAATTTCTTGGGTCTTACCGATTTCACTAACCTGCCCTGTAAAGAGAAGCCGATAAACATTTCTTCAAGACTCATGCTGATATTAATATCGGAGGTATTTGAAATATCGGAGTAGGATGATGTTCTCACAAGGATAATGTAAGTCAGGCCGACAACAGCTCCTGTGCTCAATTTTATATCGAATAAACTTTGAAATGTCTTGCCGATACAGACACATGTTTTTATAAAAAGTGACATCGAGGAGACAAAACGAAGGGTCACAGCGATTGAGCCATCTGCAAATGTTCGCGCCATAAGAAGCTATTAGATCGCCCTAACATTACGAAAGTCCCACCGATGAAGGAGGTTATGACAATGTGACATCTCACAATTGTTATGAAAATTAATGCACTGGAACTATTAATTACAGACCGAGAAGAAATCCCTTGAAGAGTCATTCGAAATCATTGCAATTAGGTTCAAAAGAATTGTCTAAGAGGAGCATATAAGCGAGAACTTGGAGGAGAGAACAAAGGAGTTCGATCGTCTCAGACAACAGGTACATACGTAAAAACCTGTGTGGTGGATTACAGTTTGAATTTGCTATCCAGAATTATAATGGAGACTCCAGTAAAGGGCAAGGGTAGACAACAACAAGGTGAAATTAGTAAGCCTAAGAAACAGAAAATTGACAAAAGCCCTGATGAAAAAATGAAAGAAAGAAAACTAAATCAGGATTTGATAGACCAATTGCCTGGGTCTACCCTTAAAGCCCGAAGGTCTGCACAACTCAGGGTAGAGGTAGAGAAATTAGAAGACAAATGCAAATACCTGGGAAATGTATGGACACCAATCAGAGGCTATGGGTTGTTCAAATTCCATTATGATAGAAGATTTAGGAATGTACCAGTGTCTAATCCATGGCATTTGAATTTGGGCAAATTGGTCATCCCTGATGTGTGTGAATGTGGAACTCCTAAAACTTTTGGCTAAACATTACAATCCCAGCCTCAAAGCCATATGCAATCCACAAGGAGAGCCTGTTATGCACTTGTCCAAAAATGCCATTTGTGAAGTATTTGATTTGGATGATTTGTGTACTCTTCCCATAGTATATGAAGATTTGGACAAAGAATACTGGAGGATGGACAAGACATACAATGGATGGAGATTGCTTCTCCATAGGCTTAGGGCAGAGGGAAAAACAATGCCTTTTGATGATAATGATGGACCTCCATTCCATGTATCCTTGTTTGAACTGTATATGCAATACACATATTATTCCATTGGTCAAGTCCTGGGGTCAGAGGTTCCTGATTTTATGACAATTCCATTAATGGTGATAGCCACAGATATCTAGTGTCATAATGCTAGGCAATTTGACTATGCTGCTTATGTTTTCAGAAAGATTGATTCTAGTTTAATTGCAATTAAGAACAACGCCCCAACAATCTCCTTTGAGCACTATTCGCTCCTCATGCACATGGTATTATACTAATGCCAGGAAATGGGAATATGGCCAAGTGAACTCAGAATTGCTCAAGTAGACCAGAGGGGACAAAAGTCACCTGTGCAAATGTGGACAAGGGTATGGGACAGTAGGTTTGCCCACTCCAGTTACATTCATTTTGAAGAATATTGTGTGTGTTGTATAGATATTTTAATCATCCTTGTGAATATTCACTATCAAATGAAATAAAAAGGTTTCTCAGACCAAAAGATTTTGGTGGTCCCCCAACTGTCACCCACAACTAGGGAGATTGGTATTGCTTTGAGGATTCAACCATGGTCAGAATTTATGGTTTTGAAGATACCCCATTTATATTGCCCAAGACAGTTCCTGATAGGATTGCCTACTTAGAGATAGTCAGGCAAATGAACTGCTCTAATGTGATGAACTTGAGTGCCTATGACAAACAATCCTTCATGCCTAGTACTCTGTGCTTCGGGGATTTTACTGTGGTGTCTAAAGAAGGTTATGGTCTCATCAGGGACAAATTGATGCATTACAACATGAGGTGTGCAAAGGCGAGAAAAGGATTTGATCCCAAGGGTTTCATTGATTTTGCTAGGAGAAAACAAAATCTCAGTGGATATACACATTCCATAACCACATGATATTATTGGGAACATGGAAGAAGTTGAAGTTGAACTGGTAATTGAGAAGTATAATAGAGAACTAGATGAGAAGAGAAAACAACCTGCAAAGATAGAGTTGTTGTCTTCTAGTGATGAGGAATCTGCAGGAGAAGAAGAGCTACATGAACAGGCAACTAGAATATCTAAACGAAAAATGGAATGTTATCAATCTCCTAATAGAGAGCAAGATGAAGAGGGGCCTGGTGATGAAGATCCTAGACAGTTAGCATATGATTCTTTCATTGCAGATGATCAATTTATTCATTCTCAAGAATTTAAATCATTTTTGTATAAATGCAAGGGAAAAGAACTCAGGGAATCAGTTGAAGATGTCACGACTGATAATGAAAAACAATTGATTGATATGTTAAAAACAACAGTAGATAATGAGTTGAAAGCTATGACTCCTAACAGAGGTAGACAGTTGCTCAGAGAAGAGGGTGTCATGATATTTCCTGGACTTGACATAAATTCTGCTTTGGTGTTTGATAGTTTCTTGCACAATATTGATGACAAGTACAAGCTCACTCTTGAGGGTGTAACAGAGGTATACATGGGTACCAAGTATAACAATGATGAAAACTCACTCATGATATGGGCCTTATACCCTCCTCATAAGAAGACAACCATTATAGATATTGAAAAAACGTTTGGGCATGTTATGACTTTGAAAGCAGGAGAAACTGATCCTTTGATTACTGTAGACATTGGTATAAATGTTGCAAAACTAAATAAAGCACAGGCTCAAATGCTGATCAAGGAACGAGATGCATATAAGCTGAGCTGTGAAAGATTGACAAAAGAAAATGACTTCGTAAAAGATACTGTCAAGAATGCCTTCGGAGGATCAGTTAAAAGATTAACCCAAGGAGAGAGTTCAGAGAGTTCACAAAGTGCCCAGTCACCATCTGTTGATCAAATAGCCCAGGTTCAAATTGACACACTCGCAGCAGTACTACAGAATAGGCATATCAATATGATGCATTGGATGAACAAATTTTGGGATGTCTATTCTAAAAACCATAAGATAATCCAAGAACATGAAAGGTTAAACAATAGGCTTCAAGAGAAACTCCACGAGATACAGAGTAGGGATGCTCCTGACACAACAGGTACCTCCAGTGCAAAAGACTTGATCGAACAACATCAAAAATATCATGACCAGCTTAAAAATGATGCCAGGGAATGTGTTGAGGCTTCAAAGGCAGGTATACCCATGTTTAGAAATGACAAGGAGCTGAAAAGAAAAGATGAATGGAGTAGAGAATGCCAGGTGATATTACATGAAGCTTTAGAAGCTCTCAAGGATAAAGACTCGACATCTGGGGAGGCATGTAAGCATCTGGAGACGATGGTGACAATGGATGTGATTACCAGAAATGCTATTGAATTTGTTGATACACATCGAAGCCAAGAGTATCTGGATCATGTTGCTCAGATATACCTGAGGCTTAGCAAGGCTTAGGGTCGTTATCTTTGTTGTTGTTATGTTAATCTTTTTTAATTTTCAAAAGGCATTTTGAAGAGTTATGTCTCTTCATAAATATTTCTATATAAGTTGGACATATAATGATCAATCATCATCAATAGTAGGAGATAATAGAAGAAGTTCATAGTATTTTAAAAGACCATGTTGCAAGCATTATATTGAAGAAGTTAATAGAAGATCTCTGATTTTGTGGTTTTATACTGGCATCAATTGTTTGTTGAAATTATTCAATTATCTGGTTGTCTCCGGTTCATTATTTCTTTATTACTCAAATTGATATATCAAGTATATATTTAATTTGTCAATGCACATTTGCTGTATTTGTGTGATTTGATTAATTGGTTTCCTTAAAAGGAATTAAAATCCTTCTGGTCAGTCACAGTAATCTGGAAGTGTTGATTTGGATCACTAAGAAGAACCATATAATTAGGATTGTCATTCTGTCTCCAAGTTGATATTATCTGTTGTTCTTGCATAGTTCATTTAATTGGTTCCTTCAAGAAAGGATTAAAATTCCTTCTGGCGAATAACAAGAAATTTGATTGTGTCAGCTGGATTATTAAGAAGAGTCTGTCAATCATTTCCATGCATGTTAATACAAGTTATAAACCAAAGTATTGTGCCAAACAGTTAGAGTTATTGCCCATATAAGCCATTGGGCTTAGATTTTCATTTGACTCTGTTCACCCAACAAGGCACTGGTCTTACTTATTTCAATAGTTAAATTCATTTATTAATTTGCGTTGATATTGCTTATACAATTTATACCAAATTAGGACCATACCATTTTCAATCACTATTCAAACATTAGAAGTAGAAGTAATTAGATAGCTTTTTGATCTACTCCACACCATTTGCCATTGTGGGTAGATTCATCACTTAGCTAAGATTACGTATCTATTTAATTTGCTTCATTAGTAAGGTATACCCGCCTAGGTCTAGCAGAACCCAAAGTGCAGGGAGTCCTCAACCCTATAGGTTAACTCCATAGCGTTAGTTCAAAAACGTTGCCAATCTGATCATAGAGTCTGGCATTCTCTTAGGATTTGCAACCTGCATTTTTGAGACCTAACAAATTGGCGACTCCACTGGGGATCCAAATACAAAGAGCCTTGGTAAGAGGCCATTCTTTTATAGAGTCAAAAATTTCAAGAATACAAAGTGGTAACTCTGCTGGCAAGAAGAATCTGGAAAGATAAATTATAACCTTTTCCTGTTTACAAAAATAGGTGGCGACTCTAGAACCTGTTATAACAGAAAGTTAGTATCAAATGGATGGTAGAAGATCCAAGATGGAAGGGAAGAAGTTACAATCATCCCCACCAATCAGATCCATTCCCAAGAAAAACGGAGCATCAAATTATTTTCATTAGAGTAATAATCAGGAGGCTCAAGAGGATAATAGAGAACAAATTATCATAACTCACAATAGTTTTACCCCTCCGCATGAATCAAATGAGAATTTGTCTCAAATCAACGGAGTAACTGATGACATATTGGCAAAATACAGATGTGATCCTCATGAAAAGCTTGAGTATGAAGCACGGGGCATGAAGGAAATTGATCAGAGGCAAGCTGAATATGATTATAAAATGTCATTATAGCAGTTAGAGGGGGTAAAATGTGGATTCACGAATCAAGAGGTGAATAAAAGTCCAAAGAATACAAGAAATATAAATGAAGAGCAACAGAATGTGCTTAAGCTCCAGGAGGAACTTGAAATGATCAAGATAAAGGAAGCTGAGATGCTGTTAAAACAGGAAATTCAACAGATAAGGAATAGGACTAAAATAGCCACCCCAAAATATATACCTCCACATAGAGAGAATACTTTGAGGAACCCACAGCAAAACTTGCACCAAAATACAATTGGTGTTTCCAATCTACAAGCATCCAAAAGTCATGCTCATCAAAATACCCTCCTGAATAATCCTAGACCACCTCTCATACATAACACCTCTCAACATATGGCTAATCCATAGCCACCCCCTGGCCAACAGTATTGTAGACCACAAAATCCTCATATGAACCCCCACATAAACCCACAACAGCAACATGCTTATCATCAACCTCCAGGAGGATATAATTACTACCCTAACCCACCACCCATGAATATTCCACCCCAAAACCTCACAAACATATGTGGGCAGTTTGATCTGACTGGATATCAATTGTATCCATACCCTATTGATAGTAGGTGGAGGAATATAGTTCCCAAGTTCACTGGAAACAGTGCAGTATCAGCGGAGGATCATATTAGAAGTTTCAATGCCTTCGTACAAGATATTAGTATGGATTATGAGGATGTTAAATGAGGTTATATAATTACTACCCTAACCCACCACCCATGAATATTCCACCCCAAAACCTCACAAACATATGCGGGTAGTTTGATCTGACTAGATATCAATTGTATGCATACCCTATTGATAGTAGGTGGAGGAATATAGTTCCCAAGTTCACTGGAAACAGTGCAGTATCAGCTGAGGATCATATTAGAAGTTTCAATGCCTTCGTACAAGATATTAGTATGGATTATGAGGATGTTAAAATGAGGTTATTCATGATGTCTCTGACTGAAGATGCGAGAGACTGGTTCAACAGCTTACCAGATGCCTCAATCAGTTCCCTAACAGATTTCCATAGTCAATTTAAGGAGCAGTATGGCAATCAGTATGCCCCTGAGTTTGCATTGCACGAATTGATAAGCATCGCAAAATACCAAAATGAGTCAGTATATGATTTCAATCTGAGATTTTCCAAGTTACACAATAAAATACCACATGGATCTAAATTGACTGATCCAGCAGCATTAAGTATTTATGTGAAAGCGTTTGATCCTAAGACAGGGTATGAACTCAGAAATCGGTGCCCTATGACCCTAGCTGAAGCACAGAAAGTGGCATTAACTATTGAAAACAATAGAAAAGCTGTAGGTATGGTTAGCAAAAGAGACAATCCCAGAATTCCTCAAAGCCCAAATATTCAACAGAATAAACAAGAAGATTAGCATAGACATGAAAGACCTAGGTTGCATGATATGACATATAATACAAATTGGAAGGATGGGAGACCTATTGAAAGCAGTAGAAAGCAACATTATGGCAAAGATACTCCTGACCCTCTAAAGAGAAATGGGGCACATATGGTATAAGATAAACCTTGGTGTTTGGTGTGCAATTTACCACAGTCACCTGAATATTGTGTAGTGGCTAAAACAGTACAACAAGAAGAAGCATTATACAACTACAATAGAATAATCACACAATAAACATGATGCAAGATACACCATACTTGCTGAATGAAGACTATTCTTCTATAAAGGAAGAGCGATATGAATATGATGTGGGGAACCAAAAACATCATATCAACATGGGAAAACAAGAAGTATTCTCAGATCAGGAGGACAGCTACGAGGGACCTACTTATTATCATAACAATTCACCATATGATCAGTGGAGAAAGCCCATTGAAAAGGAAAGGGAAGTTCTTACAATAGTTGTAGTTGCCCAAGCTCAAAATGCCTATAATCTAAGAAACATGATAGTAAATCCAGAACAGGGAACACTTGGGAGTGTCTTTATAAAAGATGAAAATTACAAAAGGAATAATGCAAAGTCATCATTTAGAGAACTAGAAAAAATTGAGCAGAATAAAGCAAAAGATAAATCACCAAATCAAGAAAAAGAATATATAAAGACAGAAAGGAATGATCAGACTATAGCCCATTCATTTGACATTGCTCATGCAATATCTCAGGTGAAGATAGATAAATACAGAAATACAGTGGTAAAACTGATTTCGGATATACCAAATCAAAAATATAAAGAATCAGAGAATAGAACAAACAATGTTCACCAAGAAACATTCCAAATTCCTATCAAGGTAAAGTGGTATCTTAAAGAAGACATGGGGAAGCAATTTGCTCATTTTCTAAGTCTTTGAAAATGTGGGGACCAATAGTCTCCTTGGTGGAAAGTTGTGATCTGGGGACCAATAGTCTCCTTAGTGGAGAGTTGTGATCCAAAAACATGAATCAAAGTTGCATGACCATATGGTCAAAAGTTGTCATTTCTAATTGCGAAGTAGTCTAAGGAGTATGTTTGCAAAAACTTTGTTTTTTATGTCATGTTGTTTGGTTTTAGGTTGAAGGCAACCTTGGGTGATATGAATCACCACAAGGATGTCAAAAAGTAGGGGATTAAACATTTAGTTCAAGAGAGAAAATATGGCATCAAATTTATTAGTTTTTAGAAAGAGGTGATTTTTTAATTGCCTTAATAGTTGCGAAGTTGCAACCACCTCGATTATCTTGCAACTAACTTGGTGGTTTTAGGATTGGGACTTAGGATTAGCACTAGTTTGAAAGTTGACACTAGGGATTTGTAGTAGTTTGAATACAATTTAGACAAAGCATAAAAGATGAAGGAATTTGACCTTTTAATTCCTATTTTTGACTTTATATCTTCCATTTGGCACAAAGGATGGATGTACATGGCAAAGGCATAAGAACACTTCTAACCCATTGTACAATGTTTGTCTCTTAATTCTACCTTCATATTGTTTGATTGATGTAAAAGTATTTAAATGGTTTCCATGGTGTAATGACCATTTGTAGGGTGCTTGGAGCTTGTTAAACTTGTTCTATATTTGATTAGAAGATAGTGGCATGAGGAGCATGAGTTCACTATTCTAGAGTTTTCCTCCCTTTCAAGGGTTTCTCTAAGTGTATATTCTCGTTTAATCTCTTTTGTGATTTATTCTTGCACTTTTTGGATGTGATAACATTTTTTCTTATGTTGTTATAATGTTGAACATTTCAAATTGAAACTATAGGGAATCTAAGCAAGTGATTGATTTGTTTGAAGATATTGTTTACAATTGATAAGCAAGAATCTATATATCAATAACTCGTGTATGTTAGGAAATTGTCTCAAACATAATATATCATAAACAATGAAAGGTACTTAAAATACATGTCATTAAAAAATATCTCATGTACATTTTAGGCAATAAGTATTGAAGTTGGAAGTTGTATCAATTTCTAGCTTGTTGAATTAAAATTGAAACGATATATTAAATATATTTTCTCTATGGCATCTTTGTTGTTGAAAACATGCTTGATTTTCTTTTAGTTCTTTAGGTTGTTAATAATAATATTATGGTTAATTTGTATTCAAGATTTAATTTTGGAATGGAAGTTGGATTCCCCAAATACAGTACTGATTAAAATTGTTATAGTTTTGCAGGCATTTTCGATGGAAAACACATTTATCGTTGGTGAACGTTTTTTTACCTTAAAACATGATTGGTATTTTGGATTGGTTGAATTATTTATCGGTCTACTGTGAAGGTCAGCATTTCCCAAGTATCTCCATTTTTTCAGAGTAACATTCCTACCTCTTTTAGGGGATATGTTAGTTGAGGGATGCTCTATATTTTTACATGGGATTTCATTTTTTCCAATGTATCATTTCATTGTCATTACAGCAGCATGGAGAAGTCAGAACTATTATGCATAACAAAACGGTTTTTTTGACTTAGAAAAATTGGAGTGAAATGCATTACCTGGAACAAATTCAATGTACACGATATTTTTGTTCCTGGTTTTTACCCTCTTATAAATAAAGTTGTACATGTCTATGAGTAGCCTACCTCGTCCGTGCCCGTTATGTCTTGCAATAACCTTTCTGAGGCTCTGGTCAACTGTTTTAACACAATCTTTTGTAAACTAAGAAGGTCAAGACCATTAGCTCCAACCTGTATGTGGCAAACTCTGCATGTTCTTCGGAAGTGATTGCACATTATCTTGCATAGAGTAGTCTTACCCATTCCAGTGGTCCCATAAAAAGCCAGTATCTGTGTATCTGAAGCCAACCTGGTTACTTTGCAGGGAAGTCGATTGAATTTATTGATTATCTCCTGCAAGATAGTAATGCAACTCCATCAATACCTTCCTGCACAATAATTGCTAGTAATAGGTATATTTTTAAGGGTTTTATACATTCTTTTACCAATAATCATGATCGGTACCTGACAGATTCTTTCACCACCTTGCACATAGGATAGATCTGCTGTCAAATAAGGAGGAACAATTTCACATATTCTCTCAACAATCATTCTCCTGTACTCTACTTCTCCCATTCCGTGCTGAAAAACAACACCGTTATATGACCTCAAAACACTGAGCGAATGTCTCCAAAAGTTGATATCTACTCTGTCATCTTTTGTAGCCCACTCTCGCCATATTCTCAGCCAGCGACGTTCATTCTCTGGATCTTTCAAATTATCGGGAGAAATCAAAAAGAATAGGGGAAAAACTTTGAGATGAGGATTCTCTCTGTCTTTTGCTTGCAAAAAACATTGGACCTCATGCATTGGCCAAATTGATTTAGTGAAGAATTCCTCTGACAAAACTAAAACTGCCAATTGGCATTTTGCAGCTGCTTCGTAAATATACTTAGGGAAAGATTCTCCATAAGGGAGATTCTCAATGTCTATAAAAGCATCACGGCCTTGCTCTTGGAGATTGACCTGGAGCTGGTGGGTAAAATCCTTTTGAACTCCTGAGTGGCACAAGAAGATGTCGTGTAGTTTAAACCTGCAAGAAATTGATAAAACAGTAAGTTGAATGAAGTAGGACGGTAACAAAAAGTTGCAGTAAGACATCCTTGATTTAGTAGAGAAAGATGCATAAATGAGATGAATGGACGTATGATATATTAACAAAGTATTTTATATTTATTGATAAGTGAGATCAATGGGGAGTTCATCCTAAAGGGTGAGTATATAATCATAGAAAATCATTAGAGTAATTATTTCTGTTCTATTGTGTTATAATTTAATAATATTATAATGATATATCTTGTATTTTCTCTTCATTTTAGATTTATTTTAGTTAAATTAATAAAAATTATACAAACCACACGATTTTGAATGAGAATATGTATAAAATTCAGTTTTATTTATTTCATTTATATTTATTCTTAGGGAGTAGTTCTAACCATCAGTTTTACTTCTATTGTCTCATATCATATTTGTGATTCACATACGTGATATAGGCCACTTACAAAAACCCTAACGTTTTAAAGTTTAAATCGAAGATTGGAGTAAACTCTGCTTATATTATTTAACTATTGTCTTCAAATCAGAACATAAAATGTTTCATTTATGACCTTTACAACTTTATCTAAACAATAACTCTAAATCATAAGATAAACAATAACTCTAATTCATAAGAGAAAAAGAACACTCTAATCAAGGCTTACTTTTTGATTTGAGCAATGGATTGAGAAACATACTTGATGACAATTGCAATAGTGCCCTAAGAAGTATTTGGTTATAAGAACGAATGGAACGAGCACCAAATATTTATGAGCATGGAATACTTGTCGATGATGTGATTTAAAGTTTTTCTATTTGTCTTGATGAGGTGAATGGAAAGAATAATTTTTAATCTTTTTCAATAGTCCATCATTGATAAGACTGTCATGGTAATTTGTGTCAGATCAGAAAAAGAAGATTCAAGCATTGTAATTAGTGTTATAAACAGTAGCTTATAAAAGTGATGTAAACCACAAGAACTCGATTCATGGATTGAAGGGTGGTGCAGTAATCTTTTGGAATGCGGTAAATTCCTTCATTTCTCTAGTAGAAAGATAGCTCGGCAATGCTAGAAAATAACTTGCGTATGATCCTAGCAGTACTTTGATCCAAACCTCTATCACTACTATTGAAACACAATTGCATAAGCTTCATACTTATAGAGAACAAGGTGATAGAATAAGAGCTGGAATTCACTGGATCAAGAAAGACGATAGAGATTCAAAATTATTCTTTTAACTATTTGAATTACAACCAATAATAATTAGAAGAGGATAAACATAAGGAGGAGCAAATATGTTCTTTGATTGATGATCAAGGCTCATTATATATTGATTTTGTTGAGATATTCTCTTTCTATTCCAAAATTTCTATGGAAATCTATTCAAAGAGGACAATAAATGGATGGATATACAAGACATTGTAGAATAGATTGTTAAAGATTGCATACCAGATAAAATTGACCCTTGTTATGGTAGGTTATTGGATTGAATCCTTTCCTTAGAAGAACTTGAACATGCTCTCTTTTCTATGGTTCACAACAAAAGTATGGGCATTTATGATCTTCTTGTTGAATTTTATCAGACTATGTGGCTGCAGATTAAAGATGATTTTTATTCGCTTTATCTAGAAGCTCTTTAGAAAGGTTCGCTAGGTTCAATTATTAATAAGGGTTTTATTAAGCTTCTTCCCAAGGGAAGGAAAGATAACATTTTTGATTGGCATCCAATTACTTTATTAAAGACAACCAAAACTATTGCTAAAACATTGGCTTTATGAATTAAACCAATTGACAAGGTATTGTGAGACTAGAACAAAATAGGTTTCTTAGATGAAGATATATTCTTGATAATCTGATCTTCTCCTAGGAAACCGATGAATGGGCTAAAACCCAGGTCAAAATGCATTGTTGATTGAGATTTTGAGAAAACCTATGATAAAATGTGTTGGATTTTCATCATCAAAATGATGTAGTGGCTAGGCTTTGGCCCTCAAATTTGTTCACACATTTAATTGTTTTTTAAGGATACTAATACCCACATTGTGGCTAGTAAATGCTTTTTATAAATATTTCTTGTAACACTATTAGACAGGATTGTCCTTTATGACCCTTTCTTTATGTACTTACAATTGATGCATTGAGATATCTTCTACCTAAATAATTATAGTTAATATCTGGTATCTTTGTTTCTCATACCATTTATTAGCAAGACAAAGTTGAGTATACATCAAGATAAATCCACTACAATTGGAATGTGGCATACTCAATTGACTACTAGATCATCCAAAAGACATAATGATATAATGGATGTTTAATGAGTTATGGTGTATGATGAATGTGTACATGTGTAGAATTATTCAATTGTAATTGTTATATCTTATCACAACCTTTTGTAACTTGTCGTGTAAACCCTGGACTTTCCTCTTATCGCTCACACTGAGGTATAAATACAAGTCTCAAGAATCTCAAGGTCAAATCCTTGATATGCACCCTATGCTTGCTAACATTTTGGTTCCTTTGTCAAGACTAGTAAAGTGGTAAAGGAAAGGATCAAGGTTGAATGGAGAGTGGTACTAGTATTGGTACTGGTACAGGAGACTAGTGTCAGTATCGGTACGTCTGTTTTGAAAAATAGGAGAGGGGGTATAAATATTTCTCTTTGTAACACTATTAGACGGGATTGTCCTTTATGACCCTTTCTTTATGTACTACAATTGATGCATTGGGATATCTTCTACAAAGACGTAAATAATTATAGTTAATATATTGTATCTTTGTTTCTCATGCCAATTATTAGCAAGACAAAGTAGAGTATACATCAAGAAAAATCCACTACAATTGGAATGTGGCATACCCAACTCACTACTAGATCATCCAAAAGAGACACCAATTACATGAGACACAATCCTTTGTATAATCATAACTAGATATAAGTAGGACTAGGAGATAGAAGAAAGTTGTAATGTAATAGGAAATATAGAGAAGGGTGAATACAACTATAATGAAATATATGTATATGAAAATGAATGTAAGAACGAATGATGTATATTCATCATACACCATAACTCATTAAACATCCATTATGTCAACTTGTTGTATATCATAATCTCATTTATCATCATCATCATCATCATATATATATATATAACTTTCCTCTTATCGCTCAAACTTTCTGCAAACCTTGTACTTTCCTCTTATCGCTCAAATTGAGGTATAAATACAAGTCTCAAGAAACTCAAGGTCAAATCCTTGATATGCACCCTATGCTTGCTAACATTTTGGTTCCGTTGTTAAGACTTTAGTAAAGTGGTAAAGGAAAGGATCAAGGTTACATGGAGATTGTTACTGGTACTAGTATGGGAGACTGGTACCGGTACTGGGACGACTGTTTTGAAAAATAGGAGACGGGGGTACTTGGAGAGGCCATTTTTCAAAATATAATTTAATAATTTTATTAATTCATTAATATGCTAATATTAAAATTGAAAATATCATGACATTGAACTTTCAAAACAAAAGAATTGGTAAAGTTTAAATTTATAGCTTACTTGTAACAATTTAATATAACTTATTGTATATATACTACTTATAGGCATATAGCTTACTTGTAACAAATTAATATAGCTTAATGTATATAAATTATTGTAGACACTAGTATTGGGGTTTGAAGTCGATAGGAGTAAGAATCAATTGAGCTTGTGCGAAAACAACGGAAAAAAAATGGAAGGTAGAAAACAAAAAAAAAGGGAGATGCCTTTTTATTGACGCAAGGTATCTAGAGATGGGTGGGAGACATGACTAGAAGAATCTTGCGAATGGAGGCATACCCAAGCAAGTCTTCGAGATGGGAGATGTGTCCCAACATGCAACCATGGAAAGGATCAAACCAACAAATCCATCATTTGTGTTAGTAAAGGAGTTAATAAAAAGGGATAACAAATAGGTATGGAAAATTTTTATGGTTTGCAAAAGGATCCTCTGGGTTCTAGCCTCATGAGAGCGAGGTTAGGCACCTATGGGATGGCAATTAGAAAGTGGGGATAATGAAGGGATCTCCAAAGAGTTGCAACCAATAGAAGTAGAATGAGAATGAGCTATAGGGAATAATAAAAGGATTAATGAAATATCAAACGAATAACACTCGTGGCAAAAGGAGATAACAAGAAGCTAAGAGAGATTTAAGGAAGAAATTAAGTTAGCTATGGAATTGAAGATGGAAGAAAAGAGTTTAAAGCAAATTTAGGAGAGACATGAAAGGTGTTGTATGAGGATTGAAAAGTCTAGGGAAGTGAAGATAGAGTGTGCCAAAAGGATTGTTGTTAAGAATATTAAAGATAAGGAGAATAGTAATGTAATACCCCCTCCCCCTATGAGCCGACTCTTTGAGTAGATAAAACTTAAATTAAAGATTTAAATTGTAATTTCCTAAACTGGTAGACTTCCTTGTTTGAGGCCACCTTTCTAGTATATATGTCGATCACTTTTGATACAAAGGAGATGATTTTAGTTGGAAATTACACATGCGTTAAGACGACGATCACATGAAGGAAGAGGTGGCCGACTTTAAATCAACCATTTGAGAGAGCAACGAATTGGAAACATATAAAGGCCCAATTAACATATGGTATAAAGATATGTTAAATAACACAAAAGGTAGCAATCATAAAAGATTATCTTATTTAAGATCAAAACTATGAAGTGAGATGTTGGCAATAAGAAAAGACTGATAATTATCAAGAGTATTAAGACCATAAAGAGAGGAATGATCAACAAGTGAAGAGATGAGTTTTATTTATTATTTTATGAAATGATATGGTATGTAAAGGCATATGGTGGGTCCCTCTATCCACTTCATCACATCAACAAAAAGGGAATTGAGGGTCTAAGGGAGACAACTGCATATGGCGTCAAAAGCTGTCTCCCAGAAATAACATCGAATGGATTTGAAGTTAATAGAGGTTATAAAATAAAGATTACTTTCACATTTGCGGTTTGGTAATGAATGATTGAATTAAAATTAAAATATGGTTTATCATGAAAGTTATGTTAGAGATGTCGGTTCAATAAGTTCATTAAGAATCATTATTGAACGTACGTGTAGAAATAAAATAAGAAACATCAGGGCAGATCTTTACTTATTGCATATTATTGTCATATATAAAAATAGATAAAATATTTGCAATAAACTATCAACATGGACAAAAAGGAAATATGCACTATGGGAGAGAACAACTAAGGGCACCCTTTACATTGACAGGTAGGGAGAGAACAACTAGTAGGGCACCCAAGGGCAGAATTCTCACAATCTCCATGTTGAGGATTTATTGACAAATTCAAGTTCAACAATCAAAAAAGAATGGTGAGGGGATTGCTTGGAGGGAGACTTGTTGATTGAAGGCACCTTGGCATGCCTCACTGTACCATCCTCTTCTATGACTGAATTTTGTAAACAAACTGAGTTAGTTGCATGGTAATGAATATATAATCTCTCTATATTGATATTGTTTATGAATTTGAATGTAATGTAATCTTGTCTAGCCCTATGGTTAAAGATGTATATTTGTATATGTATATTTTGTATATGTTTTCTTATGTTCTGACTATAGAACTCAAGTCCAAGAATTATGCAATTTTGAAGGCATTCTAAGTGGTAAATCATAAACCCTAAACCTAATTTGTGGCATTTGAATATCTAGGGTAATTTAGGTAAAGGGACATTACAAGTAACAACCCACTACCACTAGAGAAATTGATTACAAATGAGAGCACCATAGGGGTTCCAACTAAATATAAGGGTTCTATGGAGAACATTGAGATTATGGAAACAAAAGGACAACTAGTAATTACATTGCCAAATAACAAAGAAACATCCAAGCAACTAAATGTCCTTGATAGAAAAGAAACTAAAATACTATCAAAACAGGTAAAGCAAATCGAAAATGTGTTCAAGGAGTCACTAGAATGAGGGCTTGGAAGCAATGGTGCTCAACAAGGGCTTAGTAGCATAGATAATCTATATATTAATTTTTTTACTTAAATAGTGCCGATTTTGAACTTGATTTGACAAACCTAAGAATTATAATTAATGAGGGATTTGAGGGTTTGTTAACCCCTATTACAAAATTAAAACCTTTAGATATTGTGTGGAATATTTAGACAAAGTGGTAAGTAAGATCGTGGGGTTGCAAAAAGAGAAAATGATGAAAGATTGGGAATTAAAGGAAAGATGGAAGAATGTGGAAGAAGAAGAAATGGAAAATATGTTTAATAGCCTAGACATGGATATAATTGAAACAATCCATGAAGGATGCGAAAATTTAATATTATTTAATGAGATGTCATGAAATAATGAAAAGTTATCACACAAATTAAAATAGTTGCAGGAAGAGGTGAACCCCCGTAACCAAGAGTCATCTCCCATGGTGTTTAAGACAAGGAGTGTTCTTTTGGATGGTATAAAGAGTGACTCAAGTTAAATGAGAGAGACAACAACATGAGTTTTTAAGTGATTGTGAATAACTTTTGGCAAGCAATTTCTTTGAGATCAAGTTGACAAGAGATAAAGGTAGAATTAGGAAATTAGTAAAACATCAAGATTATGGTAAGAGAATTAGATTATTGAATTGGAGAAAAAAACATATAAATTCAAAATTAGAAGACAAAAGCCTAGAGAAAAGTAAGGGGGACTCCTTAGCTAACAACGAATTAGAGTCTACATGGAGAAGAAATAGAACTCAAAGCAACTAGGCCAAACTCTATGATTTTGTAGGGACACTAAGGAATGAAGCTTTTAAATGGTACATGAAAAAGTGCTTGCAACATGATAAAGAATAGTAGGACATCAAAGAAGAATTCCTATCTAATTTTGAATCTTTTGAGGTTCCATCTAAAAGTGTTAGTAAGATGAGAGAGATAATGCAAGAAGGAGAAACTATCAAGGAATATGACTATACTTTTAAGGAAGTAGCGAGGAAGATGGAGGAACTCCTTACTAAGAAGCAATGAATTGAATGCTTCATATATAGATTACTACCAAAGGTTAGGACTGCATTAGATTGTAGAATCTTTGAAATCTATTTTAGTGTGGTATAATTGGCTTACAGAGTTGAGGCCTAGCCCTAGAGGAGAAAGAACAAAGAAGTAGAGAATAAAGAAATGGAGAAAATGACATTGGAACTAGAATAATTGAAAATAAAGCAAGTAATATTAGCAAAAGGTGAAAACAATTTGGTATCATCACCTAGTCAAAGAAAGAAAATATGGTACAACTATTGCTCCAATGAAGAAGACTTAAGGAATGAATGCCTAGCGATGAGGGGTGAGAAAAGAGCTACAACACTTAAGAGTAGAACTACAAATAGCCTTTGAAAAATAATAAAAAGTGTATAATGTGGAATATGTGGCAAATGGGATGAACATGAAACAAATGATTGCTCATCCCTTTTATTTAGAGTAAGAGGTGATGAAGAAGAACAAGAACCTTAGTACAACCATTGTGGTGAAAGAAATATCCATAAGGGAATCAAGTGAGCAAAAGGATTAGTAGAAAGAGTATTCCACACCTAAGACTACACTTATAAACACTCAACATAGAAAACATAGTGTAGCATCCATGCGATGCAATATGCACCACCACAAGTTATGAGTGAACAACCTACTATCAATTATCCTCTGAATGAGGATAAGGGATATTACAACAATTATAGAGGATGTGATAGAGGTAAGAGGCTACAATCAAAGGAGAAAAGATGAAGCTACATGCTATAAGTGCGGCCAGTTGGGTCAGTATGCAAATGGATTCTAGGAAGAAAAGAACACTTGTGGATTTTGCAGAGATAGTAACCATGATACAACACCACCAAAAAAAAAAAGAGTTATTAGAACCTAAAGCTTTAAGAGGAGCAAAGGTAATGTTGAGAGTATGTAAACAAAGTTTTCAAGGGGGGCTAGTTGGTGTATGTAAGCCGAATTTGATGAGGAAGAGGAAAGAATTGATTCCACCTTACCATAAGAATAAATAGAAAAAGGGTACTTTTAAAAGAAAGAAGAATCAAAGAATTAAGATACCAATAAGTATGGTAAGAGAAACAATGTTGTGATAGTGACTAGAGGGAGGATAGACATTGCAAAAGGAAGAATAGTACTAAAAGAATCAAAAGAGGAAGAAGAATAGGCTTCCTGCCCACAAAACCAAAACATTGATAGTAGAGGACACTAGAGGAATCATCATAGAAGAAAAGAACAAAGAAGACTACCACAAGGCCTATTTTTCTAAGATGGAGGCCCACTAAAAGAGTTAGCTAATTTTGTGGAGGAAGAGAAAATACTAGAATTTAAAAATAGTTCACAAAATATTAGAAAAAAACGTAAAAACAACAATTTAAAGCCAAAAGTTAGAAATGCGGTAAAATCTCAAAAAAGGTAGAAGAAAAAACCTATAATGATAGAATTATGTGGAAATAATAAATACTTTAAAAATGTATTGATTTACCTTGGCATAGATGTGAGCATTATACCTAAAATGGTTTGGTAAGAGTTAGGAACACGAAAGTTACATGATATGACCTATAACATAGCCTTGCTTGGCAAGATTGTAATAAGCACAATAGGGACATGGAGAAATGTAGAGGTCAACCTACTAGGAACTAGAAAGAAAATTGATTTTGAGGTTATTGAAATGAAAGAACAGTTTGATACATTAAACATCTTGTTGGGTCTGGAATGGTCTTTTAACTATAATAGTACAATTGATTCACAACAAAGGAATGATCCTTTGTCGATAGAGATAAGATAGTACACATTCCGCAAGATGTTGATATGAATAGTGCCTCAGTAGGAATTGGCATTCAACTTGAACTTGATATGCACCCAGTTTCTCATTACCTAGTAATCTAGACCTAACCCTTAATCTTCTTGCTTTAAGGCCACGATCATTGGTACAATTGTGGTTCTAGATCCAGACTTGAAAACCCATCCCTTAATCTTGTTTTCAAGTATGGGTCATGACTATAGGTGTGATCCTAAACTTGGTTCAAGACTGCAAGTGTGGCCTTGACCCTCATTTTCGAAACTTGAAATTAATTATGGGTCCAAGTTGACTTAACTCCAACTAGTCATTGCTTATTGAGTCATGGTTAAATATTCAAGTGTTGTATAAAAGGGCAATACCTTAAGTCATTCAAGGTCACACCTATGATCAAAGATAGGCTTGAAAACCGATCCCTTAATCTACTTGTTTTCAAGCCTCGATCATGACTATAGGTGTGATCCTAAACTTGGTTCAAGACTACAAGTGTGGCCTTAACCCCCATTTTTCAAACTTGAAATTAGTTATGGGTCCAAGTCTTAACTCCAACTAGTCATCATGATCTCCATTTTCCAAACTTGAAATTAATTGAGTTGACACCAATTAGTCATTGCCCACCAACTCATGGATAAGAAATTAAAATTTGAATGTTAGGTTATTGCATAAAAAAAGAGGGTGTATAGTTCTGGTAAATTTTAGTAATTAGGAAAACTTATTAGACATTTACCTTCAAGATTAATAAACTTTTTGTATAGATCAAATGATGAAGAAAAAAGAACAAAGTCTAAATGAAATGGAATACTTTGTTTCCTCCATCCTTGAGAAATGTCGCCATTTTAACAATTGATCTGCAACAATGTTTGGAAAAGCATTTAGAGAGTGTGATATCCCTTAACAATTATTGAAGATGAAGAGATGAGAGCAATCTTTAAACGCACCAATAATGTGTGCCTACAAACTTAAATATATGATATGGGTGGATACACGTTTTAAGTTTTGCCTTGCAGTCATGGCCATTTTCCACTAGTATATTAAGACATTAATCCTGTCACCATTAAACTTTGGCTTGCAATTGGTGGATATTTTTTGTTAGTCTATTAACACATTATTCCCCATTGATGGTGGATATTTTCCGTTAGTCTAGTAACACATTAATCCTCGTCATCGTTAAGCTTTGGGTTGCAATGATGGATATTTTATGATAGTGTAGATAGTGTTGTTATCTAACTAGTTTAGATATCACCTCTGTGAAGGTTTGACCCATTCACACATAGGCTTAAGTTTACTTAGCCTTTTAGGAGCTTGTCTCACTTCAACATGTGTCTTAACTATATGAGACATCTCTTTTCCTTTGGCTTGCCACTTGCCCTCACACATGTCATGTGAGACAAATGTTGCATGCTTGTAGGGGTAGTCAATAGTTTAGTCCTACCTTCCTACTTCCTTGCCTATTTATGGAAGACTTCTCATTGTATTTTACACACTCTCATTGTATATGATATATATGCTCTTGTGCTTCATTTTTCACTTGTGGAAGGTTTTATTCTTTGTGCTCGCTGATCTTGATTGCTCCAACATGGTATTAGAGCCATGCATGCACATCCCTTCTCAAATTAGTGACTCCATCACTTAGTTTTATCATCGGAGTGTCGTGGAGCCAAACGGACCATGCTGTTGAGTTCAGAAGGCTCGAGACAGTCAAGGTGACCCTTTGAAAGACGTTTTTCGATAAAGTCAATTTTTACGAATTTTCTTTTACCTTATAGGGTTTGTGAGGCCTCTAAATCCATACTGTACGGATTTTAAAAATAATCATTTTTTTTTGCATATGGCACTTTGGCCCCCTGCAAAACTTGTATTTTGGGTCGAATCTTAGTTTCTGTAAGATTTTGCTTTTATCCGGTGTTTTTTTGACCGATTTGGTCGTTATTGGGCCTTTGGCCTTTGTTGGGGGGTTTGAGCAAAATCAATAATTTTGGTCTTCGACTCACAATCTAGGTTCAGGGCTCCTTTGCAAACCTCTACAAGCCCTTGCTAGAGATTTCAGGTGCTCATCTGTATGCCGTCGAAGTTTCCCTTTTGGATCGACTTTCTACAGTGTCAAGATCTTTATTCATTTTTCTTTTTCGAGGTTTCATAGACTTCTGGTTCAAAGGATCCAATCGGTGTTGATTGAAGGGTTTCTGTTTCATCACAAGGGTTATTGGATGCCTTGATTGCATTGTTTGAGCTCATCTTCGTCGAGTTTCAAAATCCCTTCTCAAAATAGCGGATCGTGGTGTTTACCTTTGGTTGTTGCTTTTGTCACAGAGGACATAGTTTTCAGTGTTGAGTATGCACATTGCTATTGTTCTAGGTTGCAGTTTTGTTGTGAGCTTTACTAGTTTGGTTGTTGCTTTTTGAGAATCTCCAGATAGGTCGACATCATTCTCATCTTGGCCACCATTCCATTCTCAACCATCTCCAATTTGTGGTTGCCATTTTTCAAACGCAACAGTTTTTAAAGAGTCACTATAGTCGGTTGACTTCTTCCATGGTAGTAGTTTTGTATGTAGGTCATGGCTTTGATTTGCAGGTCATCGTTTGTGAAGTTTGTGGTTTGCCTTTGAACAAGGTCGTCGTTTGATTATGCATCGGTGGTCTCTGTTTACATTCCAACACACATCAACAGGTGGAGTTGTTTCAACAACGCTCCTAGGCAACAATTAAGGGTCACATTTACCGGTAGCCTCTCTAATGCACAGGGCGATAAGGGTTTCCAAGATGTCGCAGTTTCATTTTCTGTGTTGCAGGCACAAGTCGAAGTTATCAACCGAAGTCTACATTGGTCACTGTTTGATCTACAAAGAGCCAGGCACAGCCTTCGAACACAATTAGCATCGAACGTTGGAATTTCGGGTTACTGATATGCTATTCAATTTCTTTTGAACTCGTGGTCTAGTTACTATTAAGAATTACCTTTTATGTTATATTTGTTACTGTAGCAGTTGACATTTATTGTTTAGCCTTTATGCAAACATTAACATTCATTGTAAATGTTACTTTTGTAAACCTGCTAAACAGTTTATGTAACCATTATATTATGCTAATCACTAGTGGTTAGATAACCATTAGCATTTAATGCTAACTATTACTATAACCATTCAATTAAGTCAAACTGCCATGATTCAAATTTTATGCCAAACAAAGTTGTAGGTCCCCTCCAAAAGTCCCTAAATTAGGGCTTTTTTCATTTTGCCACAAATTTTGCCCACGGAGGCAGATTTTCGCAAACTTACAGTCAACGAAAAGGTGTTTTGGTGATCTTCGTTTCGGCGATGTCAAACTAATTTTTTTTTGCCTTTTTTGAAGGCTTTTTAATCTCCGAACCCCATTGTAGTTGCAATTTTTGACGGGGCATAATTTTTGGCCGTGATATTGAAAATTAGTGATTATTTTTAAATTGCTCAGAATTTTGCAAGGAATCTAAATACACATGTAGTTTTAAGATTCAGATAGCCCATTTTATAAAAATCACCGTGCATTATAAACAGTGTATTTGGCATCCAATCTTAACACAAATAATTTTTCTTGCATATATTTTTTTTGGCGGGGATGGGGGGCTTCTAAACTAGTCGTAATCTTTTTTTGTAGGGCAAAATTTGATTTTTGCTTTGATAGTGCTTAAACTTTGATCATGTATATTGTCGTGGATGACACATACTCCCTTCCATTCGAGTATTCTTAATAAACCTCATAATAAATGGAATATCAAAGGTGGCTATTGTGGGCTAAAATGACATACAACAGAAGAATGCCATCATCACAAAATCGATAAATTACGACAACAAATTCTTCATGCATATCAACTTTCTATTGATCTTAATAAAGCACTTGCAGAAAAATCTCATCTCACTAAGCCATTTTGTGAGACACCATCAGTTGGGTATGTACATTGTAGTCAGATGACTTACATTGAGATCCCATCGACACCATCATACCTTGTTATTGCATATAAATCTAGAGTTGATAACTACATGGCTTTCAGAGATTCTGATGCAAGGGCATCTTGTCCCTCTCAATTTTGGTTTTTTGTTTTGTTTAACATTTTGGTTTTGTAGGTGAACAAAGCAGGTTTCAACCCTCTTTCTATGTGGTTTATGGTATGCATCCAAGAGGTGTGTTTGAGCTTCGTGATCTTGCTGGAATGGAGAAGAGAAGTGCAGATGGGGAAGAGTTTGCTCAAGTCATTCATGACATTCAAGAGAAGGTGAAGAATAATATTGAAGATAGCAATTTGCAGTATAAGAGGCATGCTGATTTGAAGAAAAGAGTTGCAATTTCAAGTTGGAGACCTTGTATTGGCACATCTCCGAAAAGAAAGATTTCCTACAGGGACATACAATAAACTTCAGTTGAAAAAGATCGATTCTTGCTAAATACTAAGGAAGTTTTTAGCTAATGCTTATGAGATATCACTCCCTGAAGAGTTGAATATATCTCCCATTTTCAATGTTGCAGATTTATAGTCATATAAAGGAGATACAAAAGTTGAAGAAGTTGATGCAGCTGATTCATCTCATGAAGAACAAGTTGGGACAGCCAATGTTCCACAACAAATAGAATGCATTTTTGATAAACAATTACTGAAGAAGACGCATAAGAAAGAATATTACAAGTATCTTGTCAAGTGGTGCAATCATCCTATTGAAGATGCATCATGGCTTACTGAGGACGAGATCATCAAGATGTGTCATTCCGTTGAAGACTTCATGAGCCGGAGCTCATGATTTCTTCCTGTCGGGGAGTTTGATGTAGGGGCATCTTGTCCCTCTCAATTTTGGTTTTTTGTTTTGTATAACATTCTAGTTTTGCAGATGAATAAAGCAGGTTTCTTTCTCTGCAATTTTGGTGTGTGTCCGAAGCTCCTATCGCCTTGCTTGTTTTATGCCCCTGTCGCCTAGTCATTGACCTCCTGTCGCCCATATGACCGAAGCTTGGTTGGCTGTTATATTTTATTATTATGAAGACAATAAATTTCTCTTTCTTTTCTAAGGATGTGGTTTTCTTTTATCTTCAGTTACAAATCTTAAAATGCCACAAATCGTGCATAGTGTGGATGTTTCCCAGCTGGCCGATTTGGTCGACTAAATTAGTAAAAGCTTTAAATCTGCATTTATATCTTTGACTGGTTGAGATCATGCATCTTCCTTCTCTACTTTTATGGGAAGTCTATTTCATCCCTATGGCATTGTGGGGTATTGTGTTGGCAGCGACAGTTATTACATCTTCTGCACGGTGATCGTGGTATTCTTTTGATGTAGAAGTGGTGTTTATTTCTGCAAACCCCAGTATGGAAATCGTGGGATCATGGTATGCTATCTTTGGCATCCCAATTCTTTTCGTGGCGGTGATGACTTTCTTATCTTTTTTCCTGTGTTGAGTGCTGTCATTATGATGCTGCATTTTTCTTGCCATCGACAGCTCCATTATCAGGTTATTTTTGGTGGTCGACGACTAGTGAGCAATGAAAGATATAATAGTCGACAGCTGGTAGAACAAGGCAGATTGAGAGAGCTGGAAGACTGATTTTTGGAGAAGACCGAATATCTAATATAGAGGCCGAACACTGTCAAAACAGAGGAGGCTGGTTCGAAGGGAGACGACAAATACTGAGAGAGGCCGACATTGGAGTATAGAATAAGATCTTTGGCATTATGATTTTTGTTTGATTTCTGCATTTGAGAGGCCGACTGTATAAGGCCGATAATGATTTTTGTAATGAACTAATATAATCAATAATAAGAATTTCTATTCAATCTCCCTGTCATTGTTGATTGAATCTCCTATCATTTTCATATATTGTTCTTTGGGTTTGATTTGTGAGGTGACTGCCAAGCCAGTGCCATCAATTTGGTATCAGAGCCAGGTTTGATTAAAACTGGTTATTGAGGGCGGTCAATATGCCTCCGAGAAGGATGGGCATGCGTAGACGCTGAGGCAGAGGTCGAAGGGACCATGTAGACCCTGATTTGATGCAGAGGATGGATGCTCTTGAGAGGGCACAAAGAAGAGGAAACCCTGATAGTGAAGATGTCAGTGATGAGGAGGAAGAACCTCAGAGAAAAGAACATGAGGAAAGACAGGCAGACCCAGGAGATGAATTTGGTGAAAGGCTGATAAGATTAGTCATGAATTTGGGATCCAAACCCAAGATTGATGTACCAATGTATGCTGGAAGTCTTAATGGAGAAGAATTAATTGATTGCATAAAAACTTGGACAAATATTTTGAGTATGAGAATGTAGTAGAGGAGAAAAGTGTGAAGTTCATATGCATCCGATTGAAAGGTCATGTTGCTATGTGGTGGGACTTTGTCCAGACTGAAAGGAGGAAGAGAAATAAAGAAAATATTAACTCATGGGATAGGATGGTAGCCAAGTTGAAGGCTAAATTTTTGCCTAGTGATTATCAGGCTAATCTTTTTAAGAGATTACAAAATTTGAAGCAAAAAGAGATGTCCATGAAAGATTACACAGAAGAGTTTTACAAGCTCATCATCAGATTTGGGCATGCTGAAGAAGATGTGGAAAAGATAGCCTGTTATGTGAATGGTCTAAAATATAGTCTACAAGATGAGATGAGTCTTTTGTCTCCCAGAAGCCTAGAAGAGGCTTACCAACTTGCCTTAAAGGCAGAAGAGAAGCTGCAAAGGAAGCAAAATCAGCAAGAAAAGAAGAGAGGAAGAGGTTTTAGAGGAAGGGGACAACAATCTGGTAGAGGACAACAACATTATCAAAGTGAAAAGGCTGGAAGTTCTAGTGGGACAACCCATAATAATAGAGGTGGATTTTAAAATAGAGGAGGAAGATCTTATGGAAGAGGTGGTTCTCAAGGTAGAGGAAAATAATTTGTTGGAAAATGTTACAAGTGCAATCAAATTGGACACAAGATTTGGGACTGTACTAAATCATCTCAAGGAGGACATTCAAAATTTGAAAGGAGCAATCAAGTTGTTCATGCTGATCAAGAAAGTGTAGGATCTCCAATTCATCACAAGGATGGAGCAAAATCAGGAGAATCCTTGATGCTTAAGAGAACCTTGTTGAAGCCATAGAAGGAGAGTCAAGAACCAATTCAAAGGAGAGCATTGTTCAGAATGAAGTGTAAGTCTCATGGTAAATGTTGTAAGCTCATTATAGATAGTGGTAGTACTGACAATATTGTTTCCAGTGAAATGGTAGAGAAGCTAAATCTTAAAAGGATCAAACACCCAACTCCTTATAAAGTAACTTGGTTACAAAAATGTCATCAAATATTGGTGAGTGAGCAAGCCTATGTTGATTTTAAGATGGGTAGTTATATGGATTGTGTTTTATATGATATAATGCCTATGGATGTGTCCCATGTTTTGCTTGGAAGACTGTGGCAATTTGATAGAAATTCAATCCATAATGGGAAGGAGAATACATATACAATTATGAAGGATGGAGAGAAGCATACCTTGCTACCCATAAAGGAGAAAGAAGAGGACAATAACATCAATAATCAGGTAATGTTGGTAAGTGGTAAAGAATTCTTGAAAGATTTGAAGAATGAAGAAATTGGTTATGCTTTGGTTCCTAAACCTCAATGTGTAATGACTTCTACAAAATTGGAAGATTTGCTTGTTGAGATACAAGATATGTTGAATGAGAATATGGATATTGTTGCAAATGATTTACCTGATGAATTGTCTTCTATTAGAAGCATAAGTCATCATATGGATTTGATTCTGGGAGCTAGCCTTCCAAATAAAGCTGCATACAGATTAACACCTATGGAGAATGAAGAGATAAGGAAGCAAATTGGGGAACTTTTGGAGAAATGTTTGATAAGAGAAAGTCTAAGCCCATGTGTTGTGCCTGCAGTGTTGGTGCCAAAGAAAGGAGGATAATGGCGTATGTTTACTAATTCAAGGGCAATAAATAAAATCACCATAAGATATAGATTCCCTATCCCTAGGATTGAAGATTTAATGGATTGTTTGAGTGGGTCAACGTAATTTTTCTAAGATAGATTTGAAAAGTGGTTATCACCAAATTAGAATAAGACTAGGGGATGAGTGGAAAACTGCTTTTAAGACTAGTGATGGGTTGTATGAATGGCTGGTTATGCCTTTTGGGTTGTCTAATGCTCCTAATACTTTTATGCGTTTAATGAATGAAGTGTTGAAACCATTTATTGGTAAATTTGTGGTTGTGTATTTGGATGACATTTTGGTGTTTAGCAGGTCAAAAGAGGAGCATCTTGATCATTTGAGGCAGGTTATGAAGAGACTACAAGAAGAAAAGTTGTAGATTAATTTGAAGAAGTGTGTTTTTGTAGACTGAACTTGTTTATTTGGGCTTTGTGGTGTCAAAGGATGGATTGTAGATGGATAAGGAGAAGGTTCAGGCTATACTTGATTGGCCATCACCAAAAAGTATCATGGAGGTAAGAAGTTTTCATGGTTTTTCTAGTCTCTACAGAAAATTTATAAAAAATTTCAATCATGTTGTAGCACCTATTTTGGAGACAATTAAGGGAAGTAAAAGACCATTTGTGTGGACTAAAGAAGTTGAAGAAAATTTCAGATTTCTGAAAAAGAAGGTGAGTGAACAACCCATACTTGCTTTGCCGGATTTTGATAAAGTGTTACAAGTAGAGTGTGATGCTAGTGGTTTGGCTATAGGGGCAATTTTGAGTCAAGAGGGAAAGCTAGCTGCTTATTTTAATGAGAAATTGAATGATGCAAAAAGGAAGTATTCTTCTTATGATTTGGAATTTTATGCTTTGGTTCAATCCCTCAAGAAATGGAGACATTATCTTTTGCCCAAAGAATTTATTGTGTATACAGATAATCATGCTTTGCAGTTCATCAACAACCAGCACAAGTTAAATCAAAGGCATGCTAAATGGGTTGAGTATATTCAGAGTTTTAATTTTGTTTTGAAGCATAAAAGTGGTCAAATGAATAAGGTTGTTGATGCTTTAAGTAGAAATTTTTTGTTGTTATGTGAGTTAAGGACTAACAGTATGGGTTTTGAAAGCTTGAAGGAGTTGTATGCAGAAGATGCAGATTTTGGAGAGGCATTTGCAGCTTGCAGTGATCTTGTTTGCAAGAATAAGAAGGAATGGAATGATTATATGATCCAAGAGGGTTTGTTGTTTAACGAAAATAAGTTGTGTATTCCTCAAGGCTCCATGAGAGATGATCTGTTGAAGGAAAAACATAGTGGCAGTCTTGCTGGTCACTTTGGTCAGGATAAAACTTTTTAGCAGTTGAGGACACACTACTATTGGCCCAAGGATGAAGGCAAATGTGAGAAGATATGTGGAGAGATGCAGAGTTTGTCAACATGCTAAAGGGAAAAGTCAAAACGTTGGTTTATATCAACCAGTGCCGGTTCCAACCAGGCCTTGCGATTCTGTGAGTATGGACTTTGTTTTGGGTTTATCTCATACTCAAAGGGGTAATGATTCAATCTTTGTTGTTGTAGATAGATTTTAAAAAATGGTTCATTTTATACCATGTAAGAAGATGAATGATGCAACTAACATTGCAAATTTGTTCTTTAAAGAAGTTGTAAGGCTGCATAGGATTCCAAGAAGTATTATTTCTGACAGGGATACAAAGATTGTGGATCATTTTTGTAAGACTCTATGGAAGAAGTTGGGCACAAATCTGAGTTTCAGTTCGGCATATCATCCTCAAACGAATGGACAGACGGAGGTTATCAATAGAAGGCTTGGAAATTTGTTGAGATGTCTTGTTGGTAAGTCAACTGGAAATTGGGATCTTATGTTAGCACAAGCTAAATTTGCTTATAATGATTCTCCAAACAAAAACACAGGTTTTAGCCCTTTCTATGTGGTTTATGGTATGCATCCAAGAGGTGTGTTTGAGCTTCGTGATCTTGCTGGAATGGAGAAGAGAAGTGCAGATGGGGAAGAGTTTGCTCAAGTCATTCATGACATTCAAGAGAAGGTGAAGAATAATATTGAAGATAGCAATTTGCAGTATAAGAGGCATGCTGATTTGAAGAAGAGAGCTGCAATTTCAAGTTAGAGACCTTGTATTGGCACATCTCCGAAAGGAAAGATTTCCTACAGGGACATACAATAAACTTCAGATGAGAAAGATTGGTCCTTGCAAAATACTAAGGAAGTTTTCAGCCAATGCTTATGAGATATCATTGCCTGAAGAGTTGTATATATCTCCAATTTTCAATGTTGCAGATTTATATCCATATAAAGGAGATACAAAAATTGAAGTTGATGCAGCTGATTCATCTCATGAAGAACAAGTTGGGACAACCAACGTTTCACAACAAATAGAATGCATTCTTGATAAACAAATGTTGAAGAAGACTCGTAAGAAGGAATATTACAAGTATCTTGTCAAGTGGTGCAATCATCCTATTGAAGATGCATTATGGCTTACTGAGGACAAGATCATCAAGATGGGTCATTTCGTTGAAGACCTCATGAGCGGGAGCTCATGATTTCTTCCTGCTCGAGAGTTTGATGCAGGGGCATCTTGTCCCTCTGAATTTTGGTTTTTTGTTTTGTTTAACATTCTGGTTTTGTAGGTGAATAAAACAAGTTGATTTCTCTGCAATTTTGGTGTGTGTTCGAAGATCATGTTGCCTTGCTTGTTTTATGCTCCTGTCGCCTAGTCATTGAACTCCTGTCGCCCATATGACCAAAGCTTGGTTGGCTGTTATATTTTATTATTACGAAGGCAATAAATTTCTATTTTTTTCTAAGGACGTGGCTTTCTTTTATCTTTAGTTACAAATTTTAAAATGCCACAAATCGTGCATAGTGTGGATGTTTCCCAGCTGGCCGATTTGGTCGACTAAATTACAAAAAGCTTTAAATCTGCATTTATATCTTTGACTAGTTGAGATCGTGCATCTTCCTTCTCTACTTTTATGTGAAGTCTATTTCATCCCTGTGGCATCGTGGGGTATTGTATTGGCAGCGACGGTTATTATATCTTTTGTAGGGTGATCATGGTATTTCTGACGCAACAATGGTGTTTATTTCTGCAAACCCTAGTATGGAAATCGTGGGATCATAAGTTGCTATCACTGGTATCCCATTTCCTCTCGTGGCGGCGACAACTTTCTTATCTTTTTTCCTGTGTCGAGTGCTGTCATAATGATGCTGTATTTTACTTGCCATCGACGACTCCATTATCAGGTTATTTTTGGTGGTCGACGACTAGTGAGCAGTGAAAGATATAATAGTCGACGACTAGTAGAACAAGGCAGATTGAGAGAGCTGGAAGACTGATTTTTGGAGAAGGTCGAATATCTGATATAGAGGCCGAACACTATAAAAACAGAGGAGGCTGGTTCGAAGGGAGAAGACAAATACTGAGAGAGGCTGACATTGGAGTATAGAATAAGATCTTTGGCATTCTGATTTTTGTTTGATTTATGTATTTGAGAGGCCGACTGTATAAGGCCGATAATGATTTTTGTCATGAACTGATATAATCAATAATAAGAATCTCTATTCAATCTTCCTGTCACTGTTGATTGAATCTCCTGTCATTTTCATATATTCTTTGGGTTTGATTTGTGAGGTGACTGGCAAGCTAGTGCCATCAGATTCTCTGCACTAAGATAAGATTATCGTCTTTCTAAATCGGCCACATTGGGATGCATATCTACCTGACATTTGGTGTCTTTTCGTAGTCCTGCCTTGTCTTCTTTAGATATGATTGCTCTTACCTTGCCTACATCAACATCTATAGTGAGATTTTGCAGATATTTATGAGTCCACATATTTGACTCTTATCATGTATTTTGACATCCTCTATAGTAGTATCAGATTCTTATGGGTTTAGTTATCACCATACATTAATGGTCCTTGTACCCTAAGCATTTGTCACACATCAGCATTGGCTTGGAGATCCTTGAGCATCCTTCAAAGACATCATGGGCATAATCTGCGCCTTTGAATGATGTGCAGAATTCAGAGACCTTCATACTTCTTGTATGTTCCTATTTGGAATGGGAAGATTCTTTGCACACTTATGTGCTTTGATTTCTTCCTAATGGGAGAAATTTTGTTCAACGTATTTTGAGAGGAGGTTACATGGTTAGCCTTTTTATCTCAGTTTTGGGAGGATCCATCTCTTCTCATGGAGTTCTTTGCTTCAATTTTTTTTTTTTTTGGGGTGGGGGGTGGCGTCATAGAGACCTTCTCTTCTTTTCTGTCCTATGGGGAGAACATGTATTGTATATTAGTGTTAGAAGTAGTCCTTGGGGGGTCTTGTATAGTCCTCTTTTCTTCACTTGTATAATTCTATTTGTATCATTTCTCTTTTGGAGGAAAGTTTTTTCCCATTGGGTTTTCTTTCTTACTCCACTTTATGGGAAATTCATTTGTAAATGGGTACCTAACATGGCTTAGTAGTCGGGACCCATCATCATCTTTGTATTTTCCCTAATTGCACTTAAGGGGGGTGTTAGTGTAAATAGTGTCATTATCTAACTAATTTAAATATCACCTCTTTGAAGGTTTGACCTATTCACACATAGGCTTAAGTTTACTTAGTCTTTTAGGAGTTTGTCTCATTCGACACGTGTCCTTAGCTATGTGAGATACCTCTTTCCTTTTGGCTTGCCACTTGCCCTCACCCATGTCATGTGAGTTAGACAAGTGTTGCATGCTTGTAGGGGTAGTTAGTAGTTCAATCCTACTTTCCCACCTCCTTCGCCTTGCCTATTTATGCAAGGCTTTTCATTGTATTTTACACTCATTATATATGATAGATATATGCTCTTGTGCTCCATTTTCCACTTGTGGAAGGTTTTATTATTTGTGCTTGCTAATCTTGGGTGCTCTAACATTTTCCATTAGTCTATCAACACATTATTCCCCATCATTGTAAAGCTTTGGCTTGTAGTTGGTGGGTATTTTCCATTAGTTTATGAACACATTAATCCCCATCACCGTTAAGCTTTGGCTTGTAGTGGTGGATATTTTTCGTTAGTCTATTAACAGATTAATTCCCGTCACCATTAAGCTTTGGCTTGCAATGGTGAATATTTTATGTTAGTCTTTTAACACATTAATCCCTGTCACCATGTTGTTAACACAATTCACTAACCTGCCATCGTGACCATCAGTGGTTAACTACGTGTGGTTGTACAAGAGCCCTTAACTTAGGAGGACACAAATGAACATTATTATGACTAGTATGAGCACCAAAAGTGCTATCAAATGCCGATAGGCACAAATATTTATAGGCCTATTGATAAATAGTATCCATTTATATTTTTATGGAAAGTCATTGCATGCAGTAGTTGGTGGACAAAGCTATAAAGACTTTAAGTATTTGTGTCAGTACAAATCTTTATTGAGTGCTTGTAATAGGGAAAACACCTCTATAAAGAAATAGCCCATAAAAACAATTGAAACCAAATCCCAAAACTACTAAAAAATTAATTAATCCTAAACATGTTTCCTTGACCCATTCTCAGGCCAAGGGTGTTCATCCTGCTAGTTCAAGTTCTTCTTTTGTTTAGTTGTTCCTCGCTGCTTTGCTACAATTGTTTTGTCTGTGTGCTGTTGATGTGTTGTTTTTGGCTCATTTTAGCCTTTTTGCCCTAGGGGTTGCTCTGTACAGGGTTCTAGACCCTCTTTTCCAACTGATCTAATAAAAAACATCATGGTCAACTAGAAACTTCATAGTCAAATACTTAATATAATATCACAAACTTCAAAGTGTTGGTGGAATTAAATTAATATCTACAAG
This sequence comes from Cunninghamia lanceolata, assembly GCA_027924645.1. NCBI lineage: Eukaryota > Viridiplantae > Streptophyta > Pinopsida > Cupressales > Cupressaceae > Cunninghamia > Cunninghamia lanceolata. Next base: position 2,624,896 of record BSBN01000471.1, read on the forward strand.
ATCTTAATTTGACTAGAATATTTCTTCTTCATAAATGGATGTAATCTACCAAGTAGTAATTCCTACCTCCATGTCAATAGTTTTCAAGAATTTCACATTATGATAATATAAGAGAGAGTTTTCAAACATTTCATGTTATGATAATGTAAAAGATTTTAATGATTTTATATGAAAGAAACAACTTCAATGATGTAATAATTTTAGAGATTATATTTTCATGCATGTTAAAGAAAGCTTAAAAATTTAATGCATCAAAACAAAAACATATATCTAAAATTCAATTTTTTGAAAATACTTAATTTTAATGAAAATAAATTGAAAAAATCAATATTTGTTGTGCAAAGTAGAATGCTTGATGTGTGAAGAGATACCTTAAGTTACTAACAAAATGTTAAGAGAAACGTTTGCTTAATTTCTCAACAAAACTAATTGATTAACCAATGAGTTAAGTGAATGGATTTTTTATTGTTAGCTCAACTAGGAAATCAAGAGAGACACATCCTTGAAGAAAATGAGTTCAAGATGATAGTTAATGCTGTGTAATGTTCCGTTTTCTAGCTTGATCTTTTACAGTTGACCGTTGGCCTATTCCGGAGACCCGTAGGCTACTCGGGGGTTGAAATTGGGGTTTCATGTTTTGGTGGTTGCATTTGTTCGTGGATTGTGGTTTGGTTGGCGGTTTCTTTTCGGGTTTGTTCTTCTTAGTCCCTGTTGGTTAAGACTATTTTTAGTAAGTTCAGGATTGGCACCAGGGCGAGATTTTGAGAGTGGGGTTGGATTCGTCTTGTCAAGACCTTTCCAACGAGCTATAGATCATTGAATTCCGACATCATCTTGGCCTCCGTTTTAAAGTCCGTAAATTAAACATTATTATTTAATATTAATGTTGTTTTAAAAGAGGGGACTCTAAGGGTGAGGTTGAAAAAAAATTGAAGAGGATTATATTATTTTCCCTCTCATGTTTTATCCCATATGCAAGAGGATTTTAGAGACTCCCAGTTGGAAAAGTATAAAAGGAGGAAAAGTGCTCTCATTTGGGGATCTGAAAACTTGATAATGTTATGCTGCCGGATTGGCCTTGGGATTGCTTCGAGGAATGTAAGCCTCCTAGCTAGGCATTGCTTCTCGCTTGAAAGATAGCGACTAGTAGTGAATTAGTTTAGTTTAGTGAGTTGCATTGGGGATTTGAGCATTGTATTCAGCTTGTGCCTTGTTAATTCAGTTTTGCATATTAGAGTTTTTTTCCAGAAATTGCATTTTAGCTACAGCAGATTGTTGTTTTTATTCGTAAATCAAAAAATACAAAAATATTGCTTCTGGGTATTGTTTCATTCTCTCTGTCTGTAAGGGGTGACCCTATTCCTAAAGTTATAGATTTTATTTTGAAGGCTGTTATTTTTAAAAAGGAAATCGCCCCTTGCTGGGCCGTACCATTATCTTTCATATTGTAAGCTGGCAGTAGTACTGACAGTAGTGATTATTCTTGCTTATCATAATTTGTAATGCTCAGCTTTCCGTTCAGTAATTGCAACTGTATTTCCTTTATCTCCGCCCTATGGTAGCTCCTTTCCCATCCCGGGTTAGAAAGCACATTCTGGGTGTCTGAGTACTTTCAACATTTTAGCTTACTTCTCTTTCCAGCATTGTAATTTCAGTTATCGCCGCCATATGGTCGCCTCATTTCCGTATCGGATTGAGCAGCACATACTTGGTGTCGAGTGTGCTTTCAGTATATTAGATTGTAAGGATCCTCTGACCACATGCTCGTCGTTCGCCGACGCATCTTGGTTAGAGTTCTTGCATAAGCATTTTGATTAAGATCCTCTGACCAATGCTCACACCTTGCCCACATAGGGATCCTGGTGTACATTCTGGTTAGAGTTGCTTCAGCATCGTTTTGGTTTAGCTGCTAACCTTAACGGGTGCATTGGTTTGTAAACTGTTATTGAAAATTCAAAAAAAATTTGGCTCGGAATATTTCACGTTGGTATGCTCTTAACTATTTAAGAGACATAACATTAATAAGGTACACACAATTTAAAGAAATTTTTTAGTTAACTCAAGGTTTCTCGTCTTTACTACACATCTAATCCACCATAAACTCAAAAGAAAAGTTGGTAGTTTTGAAATAAGTTAATATATGGTGCAATTTTGAAACTATGAAGGAAAATATATTTTTCATGAGAACGAGCATGTTAAAAACATAAAAGAAAAAATCTTTTGTTTAAGGTAAAAATAAATTACACAAGCATACAAGTTTCTCATTGAAACTCTAAAGGAAAACATATTTTTGTGGCAACAAGTGTGTTAAAGACAAAGGCAAAAATCTTTTGGTTAAGGTAAAAAAATTAAACAATTATAGATTTTTCTTATCAACGTTGTATTGAGGTAAATGAAAGTATAGTATATTTATAGATCGTTCGAGAAACAACATTCAAATCAAAGGGACTGTAAGTTTGAGAACTAATGTTTAAAGATGTATCTCACATTCCATAATAGATCAAAATCTACATGAAATACCTCACATTCTACAATATATGAAGGGATTAAATAACTAAATGTTGAATGAAATATCATGTGCTTGCTCATTACATGTACTTTGAAGCTTCCTCGTGTTACAATAACTGAATTACATAAATATAATTTGACTCTATACGCTAGTAGTATAAAGTAATTTAGATTTTGTAATGACTTGAAACAATCCATAACGATTCATTTACCAGTAAAAGAAGAGAAATTATAGAACAATTTAGAAGGATTTCAAAGGTTGGCCCAACCAACTTAAACATCATGCTTCAAGGATAAGATGTAAAATAATTCTAAATAACTCACAAAGATGAGTAAAATTATAATAGATCAATCAAACGATAGAATATAGATTCAACAAGGATTTTGCAATAACATAATAATTTTATCTAGAAAATGCAAATATATTAACGCATTTAATTAAGTTCCCACATTTAAATGTCAAAGAATATGTAGAATTCAACTCCTACATTGAAAAAATAGGAAGCAAGTTTATTTTACTTCTTGATATCAATACAAATATGCATAAAAGTTTAGTTCCAATATTTTGAAGAAGTTCATTAACTTTGAAATAAGAAATAAAAAATAAAACCCAAATTTAAAACTTAAAGAAAAAGATCAAGGATTAATAAACATGGTGACAATCTTTTTATCCTTGGAGACGACATTCTTCACAAGGTCTCCAATGTAATAATGACATTGGTTACAACTATATATTTTTCTACCCAACAATATGAACTTAATCGTCTAAGCAACTTCTATTTGATTTAGAAGTGTTGACCTCATAGACTTGCCAACGTGACAACAATTTTGTGCCACAAATCATATATTCACACTTGAATATGGTAAGCTTCCAATGTCAGGGTCATCCCAAAACCTAGACCTAAACTTTGAGGGTTCATTCGTAATGGCCTTGCTTACGTATCCCTCTTGAGCAAATAAGAGACTTTGTAGTTCATACACCAACAATAGAGGTTTCATCCTTAGCCTTGACATGATATCTCTAATCTCACTTATAAAATCTTAACCTTTAAGTGAATCTTATGATTTCAATTCAGTTCATACACACCATAGTGTGATAGCCAAAGAAGCCCAATCAAATGTTGGTTCAATGCTAACATCAATGTACAAACATATACAAAACCACATGGTGACTAGCTCATATAGACATCACATGTTCACATAGTGATTTGCTCAACCATACATCGCATATACACAATGCGAATAACTTAGGTATGTGTCATCCATACACTGTGTGACTAACCCATACATGCAACTTACATACGCAATATAATTAGTTTACACATACATCACATATACACAAGGTGGTTAGCCCATTCAGGTGTCACATATACTCAGTGACTATTTCACATAGACACACACATCACATGTAAACAATGGGATTAACTCAGACATGCACAACACCTACACAATGTGATTGTCTCATGCACACATCATAGATATGCATAGTGACTAGATAGTGGAAAGGGAATGGTTGCCACCTTACTACAAGCATCTTCCCATTTACCTAAATCACTAACGTATAATCTCGTAAGTATAGGAAAGGCATCTCATGCTATCCTATGTGTTCCATCATTTCTCAGTTAATTGCCAACTACGATGACAAGCAAGCATCCCATACTACTTGTCATCACTAATAAGGGGTAAGTGTAGCAACATACAACATGAGGTGACTAATAAGATTTCCATAGTTGACCAACCATCCACACCATCTTACAATTGGATAAACATAATCATGGTACCTGTATTATTAATCATTTAGACTAATTAACAATTGGAACCTTTAAAAACATACTTCAAATAGGCACAACATATAAAACACACGTAATCATTCTGATACCCCAGTGCTAACTTTGAACTCCAAGACAGGGAGATGCTAGCATCCTTCACCTGCATACCATTGGTGAAAGCTGAACTAGTACTAACATTTATTGCTTGCATGCCACTGGCGAAAGCTTATCTATACCCTATGAAATCGGGTAGCTCTTGACATCTATCACATGCATGTTATTGGTGAAAGCTATCGAAAACCCTTGATTCAGGCAGATTTGGAGACATTTCAAATGCATTCATATAAAGTAGATCACTGTAGTCTTTGAGATTAAAGTTTTAGAATCCTCAAGGAAAGTAAAGTTTATATTTATTAATAATTGTGCCAAATTATTGTTTTTGATTAAGCAACATACCAGGGTGCGGAACCCTTTACACAAGGCCCCTAGGGCATAACAAAACAGGCCACAAACAGGGCAACAACTCAAAAACAACACACTAACTTGTTGAAAAATAGAAAAACCAAAGAAGGGATCTAAACAACAGCAAATCTTGAACTAGCAAATCTAACTCCTTTGGCCCTAGGGCAAAAATCAACAATAGATTTGGGGAGTCCTTTTTTTCTACATTGGACACATGTCCAGGAAAAATCTGAGTCAAAACCTCACGCAAAGATATAAAGACCCAACTATAACAAATCTAAAACATCCAACTGCAGTCATCACAAGTAAAAAAAACTCAACTTTATTCTCGAGGCTTGAGTACTTGGTACATCCTTCGTTATCTAGATTGTGTACATACCCTGTATCCATGGGATCAAGGCCACAATAGAATTATATCGCACTCATGAAATATGTAATTATGTTTTCAATCTATGTTTATGCAACTATGAGAGTGGGTATGCAACACTTTCTAGGGTCCATTTTCCTTAGACTGTTCTTAGTCGGTTGCCAACCACAAAGGTAGGATGGTGACGAAAACTTATAGGATCATCTATCTGCAAACACCTAAAAGGAGTGTTTGACGTGAGGTAAGGTTGATTAAGTTATCTAGGATGCATGACATGTGCGTTTAAGGAACCTACGAGCCATGAGACAATTATGCGGCACCTAGAACTCCCTCTCAAGGAGGAATAATCACAACACTTGCTAGTGCATCATTAACTACTATGGATTCTCCTTCGTTCTTAAATTCATCAATCATTCATAGTAATGCGCAAACATATTGTCACTAGGAGTAGATTATCTTATTCTAATCTACATTCGATACCATGGTCGACATAGATGTTATAATTAATGGTTTAAGAAACGCTCAGTCTATTTAATTGTAAGTATAAAATATAATAACAAGGACCATAATATGGAAATATTCATTCTATAGTCGAACTCATTTACTTATCGTTGGCTCGAATTCTCTAAGAGTAGGAATCAACTTAGATGTTTATTTCATGAGTGACTTCAAGGGCCACAACTAGAGATCAAGAATTGCTCATTGGTTCCTATTCAAGGATTACCATGAAGTTTATCAGAAGAACAAACATAACAATATTATTTATTCCTTCTACCTAGCTTGTGCAACAAATATTCAAAGAATAGGATCTAACTAAGTACCTATCTTTGTCAGAAAACATCCCTAATACAGGGATGTACAAAATCATTGCAAACACTCCTAATAACAAAGTAATAAGTGTTAGAACCCTCGTAAAATCAATCTTGTTTATCAAAACAATACAACTTGAAATAAATAATGTTCCTTTAATCTATACCCTTTTGTAGTTGAGATGCCATTTCTAACCGTAAGCATAAAACTAGGTTTATTAAACCTCTCATCTCATTAGGATTAACCAAATGTAACATCTTAACTCTATAAATAACGATGGCCATGATAAACATTAACTTATCTAAACGGGAAATAACACAACCAGAGCAATTCCAACCATTGGATTAATTGATTTAAATAACATGTTCACATACATTACATAAATACCGTATGTATATAAATTTATCGCTTATAGACAAAAGTAACTAATGGAATTATCTTAATATTATAACGATCAACTAAGTAATCATCTACTTAAATCTATAGTACTAAGTTTTGAAAACATAAATAGAACTAATCATAAGCAATAGTCAAGAGCATCATAATACCAAACACCCCAACAAATTCCTATGCACCCTAAATCTATATAACTAGTACCGTCCACCATCATGTTCAATATAACCATCCATCCTCCAATTATCACATCACCTCACCGAAGTAAATAGTTATATGCAAACCTTCTAAATGCGACCAACTTTCTATTATGGTAGATCAAGATATTACTAGTTTAATTAAATCTACATTTCTAACTAATTCTGACCTCTAAAAGTAACTTTATAGATATGCTTGGGTTCCTAGACTAAATCTAACTAGCTCAATGAATAATCTTTGACAATCTTTCTGACACCCTAGTTCTTATACTATATTATCACTACCTAATACAATATTCCTATCTACATAACTAAGAGATTTGATTCCTTTCCTTGATAGGGTTTAAGGTTCTAATTGGAAATACAAGGTAATACATATTTTGACTATGAACAATTACATATTACTAACCAAGTAAGTTTGTCCACAACATCTTAAGAAGAGATATAATTCTTCTATAATATCATCCTACCTTCAATTCTTAATTTAAATGGAAACCCATATTTTTTTAATACGAATCCGAAATTAATTTTTCAGAAATCACACAAAACAAATTATGAGAGATGCCATGAATAACTAAATGTTGCAACATTACAAATAGATATTTTTGAAGGCAAGATAAATACCTAATGCAAATATTGTTTTTAATACTTCTAAAGTTTTAGAAAACCCCTTTGTTTCTCATGCTCATAAAATGTTATCCTATATATACCCCAAAGTATACAAAAGAGGGCTATACTATAACTATATACTTAATTAAGCAATTAAACTATGCTTCCCGTTGAATAAGTGGATGTGCCCATGTTTTCTTTAGGTATCCACCACTAAACAAGTGGTGATTGCCACGATTACGTGGATGCCCGTTGAATAAGTGGATGCCCACTGAATCAGTGGATGTTATTGACTGTTGCAATAGAATTTTAATTGTCTACTATGAAACGCCTGTATGCTCACCTTGCCGATGTCAGGAACTGGGTGATCAGAAAGGTGTGGAAGTCTAGTTTGTGCATTTCAATTTGACAGTGTTATTTTCGAAAAAAAACTAGGGTGGCCATTTTAGTGGTATTAGCGCTAGTGATCTTGCCAGCCTGTTGGGAAGCTAACCCTTGTTGCAGATTTTCAGTTGCATGTCAAAATTTCAGTAGTGATTATCTTTGAAAATATTCAATTGTGTGGTTTTCTAACATTGCACATTAGTTTCAGCAGTTGCTTCACTTGCATGTTCATTTTAACCTTTTCTAGATGAGTAGAGTTTCAAAAGATAGGAAGATGTTTACAACTGAAAGGTCTTTAATTGAAATGTTTGAAGAACTATACAATGAGTGGAAGGATTCTGAATTTAAGAAAGAATTGCAAAGGCATCTAAGAAAAGAAGATAGCAGCAGAAATGAGCTTAGAAGAAATAATCTTTGCTTTGCATGCAAAGAATTTTGGGAGCCAAACCACGAATGTTCAAGCAGAGAAGAGGGGAAATCATATGAAGAACTTGAGTTTTAGAAGGAAGAACACTCAAGGTAGTTTGAGGAGGACACAACTACACAGATTTGGAACAACATGATGACGATGAATCCAAGGAAGGAAGTGTGATAATTAAAGAGCTTGCTGATTTGGACAAGACAACAACAAAATTTTTTGAAGTTGAGATTGAATGCGAGAGAGACAAACATTCATAACTTTCCTATGTGTCATGCCCTCGCCGATTTCAGAAGGAATAACAAGAAATCAGAGAAAGCCGACCTCTTAAATTTATAAGGAGAATACCTTAAGAGATGAGTGTTAGGAATTAAATTTTGTTTTAAGAAGCGAGTGGCATTAAGGGATGAGTCCCCTTAAAAGCAGCGACCAAGTATGAAAAAGTGCATCTCCCTCCTAAGGGGGATATAAAATAAAGAATCCAAAATCATTTGAAGGCATCAATCAACAAGAGAAGAAATACATACATCGATCAAGCAGTAATAGCAGAAATAAATAAAGACATATAAAAGACCTACAATAGAAATAGAATATATGCAACAAAAAAATCTATTTATTGCAGCCATTGGAATAATTAGCCAATACATCAAAAGGTATTGTAATCGGCAATAATCTAGCAAAGCTCTTAAGCAATCAATTTTGAATTTAAGGATGTTATTTGCAAATAGGAAGGATGGCCCTCCTTCTGGTTCACGAGAGATGAAAGTATGGCCTCCCTCTCTGCTCTTATCAAGTTGGTCGAGAGTTGGTGGATGGCCCACCTGCCATGCTCTGGAGCTTGATCAAGGAGGATGGCCCCTCTCCAAGGTGGACTGGGAGATGTAAGGATGGCCCCACTTACTTGCTCTCAACAATATTGAGGATGGCCCACCTTAATATTGGTATTTGCAAGTATTTCTAAGAAATTCACTATGTGATTGGCTTTGAAGGTTGTGCTATGATGTGTTGATTGAATATTGTTTATGCTATGATGTATTGATCTGAATATTAATGCTGCTGTGACGTATTAATCTAAATATTAATGTTGCTATGATGTATTGATCCGAATACTGACCATGGTATGATCTGAATATTAATAATGCTAGGATATATTGATCTCATTATTAATTATGCTTTGATGTATGAATTGAATATAAATAATGCTATGATCTGAATATTGTCATAATTTCTTGATCTTTAATATATCTAATGTCATTGTGAACGGGGTTGTGCTTGAATGGCAAAGGCCAAAGGTTCTCACGATGGAGATCCAAGTTCGAATCCCCCAAGTAACATCAGTGGCTTATGTGGCTTCTATGTTGATTATGTGGTTTCTATGTTGGATATGTTGATGGGGTGGAGGTCCCCCTTGTGACCTCCACGCTTACGAATCAAAAAAAAAAATCTAATGTCATTTGTAGTGAATTCTATTGTTTAGGAATCAAGTATATCCCAAAAAGGGACATTACACTATGATGAAGAAAATGACTTAATTCAAGAGGCATGTATGGAAGAGCTTCAGAATGATCTTTTTGATGGATTTGCAGCCATGAATGATATGATTGAACTTGCTAGAAATTATGGGACAACAACCAATAATGAGCATATACTTCGTTCTAGTAATGACAATTTAGACGTTGAGTGGGAATTTCCCATGCAAGAAGTACACGAATTTAACTTCTTAGAAAATTCAATAGAAGAGCATGTTGAAAGGGGGCTTGTTAAAGATTTTAAATCAACACCTATTTATGATTCTTGGTTTAAGCATAGTGATGTCATATCACTTGATCAAAGAAATTGTAAGGAGGCTGATTTTGAAGATTATATTGCACCTACAAATGAAGAGATTTATGGATTTTTGCTACATGGAGAACCAAGTTACTTGGTAGATCAAGGACCTAGAGAGTTTCATGCGTTGAAGAACCCACTCTTAGTAAAAAATAAGGAGATTCAAGTCCTCACAAGTTTGGACAGCTCACACAAAATCCTTGAAGACCTCATGCAGAAAGGCATTGAGGGTAAAGTTCTTCAAATTTGCAAATTATCAAAGATTCCTTGGAGATGGTGAAATTGGAGTACTTGCATTTGATTAGAGACCGTGATTATGCTATGAAGATTGCAAAAGAGGCCATTGGTGCATACACAAAAGAAGAGAGGAAGGTTGATGATCATTTTAGAAAGTACCCAAATGGAGCAATTTGAGGTAGAGGATCAGCTTGCTAGAACAAAACTTGCCAGGGAGTTAGAGAATGAAGAAAGAGCTAAATAAATCAAGCAAGTAACTGATGAGATTGATAGCCTTCAAGAGGAATTTGATTTAGTGGTCTTTTCAAAGAAGACGGAAGTTGCATGTGTAGATTGGGATTATCAAGGTGGCTTTGAGCAAGAAGAAAGGGATAACACTCAAATTTTCGATAACCCTCTCTTTGAAATGGATGTAGGGTCAACTTTTGACAATCCATTCTTTGTGATGGATACTGAGATATTTCCTTATTTTAGTAACATAGTTTGTGACAATATCGAGATATAGAATCCAAGTGAAGTTTTCAAGCATGAGATAGAGTGTGAACTTCAGCTTGTTGAAGATTTGGGATCATATCTTGAGGAAGTACCAAGCCTTGCGGTTAGTAATCCCCCAGGAAGACCACCTGATAAAGAATGCATAAGTGTGGTTGAAGGTAAAGTTTCCACATGGAATGTATTGAAACATGGAGACTTCATCATTCCTGACTTTGATAAGTTTCCAAAAAGTGTTTTTGAGCTTGCTGGAAATTTTAGAACAACAAAAATTGTAAGTTCAGAACTTGTTTTGTGTGGAGAATTTGTATGACAAGGGTCTGAACATGATTCTTACTTATTTGACAATCCACTCTTTGGATTGGGTGATGATTTCACTTACAATTATCCTCTTTTTGAATGGAAATATGGATACACCAATTGCTCCTGAACCCATAGAAGGTGATGCTTTCATGGTTGAAATGCAAGGAGTCAAAGTTGACTCAATTTTCCATGGAAAGAAAGAGGATACGTTCAAGATGGATACAATGACAAATAATGGTTATGAAAATCCCAAAGACTTGGAGGTTCGTTTTGTTGGTAGAACTTGGATTGATTACATGAGAGGCAATTTTTTTTGGAAAAGATGTCTTGGGTTGTTCTAGAAGGTCTTCTGATAAGGCACACGTGAAGAGCAGAGTTGCACAACACAAGCATGGTGGAGTTGCTTCATTACTTCAAATTCATGATAGTGGTCACCAACAAAGTATGTTTGAAGGTTACGGTGACCAAAGAGATGTTCCTTGGCATAGGAAAGTTCAAATTTTCAGTTTTAACTCTACTGTTTTGCTATAGACCAGCCACCTCAAACTTTTGTTTGCACTCATTTATGAAGGTTGACAAAGTATTTTAGTCATGGGATGGAGGAACTTTCAGTTGGAGGATGTTTGGGAGTCTTTTCCAGCCTCTCCCAAGTTGGTTTTGAGCATTTCAATGCTCATCTTACATGTGCATACATGGAGACTTCATTTGTGCAGCTGCTGTCCTACTTCAAGAGCGTTGATTTTAATGAAATTAAGTTATGATTTGCTATTATTTACCTTGGACAACCACATGTTGATTCAAGTTGGGGTTCCTATCCCTTGGATGGATGTTGGAGAAAGGCTTCAGTGGTGGGAGAGTTATATTTTAGCCTTTCTGACGTCAACTAGGGCATCTATATTTCAGTGGAATGTTTTGAAACATTCCAAGTGTTTTCCAACAACTTTATTCATGAGAATGATAGCATGTGTTGGTGATTTAATGAGAAGATGTGTTTTGGGGGATGGTGAGCTAGTGTATGGTCATCTTGATTTGCAATTTCTTGAGGTCAAGCAATTTTGGGGAGGGAGGATTGTAATGTCCCCAATTGGCGCTTAGCCAAGTCGTGAACAATTAGCCCATTTTCGAGTTTTCCCGTAGGCTAATTGGTGTGCAAGGGAGAATTCCAAAGTTCTTGGAGAGCTTTGGTTTGGTCGAATGCAAGTTTGGTTTGTGGCAATGAGCTCAATTGATCTTGTGGAGTCGTATTATGCTTTCAGAAATGGTTTCGAGTTTGTTGGTAGCTCTCCAAACTTCTTGGAGAAGTTGTCTATTTATAATAAGTCACCCAGTTGGCATCAATCATCATCCCAAACCTTCGAGGTCATGTTGGTATGGTCAAATTTGCAATTCACTTCATTTTGGGATTTTTTGTAAGTTGGGTGAGTTATTAAGCCATTTAATTAATAAATTCACTAAGTTATCTTGAGTTGGAAATATTAAAATATAACTTGAGTGTAATAGCTCATTGGAAAGATAATTTGATTTTTTTTTGGCGGGGCAAATAAAAGTCATATTTTTCTTTAAGTGGTGTCCAATTATGGAGAAATAAATATCCCATGAAGCCATAAAGTAATATTTTATATTATTTTTCTTGGGCGCTCACAAAAGTTTATAAAAGAGGATTTCAATGCTCATTTGAAGGCTATGCATTTTGGAAATGAGATTTGTATTTCTGTGAATGTGAGTTGTTGAGCTTGGTTCTCTCGGGGTTGTTTAACCTATCTATTTTGCTGGTTTCAGTAGTGAAATACCTACCCTAGCTAGCTGGGAGTGATTTTTATTTCAGAGATCACTTGTGCGCCATCATGGAGTTACAAGATTTTGATATATTCTGAGTTTGATTGCTATGCTATTAATTTTGGTATGAATGTTTGAGGTTCTCTACAAATTTCAAGTGATTAAACCATGACAAGTACCGACCGTACCATTTTCCTTGGTGTAGCCGTATCGAATGGTGGTAGTCGTACCATGGAAACTGTTGTTAATTGCTAACTGTTGAGACTTGGAGGGATGTGGAGTCTTGTCTTTTGTGTGTAGCAAAGGACCAAAACAATGCCGAGTGAGCGGCTTGAAGCCGTTGTTTTACCACACAAAAGGTGCCGTACATCCTTTGTGCAACAGTACTCACCAAATGGTACGTGGGTTCCTAAAAAATAAATTGCTGTTTTATGGTGTATCTCACCTCTAATGTGTGGGTGCCTAGGGTGGAGTTAAATATTGCAAGGGTTTCTCAGGCGAAATTTGATGAATTTAGGATGTTGTAAGCATTTTAATGATACCCAGTACTGTTGTACCAACAACGTACAAATCTGATAATTTATTCTGAGCAAATGTTTAATACTTTCAGTTTGATGGGAGCAGTTTGGTATGAGTTTGAATGTATTCATTTTAGTGATATGTTCTTGATAGTTTTGGCGTGTGTTAGTAGTAGTTACAATGTTTTTTGGGGGTGTGTTCAGTGATTTCTGTTCAACACAACTAATCAGATTATTGTTCTATATATCAAACCTGAGTAATTAATGTTACAGAGATTTTCAGAGGGTTCCTTAAATGATTGTGGCTTCATTCCATCATCTGCATCACCAGAGCTTCAACGGTTAACATTTTTCTGATATTGGGTGACTTCTAATCCTTCCATGTTCTGATTTTAAGTTACAGCAACATCAATATGTAGAAATCAGATGTTAATATGTCATTACGGCATTCCTTAATGTTTGTAGTTCATATTTAGTGCAATGCTTTGTGTTTGTAACCTCTAGAAGGTCATACAGCCAGTGAGGAGAACTTATTTCCGGTTCAATTACTCACCCCACTGAACAAGTGGTTCCATTGTAAAGGCTTCCCACTAAATAAATGGATGTGCCTATGTTTTCTTTCAGTATCCCCCACTGCACAAGTGGTGATTCTGACGATTAAGTGGATGCTCGCTGAATAAGTTGATGCCCACTGAATAAGTGGATGTTATTGATTGCTGCAATATAATTTTAATTGTCTAGTCTAAACACCCGTATGCTCTCACCTTGCCTGTGTGGGGAACTAGGTGATTACAAAGGTGTGGAAGAGTCTAGTTTGTGCATTTCAATTCGACAGTGTTATTTTAAAAAAATAACTAGGGTGGTCATTTCAAAGTGCATTGGATGAGTTTCTGGAGCTCAACAAGGTGCTCCCGCAAAAGTTTCATAGGATGGTTGCAATAAGCCATTTTCGATGAAAGGGAAAGGAGGTTTTTTAGCTTGGTTGAGCATGTCAAGAAAATACAAACATTAATAGTAGCTGAGGAAGTGGAAGGTGACAAAACATACAAATTTGAGGATTTGAAGAAACCCTATCTTTTCTGATTGTCTTTGACGGATCAGAAAAGAGTGACCAAGGCCAGAAGTGCTACTACAACATTTCTCTATATTGTTGAGATTGCTGGTGGGAAGGAAGGTAGCACGAGTGGTGCAAGTCTCTCTACCTCAAGCACACGAGTGGTATAGGTTGCAGGCTAAGGTTTATTTTATCGTTTGTTTGAACCCTTGTTTTGTCCTTTCGGGGATTGTTTGTTTGTTAGTATTTTGGCTTAGGTCTGAAAGTCAATGGGTGGAAAGTCCAATCAATTTCTGAAACATCCATTTTATAAAATCTACTATATTATTTTTCAAAAACAATAGTAAGGGCATGGGACCCAATTCCCACTCTTATCTATCAAAAAAATTTAAAAATATTAAAAACTTAAAAACTTAAAAATCAAAATAAGAAAATTTATATTAAAAAATAAAATCCTGTAATTAAAACAAACTTAAAAAATAAAAAATTAATTAATAAATACCAAAATTTATCAATTTATGCATGGGCAGATCCGGAATCAAGTGGATTCCTCCACCGCCAAAATTCTGGAAATTGAATTTCAGTGGGGCCTCCATAGGCAATCTAGGTCCTTTTGAGGTGGGTTGCATAATCAAAAACTCTAATGGTTCCCTAATCAAAGTAGCTTCGACGAAATTGGCTACAAGCACAAACAACAAGGCTGAAATAGAAGCCCTCCTCCTTGGATTGTAGTTGCTCCAATCCTACCCCTATCATTAAGGTGGTCATCGAAAAAGACTCATTAATAATTCTTTAACATCTAAGGAAGAGATTCTCATTGAATTGCAAAATTCAAAATATTTTGAAAGAAATCTTAATAACCCTTGATACTTTGAAAGAATTCTCGATATCACATTGTTATTGGGAAGGTAACACAGTGGTCAACTTTCTATCCAATTGTGGAGTCGACGAAAAGGAGGCAATCATTACATCCAATCATATTGAAAGATGGCAGCGCGTGGAGTAAAGTGGGTAAGGCTTGAATTGATGTTAGTTTTAACGGGCTCCCAATGACAATATTCTTGCAATTATTCCATCTATCTTTGGGCACGCATTTCTCAATCTGACGTCTCTTAGTTGTGTTGCATTCCATTAATTGCACAAGACATGGAGGAGATTGTTCTGGGGATACTATTAGGCAGATGGCTTTCCTTGGGCAAATTAACCCATTGAGGCGAAAGAAAGTCTTCTTCTTTTAGGAAGATGTGTAGGAAGCCATTGAAGGGATTCTAGGGCATGACTTCATAGAGAATGTAGTCCGTCACAGGGTTGACTCAGAGACTGCCTCTAAATCTGCTCACAATATTCTCAAGATTTTGAGTGTCAAGGAGACAACTAAAGCATTTGGCAAGTTCTACATTTGGGAAAATTTCCACTTGTTTGGAGGCTACAATTGACAAAGCAAATGCAAAAAGGCTCTCTTCACTACCATGTTTGGATTTCAAGTTCACTGTCGTCACTTCGATTCATATAGTTTGAGTGGTGGAAACATGCATGGAGGCAATTGTCAAAGAGTTAGTCACCACCCAACACTTTTGCAAGATGATTGCTAGATTGAAGCATACCAGCCTACAACAAATATGGCCAACATTCTCCATCTTGTTAAAGACTCTCCCTCTCAAGTGAGATTCTCAGTTGCTAAAGCTGAGAAAGCCATCGATTTCGTCACTTGCAGAGTAGCTCTGGTGAAAATGGAAAATGGCTCCTTCAGCCTCGAGGATGGGTGATGAAGTTCTATGGTTTGTTCTAACTTAATGTCTTTGTCTTGTCAAAGATCTCTGGTTTTGTCAATGTATATTTTGTACCCTAATTATATTCCGTTTCGTCGTATGAGGCTTTGGAGATGGTAGTAGTTGATAGTGGGTTGGAACTTTGCTTTGAGTATGTCCATTAGTATTAGTCAATTTTGGCCAAGTATAGGTTACATAGTAGGGAAAATATAATATGGTTATTTATAGTGGTTGCTTTTGGTCATGTTTATAGTTGTATATGTCAAAGCTAGTATCTTTTGTATAGGCAACATGTATCTTTCTTTTCTGCAAGTTAATAAAAAGAGGGCCCATACCCTCACTTTAACTAAACAAAAAAATCAATCTATAGTGTAAAATTAAAATTAAGAAAATAAAAATAAATATTTAAAAGTGAATTAATACATATTTAATATTATCAATTTAAACATTAGCATATTATGTTACCATTTTGAAAACTCAATGAGATGAAGAAAAAGCAATTAAAGATGAGTGAAAATTGACATGGCACAAATTGGCAAGCAAACAGACATGGAGATTTTCACTTACACAAAGAGAATATTAGTGTAGACTTGGCTACAAGGGCAAACATTGTCTCGCTAGGAACGAAAAATAGATCCGACTCTGCCAATCCTAAGGCACGATTGATAGAAAAGGGATCAAAACTCAAGGTTAGCCTTACAAAAACCAATATTGAAGCAAAAATACAAAGTCTCTCCAATTTCGCTTTAATAAGGAAATTTGATGCATATTAGTTGGCAAGGCATGGGAAAATGGATCCACAAAAACTAGAGCAGAAACCCGAAAAAGTTTGGCGATGGCAAATGAAATCTTCTAATTCCCTCTAAATGAGTACAAATCATCCTCAAGTTGTGGAAAATTCTAAAAATGTTTTAATGGGAACATTGTCTTTGACTCCCCAAAAGGACAATTCCTTGGAATCTAATCTGCTGATTGTTGAAACAGTGATCAATTCTATAGAATTGATGGATCTAAGCCATGTGGAGATCATGAAGGATTATCCAATTTTAGAAACTCTAGTGAATTTGCAATTGGCTTTGGATGACATTTCCTAAGATTGATTTCAATTGAGGACTAACGATGAGGGTAAAGATCACACCCAAAATTAAAAAAAAAAAATAGTTGGAAGGCAGTTTGGAGGATGATGACAATTTGATCTCCATTGAGATTTAACAATTTCTCAATTAGATTCCAAAAACCAAAGAAAATTGTGGTCCAAATTGGAAAAAGGGTAGGAAATCTAGGGCTCAAATCATCGAAGGGGAGAAACAAAGAGATAATAATACTTATCTAACGCATAGGAGGGTGAAAACCCCTCCAAAGCAACAACGAAGTTCCTCTCCTTAGGGGTTTGAAGGCCCCAAACAAAAGGCACTTAGTGAAATGCTAGTTTAAAATTCAAAAAGCAAATATAATGTTAAAATTCAAGAAACAAAACTTTGCAAGGAAGAAGCTTTAATGCTTTTGAGGAAATGGTAGAGATGTAAAGGGGCCTTTGTCAATGCACATGGTGCTTCTAGAAAGTTGGGTTTCCTATGGTCTAATCTCTCAATTGAGGTAGAAGTCATTGGGAAAGGTCTAAATTGGCAATTTGGTAGAGTAAGATGCTTCTTTTCTAATAATATTTTTTTCCTTTTTAATGTATATGGTCTTGTGGGTCATTTATTAAAAACGAGAGTGTGGGATCAACTTTCTTCTATTTTAGATACAATCAGAGATGATCTCTTCCTTTTAGGTGGGAATTTTAATGTTATTTCATCTTCGAAAGATAAAAGAGGTGGGGTCTCAAATTTCTCAAGAGAGACTCGATCGCAAATTGACTTTGTCTCCATTGTGAAACAAAGGACACTAATTGATGTTGAACCTCAAAATGGCACCTTCGCTTGGACAAATAGAAGATTGAGTTTCAATTACATTGCAGAAAGGTTAAATGATTTCTCCTTTCGCCTATTTGGCTAGGCAAAGATTGGGTGTTAGAAAGTAGGATTGTTCCTTGATTGCAATGTGGTCACTATCCATTCTGTTAGATATCTTTGGAGATCTCCCTCATCCTAAGTGTCCTTTCAAATTTGAAAACATGTGGTCTAGAGGAAGGTTTTTTGGATTTAGTCAAAAGTTGGTGGGAGGGAACTCCCAAAGTCAAAGGTTCCAGAATGTTTTCCTTGGTAATAAACCTTTCACATCTCAAAGCATGTTTGAAGGCTTGGAATATTAGCACTTTCAAAGATATTTTTGTTGAAAAGGAACTTCATACTCTTAATGAAAAAGTCTTCGTCAGTGGTATGGATCAAGCTCTGTATGTTGAAGAAAAACTTCTTGCGAAAATTTCAGAACCCAAACAAAGAGAGGAATTTTATTGGAGACAAGGGGAAGTTTGGCAAAAGGAAAGGATAAAACACAAAATTCTTTCACAAACAATAGAATCATCTCCATCCATGCTCAAGATGGGAAATTGTTGGAAGATTCTTCGGATATCAATGTTGAGGCTCTTTCTTTTCTTATAGATTTATTGCAAGGGGAGGAAGCCTCGAAGCTTTTGCCTTAGAACTGCATTTTGCAATCCATTCCCTCCATTATTTCTGAGGATCA
The DNA here is from genome assembly GCA_027924645.1 of Cunninghamia lanceolata. Classification (NCBI taxonomy): domain Eukaryota; kingdom Viridiplantae; phylum Streptophyta; class Pinopsida; order Cupressales; family Cupressaceae; genus Cunninghamia; species Cunninghamia lanceolata. Next base: position 2,643,417 of record BSBN01000471.1, read on the forward strand.
GAATAATAATCTCATGGCTCCTTTAATAGAAGAAGAAATAAAATCTGCACTTTCTCAGTTGCAACCAAATAAAGCCCCTAGTCAAAACACTTTTTTACTATCCTCTTTCAAAATTTTTGGAATATTGTGGGGAAAGATGTTTAGCTGAATGCAAATGAAGCTTGACATTCAAGGAAAATTTTGAAGAATATAAACTACATATTCATTGCTTTGATTCCTAAAACAACTTCCCCTACTTCATTTGTTGAGTGTCAACCTCTCTCGCTTTGTAATACAATCTACAAGATTATTCCTAAAGCCATGGCAAATAGGTTGATAATTCTTCTCCCTCACTCTGATATCTACTGAATACAATGTTTTTTTTTTTTTCTCTTTTGAATAGAGCAATTACAAAAGGAATTGTCATCACTCAGGAACTTGTCCACTCAATAGTTACACCAACATTGAAGAGTATGGTGCTTAAACTTGACATCAATAAATCATATGATAGGGTTAACTGGTGGTTCTTATTTAAGATTCTAGAATGCTTTGGTTTTTGCTTTGAATAGAGACAATGGATCTTTAGTTGCATTTCGAGCCCACAATATTCCATCTTAATTAACGATGGCCCAATTGGTTACTTTGAACCCTCTAGAGGTCTCAAATAGGGAGATGCTTGTCTCCTTTTTTTATCATCATGGTTGAGGCTCCTAATAGATCCATTAGTCTGGCCAATGAAAGTATTCATCCACATGTGTGCTTTCTATCTTCCATGAGGTTACCCAAAGAAGGATTTTGTCACAATTTGCATGTCCAATCCACAACTCTACTCCACACCTTCACTTTTGACATAGAGATCTCTTTGTCACTACATTATATGTCAAAGAGTGATATCATATTCAAAGTATGTACATTGCATAGTTGAATATCACCTCTATTGACGCATATTAGCCTTTTCCCTTAAAGCTCATCCAAGGGTCTTCATATGAAGAATGTGCTCATCAAGACCTGACCTTGCATCCAAAAATTGCATGGGCTAAGTTTCACTCTAAGCCAACTAAAAGTATGATCTCATCCATTCTAAAAAGGAAGATCATATTTTCCCTACAAAATTAAAGACTTGGTTAGCTTTGTAACTCATCCAAAAGTTGATTATCACTCTGTCTATAGAAATCAACATCCATATCATATAGACTTGCAGAATCATTCCTATTTATTTAGAGATTGAAAGGGTTTCCATCAGCTCTGAGACATTGTCGAGATCAAAGATGCATATCTCACATTTTGAAAATTAGAACACCAAACCTTTTTACATATGAAATCCATGATGTATCTTGCTATTGTGACATCACATCCTGAAGTTATGTAGAAAATGCATGTTGCAAGCTATCGCATGATCAACATTGTCATCAAGTTAATTAGTTCAATGGAGATCAAATTGGGATATTGGCACAATTGATCAATAATTACCATTTGCAACTTCTTCAGTTGGTTATGCAATGCCATTGTTACATCACATCCTTAAGTTGTGTAGAAAATGCATGTTGCAAGCTACCCCATGACCAACATTGTCATCAAGTTAATTAGTTCAATGGAGATCAAATTGGAATATTGGCACAATTGATCAATAATTACCATTTGCAACTTCTTCAGTTGGTTACCATAATTGGATAGCATTAGCCTATCATGGCCACCATTCCCACTTTCCCCTCCCTAGTATCCATTTTTTTGTTTCTAATGTCCTATAGAGAATTTGCAGCTTTTTTTTAGCTATATTCCTATTGGAGCTTTTTTTGGATTTAGAGAGTACCTTGGCTTGATTTAATTCCTGCAAACAAGTTAGAAATCAATTACAATAATTACTTATCAAATAGAGTATCATGATTAAACATCAGTAAGTCCATAGTAAATTTGCTAATCTAGTTAATATCTTATCTTAGGGATGCTCAACCATGGGAGAACACGGAAGAGAGTGACTTGATGGGGTGTCTTAGCCTCTCTAGACCCAAAGGTAGTACCCTTTGTACTAAAAGGTAGTACCCCTTTGGCCTCATGTGGCCCATGCCATCCATATGAGGTGGCCTACCTAGTGAGGATTCTAATTTATCTATTATCCCCTCATCTTGCCATCACTTGGTGGGGTGTCTTAACCTCTCTAGGCCCAAAGGTAGTACCCTTTGTACTAAAAGGTAGTACCCCTTTGGCCTCATGTGGCCCATGCCATTCATATGAGGTGGCCTACCTAGTGAGGATTCTAATTTATCTATTATCCCCTCACCTTGCCATCTTCCCCATTTCCTCATGATTGATCTCCTTATATTGCTATACCATGATAGGGGAGTGAGGTTTCAAAAGGGTGTCCTGGTAGCCCAACTCTCCTAGGCCCAAAGGCAATAACCTTTGAACTAAAAGGCAGTACCCCTTTGGCCCATGTGGCTCATCCTGTCCGCTCCTGGGTGGCATCCGTAGAAGACGGCCCCGTCACCATACCCCTTTTGCAATCTTCCCTCCTCTCATCATGGTAAAGATATGTGCATAATAAACTAATCAGTTTCATATTTGCAAATAATCCTATCAGCCATAAAAAATGAATCATGAAGATGATATCATAAATTATAAATAACAATATGCATGATCATATCTAAATAATACATTATATTCCCATATAGATCCTACCACAAGTAGATTGTAGATCTCTATATATACTTTTCTCTTTCTTTGCTGTTATGCTTAGCCACATATAATCAATAATATGTATTTTTCTTCCTAAAACCTATCCTCATTTGCTACCCACACATCATCTATTTATACCTTTTAACATGCCTTCTCTTAAGTGAGGCGACCATCCATAAATAAGGGCTTAAATATATTTTAATTTTTCCTAGATTGAAATGAAATGAAAGCTTTTAATAACATCCACTAGTCCAAACAGCCTATGAGACTACCAGAAACCAAAACACCCAACAAAAGAACTAAGAGGTGGTGCTCCTTTAAGGAGTTGGCCCCTTTAGGAATTCGCACTCCTTTGTTCATTTCTTAATTGCTACATATAACAAGATCATTATTTTATTAATGCAGATTGCATTCTCTCGCATCCTATGGTAATTCGATAGGTTCACTTTGTTTTAACCGCTCAACAATAAACTAAGACTCTTGTCTTAAAGATGGCGCTCCAATTTGAAGGAGGTCGGTCACTTATATCATATCAATGATATTACTTTGGCTGCTTTTATTTGTCAATTAAATCGCATATTTCTTATAAATCACAGAGGGACCAGTAGCTCAGTGGTAGAGCACTCCAGCAGCAAATGGAAGGTCCTAGGTTCGAGTCCTAGCTGGTCCATGTCTCAACATGGTATCAGAGCCAGGCCAGGCTAGGAGCCCCAAGCACACGAGAGGTGTGGCTTAAGGGGGGTGTTGGTGTAAGCCACACCCGAACCGACGATGGACTGGTCCAAGAGGGGCCAGTAGCTCAGTGGTAGAGCACTCCAGCAGCGTATGGAAGGTCCTAGGTTCGAGTCCTAGTTGGTCCATGTCTCAACATGGTATTAGAGCCAGGCCAGGCTAAGAGCCCCAAGCACACGAGAGGTGTGGCTTAAGGGGGGTGTTGGTGTAAGCCACACCCGAACCGACGATGGACTGGTCCAAGAGGGGCCAGTAGCTCAGTGGTAGAGCACTCCAGCAGCAAATGGAAGGTCCTAGGTTCGAGTCCTAGCTGGTCCATGTCTCAACATGGTATCAGAGCCAGGTCAGGCTAGGAGCCCCAAGCACACGAGAGGTGTGGCTTAAGGGGGGTGTTGGTGTAAGCCACACCCGAACCGACGATGGACTGGTCCAAGAGGGGCCAGTAGCTCAGTGGTAGAGCACTCCAGCAGCGTATGGAAGGTCCTAGGTTCGAGTCCTAGCTGGTCCATGTCTCAACATGGTATCAGAGCCAGGCCAAGCTAGGAGCCCCAAGCACACGAGAGGTGTGGCTTAAGGGGGGGTGTTGGTGTAAGCCACACCCGGACCGACGATGGATTGGCCCAAGAGGGGCCAGTAGCTCAGTGGTAGAGCACTCTAGCAGCGTATGGAAGTCCTAGGTTCGAGTCCTAGCTGGTCCAATTTGAAGGAGGTCGGCCACTTATATCATATCAATGATATTACTTTGGCTGCTTTTATTTGTCAATTAAATCGCATATTTCTTATAAATCACAGCCTTAGGATTATCATTTGTTATTTATATTTATTCTTATATAATATAATAATATATTTTGTTGATTAGTTAAACAAATATATTATATATTAAATTTTAATTATATTAAAATATTATATATTAATAATATTATTTAATATTATTTATTAAATATTAATACATACGGAATTATTTCGAGAAGCACTCTCTATCATTTAAATTGACTATGGAAGGGACACAGACAAACTCCACATTTCAAGAAAGCAACTTCACCATCTTATCATGATTTTTAAATCTTTAATTTAAACAACGCCTTAACATCAGGACAGCACAATTTCTAGAATTCCAGATAAGAAAACATGTGTGTAATGAGAACCATATAAAAGAAGGACATAACATTAAGTTTTGTATCATACATCCTAACAAGTTGCTTCAGAAAAACGTAACAATCTTGTCTAGCCCTATCATTTGATGAAGCTGTGAAAGGAAATCCTACAACTGAATAAGCTGGGGGTGTTATCTGTAACAAAAAGTGCTAAGACATATATAGAGATCAATGAGTGGCATCTAATAACAAAGCCAAGGCCGTTGCTCTTCTTCATTGTGTTTGGATAGCCTTATCTATAGGTACATTGAACTTTCAATCAAATAGGACTTGTTATGATATCTATCTTGACAAAATACCCCAAGTAATTTGAGTTGAAAATCTATAAATCTATATAAAATTGTGATAATGCTATTAAATAAAGTTGGTGTAATCCTTCTTAATTGTAACACCATGCATATACCACTTTCACTACAATCCAATGTATCTAATAATTGTAGGACATAAACTTACTGTCTAGGAAAGCATGGAAATAAAATCTTCTCATCCCATGATTTTGGTATCTCTGATTACTATCAATATTTATAATGGACACAAACAAGCTTCTTCACAAACAGTAAAGTTAAAGCCCAGAACCACCTCTAACAAAATGAGAAAAACAAACATCTCGTCTTAGCTTTTATTAGATCAAGGATGAAATTGGTATCGTGAGAAGATGGTGACGGACAAAAAGAGGATGAAATTAGTACCTATGCAATTGGAGTAGAGGTCCACTCAAAGTTAAACAGAAGGCAAAGAAAGGAAAGAGCATCTAGAAGTAATAACCATATCTTGATAAGTGTGAAAAAATCAATAACCACAAGAGCCTGGAGAATTAATTTTATTTTAGCAGGCAAAATGAGAACAGAAGCAAGGGGAATTTAAGAGAATTTAGTGAGTGGCACAACATACAAAGGTTACTGGTATTGGCATTATGTTTATGTCTACTCAACAACTACACAAAATGACACATTCCCAAACTGCTATTAAATCAACAATTGTATCAGTATTCTATAGAACTGAAGCAAAGAAGACAACACAAAAAATGAGGGAAGGGATAGCAGCCATTACACCCATATCAATCCAATTTAAGTTATCATACCAGAAGTTAAAATTCTTTAAAATCAACTTAGTCATATCTTTAAATACTATAGTGGCTACTGTCGATGCTGGGGACACGTCCTTTGTTACTGGATACGACAAAGAGAATAATGGAAAAATCACTCCTAAACTGGAGAGAATTAGAATCCACAAGGTACAAACCACGTCCTCAGTGGTGAGATGCCAGTCTAAAAGACGATAAAAAAATCAACTAACTGTTGGTTGCTGAGAACAGAAAAATAATAGCATTGCTTTATGAGGCAAAATTTGAGAATAGTTTTTTTTGACTTTGTAGAAGATGTTTTAAGGGAAAAAGCACTTGTTTATTTTTTCTGTTTTCTTTCATTAAGATACTGGACTGTTTCGAATTCAGCCACTTGTGAGTGATACAGCTCATGCCCACTTTTGAAAATATTGCGGTATCCTTGAGATTTAGATGCCCATTTTTGTTTAATGGCTGTCAATTTGTCAATGCTACATCAGGTATGAATACCTTGATCACTTTAGCCTTTTTGATGCTGCTTCCCATGCCAGTGCTTGTTATAGATTGGTTCAGTTTCAAGGGTTCTGTGATTCATTTATGCTGACACTTACTACTTGCTTTTATTGTGTTCACTTCAGTCCTTCCGTCTACATTAGCATTTAGATGTTAATAGGCTTTTAGTTTCAGTATAAGTATGTAAATGTCAATGCAAATATAAAATACTCACTTTTATTTCCTCAGTCACATACTAGGTGAAGTCACATACTAGGTGAAGGGAAACCTGCAACTTCTAGTCAGCCATTTGCGGTCAAGAAAAACATATTGTACATTCTTTTTATGACAGCACGGGGACTGCAATAGATTCAAATTTTTTGACTTATCCAAAACAAAATATAATCATAATAATAACCAAAGAAACCCTCAAAATTTATACCTAAAAGAATAAATTCATGAACAAAACAAAACTATGCGAACTACTGCACACAATTTTGAGATTTGCAGTCAGCAGCTAATCAAATCAAGTAAACTGAGCATGGGAAATTTCATAACTAATGACAAAAATGCATGGATATGCTTGGAATTACACCAGACATGCATACCTCGAGGAGCCTGAAGCAATTTCTTTCGTCGGTAAATCTTCCAACTTCGGAATAATTGCGGAGTTTATTCTCTCAACAAGAGTTGGGAAATTCTTATACTGTTTTGCATAGTTGTTGCTAGTGGTAGAATCGCCTCTATACTCCTTAGCACTGTAGACAGAAACCCATTTGCAAAATCAACATGACACAGCCATGCGATAGAAAACAAGTATAGCATTGAAGAATTAGTTTCACTTAATCAAGGTTAGGGTTTTTCTGGGACAAAATCTACAATTAAGATAGAGGAACTTTAGAAAAAACATATAAAAGATTGAATCAGAAAAATGATAATAATGGCGTACTTCGTCTCCAAATTGCAAGGTTCAGAATTCCCTTTTGCGCTAAGAAGAGCCACGTCGACTATGGGCATATCCCCCATAACCAAGCGTTTGGCGATAACAGATTTATTTTCTCCTTTATCGTCTTTGGCATAGCAAAAAGCATATGCGTCCTTCATTTCATTCCATCCCTCAATTCCAACTTCCTCATGACCTACCAAAAAACCCACAGTTTTTCTTCATTCTCATTTTCCATTCAGAATTTATGAGGAAACTATATAAAAACATAGATAAGGTTTAATAATTGTTGTTACCTGATGATGAAGTTGCTGATGCGGCCGCGACTTGAGAGCGGGTGGCGGATAGAAAATAGCCAGCAGATAAAAAGGAGTGGACCACTCTGTTATGGGCGTTTCTCAGGCGCGGGCATGAAGCTCTAATTAGTGCCAGTATCTCTGATTACTATCAATATTTATAATGGACACAAACAAGCTTCTTCACAAACAGTAAAGTTAAAGCCCAGAACCACTCCTAACAAAATGAGAAAAACAAACATCTCGTCTTAGCTTTTCTTAGATCAAGGATGTAATTGGTACTGTGAGAAGATGGTGACGGACCAAAAGTGGATCAGTACCTATGCAATCGGGGTAGAGGTCCACTCGAACCTAAACAAAAGGAAAAGAAAGGAAAGAGCATCTAGAAGTAATAACCATATCTTGATAAGTGTGAAAAAATCAATAACCACAAGAACCTAGAAAATTAATTTTATTTTAGCAGGCATAATGAGAACATAAGCAAGGGGAATTTAAGAGAATTTAGTGAGTGGCACAGCGTACAAAGGTTACTGCTATTGGCATTATGTATACGTCTACTCAACAAGTACTCCACGAAATGACACATTCCCAAACTGCTATTAAATCAACAATTGTGTCAGTATTCTATAGAACTCAAGCAAATAAGACAACACAAAAAATGAGGGAAGGGGTGGCAGCCATTACACCCATATCAATCCAATTTAAGTTGTAATAACAGAAGTTCATATTCTTTAAAATCAACTTAGTCATATCTTTAAATACTACAGTGGCTACTGTGGATGCTGGGGACACGTCCTTTGTTACTGGATACATCATACGACAGAGAATAATGGAAAATCACTCCTAAACTTGAGAGACTTAGAATCCACAAGGTACAAACCACGTCCTCAATGGTGAGATGCCAGTCTAAAAGACGATATAAAAATCAACTAACTGTTGGTTGCTGAGAACAGAAAAATAATAGCATTGCTTGATGAGGCAAAATTTGAGAATAGTTTTGTTTGAATTTGTAGAAGATGTTTTAAGGGAAAAAGCACCTTTTTTTTTCTGTTTGCTTTCATTAAGCTACTGGACTGTTTCGAATTCAGCCACCTGTGAGTGATACAGCTCATGCCCACTTTTGAAAATATTGCGGTATCCTTGAGATTTAGATGCCCTTTTTTGTTTGGTGGCTGTCAATTTGTCAATGCTACATCAGGTATAAATACCTTGATCACTTTAGCCTTTTTGATGCTGCTTCTTACGCCAGTGCTTGTAATGGATTGGTTCAGTTTCAAGGGTTCTGTGATTTATTTATGCTGACACTTACTACTTGCTTTTATTGTGTTCACTTCAGTCCTTCCGTCTACATTAGCATTTAGATGTTAATAGGCTTTTAGTTTCAGTATAAGTATGTAAATGTCAATGCAAATATAAAATACTCACTTTTATTTCCTCAGTCACATACTAGGTGAAGGGAAACCTGCAACTTCTAGTCAGCCATTTGCGGTCAAGAAAAACATATTGTACATTCTTTTTATGACAGCAGGGGACTGCAATAGATTCAAATTTTTTGACTTATCCAAAACAACATATAATCATAATAATAAACAAAGAAACCCTCAAAATTTATACCCAAAAGAATAAATTCATGAACAAAACAAAACTATGGGAACTACTGCACACAATTTTGAGATTTGCAGTCAGCATCTAATCAAATTAAGTAAACTGAGCATGGGAAATTTCATAACTAACGAAAAAAATGCATGGATATGCTTGGAATTACACCAGACATGCATACCTCGAGGAGCCTGAAGCAATTTCTTTCTTGGGTGAATCTTCCAACTTCGAAATAATTGCCGATTTTATTCTCTCAACAAGAGTTGGGAAATTCTTATACTGTTTTGCATAGTTGTTGCTAGTGGTAGAGTCGCCTCTATACTCCTTAGCACTGTAGACAGAAACCCATTTGCCCATGCGATAGAAAACAAGTATAGCATTGAAGAATTAATTTCACTTAATCAAGGCTAGGGTTTTTCTGGGACAAAATCTACAATTAAGATAGAGCAACTTTAGAAAAAACATGTAAAAGATTGAATCAGAAAAATGATAATAATGGCGTACTTCATCTCCAAATTGCAAGGTTCAGAATTCCCTTTCGCGCTAAGAAGAGCCACGTCGACTATGGGCATATCCCCCATAACCAAGCGTCTGTTAAGTGCGTTTCTGAGGCGCGGGCATGAAGCTCTAACTAGTGCCAGTACTGCGGCTGCCATGGATGATCTCAACCTTCCTACCTGCTTTCTTCTGACTGATCACACAATATGATTTGAAACATTGAAACATTGATGCTCTGCCTTCAATTTGTATATATTTACGTGGTCAATTTACGATTTTTTTGCTTTTACTCTGGCACTTTTACCTATAGGAGGTTCAAGGGATACGCCGATAGGAAGAACCAGAGAGTTTAGAAAATTTTGACCCGTAAACCGTGTGACACAATTTCGAGCATTATAATGCTCACATATAAAAGCCTATGAGTTAATTTTAAAATTTATAACATAAACATTTTGTGTTTAAGAATGTTTCTAATTGAAATTATGTAGATTTTTTTAAGCATTTAGTTCAACTTCCTCTTCATGATGGATCACACAAACCAAAAACAATCTTAAGTATAATTATGAATTGTGGAAATATCACGTCTTTTATAGGTGATTTGTTTCCTCCATTCCTTTTAATATGTAAATGGACTTAAGTAAAATGTTTCAATATGAGGTATTGTGATGTAAGTCAACCTAAGTAAAATGTTTCAATACGAGATAATTACGAGATATTGTAAAGGAGAAAAGTGCATATCCTAATATATTTTCTTTTTTGTTTTACCTTATTATGGATAGATGTTTTGGAAGTAATATTCTAGTATATAATTTGATTACTTTTGCACTCTAATCTTAGCACCAAATTCACCAGTTTTTCATGTCAAATTGTTTTGTTTAGAACCTTTCAAATACCTTTGAAATCTAGGTCTTAGCAGTTTACTTGTAATGGATAAGATTATAGATGTGATTCTATCCTAGACAAGATCACTAGTGTAATCATGTTTTCTACTTTTAAATTTTGAATTTTTACATTCCATTCTCAATATTTCAATATTTGATGTGGGAGCTAAAAAAAATTAAAATCATATGTCTAAGGTTATGTATTTAAAGGAGTCATTTTAAGAGTTTTGCACAAAAAATAAACATAAAATAATCAGATAACATTCATAAAAGTATACAATCTCTTATCCTTTGAGGTACATCATTCATCATCTATCAAAGCATCAGCAATAATCAATCTCATTACAATTAATCCAGCTATATTCATTTTCAAAACATACTTAAAGACACTCTTAAAAGAGTCCGAAAGCGGATCGTGAAAGACAAGCGGAATCGGAATGTGACATCCTTGACGAAGGTACAGCGAACGGTTCCTCCGAGTTGATGTGACAATTAATTTCCTCCCTTTGGCCCGCGAGTTATCTCCTCTCCTCCTCCACAGTTATGTGACACCGCTAGTTATCTCCTCTCCTCCTCCAAAGTTGATTTGTCAATTAATTTCCTCCTTTTGGCCCGCTAGTTATCTCCTCTCCTCCTCCGAGATAATGTAATTTCGTAGGGACAGCTCAGTCTTGGAGACTGCATTTTTTGGAAGCTGCCATTTGATATCGATTTGTTGGACACTGCATTTGATATCAAAGGCTATTTTGGAGCTTACACATACAGATTACACTTATCGGTCTCATAGGCTATTTTTAGCCTCGTGGAATTAGCTAGAGAAGTTTAGGGTCTGGATTGGAAATTACCCTCATCTCTGGATTTGGAGATGTATGTACCGTCATCTCTTGATTTGGAGAACAATCTCTTCATCAGCAATAATTATTGAGGAATATCCATATGGGTACCCCTCTCGAGTATGGAGGAGGCAGAGGGGGAAACCCAAGACAAATACTATGGAGGAAATAGATTTTTATGTCGTTTCACACTGTTGCGGAAGAAGAATAAACAGAGAGGTACCAAGTCTCGCAATATTCATCGTTCCTCAGTGGGATTTAATCCCTTCTGCATTAAGAACTTGTGGTCAGCTAAACTGGTGTTTTTAAATTCTTTTATCTGCAGTCCTTTTAATATACAGATATGTAGTTTACAGAAATCTGTGTGTAATCGTATATTTATTTCGTTGTTAATATCTTCCTCGTTTTGCTTCTCGTTGTATTTATTTGTGTATTGTTTTGTTCACGTATGTCGGACACCATGGATGCCGAATTATGGACCACTCGTGTTACAGCCGCCAAGCGCCATCATGCTATGACAAAGGTAGTTTGATTTCATTTAGACTTTGCTCTTTTTTCTGTGTCAATGGATCTAGAGGGAATGTTTATTAATCTTGAAGGTAAATGTCTAATAAGTTTTCCTAATTACTGAAATTTACCCGAACCGTACATTCTCGGAGAAATGGTCCTGGTCCATCTTTCTGAATGACAAAGTTCATTTATTCTTTACAAAATTCAGTCTTTCTGAACCTTATAATTTTATTTTTAATATAAACAATCTTGAAGGTGAATGTCATTAGTAAGTTTGGCAAAATTCTTTTTAAACTAATGGGTTGATATTTTTATATTTTTTATTTGTTATAATTTTGATGGTAACTGTCAGTGGTATTCAAAATTTGAATTCATAAATACTATGATAATTGTTTCAACTTATTAAAAATTAATTTAAACTGGACAAAGAAATAGCCTCAAGACAGTCTCGTTGCTCTCCAAAATTCATACACTATAACACCGTAGATTTAAAATAACTTCCGAGTTTTTATTAATGTGCGATTATCTAATGGTTTTAGAATAAGACTGCAAAGCCTCTCTGATTTGCCCCATTTGCTGCATCTAACGAGTTTTTTTGCTTAGACTTGCCGATTTTTTTCAAAAATTCGACATAAAGACTTGGCACGTTAATTGTCAAGTTACTCACCAAAACAAAAATTTGGCGAGTACTTGTCGAGTTTGCCAACTATGGCTAAAGCATTCATAGGAGGAGGAAGGTCCCAATCATCCGGTTTATTACATACATTAGTGGGGTCCAAAGTATCCACAAGAGACTTCCAACCAACATTGTCATCATTATCTTTGTTGTCTTCATCCAGAGACTGAGTGTTACGAACAAGCAATATAGCAAGAGCAAGGCGAGGCAATTTGCTAGAGTGCAGCTGACAACCAAACCCACATTTAGGAACTTGGGGAGAAATATTAATAGAGTGGTGGAAAGCAAGTTGAGACCTTTGTCTCTGAGACTAGTCCTTGTCTCTTCTCCTGGGAGGCTAAGAGGCATGTGAGTGTGCATCCTATTCACCATGAGCAAACTGACAATCTCCTCGATGATGTTGATGAGGTTGAAAATGGGCTATATTAAAGGCAAGAGTCGGTGGGACTTTGGCAATAGTGCACAGGGCATTACCCCAATGATCTTACAACATTTGGAGATGTGCCACCTAAAATGCAACCTTGTTGGCTTGCACTTGGATCTACACAAGCACATTAGAGAACAAATAATAGCCTTCCTGGAAAGAGAGAAATTAGTATCAATTGATCATCTAGGAAATAAAGTAGAATTTCTATCGTTCCATATGCTAAAAAGAATCTCCACCTTGAAAGCATGCTAAATTTGGGTATATTTAGAAGAATTATAAGCCAATCACCCAACAAAACCATATGCCATGAGAACAGCAAAGGCTGAAAGGGTTTGAAAAAGTCATGAATCCAAGTCCATGTAGCCTAAGCTCTACAACAAAACCAGAAGAGGTGCTTGAGAGTTTCTCGATGAACACAAAATGGGCATTGAGGATTCCTAATCCCAAGATGAGTTAATCTAGAGCTAACTAGAAGGCCTTGGAAAAGAATACACTAGACAAAACAGGTAAGCTTTGGCTCTAGAATGGTCGACCAAATAGTTTGAAACCTATACTGCCAAGTGCTCATTGGGGATTGTAGCAACCATCTCTTGTTTAAAAGGTGCACAATAGGAAAGTGCGGAGATAACGAAGAGTAGCCTTTACGAGGCTTGTAATTGTGAAATGGTGTGTCAGGATACCATTTCTAATCTTTTCACTAGGGATTGAAACAACATACCCAATCTTGAGAATTATATTTGTTGGCATAGAGTTGATGATGACCTAGAAGGTTTCGAGGTCCTAGTTAGACAAATGAAACTTAAATTTGGCTTCAGGTCAAGTAAGAAAATCCCTAGTCTCTTTGGAAATGAGATCTATAAGCATAGTTCCATGAAGTTTCCTGACAGGGGGACGGGTTTCAGGGACAAGGGGCCTAAGTTTGGGGACGGCAGGGGGATGGTGGCAGGGGAGCGGTGCAAATACATATAGTACCTGAAAAATTATTTATAAAAAAATTTATAGGGAATAAGTATATTGCATTGAACATTAACAATTTAACATTTATGTTTTTAACAATGAAGTTTGAACCAATGAACATTGAACAATTAAAATCAAAATATCGAATTTGGAATTTTCAAAATTTCATAATGATGATTCATGATTACAATCAACAATGTTCAAAAATAAAATAGTAAATACTAATGACTATGAGTCAATGGCTAATGGCTTGATGCCTCTAATCATCCCCAATGTTCTCGCCAAACTCCTCATCACTAGAACTGTTGGACTCCACATGCTCAAGCTTCTCCAAACCAATACCAACCAGGCCTATCTGTGTAGCATCATCATCAATCCGTGTTAGCTCCTCTGGCTCTAGGTCCTATTTGGTTGCTAGACTCTCCTTGTACATAAGCGTGTTGTGGTCAATGAGAAGCAAGGCATGTACAACCACAAGCTTCTCTGCCTTCCTAGAGGTAAGCCTATTCCTCTCAATGGAGTGGATGAAGCTATAAGTAGACTAGTTCCTCTCAGCAGTAGAAGAACTAGAAATTTGGGATAGGAAACGATGGCTAGATCGGTAATCATAGAAGTATGCCCATGCAAAGTCCACAAAATAGGCTCCTCTTGTGCCAAAGTCTCCCTATCTATTTCAGCCTCCTGTGAATATCCCCTAAGAGGCAAATTTTGTCCACTTAGTACGAATGATAATAGCCTCTATAGGATCATACATTTTTTGAATGGCCTTCATGAACCCTACCTTCACCTCAGCATCTTGTATAGGTGTAACTCTACCACGCCTTCTCACATACCACTTCGGGTTCAATGCATAGGTAGCCATATGCAAGGGAGCGTTGAGCTACTCCCATCTGCGATGAATGATTGGTTGAATATGTTCGGTGTAGAATTGCAATGTGGTGTGTTTCTATCGTACATCAGCCTTCATTTGATCAAGCATAGTGTCAATCTACTCATACACCTCTCCAAGGTTAGGGGCATTAGCATCCCCATATCTAATCACTCTAAAGACCGGAGTAATGATAGAGACAATTTATTTGGCATTAGCCCAAAAAACATCACTCTTCACCACCTCCTTCACCCTCTTCCCCTACTTTGTCTTCGACTTAGGCCACTGATTCCATTTTGTTGTCATAACCATTATTTGCAATGCGTCTTGCAACTCAAGCATCCTCTCCAAGAGATTAAAGTATGATGCATACTTAGTCTCTACATGTTTCAAGAATTCGTTCTTGGAGACGTCTTGAAGAGTGCATGTGAAGTGTGGTGGTTGCAAATAAACATCTGCACATCTCTAGCATCACTTACAATTGTTTTGATCCAATTGATTTTTCCCATGTCCTTGAGTGCATTATTCATGGCATGCACACAACAAGGAGTCCACCATATATGTCTATAAGCTGCCTCAATTAACTTCTCTACAGCTTTGCACACATGGGTTGCATATGTCACTACTTGCACCACATTCTATGGCACAACCTCCTCTATAGCATCTTTGAGGCTCTGGAACTGAAAATCAACATCCTTGCGATGCCTTGAACAATCAATATCCTTAAGGAAATAAGGGCCCAATGTACATGTAACCATGATATTGATGGGTGGACGATGCCTAATGTCCGTCCACCCATCCATGACTATGCTACATGCAGTTGTGACCTAGGTATTCTTCATTGAAATATTAATTTTGGAATAGTTCTTATCTAAGATTGTTGTCCTCAATTTAGTCTCCCGTGGTGGCACGTATTATGGTCTTGCCCTTATTACCTTTGCCATAGCTTCCTTATAATGTGGAGAGCGAGCCACATGGAATGGAAAGCCATTAGCAAAGAAGAATTTGCCAATGGTATCATTTTCCTCATCCTTTGCTTGCACATTGACTAATTCTGCCAATGGGTTTGAAGCATCACTAGTCACCTTATGTTTCTTCTTAGGCCTTGCTTACCCTGAACTAGATGGATTCGTTGGCCTCTGCAAAGTAGTAGAAGTAGAACTCTGATGACCCCTCCCCCTTGGTGGCAAAGTAATAAATGTAGGTGCATCTTATTCACTAGCACCCCATAATCTACATATTTCAGCCCTCCATTTCAGGTTTTTTTCCACCTTTCCACATACATCTACACCTTGCCTTGGATAAGAAGGAAGGGAGCATTCGTTCTAGTCATGCTACCAAACTATTCAAGATCACATATGTTGCACTTCCACAAATTAGTGCCCCTAGATGTCCTAGGGTTTGGGAGTAGCTTAGTTGCAAATTGTTTTAAAGGGGCCTTCGGATCAAAGGGACCCTTAGCATATTTTGTAGGATTTAGGAAGGGCAACTATAATTTGGACTCCCAATAGAACTAGTTTGATTTTCACCCCTCCCTGCTTCTAAACTAGGAGCATCAAGTGCATAATTAGATTCATTTTCACTTTCAACTTCAACTCAACCCCTTGAGGTTGACCCTCATCCTCACTCATGCTATGAGAACTCATAAGGACATTGCAAGAAATGATAACAAAACTTATAAGTTATAATTTAAAAAATAAAATTCAAACCATGCATAATGCCATAATGGAAGGGATTAAGATACAAGGATTTTCTTTTTGTTTTTCTTACTTCAGGTTGCACGAAGCGCATAAGCAAAGGATACACAAATAGGAATCCTTGTTCTTAACTTTTGTCAAACAAGGATTTGAATTCTGTTTTTCTTACTTCAGGTCGCACGAAGTGCAGAAGTAGAGGATTCACAAAAGTTAAAATCCTAATTTGACTTTCAAATTTATGATTGATTTTATAATTTAATCAAATATTTTATGCATTAATTAAAATTTTCAAAACCTAAATGATGCTGTCATAAATTGTAAAGACTTAGTCAAACGAGGAATTGTTTTTCTTACTTTAGGTCGCACAAAGCGCAAAAGCAGAGGATACACAAGATGAAATCCTAATTTTGAAATTGAACAAAGCTACAACCTACAAAGCAAAATAATTTTAAAATTTAAGCATTTGATTATGAAGATTTAAAAATTTAAGCATTTGAATGAATCACAAATAATTATAAGAAATGATTCAAATGAATCATGATTCAAAGAACAAATGAAAATCAGAAATTCAAAGAATTAAATGCATAGTGATAGGGCCTACCTTGTGGCTCAAATGATGACCTTGAAGAGTCTTGAGTCTTCTTGACTTCTATATCCTCTTTTTGACCTCACTTTCCCTCTCCTAATGCACTCACTCTTGAAAACTTCTCCCTCTTAGTTTGCTGCCTCTACTTCCAGCTCTCAACTTCACTCAATGAAGTTTTTGTGCGATTTAGAATGATGAGAGGGATGTGTGTTTTTATAAGCTTTTGAGAGGCCTTGGGGGTGGGGGTGGGGCCCATTAGCAATTAGGGTTAGGGCTTGGGCGCTCAAACTAAAATCTTTTTGTTATTTTAAAAAAAAATGTGTTATTTTTTCGTTTTTAGCGCGGGGGATGCCTGGGCGTTTCCTGCAGGGGACGCTTGCGCATACCCTGGCCGTCTTGGGGATGTCCCAGGTCCCCTCGACGTCTCTTTTTTGAAGGGACGCCCTAAAGACGCTCTCAGAGGGAGTCGTCTTAGAGTCCTGAGCGACAGTGGTGGTGTGGTGGAGGGACATCTCCCTGGTGTCGCCACATCCTAGGGACGTCCCCATCCTGGAAACGCCTGGTTTTTGAGGGGGACACCTCCCCATGGAACACTGTCTATAAGGGTCTTAATTATTTTCTTGAAAAATCTCAAGGCATGGACCCATGGAGTCTTGGATAGAGGATGATCTTGACAAGAGATAATAGGAGACCATATAGATTGTTGATTAATAAAAAGCCTTGTGCAAAATTCATTGCCATTTCAAACCAATTAAATCTTGATGGACACAACTTATTGTTGTGATCCCTAGACCTACTCCATGCCTTCCCAGAATGCAATAACATTGTCCAAAATATACCTAGACATAATGAAGTTAGTTTGTTCAGGACGCACAATTTGTGAAGAAGATGGCATAGCTTCAAAGAAAGTGCCTTGACAATGATCTTGTAGGAGATATTGATCAGAGTAATCAGTCTCCATTTACACATATCCTCTGGATCTCCAAACTTAGGTATGAGCTTAATATTTCCTTTGTTGATAAATTCTACTAAGGAATTAGAATGAAAGACTTCAAGGTATACTTTATGAAGATCCTCTCCAACCAACTCCCAAAGAGTCTTGTAGAAATCATAAAGAAATCCATAACATCTAAGAGCTTTGTCATTGGCCATGGAAAAGTCAGCTTCACCAAGATCAACAAGAGTGGGCATCTGATCACAAAAGTTTCACTGAGAATGAGAAAGCTAATATGGGTCAAACTTGAGGCATTGTTGCAAAGCATGTTCTCATTCAAGAGAGTTCTCTTAATGTTTAAACACTTGTTCATAATGACAAACAAAAACCTGAAGGATATCAGGAAGTTTAGTTTAGAGTTGATCGCCTTGTAGAAATCATAAAGAAATCCATAACATTTAAGAGCTGTCATTGACCATGGAAAAGATAGCTTCGGGAAGGTCAACAAGAGTGGGCATCTGATCACAAAAGTCTCACTAAGAGTGAGAAAGCTAATAAGGGACAACCGTGAGGCATTATTGCAAAGCATGTTCTCATTCAAGAGAGTTCTCTTGGTCTTTAAACACCTACTCATAATGACAAACAAAAACCTGAAGAATATCAAGAAGTTTAGTTTAGAGTTGATGGCCGTTTTTAATTTTTTAAATGGCCTAGGAAGTGTGGAGAGCACAAAGAGCTTGGAAAATTTCTTTAGATGTTCGAACTCCCACTTTGAGTCAATGCAGATGAGCTTTAATCTAAGACCTCTGGCTGTATGACTATCAACAATTTGCTTCTATTGACAAATATCAACCACTCGCAAATCCAAAGCAGGAGCAAAGGCATGGGCTTCTAGCGCATTGGTGGCTTGACATAGCTCTAAGGTTGTCGCCTTGTATGAGTGGCAGTAAAATTGTGTCAGTTGGCAGCCATAGATTCAAAGGAAACAAGAGGTGTGTTTGATAGCACTATTCCACTAGTCAATCCAATCTATCTACTGAGGAGGCCAAGGATGAAGGTTCTAGACAAGTTACATGTGAGCCAACATGGGTTGATGAGTATGTAAGGATGTGCTGAGAAAAAAACTTAGTCTTACTAGCCTTAGGTTTAGCAAGTTTCTGTTCAATGCAAAATTAAATTGGAGAATGATTAGAAAGGATAACATTTGGCAAGGGCTCCACCAAAAGAGAAAAATAGTCAGCAAATGAAAAGGAGGATTGCGTTGAAATTGGAGCATAATTAAGTCATTTGTACACTTTGTCAAACCCAACCTAAAAATTTCTCCACCTTTACTAATGGGGATGATTATGGCAGTGGTCCATGTTAGGATCAAAAAGTTCCAATTTATTGCGTGTGAAATACCAAGCTTTCCCTTTCATCAATTGTCCAGCACATGTGAAGAGTTCCATCTTTATCACATGACATCTCAACCATATTGAAGTCTTCACACATAACCCGAGTTGCGGCAAGCATTGAATCAACAATCCAGCACCAGAGGGAAGATCTTTAAACAAAATCATGTAAGGCATAAACATTAATTACTATCATTGACGAGAGTATTTCTTGGGGAGGACCATAAGACCACGAACATTCCATGAGAGAAAATTCATTGACGAGAGTCAAGAGTCATATCATCACTATCCAACTCATTAAGAGTGGCATATAGATTCTACAAAATTCATCTTGAGAAAAACTACCGGACTGAATGTTAAGGATATTCAACCTTCAGTTCTTTGAAACATATTCTTCCTCTTCCAGATGCCGAGGTGGACTACGAGAATGACATGGAACCACTGGGGGGAAGAGGTAGGAGAACGAACAACATAGACAACTTAACTTTTTCTTTTCTATCTCCAAAAGCAAAACCGTGATGCTTTTATAGACACTGAGAGTCTCCCTAATGGAAAATCTTTCCCTTATTATATTTACAAAGCGGTTGCAAAATGCCAATTGGCAGTTTTAGTTTTGTCAGAGTTATTTTGCAAGCGATCAACATAGGAGAGAATCCTCATCTCAAAGTTTTTCCCCTACTCTCTGGGATTTCTCCTATAATTTGAAAGATCCAGAGAATGAACGTGGCTAGCTGAGAATATGGCAAGAGTGGGCCATGAAAGATGGGAGAATAGATATCATCTTTTGGAGAAATTCGCATAGGGTTTTGAGGTCATGTAACAGTGCTGTTATTCAGCACGTAATGGGAGAAGTAGACTAAAGGAGAATGATTATTAAGAGCATATGTGAAACTGTTCCTCCTTATTTTATAGCAGATCTATCCTATGTGCAAGGTGGTGAAAGAATCTGTCAGGTACTGATCATGATTATGCTAAAAGAATGTATAAAACCCTTAAAAATATACGTATTAGTGGCAATTATTGTGCAGGAAGGTATTGATGGAATTGCATTACTATCTTGCAGCAGATGATCAATAAATTCAATCAACTTCCCTGCAAAGGAACCAGGTTGGCTTCAGATACACAGATAGTGGCTGTTTATGGGATCACTGGAGTGGGTAAGACTACTCTATGCAAGATAATGTGTAATCAATCACTTTCAAAGAATATGCAGAGTTTGCCATATACAGGTTGGAACTAATGGTCTTGATTTTCTTTGTTCACAAAAGATTGTGTTAAAGCAGCTGACCGGAGCCTCTGAAAGCTTTCTGCAAAACGTAAAAGACACGGATGAGGTATGCTACTCATAGACAAATACAACTAAGGAAGACATGATCATTGTAAGGCAGTAATTTCCAAACTTATCACTAGATGTATCACCATAAGGAACAAATAGACCTAGACATGTAAGTCACTAACATACACTGTGCACACGAGATTGACATCATAAAAAATGTGTTGTGCATGTATTTAGTCATGGCTAATGTTTTAGGATACTTCATATTGAGTAAGATAGAATCAATCAAAGATCTAAGGATCCTAGGGTTAGAAGATTGCAAGATGTAGCCACAAAAGAACAATAGGATAGATCTAGAATTTGAAAGGAAATGAATCTTCCACAAATTTCTAAAGTTCTAATCACATTGAAAGGAAATGAACCTACCTATATTTAAACTTAAGTCTTAGCTAAAATAAAAGCTAACCATAAAACCTAACCTAGACCTATGTCTAAATTTAACTATTATCTACGTAGATATAGAAGATAAGCCTCAAATTGGCATTTCCACTTCACATGGCATGGTACTAAAATAATGAAGAACTCTAAAATGAATAAATGCATTGCATCTAATGGCCTTAAATGAGTTATGGCATGCTTCTAACACACGATTTTATCAAGGGTAAAACATGAGTTAAACTTAGGTTTGTTCTATCATTGGCTATGCGCATTCTCAATTGATTTTTGACTTGGCCCACCTAAGAAAACGGTAAAGCCATGCAGAAATTATCATGTGAATACTTATCATGAAATAATGGTTGGAAATTTATTCATGGCTTGGTATTTTGGGTGGAAAAAGAGATTTTGAAATTATTGGCAATGGCATTATTTTTGGTTGGGAGTTATATCATTGTTACTGAATAAT
Organism: Cunninghamia lanceolata; assembly: GCA_027924645.1. Lineage (NCBI taxonomy): Eukaryota > Viridiplantae > Streptophyta > Pinopsida > Cupressales > Cupressaceae > Cunninghamia > Cunninghamia lanceolata. Next base: position 2,664,786 of record BSBN01000471.1, read on the forward strand.
GATCCTTGAATTTAGTTACCATAATGTGATGGTATAGGGAAACCTATATTTGAAACTAGAACCACTGATACATGCATTATTCATGACCACCGATATGTGCTACTATTATTACTTATTGAACTCCATAATCAATAACATGACTATGGTAGTTAAAGGGAACTCGTAGTTATAAAGTCTTAAAAATGATATTAACAAGGTTAGTATATTATCTTATAAATATTTGTAACTTATATGCCACCTAAATGAACAAATCAATTATGGTTATGATTACGTAGGAGAGGTTAAGAATTTATGTTTAGGGTTTTACAAGGAAATGATATAAGTTGATGATGTTCTATTGTAGTAACATTCTTATAATGGAACCTTCTTAACTCCATCTTGATAAACTACTTAGCTTGTATCAACTTTGATTGGGTTGCATGAACTCGAAGTGGACAAGTCTTAATTCATATAGTAAACCCATAAATCATTAAAATCTAACAATATGGAAATTCTTGTATGAAAATGAAATGGTTTCAATGTTAAGGTTGGAACGCTATTAGCACAATTGTAAAATCCTAAGGTATGGTTTCATTGTCCCTGATCTATGAGTTATTCGATAAATATCTTTGAAAGCAGCGAATAAATCCATTATTCCAATGAGTAAGTCCCAACTAGTGGCTGGTAAATATATAATTCTGTGCATATATCAAGAATTTAATGAAACTAGTGTTTGAGAAGGAAAATCAAATGCTGAATTTTTATATTTTGGTTTGAAGCAAAGGATACTTTATTTACACGAACTGGGTCTTATCCCCTTTATACCAGTTGATTGGGAAATGATTCTTCATGGTCTGTCATAGTTTATAATTGATATAAATATGATTGTTAGCAGTCAGCCACCCTATTCCTACGCATAAGCAAAACCAAATTCAGTGGTCATGCACATAAGCCAAACCAAATTCACTGTTCCATCACTGTTTAGAAGATAACTGCAGCGGCCCGACTCATAACATGAATAGGATTTACAAATGTGGAATAATGTTTCCCTATTGTTGCAGTTGCCTTGATGTCAAGAGCAGAAGTTTGGTGGATGTCTGTAAAGTGTTTGATCACATAAAAGAACGAGATAGCCTCTCATAGAATATGATTATTGCAGCATACAAAAGACATGGGTTTCCTCATGAGGCGGTTGCACTGTTTCACCATATACAACAAACAGGTTTCCAACTTGATCAGTTTATATTTGCAAGCGTACTCCCAGCCTATGCCAAAATGGGAGGTTTGGAATAGGATCTGGAAATCCATCAAAAGATAAAGGTTAGAGGAATTTTGTCAGATTTTGTAGTTGGAAATGATTTGGTAGACATGTATGCAAAATGTGGAAGCATGGACAAGGCACGTGAAATGTTTGACCGAATGCCTCAAAGACATGTGGTCCATTGAATGCCATGATTGCAGGATATGCACAAAATAGGTTTGTTGAAAAGGATTTAAAAACTTTCAAGCAAAATGGTAGGTGTAAAGCCAGACTCTGCAACCTTTGCTAGCACCCTCCCTGCCTGTGCCAAAATGGGAGGTTTGAACAGAGTATGGACATCCATCACAGGTTAAAGGATAGAGAAATTTTGTTTGATGTTGTAGTTGTAACTGCCCTGGTAGACATGTATGCAAAATGTGGAAGCATAAACAAGGCATGTGAACTGTTTGAACGAATGCCTCAGAGATGTGGTCTCATGTCATGCTATGATTGCAGGATATGCACAAAATGGTTTAGTTGAAAAGGCTTTAGAAACTTTCATGAAAATGCAATTGGCAAGTGTAAAGCCAGACTCCACAACCTTTGCCGGCATCCTCCCTGCCTATGCTAAAATGGGAGCTTTGGAACAAGGTATAGACATCCATCAAAGGATAAAAGGGTGGAGGAATTTTGTTAGATGTTGTAGTAGGAAACGCTTTGGTAGACATGTATGCAAAATGTAGAAGCATAGACTAGGCACATGAAAATTTTAAGATACCATAACAAGAAAAAAATGCAGAAGATCATTTGAACTAATTACGTTAGCTTGGAAGAAGGCCTCGATTCTCCTCTATAATCCATGCCTTCTGATTCAAACAGATCCTTGAATCGCCTTGTAATAAACCTGCATAAAGAAAGCTCATTGGATGTTTGGAAGGTGAAAGTGTCTTCTAGGTGGGAACAAAGAAACATGCTAATGGGTGTGGGCGGGAATAGAGTTTCATTTATGCGTGGGTTCTTTGGATGCCAAACAGGTTACGGTCAACAAAAATGTTACGTGCATCCACCAAACAGGTTACGGTCAGCAAACACATTATGAGGATCCACCAAACTCCGGTTAGTGAACGGGCGTTGGAAAACATCACACTCTAAGTGGGCCCCACTCTAAGCAAGTCAAAGCTTGGAGTGTTGTTTAAGCCCAGCCCTTGTGTTGAACAGGAGGAGTGTTGTCATAGAAAATGTGAATGTTGTCTCTTCTTCTGCTCCTCAAAAAACATTTGTTGTGCTGGCTCCCAACGAGCCGGGGAAGATAGCCATTTATTCACTGGCTTTCTATGTGGCCTGCACCATGGGAGGAATTCTCAGTTGTGGTCTTACTCACACTGGCATAACCCCTCTCGATCTTGTCAAATGCAATATGCAGATCAATCCTGCAAAGTACAAGACAATTTTTTCTGGGTTTGGTATTTTACTGAAAGGAGGAGCAAGGGGTTTGTTCAAGGGTTGGGTGCCAACTTTGTTGGGATATAGTGCTCAAGTTGCCTGTAAGTTTGGATTTTATATGTATTTCAAAAAGTACTACTCAGATATTGCAGGGCCTGAGTATGCTGCCAAGTACAAGACCTTGATCTACTTGGCAGGTTTTGCATATGCAGAGTTTATTGCCGATGTTGCACTTTGAAGTTTGTCCTTTTGAGGCTGTAAAAGTTAGAGTGCAAACTCAACCTGGATTTGCTAGAGGATTGTCTGATGGGCTTCCAAAGTTTGGTAGATCAGGAGTATTTGGTCTGTACAAGGAAATTGGCCCACTTTGGGGACGCCAAATGTGATACACAATGATGAAGTTTGCATCCTTTGAAACTATAGTAGAATTGCTTTACAAGCATGCAGTACTCATTCCAGAAGATCAATGCAGCAAACCTCTTCAACTGGGAGTTAGTTTTGCCGCAGGATATATTGTTGGTGTCTTTTGTGCTATTATTTCACATCCTGCAGACAATCTAGTTTCTTTCCTAAACAATGGTAAGGGTGTTGATTAAATTGTACAGATAAATAATAAAATCAGATAGACAAACACACAGAAAGAAAAACAGCTTGACACAGCAAATGACGTGGTCCACCAAAATTGGCTACATCCATGGGAAAGCAGAGCAATGTCTCTTATTGTTGACAGCAGCGAATACAATGTTTCATTAGTATTTTAGAAGTGAGTAAATCACAAATATATGAAGAACTCTTCAGGGCAGATGAAGAGTCTTCAGAAGAGGAAAGTCCAAAGGTTAAGTGATGGTTGGACTTCACACAACCAAACAAAGGGTGCTACTGTGGGTGAGGCTGTGTAGAAGATGGGTCTTCTTGGCCTCTTTATTTGTGGGCTTCCTTTACGTATTGTTATGATCGAAACACTTACTGGAGCTCAGTGGGGTATCTATGATGCTTTTAAGGTGTTGGCCTGCCAACCACTAGTGGAGTTTTACCGCAACCCATTGCTCCAGTGCTCAAGAAATTGAACAAATTGAGCTAATTTGAGGTGGTGTTTTTGACATAAATATCATAAGATCATGTTGAGTTAAGAAATTGAAGGTCTGAATAAAAGACTTATGGAGGATTTGTTCTCCTGATTTTTGTTCTTTGAGACATTAAGGTTGATTCATGCAGGCTAGAAGTTTTGCTGCCAATATTTTTTTAATGTTAGGTTTCTTCGGAGTTCAATCATCCCTTCAAACTTAATTACTTTTCTGAAGGTGCATGATATATTATCTTCAGTCATTTTTGAATGGCATACAGCTAACCAACTTTTTGGGATTAGTTTATTTATATTCCACATTTAGTTTTAATGTGGACAAGAACGGTGAACCAAGATAATAATAAAAGCCATTCTGCTTTGACATGGCATTACTGTTGAGCAGTAATGCACTTCACTTTTTTGAGTGGTGTGACTATGAACTATGAATAAACATATTTTGTAGAATATTCTGTTTAGCTTTATGGATGTTCCTGTTGAAGTCAGATGGAAACAATGCCAAGTGTCTTGTAGCACTGCTTGGTGGTTAGGAATCAGGATGATGCCGTAGTTCAAGGCTAATTCTTTTGCCATCAACTTTAGCAAATGATAGAGAGTGCTAATCATTCAGACATTGATAATTGACAACACAAAAGCTCTTTCATTCGAACAGCTATTTTTTTCCCTGCTAGCCTGTCAATGGGTTTGTTAGGCAAGAAAAGATAGGTTTTGATGCATCACCTGCGTCGTCTCCATACTAGGATACTAGCCCCAAAACCCATGAAGAAATTATTCTTTCTTTTGTAGGTGTAAATTTGTTTTTCTACTTGTTTGTTCTAGAAAAAACTTTTCCTTCATACATTTCAATCTATTCTTAATGGAGATCCTTTTGTAACTATCAGTAGCAGCAGAATATTATATATTTGTCACAGATAAAAGACTGGCTAAAAAATATGCTACAATGTGAGAAAACAAAATATATTCTTAAGTATGAATTGTGATTCAATGCAAACCCCTGGGTTGTGACTTCCCCTATATCATATTCTCTAACCTGCTTTATAACTAAAGTTTCTCTATTGAGCCTGCCTACAAGGAGATATCCTCTGGGTATTCCAAATTTGAGGAGATGACTGCTTGAGACCTATGTATGATTGTCTCTAGAACTTTATGCCACCATAGTGAAAACTGCATAATGTACTGAGACCACACCAAAGAAATATATTTATATCAAGATCAAACATAAGGGATTTTCCATGTGCAAGTTTCCATTAGGTATACTTTATTGAATAGTCCAATATTCTTGTGAAGGCAATGCATAGCGTGGATAAATCAAAGAATGCTAGGAAGACATGAGCATTGCATACGATTGGTTTCATGAGTTGAAGAAAGGAGAATGGCTTCTGATTATAGAATACCACAATGTTGCACTGTGTTTCACAGGCCAACCACTGGTGGAGTTTCACCACAATCCACTGCTCCAGTGCTCAAGGAATTGAACAAATTGAGCTAATTTGAGGAGCTGTTTTGACATAAATTTCATAGGATCAAGTTGAGTTAAGAAATTGAAGGTCTGAATAAAAGACTTGTGGAGGATTTGTTCTCCTGTTTTTGTTCTTTGAGATATTGAGGTTGATTCATGCAGGCTAGAAGTTTTCCTGTCAATATCTTTTTAATGTTAGCTTTTTTTCAGAGTTCAATCATCCCTTCAAAATTAATTACTTTTCTGAATATTGAGGTTGATTCATGCAGGCTAGAAGTTTTCCTGTCAATATCTTTTTAATGTTAGCTTTTTTTCAGAGTTCAATCATCCCTTCAAAATTAATTACTTTTCTGAAGGCGCATGATATATTATCTTCAGTCATTTTTGATTGGCATACGACTAACCAACTTTTTGGGATCAGTTTATTTACATTCCACATATTTAGTTTTAACGTGGACAGGAACCAAAATAATAATATAAGCCATTCTGCTTTGACATGGCATTACTGTTGAGCAGTAATGCACTGCACTTTTTGAGTGGTATGACTATGAACTATGAACAAACATATTTTGCAGAATATTCTGCTTAGCTTTAAACAATAAATAAACAAATAAACAAATCTAAAAAGTATTTCAACGAATCTCTGCTAGTGACATTTGATCTTAGTTTATTCTTGGTGACATATTATCAAATCTCATTTACATTTTTTTTTGGTTGTCTATAGGGAACTTCTTGGTGACAGAGTATTGAAACAATCAAGTGCATGTTACCTCTCACATCCTGACAAGGAGGAAACAAGTGGTGAAGATGCTCACTTTATATGTACAACTGAACAGGGTATTGGCATTACTGATGGTTTGGGAGCATGGGCTGAGATGAGTGTTAATGCAAGTATGTATGCCCATAAATTAATGTCTCATTCTGTGGCTGTAACAGATGTTGTTACTAGTTCATTTTAATTATTCCTCGATATCCTTTAAATAACCAAAATAGGGTTTACTTTACTTTGTGAAGTTAACATGCCTGACATTTTTCGTTACTAAGAGCTCAAATTGATCTCCTGTGCAGAAAAGTCTTCAAACAAAATAGGTTTAATTTTGGGTATTGTGAGCGGCTTGTTGGTGATGTTACTGTTATGTCTATTTGCAATCCAAAGGAAATTCAGTTTTGTAGTATTATGGAAGCCAATCCTTTTAAGGAAAGGTTATTTTTACGGTGAAATTCAATTGAATTTGTCCTATATTTTTATCAACAAAATTCCTTGCTAGCAGTTGAATCACTTTCTGAGGAAGGGCTCGAGGGCATTACGACTATTGTTGAAGCTGACATTTGTCCAAAACTTGTGGATCTTCTCCTTAATACTTGTCTAGATATTGTGTTGTTTGTATTGAAAGCAATTACAAACATTACAGAGAATTATGAAGACATTATCAACCAGAGTGCCCTTTTACACGTCCAATCAATTCTATCAAGTGAGCATAACTTGAGGATAGAAGTGGAGGTTGAGGCAAGCATGATAATTTCCATTCTCACAGGAGGAAGGCAAGTTGGTTTTGGGCATATAATTGATGAAGATCTGGGTCCTACATTTGTGGAGTTCCCTGCAGAGGCAAACGGTCCTGTAAAGAACAAAGTTGCTATGGCTCTCTATAATGCAATTTTGGGTGTAAGAGAAGAGCGTATACAATATTTTGTGGAACGGGGTTGAGTGAAGGTCCTCTGTGATCTTCGTTTACCTACAGAGCCTATGATTATAACAGATTGTCTACGTGCCTTGCAGAGAATGGAGGACCTCACAACTAGAAACAACAAATACACCCAAATTTTCTCGAATATTGGTATAATGGAGCAAATTTATAAACACAAGGCAATAAATGGTCCTATGGTTGATTATAATTATGCACAGGGAGTGACATTCATTGATACATATATCCTGGGCCTTAATCGAATGTAAGAGTTGTGTTTCACTTTCCAAAATGAGGCCCAGCTCTGCTTTATCCAAAACATGGAAGATATGTAAGTTTGGCTAGAATAAGATATTGTTGCCGTGGGGACTTTTCCTAGACATTCAATTCAATGCAATCTAAAAATTGAACTCTTCAAGCTCCTCTAAATTCACTTAAATTGAGATTTGTCATGGGTATCTTATTCTTGTCCTTTGTCTTTGTAGACTAACGAAACCATATTACAATTAAGTAATTGCCTAGCACTTGCACCCATAGGAGGTTCAAGGAATATGCGGATAGGAACAACCAACGAGTTTAGAAAATTTTCCCGCGTGAATTTTTTGTACGGCTTCCAAGTACTATAATATTCACATATAAAAGTTTATTGGTTAATTATATAAATTTTTGAGTAGTGGTTTATAGAACCATTCTTTCATGGATATGAATAATTTATCTAGCATTCATTATATTTTGGGGGAAAATTCTATGGTTAAACGAGTTTGAGTAGAATAATAATGGTATGGGTCACCTTCAAGTAATTCGGATGCTTTACCCCTATGAATATCACCTAGATACAATAAATGCTAAGTAGACTAAATTCATATCCATAAAAAATGAATTTGTATAAACCATTATTCATGAAATATAGGTCAATATAATATAATTTAATACACTCTAAAAAATATGTCCTACCTTACATAATCCTTGTAAAAGTATCCTAATTAAAGTATATGTTTGTCTGTGAAACAAACACTCAGTAACAGTTGAAAGAGATCAGGATAAGAGAAGTTAAATGTTTGAATTTTTTTTTAAAAAAATATAAATTATGTTTGTCAAATTATTTTAGTAAGGGTAAAGTTATCATTAAAGATTTGTCAAATAATTTTATCAAAACAAAAAAAATTAGCAATCAATAATGGTGGACAATAAAGCTATTACAACGAGGACAAAGAATTTAATGACTATAAGGCTTCTTGCAAGGAAGCAGTTTGTGATTGATGTTCTTTACCTCGGCAGGCCAAATGTCTCTCATGCCAAGTTTAAGGATAAGCTTGCAAAGTTGTATGAAGTGAGATATGTGCAAGCAATATTTGTTTTGGGTTCAAGACCCAATTTGGAGGTGGCAAATCTACAAGATTTGGCTTGATTTATGATAGTCTGGAGACCGCCAAGAAATATGAGCCAAAGTATAGGCTTATTAGGAATGGACTTGCTACTAAGGTGGAGAAGTCTAGGAAGCAAATGAAAGGAAGGAAGAATAGATCTAAGAAGATATGTGGATTCAAGAAGACTAAGGCAAGAGATGCAACAAAGAAGAAGAAGTAATGTAACAACTAGAAATATTAGGAGAGTTTTGATATGTTTATTCAACCCTTGAGATGCAAAAGCCCATGATTCAAGACTTGCCAAGAGTTGTTAAGAAATTAAATGTTGAGGTTGAGCATATTAATTGTTATTGTATTTAGACTTAAACGCAATTGATTTTGCTTCCATATTTAAGGTTTTTAGATAAGAGAATTATATTACATATTCAATTAAAATTTAGAGTGTAGTGTGATTGAATTTACTACTAGATTTTAAGGGTTTTATAAAATACATTATATAATGTGGAGTGAATTTTTCCTCCATGAGTGACTTCACTACACAAATTTTGAAATAATAGTTTATTAATGATACTTATATAAATTAAATTTAAAATAATATTTATACTCAACACTTCTATATGTTCATTATATTCAAATAAAATGACATTAAAAATTTATAGTGTTCTATATTTAATACATTATTTAAAATTATTTATAGCATTTGTATTCAAAATTAACCATGATCAACATAATAGTTGTATATGTTTAATCTTAAAAATATAACATAGTTGTCATACAAAAAATTTAATGAATACATAGATGTGTTTAATCTTAAACTTATATCAGATAACAATAATGCAATTATCTTCTTCTACATATTTTAACTTTTAGGATGAACTATAACATAAAATTTGAATTGTATCAAACCTCAAAAGCTTGGAATACTTATAATCTTTTGTTTTTAATTTATATTATTAGATTTGAATTTCATATGGATTACATTGTATATGCTATTGCTTTATAGATTTTAATTTTGTAAATATATGCCATGTTCTTTCAATACTCAATTTCTTATCATATACATACAATCATAGGATATTGTAAACATATATAAAATAATAAATCTAAATCTTCATAAATTTAACTATATAATAAATATATTAAATCATATACTTGTAAGTATATATAATATAATAAATATAAATTTATAAAATACAAAATTTACTATATAAAATTAAAATTATATTAAACTATAAATAAATTTAATATGAGTCTTAATTTTAATATAAAAATTTGCTTATAAAATATTCCTAAACTTAAACTATTTCCAACTACTATTTGAGTTTAAATCATGAGTGTGTTTTAAAATTAGAAACTATAGCTTTTTAAAATAGAATTTTAACATAAAAGCTAATAAATATTTATTTATATTTTAAAGAAAAGAAAATAAAAAATATATTTAAAATATCTCTTTATTTTTTATATACATTTAAATAATTAAAGTTAAATTACTTTCAACTTAGAAAGTGTAGTTTTGTAGCTATTAAAAAAAACTTAAAATAAAGAAAAGAAAAATAAATCAAGAAAAGAAATAATATAAAAAGAAAAGTAAACTTAAGTTTCTTAAGTAATTATAACAGAAATGTGTCTCCACTTAACTCATGTAGTTAAGTATAAATATAATTTATATTATATGAGACAAGTTTTGCTTTTGTAGAGTTTCTTAGGAGCCCCATTTTATATGTAAATTTCCCCTAATGATCATAGCTCTTTCCAAGGTTGAGTTCTAGTACTTTTTTTCACATTTAGAGTCTTATACAATTGCCCACCCTATGCTCTCACCTCACCTCTTAGGATATTGGTGATCAGAAAATGGCTATAGACGTAACAATACTTAGATTTTGCCTAATAATTTACCCTTTTTTCATGCTAGTAGTTATTTTCTATTTTAAGGATAGAAATCCTATTCCAAGGGTTTGCAAATATCACATAAGAGCTATCATTTTAGGCAAAGTTAGATTTCCCATATAATTTCTAGTGAAGGTCATAGGGGTTGCTCTTCCAAACCACACCATCAAATAGATTCTATATGTTGCCTTGTGGTTCCACGTACCATTGGGTATATCGGAAGGCCCCATAGGCATTTTTGAAACCTAACCCTAGGAAGCCATTGATTGTTTGTCACCTATGTTACACTAGTAAGTGACTAGCCATGAGAAGTTAAATCATACTAGATCCATCAAGATTTGTATATTCGTGGGCTCATAGATCATATACTACTTATAGCAACCTTCCTTTTTACCTATTGTCTCTTCCCCACCCTAGTCTATTTGGAAGCAGGAGAATACCACCACCAATTCTTATTTTTAAAATTAGTAGAAAATAGCTTGTAGCAACAATACATGTAGCAGGGTTTATGTAGCATGACTAACATACAATTGGTAATTCTTAATTTGCCTGTGTTGCATAACAAATTACACTAAAGATTTACCCCAAAGATATCTAAAATTGAAAAAAAAACAACTTAAAAAAAGAGGTATTTTTGTTTGCATCTAACTAATTATCATGTTGAAACCATCTTGTCACATTAATCATTTTGATTTATAATTCTAGACACTTTTTTGCTCCCCAACCACCCTTCTTATGGTTGTATTAACCCGCTTTGGAACCCATGAGATAGAACAAATTTACCCCTTTGGAGACCCAAATTTTGGATCTAACACAAATGGTACATAGTCTTAACGCCCAAAATGCAACACTATCTAGTATACTCAATAGTGAGCAGACCTTTGGGAGTAGTAATTCATCTAGATATGTTCCTTATGGCTCAGAATTAGACTTTCCTATATTTGATGGCATGAATCCTCCTAGTTGGCTTTATATAGCATACTAATATTTCAATCTCCATAATACTTATACAACGAACATGGTCCTTATTGCGTTCTTCCACTTGTAAAAAGAAGTTGTGCAATGATATCTAAAATCCTATGATGAATCCAATTGGGAAACTTTTGTCATTTGAATACTTATCAGTTCGGTTAGGCCCTAGCACTAATGAGGATTTTACAATGCCCTTACCAAACTCTATCAAATGGGAACAATTCACAAATACCAAACAAAATTTAAAAAACTATCTAATCACACTCAAGACTTATTTGATTCATTTTCATGAGTTCCTTCACCAGTGGCCTCGAGGATCTAATCCATGTTGAGGTCAAAATGTTTAAACCTAATGACATGATGGAAGCTTTGGGATTGATGAAATTAGCAGAGGATAAGCTTGCCGCTTAGCATCATTTTTCAAAATTTCCTCCATTTAAGAACACCACACCACAACACCCTCTTCTAACATAGCCTTCAAAACCCACACTGATGCAATCATGGATAGAGGGTCTAAATGAAGGGTTGTCCAACCATGCAGTAAAACAGAACAACACACAATTACATGGTGGAAACTCAATGAAACAATGCAACAACAATATGATCTTTATTAATTTACAGTCACATGAAATGCAATTTACCACAAATGGGCTTCCAACATGTTATGCCTCAACCATTTGATTATAGAGCATATAATTATAGAATTCAACTGATTTCTCAAACTCTCATCTCTCTCTATCTCTCTGTTGACGCACCCAGGAGCTTGTACTGCAAGCCAAAACAACCTTCACAAAACATTGAGAAGAAACACGATAGAAACTATTTCACCAAACACGAGAAATATACATTGGGCATGAGACATTTTACAATGTACAAACCTAGGTATAAATAACTGGGTAAAAGATGAGGTACGGGAACAACCAACCCAACTACCTCAACAGTGCAAAATAAAAATGCACCTAACATTATTAAAATATCTAATAATGTTCTCATTCTTCCTGGAGTGGTTGTTCCCCTTTTTCTCTCCCTGGACTTAGTTTGTTTATTTTTGGCCCCTTTGTCATTTTTCTCAGAATATTCCTGTGTCTTCCCCCTTTTCCTTGAGGATTGAGAAGATTGAGACCAGTTATATCTCTTGTGGTTTCTTTCCCTATAGGTTGATATAGCCTTCAGGTTCTATTCTTGTCTGACGACCTTCTCGTAACTTGTTCCATAGTAGTAGGACCGTGAACATTAACCTCACCCCCAACTAGGCATTCAACCCCATTATAAACTTCTGAACACGGAACTTCTCATGTTGTTGATACTGCGGCACATACTTCAACAGTCGAGTGAATTTTTTCCAATTTTTATTTACAGACATATCAGCCTATTTCAGGTTCTAAAAGTCTATAAGTTTTTGATCATAGAACAGTTGAGGCAACCATATTTGCATAAAAAGTTCTACGAACTTGTCCCAAGTAAGGCTTGTAGACCTCAAGCCTAATTCCATCTTTTTGTTCATTCACCATGTGGATGCTTCACCTACCCACACAACTTTGGTAACCTTATTATAATTTCTTATTTTGAAATACTTCTCCATCTCCATAAGTCATGCCTCTGCAGCATCTCCACTTATAGATCCATCAAATTTAGGTTGCATGACCTTTTTCATGTCATCAGACAGTTCCATAGCCATAAGGCTCCTCTTATCCCCTTCTTGTCTAGCCATAGAGTTATTTTCTCTGTGCTCGCTTTGGATGGTGTCATTATGGTGTTCCTCGCCATCACCCCCATCATAAGCATCTTGCCTGCCTTCTGATTGACCTCCTACTTTATGTTCGAGAGTTTCCACCCTCGCCCTTGTTTTTTTCAACAAGGTCAAGATTTGGTCTAATTTAGACTCGGATTGCCCTGAAGGTGCTCCTTCATCTCGGCTATCCTACATTCTGGTTGTAACTCAAACCTTTACTGCAATCTACTTCTTCCTGAAGTTTGCATATTAATCACGGATTAGATTTTCCATGTTATACAATTCATTCATTTTACAAATCTATTCACATTCATGTAATCTTTAACAAGAAATGAAAGATTGTCAAAATTTGCCATTGCATTACAGTTTCCATTGGATTACATATAATCCACCAAAATTACAAAAGTGTGTTTACACCTTGCTCTTGCAAGTCAATCACAATTTGGGATAGCTTCCCATATTCATGGTTTCTTTTCAATCTTAGGAGGTGAGGATACACATTGGTACTCCTTCATATCCTCCTTAGGTACATTACAATCTTTAGGGTTATTTACCTCAGTTGGTACTTTAGGGGTAGAGGGTGTTTCTGATGCTTCAATAGAGTTAGGGACAACCATCCTTTCAACTTTCCTTAACTCTTGCTTGATGCGTTTCATGGCATTAGCGTAAGTTTCCTCATCAGATAACCATGCTCCTACCAGGTAGCCAGTCTATTCAAGTTTCTCCTTCCTTGAGGCTCGTGCCTTCAAAATCTTTTGTTGGCGTAGGTAACATCCATGTTTTGTTACCTTCTTTAGAAGTGTGGTTCTAATTTTTACCATTCTGGCATATAACATCCAATCATTAGCATACTTAATGTTGGATACAAGTAATCATCAAGTAGTGAGCTCATTAGGTCCATGTATTGAACTTGGTAGCTCTGATACCATATGTAACATCACTATCCATAATTCTCAAGATTAAATATGAACATGTATCTTAATCAAGTGATTAGTTAACAAGATGATTTGAGATAATCAAATTTTAACCAAAAGAAACATAATCTTTTCATCAATTAAGTATGTCAATCTAAACAAGATATAACAAAGCTTATATTTCAGTAATCATTTACAAATCTTTAGTGAGTAACCATCACTAATCAAGTACAAGATATGTTCAAGGCATCATAGTTCAATTAATAAATTACAATAGACCGTCTAGTCATAAATGCAAATACTGTATCTGGAACCAATGACATCTGTCTCCATAAGCCTCGGCTTGTCTCATGGTTGGGAAGGAGAGCATCATCATGGTGCTTTTCCTCCAACTACAGACTTGCGGTCCCCCACTCAACTTCTTAACTGGAAGTGGCCCTACCCTTCACGGAAAGGTTAGACATTAGAAAACATTAGGTTAGCCATCTGAATATCTGGTGTTGTGCTCTTCCTAATGTCTCACGGTCACACACTATAGATCCACTCTAACTTGTATGACACTATTGGAGACACTAGGCCATCTAGAACATTGTGGACCGACAATGCATGTAGAGACGGATGCATTACTTTGGCCAAAGATTTACATACATACATGTTGCACAATGAATGACGTTGTATGTCCACCACTCTAACTCGACTTATAAGCTGTCATGTCTTACAGTAAGTTCTCTTCGACCTTGTTCTCTCGGTCTAGTATGAGGGACCAATTCGATTCATTGTCCATTCTGGACATTCGACTCCCATCATATGTTGGTTACAACTAAATAGGTTACTTTCATAATGAGGAACTAGTGACTCCTTGTCACCTTGTTCCTCTTTAAACTCATATCACAATTCGACCAATATTTACCACCTTGGGTCTTCTATGGTTACAATTTTGATAACAAATCATCATATATGATGAAGTCAAATTCATGGTACTCAAGGCATACTTTGCCTTAGTAGAATAGAATGGTTTCATTATGCTAAATAGCTCTTATTATCTTTATGAGCTTTAGGAGCTAAACACCATTCTTAATAGTTTACAATGATTAAAAATAAAGAGATCATAACTTGTATCAATAACTGACAGGTCTTAATTTAGACACAGAATAAATCTATTTTATTCTTTTAGCACAAACACGCTGTTACGTGATGAGACCATGATCTCAAATGATTTCACCACTTCCATAATCGAGGGTTAAGGAGTACAATTTTGATAGTTCAAATAACCCTTAATATATATCATAGTTAGGTTTTCCATGCATGCCAAACTTGTTATTAGTTTAAGTGTTGCAAACACATTGATGTTTAAGTGCCTTTACGACTGTCTCCACAATCGAGTGACTGTATAATTCGAATATAGGCTAAAAATATAATCTAGAATTATTACCAAATGATCAATATTTCCATGCCGAGAGCACTTAGGCTCTAACCTGACCATTATTCGATGAATGTTTGATATGTTTTGAAAGCATGCTCAGCCATAATGGCTTCGAGCACCGGGTAATGTATGATGTATAATGCATTAAAGTTGGGTCGTAAGACCCTGAGCTAAGTCACAGAAAGGAGTTTATCTCTTTATAGCTTGGTCTTATGACCTCGAACTAGTGTCTCAATAAATATATAATACAATTGTTGCTCGACTTTTAAGCCTCGAGCTTAGTCTTAGGTAAAGGATACAATTTTTCACTACTCGGCCATACGACCTTGAGCTTAGTCTCAGGTAAGGATACAATGTTTCATTGCCAGTCGTACAACCTTGAGCTTAGTCTCAAGAAAAGATTATTGTGTTTCATTGCTCGGCCTTATGGCCTTGACCTTAGTCTCAAGAAAGATTACTGTGTTGATAGCTCAACTATAATGGCTTTGAGCCTATTCTCATTTCAGAGTTAACATGATAAGGCTCGACCTTAAGGCTCTAAACCTTTGAAAAGAAATAATGTTTTAAAACAATATTAGCTCGACCGTATCGGCCTTGAGCCACGCCTTTGAAGATATTAACAAAAACAATGGCACGGCCTCATAGGCCTCGTGCCTCTATGTTATCTATACAACAAGAAACATCATGCCATATGTATTCTAGTAGGAGTTCTACATAGCTATAGCTCATTATACCGAAAGCAAATGGAAATTATGTCCACCATTTTACCTAAACAAGACTTTCGATAGAGATGTAGTTCCAAACCGAGTCTCTTTCAAGCTGCTCTCAGCTTCTAATCTCTAAGTGTTTTCTTAGAAAAGCGTCACCATCTTCTTCACCAAAAATTCCCAACAGTGAACCCCTACTATGAAAAAGTCTCTTTCTTACAAAATGAAAACTAAACTTGTTAACCGATCGACTCTTGGCATGCCAATTTGGGTGGAAACTACCATCCCACTTGGTCAGTTTCCACAAAAGGTGGCTCGATCAAAGCATCCTGCGCTTGAGAAGGATGAGCTCAAAGCTCTCCTTCATTCATCAAGGCTGACTATCAACAGATTATTACTATTTGATAATATCGAATAATATGATAAGTAAAAATAATTACAACATTATTGAAATCAACCTATAGAGAGGTTTCATCCTTACTTAAGGATAAGGGTTAAATAATATATATTTAATATTAAGGTTTAACACTATAAAATTGAAACCTCAAAATGATTCACAACAAGATTGTCAGTTATCGAGGTCGAGTAATACTTCCCCGGAATCAACTATCATCCTTAGTTGAATGACTATAGAATAATATCCTTAAGAACAAAAGGATAACGAGAGACCTCCTCGTCTCTTAACACGATTGTCTCTCGACTAGAGATAATGTTCGAAGAAGGGTAAAAACAAGAAACTCAGTCCACATGTAGGGGAAGTCACGTGAGCAAAAAAATTCCTGACAGGAACGGGTACCCATTTTCAAAGAAACGGGTACCCGTTTAGGAACGGGCACCCGAAGCTAAATGGGTACCCATTTAGTAATAGGTACCTATTTAGTACCGAGTACCCAAGCCTAAACAGGTACCCGTTATATAATAGATATAATAGAAACGGGTACCTGTTATAAAATAGGTACCCGTTCTTAAACATAACGGGTACTCGGTATATAACAGGTACCCGTTTTGTTTATAAACGGGTACCCGTTTTATGAATTTTGAAATCACCGATCACCTTTTCTCTTCACTTTGCTTGGGTTTTAGGCTCAGGATAGGCATGGTTAGCCGACCTTGAGCCTTGGACCTGCAATTTTTTTCTAAGTACAGAACAAGAGGAAAGATTGAGTTTACCTATATGGTTGACGACCTTTTTTTTGAATTTTTTTACGAAATGAAAACCCATTACAGATGATAGTGTCTAGTTTTCAAATATGTAATTATTTTTGTTATTGGACATGTTTTTCTATTTATTATTGAATTTATAAGCAAACTGGTCTAAAAACTTGAAATGATAGGTGTTTGTATTTTTTTAATAACTTTTAATTTTTAATTTTTTTTAAAACAAATTATATGTCATCAATATACACATCATTCTTTACACAATGAAAAAAAAATTAATTTTATGAATTTTTTTGCCCCAATTATGTTGGCCGTACACGAGGGGTTTTCAAAAGTAGCAATTAGGCCTAATAAAAAATTAATTAAAAAAAATCAGAAAAAATTATAAAAAAATATCCTTATCAAACTTCACTATACTACACATCTTTTTCCAAAAGGATTTTGAAAAATAATTTTATTTAGGCAAATTATGTTGGCCGTACATGTGCATGGTATGGTTAAAAAAAAGTGACTTTTAAACAGTGGTTTTTAGAAATACCTATTGAAAATCAATTTGTATCATCTAGGTATTGAAAAAAATTACATATTTGGAAACTAGACTTTGAGTACTACATTTTATATTTAGTGACTTTTTTAAAGATTCCATCTCTAAGTGCTTCAAAGTTTAAGGTCAAATGTGACAAATTTTGAAAATTAGGGAAAACACTTCCACTTTTTGGCCAAAAAGTGGACCCAACTTCTTGCATTGACCCAGAACATTGTCTAGCTGTGATAGCACCAACGATATAATGACTTATAAAGAACATGAAAATTAAGAAAGGAGACATGACACATGACAACTTATGAAGAGATTTAGAAGGACATAGAAGTCGATACTCAGATGGTTAATCAACCTTTTATTTTTTCAATGTCTAACCCTTCCTCCAGGATGATACTCTCCTTCCTTCTTCAAAGGGCATTCATTTTCCTATTCACACTCAGGACCACAAGATCATAATCAGTGTATCATTATCATATCTCATAATATAAATTATTTAATTTACAAAACTAATTAACATCAGTCATTACTTCATAATAAAAAATTAAATCAGATATTTCTATAATATCAAATCAGTTAACTATGACTAATCCTCTTAATTATCATGCCAAGTTAATGATTAAGTCTAATTGTAAGTTGGGGATGTAACACTGTCTACCTCCATTGTGAAATCAACACTTAGCTCTACATTTCTCCTTAGATATCCTTTAAATCTTTTCATAGTGGATTCTTGTTGAAAGCTTGCATAAATTTCAGATTTAATCCAGATTTAAATATATACACCCATTAAAGAAAGAGAAAAATATGTATTTCTATCATAACAAACCAATTCTTTTTCTACAAAATACACCAGAAGATATGAAAATGAAAATAAACCAACATTGATCAAAACTAGTAGATTGACTTATGGATGAAACAGATATTTTAAATCACAACTAGAAAGCAACTTATGTTTCTTTTATAGATTATTACATATCTTTGAATCTATAAACTTAGACAAAACATGCAAACCAGGATAATGTAAATTTGGAGTAAACTCTATCTTTCTGACAAGTACACAATATTAGTGAATGCTAAATTTGAAACAACTATTCTCGGAATTATGTGAAATGGTATATTTATTCTATGTAATTACTTTTGGGACAAGATGCCGAATGTGGGCTCCCAGAGACAACAATTTACTTTTTCTAAATTACCACTTTTTTTTATGTAATGCTTTGGCCAAAGTGAGATGTACCATTAAAATAGATGGATTTGAAAAGCCTAGATTTTATGTTATATGTCTCTACCACATCCTGCATGCAAGAAATATGTCATTCTAGTTATTAGGAACACATATAGGCATCATGCTTGCATCAAGAGTTCCCTCATGCATTTACCATTCCAGGTTGCTAGGCTCCTCGTGCAGGGTCGGTGCTTTCTTTGAGTTAGGAAGAAACCCGTGGAAGTCCAATACTTCGTGGTTGGGTGGAAAAAAATGCATTAACCACACTCTTGACCTCGTCTTGTGAAGACTAGTGGGGTCATGGCGGTCGAGGACAAAATTTCTTATGTTATATGATTTTTGATGTATATTCCATGGTATTATTCTTTGTATGGTTTGCATAGCCAATTTGTAATTGTATAAATACTCTCATTGATGTAATTGATGTAATATCTTGTACTTATAACATTGAAACAAATGTAAAGTAACACCCTTTTTGGTGTATGTAATTGTACTTCTATGGATATTCCAATTATTAATTGATTCACTTTCCTTATTTGGAATGAGCAATGCTTTTTTGTATACTATTTTTAGTATGTGAGTTTTTCGTACTTCACATTATCATACCAGAATGAAACATATTGATGTACAATATCACTTTGTATGTGAGGTGGTGGAAGGAGGACATGACTCTTTGGCTAAGATACACACTAATATAAATCCAACAAATATTATGACAAAGCCTAATAGTAGAGAGAAGTTCATATGGTGTATAACTTCTCTTGGCTTGCAAATCACTTGATGATAGGCAACAGTGGCATTGGTCTCTCAATAGCAGTTATTCACAAGGTAGAAACTTGACTCCAAGTGGGAAATTATTGGAAGGTGAAGTCAGTTTTACTTATCCTAGCAGTGATGAGTAGTCAACAACGAGTACCGCCATGCACATGTGTACACCATGCAAAATTGCATACAAAAGTGCCAATTGCACTTTTATGCATGAAAATCAATCTTTAGATTTGATTTGTATTTTGCATGTATTTTTTGTGGTTATTTAAGTTAAAGACGAGCTTGAATGCCAAGACATGAGAAAAAGTTTTTTGTAACTACAAATTTTCTTCAAGTGAGAATAAAATTGAGAGATCTTTACCCATGGTTTTTTCCTAGTACATACCAATTTTTCCACATAAATTTGTGTTGTTTGTTTTGTGCTTTTTACTACTAATTCACTGTTATTTTAATTCTACACTGCTTAAATTTTCTTAACACTTACATTGTTATCTGTTATGTCATAAATTGTCAACACTAGACAACTTCACACAAGGTTTAGCTCCCTCCCGCATGCTGTAACAATTTTAGGACTTGATTAAGGATCTTGGATAGGTCCCCTGGCCACACACCCTTCTGGGAGCTAATTGGCTAGGACACTAGCGCCCAAGCGCCAGTGTCCTACCAGTTAGGCCCTAAATTAAGGTATGTCAGCCTTGTGTATTGAACCTTATCGACCTTATTTCATTTGGGCTCTCAGGAAGTAATTAGAACACATATATAAACATGTCTCTCTCACTTATTTATATCTAACATTCGAATGCTCTAAGGACCTAATGATTCTCTATGCAATTGCTTTCGAACAAGCTTCTATCTACAAGCTCTCTATTTGTGTATAATATTGATTTGTGTAGAATATTGATGTGTGTGTGCTAACGCTTGTTGCAGATCTTGGTGGACGCTTCTTCCTCCTTCGCTCACTCCTTATGGAGATTTGATGGTGACATCATCCCATCAAGGATTCCATGTTCATGGTAACATCTTTCCTTTCTACTTTCTTACATTTATATTCTATTAGTTAGATCTAACTGCGCCTTCCTAAGGCACGAACTTTTGATCGAATCCTTGTTGTTTTGAAGGTGGGAACACCATTCATGAGGTTTGACTTAGGCAAGCCCTTAAACAAAACCAACATTTTCCCTCTTTTCTGTGTTCAGGTTGAAGATGAAAGATCCCACAGAAATGGGCGACTGAAAGATGAAAGTACAGGTGTCAGGAGTGTCTTAGACTTTAGACAACCTAAAAACCTAGGACACTAGTGCTTGGGCACCATTGTCCATCCAAATCTAGCTCTAATTATTGTGGTGGACTTTGAGAACCCTGCTCAGCTCTCCTCTGTGCTAGATTTATGGGTTTTTAGCCCTGATAGGTCAATTATCTCTATTTTGGTCTATTTCATTATAAAACCCCAGATATAGCCTCAGGGTGGGTGCAAAAAGTTGGGGGGCCAAAAAGTGGCCAACTTTAAAAAAAAATTAGACATCACGCGAGCGCGTTATAACACGCTGGGGTTATGGCTTGGTGTTGCCGAGCCTACACCAAGCCATAACGCGCTCGTGTTATAACGCGAGCACGTTATGTGCTGTTATATATATAAAAAGTAGTGTTCCATTTCATTATTTCACAGAAAATTGCAAGAAACTTGCGGCTTGAAAAGAAAAAAGAGCGCGCTCGTGTTATCTAAGATCCAATGTCAACTATTTCTCACTGATTCATCATCAAAATGCCGCCACGACGTTGGGGAAATCAAAAAAGTTTTATTTGCTTTCTTGTGTGAATTTGTTGCTAAATAGGTAGGTTAAAATAGTTTTTGATGTAAATTTATTAAATTTATAGGAGTTGATAATGCACCTCCTCCTCCTAAAAATCCACAAAATCCTCCATCACCTAAACAACAAATACCTGCTGAAGAAGAACCCTAACCACAAACACCTCCATTTTTTCCTGAATATGCCCTTGACACACAAGAAAATATAATGGGGCAAATTAAATACAATAAGAAACAAATTGAGGACATAATTGCAAGGTTGAAAGAACCTGCAACTTCAACCTTGCATAGATCCATGCTTGCTCAATGCCTTGAATCTATGTTATCAAATGTAGATTCAATTAGCAAGCAAATCACTAGTTGGACATAAAAGAGGAGAGAATTTAGAGTGTATTATGCAGATAAGTTATCATATGAACAAGTTAAAAAAGAACAAATTACAAAACTGGACTTGTGTTCTATTTTCACAGACCCACGAACAAATGAATCTCTACCCCTTACATGTAAGAGGTTCCCTATCCATTGGTGTAACAACCAAGCGATAAGGGACAATTTTACACAGAGGTGGTGGATGGTTTTTGACCATCCTCCATGCAACAATAATGAGGTCTCGCAATATTTTTTGAGGAAACTCTACTACGAGTTTGTCAAAAATAAAGTACCAAATTATTTTGATATGCGGGAGTTTCAGGGTAGAGGTAGGGGGTCAGTACAAGATAGACTAGGGGCACGTGTTGACCCACAACAGCCAGCGAGATGAGCACTTGCCAGACCGGCCCATGAGCACATTTCTATCCCTTCCATTGTGAAGGAGAGTGTTGAGGTTGAGACACTTCAATCCATTAGTGCCTTGACCCAGAGCATCTTACAGCATGCTAGTCCTACAACACAGTGTGGGCCAGGGGAGAATTCAAGTATGGTTCCACCCCATACTTGTTGGACTTGCAGGTCAGCATGTGGTTATGATCCCATGGATAGTCATGACGTAGGTGCACAGGCTACATCTACAGCTGAGTAGATGGTGATGACAGATGCCTTCCTAAGTGAGACTTTTGGGCTTGATACTCAGGTAAATCTTAGCAAGTTCATTGATTTTAATTTATTAAATTTTATTTTTGAAATGCAAGATTAACTAATTTAGTTTGATGATTTTAATAAAATTTCAGGGTCATAGCGTTGATGCAGTTTTCAGTGGTTCTCCACCTGCATATTACACTACATCATCTACTGTTGGGGTATGTAACCAGTAAACAATTATAAACATTACATGTGAATAGCATCGCTATATGAACGGTATTCTAATATCTAATTTTGGATGTTGAATAGGTTAATATTGGAGATTTCACGGCAACACCTGCCAGTGGTGGTGGACTTCAAAGGTTCACAGAGGTAATAAAATAAATAGTTTAGTGAATGAATTATACTTACTAGATTTTTGTATCTGATTTGTGTGCTTTATTGTGTGTACTTCCATGTTTAGGTGAATGTGTGTGTATGTTAGGAGCCATGATTTGCATCACTATTATAGTTTTTGTAATTGAATAATGTTGTTTTATTTCCAGATGATGCAGGCCGCAGAGACACCTCCCGATGTTCATAGGGCAATGGAGCATGGTGTGTCCTCTATGATTCATAGCTCCATTCCATTGACGGGGGTATGAGGCAGATTAGTAAATTTTAATTTACATTCATTGTTATAGTTGTTTATTTTTTAAAAATCAAAAGATTATTGATTTGAAGTTTAATTTCTATTTGGATGGTTTCTATAGGACATGACATCACCACAGCCTAATCTTGCTACTAAGGCAAATGAGGAGACATATTATATGGTAGCGGTAAGTAATTATTTTGTTAAATGTTTCATTTTTTAAACATGTAATTTCTATATATTACTGTCTATACTTTTTATTGTAACAGATACAGATCCACGAACAATTAAATAGGAGGAGCAGCTATTGGGTTCATAGTAGACCACTCACATACGTGTCTCCATCCCCTAGAAAATCAAAGGCTACCCATGATCTATTCTCTTCACCAGACAGAGGGGAATGACTTTTTATTGTGTTCCTTTGTTGTATGTCTATATGGCATTTGTGGACATATATTTTGTATTGCATATAGTTGACATTGTATGCCTATATGGCATTCTTGTAAGCCTATATGGCTATTTTGTATATATGTTATACTTATATTGACAAATATTGATGTATGCCTATATGGATATTTGGTTAATACAAATCTTTTTTATTGATGGCGTCCATATTTGCATTATAAATCCACGTTTGAATGGATATTTTTAGATGGTTACTTCAAATATTTAAAGTCCAATTGTATTACATAGGATGTTTGTTGATCCGATAAGCCAACTATTGTTATTCAAGTATCACCTAAACCTCATTCTGGAACTAAAAGATAAAAGTTGTATTTAGAATAAAAATGAATTATCACATTGAATAGAAAATATTCATATTCTTTATGAGTTTCTCAATTGAAAATATTCAAATGATTATGTTGATCCATATTCTTTATGAGTTGGTCAATTGAAAATATTTCTTAATTTCTTATTATTATACCATATTGGGATGCAAAGAGTATGTTCTTTTGTTTTGAATAAGATAGTCAAAATCATATGCTTATGAGCAACTTATGACCATTGTGGTTATTAAATGTAATTTTTGTTGCATATAAGGTGAGCTAATGAGAGTACATTGAGTCTTACCTAATTTTAGTATGCAACATAACATTGGGGCTATAGGCTTCCATAAGTCATCAACAATCAAGGTTCAAGGTTGTCATTAAAGTCAAAGGGTCAAGGTTGTCTGTCATTGATGTCAAGGTTGATGCCATGATGTTGATAAAGTGATATAGTGATTCAAGGTAGATGATTGTCATGAGGTGCATGATGTTGTGAATATGGTTTTCATGATAAGGTCTCTCAATTCATGTTGATGCTACACAAGACAAACATGTTCATATCATGCAAGGTTCATGTTCATGGTGGATGTGGTTTTGTTCATGCAAGGTTTTGTTGTGAATATGGTTTTCATGATAAGGTCTATCTTGGAAGGTTGATATGATGCAAGGTTCATGTTCATCGTAGATGTGGTTTTGTTCATGCAATAAGAAGATAGAGAAGACACAATCTTTCATAATCATAATTCAATGTCATCATCACAAAGAGTTATATTTATCAAGGGGAGTCATGAGTTTGATTCGAATGTGAAGTTGTTCATGTCTTAGAAACCTAAGCCTATGATAAGTGTCATACTCTAATGTCTTTCTTCTGATGTCCCTGAAGTCTCTGAAATGTCCTAGATATCTCTTGATGAAAGTTAGAATGTTTAAGTCTTTCTTATTGATAGTTAGGGTTTGCATATTTGGCATTAAACCCTAACAAGAATCTACTTTTCTTAAGACTTTAAAACCCTCAATTGCCTGTCGTGTGTAAAGCGCACTTTTGTTTTAATTTAATATTGACTTATAATCACAAGTTACTATCACTTAAATCAACCTACTAAAGGGTCTTTAAGTTATTAGTCCACCGACCCTTCAACCTAACTCAACCGGCCTCTCTGGTAAACTCTCATAAGCCTGAGTGCCATATCATAATCGAAGGTCATATTTAATTGATATGAGGGTGGGAAAAAGGATTGGAATGTCAGTATTTAAAAGGAATTTGGAATACAAATAGTCATCTCTATGCGGTTTAATTTGATGGGCATGCCTTTATAAAAGGCTAAAAGACAACTTTATGCAGGATATCATGGTATTTGTAGTGTTTGAAGATTGAAGACTAGTTAGTGTTTGTAGCTTGGAGTGTTTTGACATGTATGGGTGCGAAACAAGACCATGGCTAGCCTAAATGTACCCATCCAGATGCGTTAGAATTATCGGTTTGGCCGCAAAAGGAGAAGAAAAAAAGTTACACCCCTTTGCAACTTTACACTACCTCCTAACAATCTTTAGGGCAGCAGAAAACTTTTCACCACAGGAAAACACCTTAGAGATATAAAAAACTGAGAGAGGTTATTGTAGAGGGACCCTACGTGATCATGTTACCTCAAACATAATGTATCTAATTGACACAGTTTCTAAGTAACAGCTCATCAAAAATTGTTGCCTTTTTACACTTTGGACTCTTCATGGATATTGCCGGTACAATGTAGCTTAGACTGTTTCGGCATGTTTGGGTGTGAAAAAGGACCATGCCTAGCCTAAACGTACCCATCCAAATGCATTGGAATTATTAGTTTGGCCACATGAGGAGAAGAACAAAAGTTACACCCCTTTGCAACTTTACACTGCTTCCTTCTGATGATTTTTGGGGTAGCAGAAAACCTTTCACCATGGGCAAATGCCTCAAAGATTTAAAAAACTGAGAGAGGTTATTGTAGAGAAACCCTACGTGATTGCGTTTCCTTAGACGAAATGTTTCTAAGTGACACAGTTTTCAAGTAACATCTTGTCAAAGATTGCTGCCTTTTTGCACTTTAGACTCTTCAGGGATATCATTGGTACAATGTAGCTCAGACTGTTTCGGCATGTTTGGGTGAAAAAAAGGACCATGCCTAGCGTAAATGTACCCATTTAAACACGTTGGAATAGTTAGTTTGGTCACATCAGGAGCAGGACGAAAGTTACACCCCTTTGTAACTTTACACTACCTCCTTCTGATGATTTTTGGGGCAGTAGAAAACCTTTCACCACGGGAAAATGCCTCATAGATATAAAAAACTGAGAGAGGTTATTGTAGAGGAACCCTACATGATCGTGTTGCCTCAGATGAAATGTTTCTAAGTGACACAATTTTCAAGTAACATCTTGTCAAAGATTGTTGCCATTTTGCACTTTAGACTCTTCAGGGATATTGTCGGTCCAATGTAGCTCAGACTATTTCAGCATGTTTGGGTGAAAAATAGGACCATGCCTAGCATAAACGTACCCATCCGGATGCGTTAGAATAGTTAGTTTGGTCACATCAGGAATAGGACAAAAGTTACACCCCTTTACAACTTTACACTACCTCTTGATGATTTTGGGGTAGTAGAAAACCTTTCACCATGGGAAAAGGCCTTAGAGATATAAAAAACTGAGAGAGGTTATTGTAGAGAAACCCTACGTGATTGTGATGTCTTAGATGAAATGTTTCTAAGTGACACAGTTTTCAAGTAACATCTCGTCAAAGATTGCTGCCTTTTTGCACTTTGGACTCTTTAGGGATATCGTCAGTACAATGTAGCTCAGACTATTTCGGCATGTTTGGATGAAAAATAGGACCATTCCTAGCCTAAACGTACCCATCCAGATGTGTAGGAACAATCAATTTGGTCACATCAGGAGCAAGATGAAAGTTACACCCCTTTGCAACTTTACACTACCTCCTGACGATTTTTGGGGTAGCAGAAAACCTTTCACCACGGGAAAACGCTTCAAAGATATAAAAAATTGAGAGAGGTTATTACAGAGAAACCCTACGTGATTGCATTGCCTTAGACATAATGTTTCTAAGTGACACAGTTTTTGAGTAACATCTCGTCAAAGATTGCTGCCTTTTTGCACTTTGGACTCTTCAGGGATATCGTTGGTACAATGTAGCTCGGACTATTTCGAGATGTTTGGGTGAAAAAAAGACCATACCTAGCATAAATGTACCCATTCGAACACGTTGAAATAGTTAGTTTGGTCGCATCAGGAGCATGACGAAAGTTACACCCCTTTGTAAATTTACACTACCTCATTTTGACAATTTTTGGGGCAGCAGAAAACCTTTCACCACGAGAAAACACCTCAGAGATAAAAAAATGAGAGAGGTTATTGTAGAGTAACCCTATGTGATTGCATTGCCTTAGACAGAATGTTTCTAAGTGACACAATTTTCAAGTAACATCTTGTCAAAGATTGCTACCTTTTTGCACTTTGGACTCTTTAGGGATATCGTCGATACAATGTAGCTCGAACTATTTCGGCATGTTTGGGTGAAAAACAAGACCATACCTAGTGTAAATGTACCCATCCAAACCCGTTGGAACAGTCAGTTTGGTCGCATCAAGAGTAGGATGAAAGTTACACCCCTTTTGAACTTTACACTACCTCCTTCTGACGATTGTTAGGGCAGCAGAAAACCTTTCACCATGGGAAAATGCCTTAGAGATATTAAAAAATGAGAGGTTATTGTAGAGGAACCCTACGTAGTCGCGTAGCCTCAGATGAAATGTTTCTAAGTGACACGGTTTTTGAGTAACATCTTGTCAAAGATTGCTGCCTTTTTTGCACTTTGGACTCTTCAGGGATATCATCGGTATAATGTAGCTCGGATTGTTTTGGCATGTTTGAGTGAAAAATATGACCATGCCTAGCCTAAACATACCCATCTGGAAGTATTGGAATAGTCCGTTTTGTCACATCAGGAGCAAGACAAAAGTTAAACCACTTTGCAACTTTACACTACCTCCTTTTGATGATTTTTGGGGTAGCAGAAAATATTTCACCATGAGAAAATGCCTCAAAGGTATAAAAAACTGAGAGAGGTTATTATAGAGAAACCCTATGTGATTACATTGCCTTAGACGGAATGTTTCTAAGTGACATGGTTTCTGAGTAACAATTCATCAAAAATTGCCGTCTTTTTGCACTTTGGACTCTTCAGGGATATTGTCGGTATAATGTAGCTTGGACTGTTTCAGCATGTTTGGGTGAAAAATAGGACCATGCCTAGCATAAAAGTACCCATCCGCATGCATTAGAACTGTCAGTTTGGTCGCATCAGGAGCAGGACACCAAAAATGTAAAAGTTGTTGTGTGCAACTTAACAACATTGACACTTTTTTGCAACAAGACTCAAAGGCCCAAACTGACTCAAAAACATATGAAATGGTTTTAGAAGACCTTTTTACATACAATTGATTCAATCAAAACAAAATTTCACTTTTTGACCCCTCTTGGAGGCATGACAACCTGGGTACCCCTGCACCATTAGTGCAACTGAAGTCGATA
The DNA here is from genome assembly GCA_027924645.1 of Cunninghamia lanceolata. Lineage (NCBI taxonomy): Eukaryota > Viridiplantae > Streptophyta > Pinopsida > Cupressales > Cupressaceae > Cunninghamia > Cunninghamia lanceolata. Next base: position 2,693,164 of record BSBN01000471.1, read on the forward strand.
AAGTTTTCCTATTAAGAAAAAGAGCTTCCCTTAGCTTCAAGAAATATAAATATTCTATAGTGACAAGGCCAACCACGTGAAGGTGAAAGCTCATGTGGCCTCACTTAAGACCTAAGACACATGTATTCTAGTAGACGTAGGACACCTATTTTATTGTATGTATCTAGATTTTATAGATATAGTAGACCTAAGACACCTAGTCTTTATACCTTATCGTAGTCTAGACCTAAGTCAACTAGACACCTAGATTATAGTTCTACCTAAGACACCTATTATGGTGACCTAGTTGACATATAGTACCTACGTAAGACACCTAGATTTTATTATAGAAGACACCTAGATCATTCTAGATTATACCTTATTCTAGTCTCTAGACAAGTTGTTGACATATAATATCTACCTAAGACACCTAGATTAGATTAAATACATTTTTTCTAGTCTCTATCTACCTAGTTGACATATCATATATACCTAAGACACAATTAGAGACACCTATTATCTAGTTAGAAACCAAGACACCTAGAGACACCTATATTTTATACATTACCTAGATTTTATACATTATTCTCAGAATCAACTTCATCCATCACTTAGGTCTAACCCCATGAAGCATAACATGATGATGTAAAAATGTAACAGTAAATAAAAAAAGACAAACCTTACAAATTAATGTGCATACTTACAACTCAATGTAACATGACTTTACAACATCAATGTGAATACTTACAAATTAATCCAATGAACCATTCAGGTCTGCTCTACTCTTTATTGTGTCAGGTATTGCTTCATGGTTAGACTCACGCACCTTCCACAAGGTCTTGTTCAAAGGTCTACCCCAATATTGTATCAAATGAACATTGGATGCCACGACAAGGTTCAAGTAATGAAGAATCTTCCGATGCATGTCAAAGTCTTGAAACAACCAAACATTAACACTCTTATGTGGGTACCTTCTAAGCCATGTTCTAGTAACAACCACTGAGCTTATAGGGTATTTAATGTTTAATCCAACTATAACTAGGGCCTCCAGTTTCTTTTTGGCCTCAACACAATGACACAAGTAATAATATGTTCCCTCTTTGTTATCTTCATCTGTAATAACTGCATATACATGCCCTACATTGATATGTGTAGCAAATTAGATGAAATTAGTCAACATTAAAAAAACACTACAAAGTAAGATGACATTAGGAATTTTAAAAACTATGCAAATAAGTATATTACCTGGTTGAACTAGATCTGATATGTGTTCAAAGTCAACTGATGATTCCATCTGTGTTAGTTCCAGTGCCGTCGGGGGTCAATACGTGTCAAGTGGGCTAAGATAACTTAACTGCCATTCGTCAACCCACTCATTTGACTCGCACTCATCCCAAGCTTGAATTGTACAGGAAGAACAAAAGCATGACATCTTTCGTGTATGGATAGTCCACGAACCAAGAGTGCATCTCACTTGATCCTGTCAGTGTAGAATAGTCCTCATATGGTGCAATGTTAGTATCATCTATCAACCAAAAAAATCTATGAATTGAAGACTTACCTTCATTACCTGGACCCATTGAAGCATTACACCGCTCAATGATTGATTTTGTATCTATCAACTTTGCGTTGTCTTTATACTTTAACTCTTCTCATGCTATGGCTCTTTTGATACATGCTCCTGCACCATCATGCTCCCCCTTTCCATGCCCGGCCTCACAAAAGTTCCACATATGCTGAATACCTATAAAATTATGCCTCCTACTTAGCCAATAGAAATTCCATGAGTTCTTGAATTGTGACACATAGTTATCTGACTATATGATATGTTGACTGAACAATATGCCCCTTCTAGCCAAATCATTGTAGAACACCTGAAAGAAACTTTGTACGAACTCCGTAGAATATGTATGATCATCACTGATATAGAAATGATACTCCCTTATGATCTTTCTGTCATCCTCTATACTATCATTCGCATGAATGAATGCGATCTGCACAAATATAGAAACCTGTGTGGAGTTGTAATATTGTGATTGCACCTCATGTTGTGGCTGTAGACTGTAGTTCTCTGCAAATTTGATGACTGAAACAATGCTACTAACTAAAAATGTGTCCTTGCATAACTTGAATTGCAAGTCCAACCATCGAGCTCTATGGGCATGTCTTGCATACTCATACATTATGCTATCACGAAATATAGGCATAAACTGATACACTAGAATCTTTTCAATAACCAATTCACACCTCTTTGCATCTTTACCATCTTTTGTATTGTATGCCACTATTTTATACTTGCCAAACTCTACTAGTTCGTTTCCAACCACATATGTTCTTTCCATATGTTGCAAGCCACTATAATGATGAATGTGCCATCCAAGCATAATTTCTTGTAGAATATTTGACCTTCCTCTCTTTCACATAAAATTCTTGATATGAAGTCTCTTGAAGATGTTGGTGGGGCACGTATGCCACAACCCTGCAAGACATTGTTAGTATGCCAATCTAAGCATATAGACTGATAAACATCAAAATGGTTAGAAAATTCAATATGTAATCTACAACAACAAGTAGTGCGTGTGTGATTTATCTTGATATAGAAAGGTTTTAGCATTTCAAAATATCTTTGAAAATTTTTAATTTGAGGATACTTCTCTAGAAATTTACCAGAAAACTGTGTTTAAGTCTCATCCAAAAAATGCTTTGGATGTGGCTCACGGTTCCAACTACCGATTCTCCTTCTTACCACATCCCTTTGATTCAGAGATACCCTTGTGTAATTCTTCCAAAAGTCTTCAATTAGTGATCTTAATGCTTCAACAATTAGTTTATCTTTTCATGGTAGTCTCCCCGAGAACGCCTATAATTCATTGGCATTAGTGTCCTCAATTCTTTGGTGTCTTCCAACGACTCTTGATAAAATTTTCCTATTAATTCTCAATGCTTGACTCGTATTTCTAATGAGATGAGCTTTCCTCATTTGACTACTTACTATAGTTAATGTAATCACACACCATGTTGCATTACTATCTTTTGTGTGTGAGGTGTTACCCACACTCTCATACGCACTCATTAGATTCTTGACAATATATTTTTTACTTGAAGTCTCTGATGTTCTCAACCCAAGAATCTTCATGATGGACCTATACTTTATACTTCACATTATTTGAACAAATAGTTGACATCTTGCGGTCTCATTTAACTTTTCAAAGAACAATCTCCAAATCTTATGAGCATATCTTCTACAAGTGCGTTTTAGAATCTTACCTTCCATTAGCTGCAAAATATACTCATCAATATCAATCATATACTTTGGATTTCTATGCAAAATTCTAGGTGGTGTTAAGTTGGGTAAATTCATCTCAACATTAGGAATTTCATCAATATTTAAATGATATGGGCTAGATGGCATACTTTCGATTGAAGATGAAATAGATGACATACCTTGAGGTTGAGGTGGGAACGATGGTGTACCTCCTTCATCACATGTGAGTGATGATGTACTCTCAACTTAAGATGTGGTAGATGGTGTCCCTACATGTTGACTTGCGGTAGATGATGTGTCTCCAACTATGGTATTCAAATCTCTCATAGCACAAAGTTTTTGCATTCGTTCTCTTTGTGCCGCCAATACCATATCTCTTTGTGATGGTTGCGGTTCCTCTTCAATTGGCATTTCTTCATTTATCGTGTCCAATTTCCTCTTCTCACGAAGTTCCCTCATAGTCGCTACTTTCTTTTTATTCTTAGCTTCTATCTCTTCCTGTGTTGGTTTAATTCTTGATCGTTTCCTTGGCATGACGGAGAATTTGTCTATAGCATGATAAAGAGACCAATATTAGTTCCTAAGAATGAATCCATACAAATAACTAAAATATATGTCATTCAACCCTTCATAGTAAATGTACATAAACTCATCATGTAAAAGAGTAAATGTCACTCAACCAAAATAGGTACAAAACAAATTATTGCAGCCATACAAAGCATTATTGCACAATGTTATTGTAGACATACAAAGCATTATTGCACAATGTTATTGTAGCAATACAAAGCATTATGGTACAAAGTTCACTTTAGTCCTAGATAAGGATTTAAGGTCAAAGGAGAGTCACCTATTGAGGCTTGTGAAGGAATAGACAACAATTGAAGAGTGTAGACTTTAGTAAGGGTTTAGAATGGTTGTATCTTCTAAGTTCTTGAGTGGTAAGAAGACCTCTAGTAACCTTGTTAGGTTTTGAAGTATTGAAGACCCTCTTTGTGCCTTTCTATAGGGAGATTGCTTGAGAGGAAAGCTTATGAAATTTAGGGTATTGAATGGTATATAGTCGATCAAGGTTACCACCATCATGTGCTAACAAAGGGCAATTAGGAAATTTTGAAATATTGTTGTGTCATGTGCATACAAATCATCATGAAAAGGTGCATAAGGAATGTCCTAGCACATGATATGTGCATACAAATCATCATGTCATGTGCATACTTGTATGATCTTGGCACCTATTCATTTGTATTTTAACTTGTTAATTTGACAAGATAATAGTGGGATTGTATTTTTATTATGTTGTAAGGATTTATTCTTGTATAGTTCGACATCATGGTATGTTAAGGTCTGTTTTTTACACATAATTATTAAAGAACCCAAGTGTAGAAAATATACATGGCATCATGTGAGATTTTAGGCTACTTTCTTGATTGGGAATGTGTCTATTTTAATTAATGTTGACCATTGAGATATCTTTTATTATGCATACCATGAACTAATTTAAAACATAGTCTATTATATAAACACAAGATATGTATACATAGTCTTTTATTATGCATACTGGATACAAGTGATATAAACATGTATGATAAAGCATGATAAAGTAATTCAAATAGAATTAAGAAAAATGTAAATAACATGCATGTAAAGACTTGACATACCTAAAAAATGAAGATTTGAATGGAGAGAGTGCCCAATTATTTAGTGTTTTTTCTTCTTGCATCAAACTCCTCAACAATTTGAGTTTTTCACCACTTGCTTCCTTTTCAATGTTAAATTGAATAACACTAAAATATAATTAGTAACAACAATACTATTAACCAATCTATAATGTTAAATTCTTAAAATTGAATCACAATTAACATTGCAACAATACAAAAATTGAAACTTGAATAGATATATATCAAATTTGATGTGAAAACTCTGTTATTTCCTCCTCCTCAAGTTGGCAAAGTAGAAAAGGTGGTGGAAAGATCATGCAAAGGTGGTAGAATGTGTAAAATGTGCATGTGAACGTCCCAACAACATGAAAACACTTCTTTTTTGTCGGAACACGCGCATAATTAGCATGAAAACAGAGCATGTGGGCCTAGTTCATGGGGGTCCAATCTTTTTTACCGTTTCTATAGTAGGACAAAATGTGAGCGCATTATAATGTGCTCATGTTTTGTCCTGTTATAGATTGATCCATAAATATTTGTGCCTATCTCACCTTTGATAACACCTTTGCAATATCTCACCTCTAGTTCTACTAGCTCATGTTCTATCTCTCACCTCTCTATCTCTCACTTATCTCTCCCCCTCACCTCTCTATGTCTCTCAATCGCTCCTTGTCTACCTCTCCATCCATCCTTTGCCATCTAGGTCTCACTTAATCCTAAACCCTAAAGCCTCAACCCTCAACCCTTAAACCTTAAATCCTAAACCCTCAACACTTTACCTTAAACCCTATTCCCTCAACCATAAACCCTAATCCCTCAACCCTAAATCCTACACCCTATCACTAAACCCTACACCCTATCACTAAAACCTAATCCCTTAACCCTTAGCCATAAAGCCTTAACCCTCAATCCTTAAACATTTAACCCTACACCCAATCTCTAATCCATATACCCTTGACATTCTATTTTTGCCTTAATCCCTCAACCCTCAACCCCATCCCTAAACCCTCAACCCTTAACCCTCAATGTCAATCCCTAATCCCTCAACCCTTAACTCTAATCCCTCAACCCTAAACCCTATCCCTAAACCCTCAACACTATACCTTAAACCCTAATCCCTCAACCTTAAACCCTAAACTCTATCCCTAAACCTTAAACCCTAATCCCTTATCCCTAAACCCTCCAACCCTATCCCTAATCCATATACCCTCGACACTCTACTATAACCCTAATCCTTTGACCCTTAACCCTATCCCTAAACCCTCAACCCTTAGCCCTCAACGTCAAACCCTAATCCCTCAACCCTTAACTCTAATCCCTCAACCCTTCACCCTATCCCTAAACCCTCAACACTATACCTTAAACCCTAATCCCTAAACCTTAAACCCTAAATCATAAACCCTAAACCCTATCCCTAAACCCTAATCCCTCAACCCTCAACCCTAAAACCTCAACCCTCAACCCTCAACATCAAACCCTGATCCCTCAACCCTTAACTCTAATCCCTCAACCCTCAACCCTATACCTAAATCCTCAGCACTATACGTTAAACCATAATCCCTCAACCCTCAACCCTAAACCCTAATCCCTCAACCCTCAACCCTAATCCCTTAACCCTCAACCCTAATCCATTATCCCTAAACCCTAAACACTATCCCTATTCCTAAACCCTCAACAAGATTGATACTATACCTTAAACCCTAATCCCTTATCCCTAAACCCTCCAAACCTATACGTAATCCCTATACCCTCGACACTCTACTTTAACCCTAATCCTTCGACACTCAACCCTATCCCTAAACCCTCAACCCTAAAAACTCAACCCTCAACCCTCAACGTCAAACCCTAATCCCTCAACCCTTAACTCTAATCCCTCAACCCTCAACCCTAATACCTCAACCCTCAACCCTAATCCATCATCCCTAAACCCTAAACACTATCCCTATTCCCAAACCCTCAATGGGCTCGATACTATACCTTAAACCCTAATCCCTTATCCCTAAACCCTCCAACCCTATCCCTAATCCCTATACCCTCGATACTCTACTTTAACCCTAATCCTTCGACCCTCAACCCTATCCCTAAACTCTCAATCGTAAAACCTCAACCCTCAACCCTCAATGTCAAACCCTGATCCCTCAACCCTTAACTCTAATCCCTCAACCCTCAACCCTATCCCTAAACCTTCAACACTATTCGTTAAACCCAAATCCCTCAACCCTAAACCCTAAACCCTAATCCCTCAACCCTCAACCCTAATCCATCATCCCTAAACCCTAAACACTATCCCTATTCCTAAACCCTCAATAGGCTCGATGTTATACCTTAAACCCTAATCCCTTATACCTAAACCCTCCAACCCTATCCCTAATCCTTATACCTTTGACCCTCAACCCTATCCCTAAACCCTCAACCCTCAATGTCAAACCCTAATCCCTCAGCCCTTAACTCTAATCCCTCGACCCTCAATCCTATCCCTAAACCCTCAACACTATACCTTAAACCCTAATCCCTAAACCCTAAACCCTAAACCCTATCCCTAAACCCTAATCCCTCAACCCTCAACCCTAATCCATCATCTCTTAACCCTAAACGCTATCCTTATTCCTAAACCCTCAACGGGCTCGATACTATACCTTAAACCCTAATCCCTTATCCCTAAACTATCCAACCCTATCCCTAATCCCTATACCCTCGACACTCTACTTTAACCCTAATCCTTCGACCCTCAACTCTATCCCTAAACCCTCAACCCTCAACCCTCAACATCAAACCCTAATCCCTCAACCCTTAACTCTAATCCCTCAACCCTCAACCCTATCCCTAAAACCTCAACCCTTAACCCTCAATATCAAACCCTGATCCCTGAACCCTTAACTCTAATCCCTCAACCCTAAACCCTATCCCTAAACCCTCAACACTATACCTTAAACCCTAATCCCTAAACCCTAAACCCTAATCCCTCAACCCTTAATCCTAATCCCTCAACACTTAACCCTAATCCCTCATCCCTAAACCCTAAATGCGATCCCTATTCCTAAACCCTCAATGGGCTTGATACTATACCTTAAACCTTAATCCCTTATCCCTAAACCCTCCAACCCTATCCCTAATCCCTATACCCTCGACACTCTACTTTAACCCTAATCCTTCGACCCTCAACCCTATCCCTAAACTCTCAACCCTCAACCCTCAACTCCAAACCCTAATCCCTCAACCCTTAACTCTAATCCCTCGACCCTTAACCCTAAAACCTCAACCCTCAACCCTCAACGTCAAACCCTAATCTCTCAACCCTTAACTCTAATCCCTCAAGCCTCAACCCTATCCCTAAACCCTCAACACTATATCTTAAACCTTAATCCCTCAACCCTAAACCCTAATCCCTCAACCCTCAACCCTAATCCATTAACCCTCAATCCTAATCCCTCATCCCTAAACCTTAAACGCTATCCCTATTCCTAAACACTCAACAGGCTCGATACTATACCTTAAACCCTAATCCCTTATCCCTAAACCCTCCAACCCTATCCCTAATCCCTATACCCTCAACACTCTACTTTAACCCTAATCCCTCGACCCTCAACCCTATCCCTAAACCCTCATCCCTCGAACCTCAACCCTCAACCCTCAATGTCAAACCCTAATCCCTCAACCCTCAACCCTAATCCCTCAACCCTAAACCCTCAACACTATACCCTAAACCCTAATGCTTCTCTCTTGGATAATGAAAATAAAGTCTACAAAAATGCAGTATTTACCATTAACTAGCAAGAGCAAATGTCATCCATTGAAATTAGGAAAGGTCCTTGAAGTGCACCTTAACTCTTTAGATTCATGAGTTGTCTTTGCTTGCATCTCACATCTTTGGCCATATTGTGCCCTGTCAATTCTATGAGTTTCTAGCTCCATCAGTAAAACTTTCTAGCTGAAGTGAATATTCAAATTATATGGCATGTTTTTCTAGCCCATCTGGGGTTCATTATGCCAATAGGTGTATACACTATGAGAAAAGCTTTGCGTCTGGTACATCCACAGTGAGTAATTAACAGTTGAAATCAGAAGGATGATCATTATGAGAAATTTTTTGCATTGGGGTACATCCACAGTGGGCAATGAATGGTTGAAATCAGAACCCCTGGTCAACATTAAGTGAACATTTTTTTATTATGATTTTTTTAAAAGATCAACATACTCTCTCCACCTATTTACTAGAATTTAAATCAGGGCCATAAAAATGTGCACACATCTTCTCCCAATGTATAACTTGGGTGTAATTAAAACGATCAACTAGGTAAAATAAATAACTTTGCCATAAAAATCAATCAATCTTTTAAAAATAGATATTAGTAACTATACATTTTAGTACCGTTTCTTTCTTGATTTTCTATTTTTAATTAACTAATTTTTGTTTGTTTTAGAAAAAATATTACAATCCTCATGAAGATCTTTTCTTGTATAATTTTTTCCTTTTATCTTTGGCCTGTCTTTCCCTTCCTAGAAGTTCTTTTAGAAGGATCCTTATTTTATCGTTCGATCTATATGAACTCTAAACATAAATCTATGTTTCTTGTTGTCCACCTGCTTAAAGATGCAAACGTCTCCTTCCTTGATATTATTATGACGTACAAAATATGCCCACCCCACACTTAGGGCAGGTATATTGTTATGAAACAAGAAAATAATCTCACATTGTTTATTGGCTCTATCCACAAGAACTACTAAACTTTTTTCTCTTGGTAATTGTAGAGGACATTCACCTATTTTTGGCAACTCCTGCATTCCCAAACCATTAAAAAAATAAGTTATTTTAACCCAATAAATAGCTGATTCCATTGATTTAATACTCTACTATTAAAGCTTAGCATTCACACAAATGCAGATGTTCATATTATAGAAGACTGCATTAAATTAGACTATTCTAGAGATCCCTCAGAAAAATGTAATAATAAAACTGCTTTGCCTTATGTTATCTTACAATTAAACCCATTCTTTTTGACACTCTTCTCTTAATAAAGTAAGAGTAATAAGAATAGAAGGCAGACAATTTGATCTTACTAGTATGCATGGTCGGTTTACATTCCTTGATTTCATTTTCATTGAGTAAAAAGGTTTATCTGATTTGAAAGGTGGGGCAAAGTTCACTGTCATGCACTTTTCTAGATGATAGGGTCCATAATGTCCATGGTTCTTCAAAGAAAGACCTATAACAGAATTAAGTTTTTGTTATACCAATCCTCCTGGTAAACCTACAATTCAAATGCTTGCTTTGAAAGTTGAAACAAATTAAATTAGACTTATAATTTTGATTTTCTTCCATTGCTTCAACAACATCATTGTCTTCTTCATCAAAAACCAATTTAATCAGCAACTTGATGCCCAGTGGTTGACTTGAATTGCATCCTCTGTTAGAAGAAGCACATTTTTATCTGTATCAATATTGGTAGTCATAAGTTGAAAAGCATTGATATTTTTCACACACTATTCTTTGAAATATCTTAACCTTAAAATATGACTTGAATATGTACTTGAACACAACAAAATCTCCAATCTCCATCCCATGACGATTCACAAAATTTTCCCAACCCTACCTAAATTCTATTTTATTTATGGTACCCCCTAATTGCACATCCCACTCCTGCCCACTTAGGCCTTGCAACACCATATGTTCGTTTGTGTTGTCTATAAACTGTGAAATAAATGTAGGAGGAACGCATTGCCATAAACACATTACATAATTAGATTTTACAAATTCTTAATAGTGTACAAGAAATAAAAGAATGAAAAATAATGTATAGAGTTACCAGTTTTTGTGTAAAGTCTCCAAGCATAACTTTGAAGAAGGAGGCACACCCATTAAACCAATTCATTCAACAACTTGCTGCCCATTGGTTGACTTGAACTGCATACTTTGTTAGAAGGACATCTTTTATCTGTATCAATGTTAGTATTCATAAGCTAAAGAGCATTGATGTTTTTCACACACCCTATTCTTTGAGATATCTTAACCTTAAAATATGACTTGGATATGTACTTGAACATAGTAAAATCTCCAATCTCCAGCCCATGATGATTCACAAAATTTTCCCAATCCTGCCTAAATTCTAGTTTATTTATGGTACCCCTTAATTGTACATCCCTAAACCCTAAACCCTAATCCCTTAACCCTAAACCCTAATCCCTAATCCCTAAACCATAAACCCTAATCCCTATTTATAATTTATGGTACCCTAATCCCCAATCCCTAAACCCTAATCCCTTATCCCTAAACAATAAACCCTTTCCCTAAATTCTCAACCCTCAACACTTAAACCTTAAATCCTAAGCCCTATCCCTAAACCCTCAACCCTCAACACTATACCTTAAACCCTAATCCCTCAACCCTAAACTTTCAACCCTAAACCCTATCCCTAATCCCTCTACCCTCAACACGCTACCTTAATCCTAATCCCTTGACCCTCAACCCTAAACGCTATCCCTAAAGCCTCAATCCTAAACCCTAATCCCTCAAGGTCCTAAACCCTGATCCCTTATCCCTAAACTCTAAATCCTATCCCTAAACCCTCAACCCGTAACCCTAATCCCTCTTGACCTTAAACCCTCAACCCTTATCCACTCCTCTCCTCCCCTATCTGCCTCACACCCATCTCTACCCTCGACACTATACATACATACATACATATGGGCATATATACATACATACATACATACAATCATACATACATACATGCTTAATAACCTTGAACATAAAACAATCCAAGGGGGACATAACGCGACCGCATTATAATGCGCTCGCATTATGTCAAACATGACAAACATTGAGTAAACTTTTACAAAAAAGGGAAAAATGCAAAACAGAACATAACACGAGTGCGTTATAACATGCTTGCGTTATATTTTTCTTTGGGAATCCTAAGCCTTAGGCTTGGGATTTGCTTTGGATTTCCAACCCAAAGGCTTGGAGTGCCTTCCCAATGTCCAGAGACATGTTTTTGCATTTTCTATAGGATTTCACATAATTTCATTCGTGCTAACCCTCAGATTTGCACGTGTTTCAAGATCAAACAAATCAAACACTTGGGTAATGTTAGGCTTTCTCTTAGCTATTTAACGATGTAATTTTTTTCACATTTTGACAATGTTAAGCCTTTCATCTTTAATTTCTTTTGTTTGTGTGTTCATTTTTGGGCAAACACCAATGTTTAGTCTTTTTTTTTATTGTAAATTAGCCATTCATTGAAATTTCAAAAAAATTACATTTTTAGAAACTAGACTCCATTCTACACATATTAAAAAAAAATGATTTTCAATTTGTTTTCAAAATTTATAGGGGTAGCATGGCAAAAATTCTATTTTTCAGGATGTGTCCACTTTGAAAATTAGTAAAAATTAAATATTCATTAAAAAATTATCAAAAAAATTAGGCATAAACTACATGTTGTTAGCTAATTTCTCACTGAAGCGATTTTAAAAATACCAAAAAAAAGTTAACCTTTTGAGGGGGCCACAAAACATGCTATGTTATGTTTTTTTGACAGAAACAACACCAATTTCTATGGCTCCCTCTTTTGAACCCCTTAATCTATACCATTTAAAAAAAAAATTAGTGGTTTAGAAAGTAGACTCAGAGCACTACGAACATTGTTTTGGTTGCATCTCCAAATTTTGAGTGTAACTATGCTCAATTTCTCATCCAAGACCAGCATATCCCGATTTTAGAAAAAAAGTGGCCACTTAAGACCCCTTTTTGGCCCCCCATCTTCTTGCACTTAACCCTCATTAATTCAATCTTCTGAATTACAACAAAGGGACATAACCCCTATAGCTTGGCTCTCCTTTAGGACTATAACCAAGCTTGGTTTGTGTTCCAATGTTTAATTGAAAGGAATAACCTAGCTAATTGACTAGTGTTTGTGATCATCCTTTTCTATTAAACATTCTGGTGAACTTGACGCATCTTGCACTTTTATAGCCTTCTTTGTTCATGTTTGATCTATTTACTATCTTAGATCTGATTAGTATTTAATTGATTAAACACTCTTTATTTTTAGATCTTGCATTCGTACTCTTTCATTGTTGTGGTTACCAAAAACCTCACCGTTGTGATAAACCCCACTAGTCTTGCACTTAGTGGTGATGATTGCAAACCTATTTTAGATCTTTGCTATGTTGATTGGTTAGTAAACCTGATTACAAATTGATGTAGTATATCATACTTGTCATTTGTGTTTAATTTAGGAAGTAAGAACATTCATACATCTATTTTTTCTATGAGATTTGAAAACAAAGACATAAACAAAACTATCTACATGTAAACATGTCTTTTCTTCCATCATTTTCCACCTCTACTCGAAGGGTTTGTGAAAATGATGTTCCATTCCTCAAATATGGTAAAAAAAGCATTTCTTATTTCCTTATATTCCTTTGATCCATCTCCTAAGATTCCTCCTACTTATGAGGAGATCTTGGTGCAAGAGGATGAAATCATTGACACATTCCTTAACATTATTTTACCTTCTCTTCACTTGGATGATCTATCTTCTAAAGATGAGGCATTATTGGATGTTGAGCATACTACTTCTACTTCTACCACATCTTCCATAGTACATGACTATTCCATGACTCATCCTATTGATCTTCCTCCTTTAGTTGCATGTTCAAGTACCTTGGATATCACTAAGGATGTGAAGACCCTTGATCTTCCTCCTTTGGTTGCATGTGAAAGTACCTTGGATATCACTAAGGATGTAAAGGCCCTTGATCTTCCTCATTTGGTTACAAGTTCAAGTGTTGAGTGCAAAGAATACTGAGATGGGGGGGTGAATAAGTATTCTTAAACCTTTTCATTTGCACATTCACTTATCCATTTACTAAATTTAATAACATGAAAGTAAAGTAAACATGAGAAGTACAGCCGCAAATTCATTACACATAGACACCAGGATTTTACGTAGAAAACCCAAAAAGGGAAAAACCACGGTGAGTGTTAGCTCACAATATATTATGATAACAATATTGAATTACATGAAGGCTCACTGCCTTAGGGCTCATTGCCCTGGGACTCACTTTCCAAGAAGTGCTCATTGCAATAGGCTCACAGCCAAGAAAATAGAAAAGAAGAAAGAAGAAGGATTGGCTCACTACTAGGGGATGACTAGTACAAATGTATCTAAAGAATGTTGAGGTGCAATTCTAGTTATAGCTCAGTACACATACTCAAATGTCTTCATAATGTCAACTCTGCTTTTACTACTCTGCTTTACATAAACTTTGCTCTTCTGCCCTTACTATCTTTTCTGGTCACAACTCTACTATAGATTGCACATACATTGAATCCACACACATCGCATCATATTTTTTTCCACCTTCAACACTGAAATCCATCGAGAATATATATCTGCTACAAGGTTTATCTGATAATTAGGTCGCCAAGCCAAATATGAACCGTGTATATAAATGCTATATCTTGTCGGCTTGAACTTGTGCACAATCTGCAATACGGACCCAAACAATCATTTAATAGTCTTCATATAGGTCGGCACCAATCATTCACCCACTTAGATTGATTGTTCAAACAATATATCTTCTTTGCATAAAGATCTAACATGCCTATTGACTTGTCTCTTAAGAACATGCTTGACAAATTCATTTGTCACATCAAAACTCTTACTGTGGACCATATGAGACTCAAAGGTTCATAACCAACATTCATTATGGACTTCATATGATACCTTCAAAACCGCAAGACAAAATATGCAACAGCGGAAGAATGCAGACCCTTTTACTCCAGTACTTTACATTGTTTCTGACTTAACTCTGTTCACCTGGACTTAGATATTTTGCAATATGACTTCTGAAGGAAGTCAAGACTTGAATACTGGAGTAAATGATCACCAAGTATCTATGAATAACATACCTAAACTGCATATAATTAGCTTCAACTACGGAAGCATATTGACACAAACACTGTCATTTACACTATACAATGTATATTGCCCATACTTAGCCATTTATCCTTCCAGAATAAAGTCTCTTTGCCATGCCAGTGGAATATCCTTTCTTTGTTGCCATCAATGACAACATTCAATCATTCATCAGAGCAGTGTCTCTTGCCAACATCAAGTACCTTGTGTTGGAGTCCAGGACAACACTGAGAGGGGGGTGAACCAATGTTGTATAAACTCTTAACTTTTTGCACCTATTAACTTACAAGATAAAGAGAATGAAAGACATCGTTGATTTGTTAAACATATATGCACAAGACTGATAATGAAATATGTAAACAAAAACTTCATGAGCAAAGTATTAATATATGGACATAGAGGAAATTAACAAGAATCATGACACAAGCTTTTCATGAGTGGAAAACCCTCCTGGGGTAGAAAAACCACTCAAAATGCCTTACTATCTTAAGTATGAAATCTTCAACTTTACAAAGTCTCACTGACTTGTGATTGCCTCACTGGCATATAGAAAGTCTCACTGACTTGTGATTGCCTCACTGGCATACAGAAAGTCTCACTGACTTCTCACAAACACTTTGGGTGCACATACAAATCTTATCAAGGGATTACCCTGTTTCAATCAAGTATAAAACCTTATACCTCCCCTTTTTAATTTTCACAACAAATTCATTTCAAAAATTATTTTCTTCAACCTCTGCAAAATAAACAAATTGATGTCTTCTTTGATGTTAACTAAATCACCAAATCACCATTTGATATCTGCACAATCCTTTAGTAATTTCTTCAATGTCTTCTTAGTCACAATTTCAATTTTTGCAAAAGGGCCATCTCTACAAAAGAAACACATCATAAATACAAATTATCTCTGAAAAATAATTCATCCCTGCAAAATAAGTCATCTCTACAATATTTTTGAAGCCATCTCTGCAATTTTCTTGTACTCTCTGCAAAACATAATCTCACAATATCATGATTCATCTCTGTATATTTCATGACACAGACACCCATCAATATGGAACTTGCAAAATAAATCATACAAATCTTCTTCAAAACCCTTCATATTCCTCTTCCATCTGATAACAAATTCATCTCCTTTATTTTTGTTTTTCATTTTCTTCATCTCAAAACCCTTCAACTTCTTCTCCTTCAATCTAGAAAAACTTTAATGAAAAGACAATCCATCTTCAACAATCTCCAATCCTTTCATATTCCAAAACACATCTCTTCTCTGCACAAACCATCTTCACAAAAAAATTAGATCATAAAAAAAACTTCAATCAATTTTATCAATCTCCAAAAACTCTCTGAAAAAAAAAAGAGTTAAAAAAATCACAAAATAAATCACAAAAACACTTTTAATATTCTCCACCTTCTTAGCTTCCATGCCACAAAAATAAGAAACAAATCTTTCATCTTAAAAATTCCAAAAAATATCTCCTAAAAAAAAACTTAAAATCTTCAATTTATATGTCATAAAAAATGACAATAAAAGGGCCACCGAAATAGGAGATAAATCAACAAGTTTCTAAAAATTAGAATAAAGCCATTAATGGCTTAATGATCGGGCTTCCACCTTTGATAAAGGATATTCAATGATTTTATGCTCTTCATAAAACAAATATTTCGATGCTTTTTCATGAACAAATCTCTTCATAAATAAAGGTATTCAATGGTCCCAATTTAAACAAAGAAAATTCAATACTTATTATAAATCATGCTCCTTTATAACACACTCCTCTTCAAATATGATATTCGATGGTTTTCATAAAAATTAAACTCTCCATAAAGGTTTTCAAAGTATGAGTTATAAAGAATGTGACCACAAAGGATATTCAAAGTATTATATTTGATGGTTTTGTGAATCGAGCTCTCCACCATTTAAAAAGAAACCTTTGAATAATTCAAGCTCTTTAAACATTTAAAAAGAGCTTCAATGCTTTTTGAAGCCCACCACACATATGATGACCACTTATCATGGTAAGGAAGAGGGCTGGTTGCATAAATGTTTTAAACACCGTTGACATGAATACATGAACATGAAGAACATCTATACCAATGCCAACACACTAACTCACCATATTAATTCAAACTCACCAAACACACCATAATCTTGACATCAATTAGACTTGAACATTATCAACCTTACTCATAGCATGTAGAAATCATATTCCATCTGTAAGAACAATGACATCCCAATGAACACAACAATGTACCTTGAGTGTGAATGAACAAACTGCTCCTTTCAATCTGCAATATGTACAAAGAAGATCTCCTGAATTGTAATTGCAATCCTTCTTGCATCATCATTTCTTAAACAAGAACATGCATCATGCATATGAATCATGTGAACTCCTGTATGATCAAAATCCTACAAGACCTTTTGACATTAATGACATTCAACTCAAACACCTTTTTGACATCAATGACAATTTACCTTCATCAATCTCCCCCTTTGTCATTGATGGCAAAACTGCATTATGCATTTTCTCTTTCTCCCCCTTTTTGACATCTGATGACAAAGACAAATATCTCCCCATGTGAAATTTTTGACATATGATGACAAAGACAAATATCTCCCCATGTGAAAGATAACTTAAATACAACATTAGCAATAGATTAGCAACCTATGCTGATATCAACCAACTGCATAGTTTATCTTGTTATCTTTATACCAACCAAGAATAGAGATACCACTTGTTCAAAACTTTGACACCACAAATTTCTTTCAAAAGATTGAAGACACTAATCACCTTTGCAATTTTCTATCCTAAACTTATCCTGAAAGCTTTGACCTTGTACACCTGCATATTGAACAATTTTTCAACTTGATAGCAACAAGTCACCATGAAGTACACATATGAAAGCATACATTCTGAAGCATAGGACCTTAGCACAACACCACTTCTTGTCACAACACCAATATGAAGATGAAGATGAAAAACTGACATATCTTTGTAATCAAATACAAACTTCTGATGACATCACATGTGGTTTGCAAAAACAAACTTTTCATGACAACTAATTCTTCCACAAACATCAACACTGATGAACAACAATCATGAAGACTACTCATCACACTATTCACAACTCATGATGACATGATGACCACTCTAGAGATAACTTTGACAAGACTTCCATGAGAGTGACAACAAGTTAATCGTAAGGAACAATCAATCTACATTTGCACACACATCTTGACATGATAAAGAATGAAAACCATCTAAATATTATCTTGAAGAAGACCATCCTCCTGTTCCTGTATAAGACACTTTTTACAACACACTGTCAAATCTGATATATACATAACCACATCTGAAATATACTACAATTAACAAGAACTCCTACCTCTTGACTTTATCATTCAAATCAGCCCATCAAGACTGCACATCAAGTTCTTCCTGCAACAACACTTTGCAAAAATAAATGCAGAAACAATTGTTAAGAATTAAATTCTTCCAATTTCAACCTCCTCAGCCAACATATGCAAACATTTGATGAGAGTTCCTTGAGAACACCTTAACTGAACCATCATGACAACTCAACCATGTAAGTATCAACATGATATGAACAATATACAAATAGGATCAAGTCATTCAACATAATCAAACTCTTTGTGCAAAGAGCTTTTGAACATCTTATCAACATGTATGCATTATGACATCATGAATCATTGATCACTTGTATCACTAACATACACTGAAGATCAACAAAGCTATGGACTTCACTTCACAAAAATTGATATGAATATTATCAGGCATGAATCCAAAAAACATAATAAATAGAAAACACGATCATCATATTGACAAATATCAAATGATCTCCTCCTGAAACTTCTTGGGGATAATTGATAGAACATGGACAACTTCCCCTAACTTCATGCTATCTGTTATGCAACTGATGAAGTGACTTGTGCATGATGCACAAGTTTAGAATCTGTATTCTTTTGACTTTGTTTCAACCTCCAAGCTTTCACAGGTTCTTTCTTCCTCCAAAATTTTTCAGCCTCTTTCCATTTCCATCCTATCAAATCAGGGGATGCTTTTCTGCAACTATGTGCTTTGTGTCCAAGAGAGTTGCATTTATAACAAATTATGTTGTGATAATAATAGAATGATTGCTAATAGATTTTTGACATCCCTTGAGCATTTATGTTATGCTTCCATGCAGGATCATACCTTCTATGCATTTTACAGTTTCTTTGTATGTGACCAACATTATTGCACTTGTAAAATACAAGATTAGTATTCCTTCTGCAATCAACTACTTTGTGGCTAACATGATTACAAGTATAACAATAACCATTAAATGAATAATTATACCTGTAAGCTTGTCTTATAGAAGTAGTTCTTCTAAAATTTCTCCTCCTTTGATTATGCATTTTGACAAACTCATCATTGGTATTCATTTTAGCTTCTGACTTCTTTTTGCCTTCAGGAGCAGTAGCATGAAGATCAAATTTCTTTCTAGGTGTTTCTCTGACTTTGGAACACTCTCCTTCTTCATAACCAAGTCCAGTAGTGTCTCTATGTTGTTTCTATTTGCCCAACATCTCATGCAACTTATTTGAGTTCTCTTCAAACTTCAGATTTTTTTCCAACTGCTTTCTAACATCCTCAAGATTTTTCTTAAAGAAACTATTTCTTCTTCAAGCTTTTGACACTCAACTATTTTAGCTTCCAACTTAGACTTTGTTACATCAGTTATCTTCTTAGCTTCTTCAAGTTCTATTTTTAGATTGAGAATTAACTTGTCTGATTCATCAACATGTGTCCTTAAATTCACAATCTAATTTCTTGCCTCTTCAAAATCTGAAGATACTCTTTCAAGGTCTGAAATTACTTTGTCTTTGAATTCTTGTTCTTGTTGTAGCTGCAACTTTAGTCTCTGATTCTCCTTTTTGCATTTCTTGATTTCACTTAGAGCACATATGAGCTCTCCTTCTTTGTCAATTTCACATTCTTGTTCATCATAATCCTGATTGTGATCTTCTTCTGAATCTAATTGGGTCTCATCTTTTTCATGTGATTGTCTTCTTTCAATGTCACTTTCTTTAGACACCAAGTTATCCTCTTCTTCACCATCATGTTGATAAATTCTTATCAATTCTTTCCACACATCCTGACCTGTTTCACAATGCAGAACTTTACAAGCAACTTCATTAGATATTCCTGATAGAATAGCTTTCTTTGTTGTATGATTGCATTTAATAGCCTCTATGTCATTTGCAGAATTAAGTGATTGAGAAGAATTAAAATATCCATCTTCAACAGACATCCACACACCATACCCTAAACAGGATAAATAGACTTGCATTCTCATACACCAAACTGATAAATCTGAACCATCAAAGAAAGGAGCTCCTGAAACCTTTTCCTTTAATTCAATACAAGATTCAACTTGTGAGACATTTCTATCAATAGGTTCTATATCAATATTTGAATTTAATAAAGATGGAGTCTTTTGACCAGTCTGATGTTGGGAATTAAGGCGTCTCAACCTTGGTAAATTCCTTGTATTATTACATTGTATTTATTTATTTATTGCCTATTGTGTAATTAGGATGCAAATCCTATGTTGTCATTTTGTGGGAGTTGGTAAGGTGATGTGTCATGCTACATGGAAGATGACAAGTTGTAAATTTGTCCTCACATGAGGAGATAGGCGTCTCACTTAGTGGTAGGAATATTTTGTCATGTGTCAGCACTTTGGAATGTGTGTAAGGGAATATTGACCGAAACAGTTCTGACATATTCCTATGACAAAGTTATGACATGTAAGAGTCAGAAATGGAAGGTTCTATGACAGGTGAAGACATGTGTCGAAGAGCATCCTTGAAAAAGGCATCTTTGGGTGCCTGAAGGTGGACTATGACATGTTATAAGAGAATATGCTCTTTATAGCCTGTGTATGACAGATTCTCTTACAACTGCAAGTTATGACAGCTATGACAGATTCTATGACGACCGTAAGAGTCATAAGAGCATCTGTCATAGCCCATTTTGGAAATAGGCGACCTCCTTGGGATGGGGTGACTTGACAAGTGTCTGAAGCATCCTACAGTGTTGGACAAGTGTCCATAGGCATGGGTTTTGGGCCATGAGACCATGTTGGACACCCATCCCAATGTGGAACCATTTTTGCCTTGTATTTTCTTTATAAACATGTGCTTTGAGGAGGATATGTAGTATGTGATCTACAGGTACTGTTATGTTGCTAGAATATCTCCAGAAATGAGTGTCAAAGACTCCTGAGAGCTTGCATTGCAAGTGTATTGTAAACCATATTAAGTTTTGATAATATATTGTGCAGGTTTTGGAGTGTTGGGTTTTTCTCTAGAAAGGGTTTTCCCCATGTTATATCTTGTCTCTCTTTCTTCTGTGTCATTCTATGTGTATGTGTATTGCTGCAATATCTCTATTGTTGTGTTAACATCACTATACTTGTAAGGATTTAAAATAATTTGCACTCTACTTCCCTCATTAGATTAGTGTAGGAAGTGTGTTCCGCATACCTTGCTTCCTTTCAGTTGGTATCAGAGCTTGATCGCCTTTGGTCCTAGTTGTTGGGTAGGGGTCTTTTGAGCTAATCTTAGGTTGAGTGGGAGCTTTGTGTAGAGCATTCTATAATCTTGTTGCAGGAAAATAGATGACAGGCACATCCATAAGAATATAGGTGGAGAAGTTTAATGACACTAATTTTGAATTGTGGAAAATTAAGATGGAAGACATGCTTATTGATCGAGACCTATGGGAAACTGTATCTAGTGTAAAACCAACCGCAATGTCACAAGCTGATTGGGATCTCAAAGATCGGAAGGCTAAGGGTCTCATAAGACTCAGTCTAGCTAATTCTGCCCTATTAAATGCCCATGAAGAGAAGACCACAAAAGACTTTTGGAAGAAGTTGGGTGATGTTTATTATGCCAAACCCTTGGTGAACAAACTTTTTCTGAGAAAGAAGTTATATTCTCTGAGGATGGAGGACCGGTTGTAGATCACCTGAATGCTTTCAAAATGTTAGTTGCATAATTGACATTCGTTGGTGTGAAGATGGAGGATGAGGATCATTGTATGACCTTGCTTTGTTCTTTGCCAAACTCATGGGATCATCTTATCATGGCTATTGGGAGCACCACATCCACTTTCAAAATGGATGAAGTGGTATCTTCGTTGTTGTCTGAAGAAATGTGGAGAAAGTCTTCTGAGTCAGCCAAAGAGGCTCTTGTAGTTCGTGGAAGACCCAAGGAGAAAGGGAAGAAAAAGAAGCACAAGAAAGATGAAAAGGGTAGATCCAAATCCCATGGGAGATCTAAATCTCCTATAAAGTCCAAGGCTCTCTGTTGGAACTCTAGAAAAACTGGGCATTTCTAAAAGGAATGTAAAGAGGAGAAGAAAAAGAAAAAGAAGAACGCTCCTAATTCAAATTTTGACAAGTCACAAGATGATGGTGATGCCTTCATCGCAGCCCTGGCCACCCATGCATCTGATGATGTGTGGTTGATTGATTCTAGTGCATCATTCCACATGACCTCACATCGAAGCTGGTTCATGAAGTATGAAGAGTTCGATGGTGGAAGAGTGTACCTGGGTGACGATTCTCATCTGAAGATTGTTGGTCGTGGAAGAGTCTCTATTTGATTCCCTGATGGATGAGTGAAGGGGATCTCTAGGGTTATGCACATCCTAGGCTTGGCACAGAACCTACTTTCTGTAAGTATGTTGAATGATGCAGGTGTGCAGGTTGTCTTTTTGAAGGATGGATGCAAGATGACTAGAGGATCTATGGTGTTTGCGAAGGGTACTCAGAGAGGTACTCTATCTCAACTAGAGGCATGCACTTCATAGTGCAATAGTTCTTCTGACTCAAAGAAAAGAGCTATAGTCACTTCATCCCCACCATCTGAATATGCAGTGAATAAATTTGTTGTAACACTTTCTAATGGTAGTGCACATGCATTGGAAGTTAAACTTCCTACTTAAAAGACAATGTTATGGCATATGAGATTTGGCCACATTGGTGAGAAGGGTCTTAGAACCCTAAAAAATAAAAACATCGTTGAGGGGTTAAATGATTATAATCTTGAGTTTAACTTTTGCGAACATTGCATATATGGAAAGCAAAACCATGTTTAATTTTACTCTAGTTCTCACAAGTCTTATGGTGTATTAGATCTTATTCATTCTGATGTGTTTGGTCCAGTTAATGTTCCTTCGATTTCCAAATCGGTATATTTTGTATCTTTCATAGATGATTATAGTAGAAGGACATGGGTTTATTTTCTTAGAAGCAAATCTAAAGTCTTTAGTCAGTTCAAAGAGTTTAAATCTTTTATTGAGAATTAGACTAGTAAAAAGATTAAGTGTTTGAGGACTGACAATGGTGGTAAGTTTTGTTCGGTAGAGTGTGATAAGTTTTATAAAGAAGAAGGGATTGAAAGACATAAGACAACTCCTTATACCTCGCAACAAAATGGAGTTATAGAGAGAATGAACAGGACACTGATGGAGAAAGGTAGGAGTATGCTTAGTGGAGCAATCCTCGAACAAAAGTTTTGGGCTAAAGCTATAGCCACTGCTTGCTACCTATTAAACAGGTCTCCTACGTTAGCTCTTGTTGGTAAGACACCTATGGAGGTGTGGTCTGGTAAGAAGCCTTCAGTTATACATCTTCGTGTTTTTAGTTTTGAAGCATATACACATGTGTCGAAGGAGAAATGGTCTAAATTGGAGAACAAAGTTGTTAAGTGTATTTTCATTGGCTATGGTGTCAGTGTGAAAGGATACAAGCTTTGGGATCTTGTGGTTGAAAAAGTGTTGTATAGAAGAAGTGTTATTTTTAGAGAGCTAACACCTTCTCTTGTTGTTCTACCGGTAGAAGAAACAGAAAAGAAAGAGGATGTGGTTCAGTTTCCTTCTACCCCTAAGAAGACTGAATCGACAGACCCTATGAGACCTAATGATGAAGAGAACTCTAGCAGCTTTGAAAGCTCAGAAGAAGAAGTAGAACCTCAACCTCAGCCTTTGAGGAGGTCTACATGAATAAGAAAGCAAGCTGAGAGGTTTGGTTATTCATTGCTAGATTCTAGTTTTGCTTATGCCTTGCTTACTAACACTGATGAACCTAGAACTGTAACAGAGGCTATGGGCATGAAAGATGCAGGTTCCTAGAAGGAGGCCATGGAAGATGAGATGGCTTCTTTAGAAAAGAATAAAACATGGGACTTGGTGCCTTTGCCTAAAGGACGGAAACCTATTGGATGTAAATGGGTGTTCAAGAAGAAATTTGGTGCAGATGGTAGTGTTGAAAAATACAAGGCCAGATTGGTTGTGAAGAGATATTCACAAGTGGAGGGAATTGATTATGGTGAAATTTTCTCTCCCGTTGCAAAGCTGACATCTATTCATTTTGTGTTATCTCTTGTAGCAGCTTATGACTTAGAGGTGGAGCAGATGGATGTGAAAATAACTTTCCTTCATGGTGACTTGGAGGAAGAGATTTACATGTCACAACCAACGCATTACATAGTGAAAGGTAAAGAAAATTTGGTTTGCAAGTTGAAAAAGTCTTTGTATGGTTTGAAGCAATGAATTTTGATGCCTTTGTGTTGTCAATTAGATTTCTGAGATCAAAATTGGATCATTGTGTGTATTACAAGTTTGACAATGATCTTATTCTCATTCTTGCATTATATGTTGATGATATTGCTGATTGGGAAGGGTAAAAATATGATTTCTGATTTTAAGTCTCAATTGTCAACATAGTTTGAAATGATAGATTTAGGGGTAGCAATGTACATTCTAGGAATGGAAATTAGAAGAGACAGAGCTAACAAAAAACTTTGGTTAAGCCAGAGTAAGTATGTGAAGACTATGTTGGATAGGTTCAGCATGGAAGATTGTAGACCATTGTGTGTTCCTGTTTCATTGGGGACAAAGTTGTCTATTAATGATTGTCTAAAATCTCCTAGTGAGGTGGAGGACATGAGTAGAGTACCTTATGCTAGTGTTGTTGGTAGTTTGATGTATGCTATGGTCTGCACAAGACCAGACATTGCCCAAGCAGTGGGAGTCCTTAGTCGATTTATGGCTAATTCAGGATGGGCACATTGGGATGCAGTTAAAAGAGTGTTTAGATATTTAAGGGGTACTTTTGAGTATTCCATATGTTATCATGGTAATGTTATAGGACCTCTGTGCATTCAGTTTGTATTTGTTGATTTGTGGATTCTGATTGGGTGGACCATGACATTGACATCAAGAGATCCACCAGTGCCTATGTGTTCACTATGTTTGGTGGTGCTATTAGTCGGATGAGTAAGCGACAACTTGTGGTTGCTTTATCCATGTTAGAAGCTGAGTATATGGCAGCAACTCATGCTTGTAAGGAAGCCATTTGGCTTAAGAGATTGTGTTTGGATATTGGTGTTGATTCAGGACATATTACAATTTGTTGTGATAGTCAGAGTACGATTTGCCTAGCAAAGAATCCAATTTTCCATGCCAAAACAAAGCATATTGATGTACAATTTCATTTTGTGTGAGACATGGTAGAGGATGGTAAGGTGAATTTGGAGAAGGTAGACACTTTTAAGAATGTTGCAGATGCATTGACGAAACCAGTGAGCACAAAGAAATTCAGATGGTGTTCGGAGTCTATGGGCCTTTTGTCCTATAGCAGTTAAATCCTGTTATTTCCATTGGCTCTTACAAGGTGTTCGACAAGTGGGAGAATGTTGGGAATTAAGGTGTTTAAACCTTGGTAAATTCCTAGTATTATTATATTGTATTTATTTATTTATTGCCTATTGTGTAATTAGGATGCAAATCCTATGTTGTCATCTTGTGGGAGTTGGCACGGTGATGTATCATCCTACATGGAAGATGACAAGGTGTAAATTTGTCCTCACATGAGGAGATAGGTGTCTCACTTAGTGGTAGGAATATTTTTTCATGTGTCGGCACTTTGGAATGTGTGTAAGGGAATATTGACCAAAACGGTTATGACATATTCCTATGACAAAGTTATGACATGTAAGAGTCAGAAATGGAAGGTTCTATGATAGGTGAAGACATATGTCAAAGATCATCCTTGAAAAAGGCATATTTGGGTGCCCCAAGGTGGACTATGACATGTTGTACAAGAATATGCTGTTTATAGCCTGTGTATGACAGATTCTCTTATAGCTGTAAGTTATGACAACTATGACAGATTCTATGACAGTCATAAGAGCATCTCTCATAGCCCATTTTAGAAATGGGTGACCTCCTCGGGATGGGGTGACTTGACAAGTGTCAAAATTATCCTACAGTGTTGGACAAGTGTCCATAGGCATGGGTTTTGGGCCATGAGGCCATGTTGGACACCCATCCCAATGTGGAGCCATTTTTGCCTTGTATTTTCTTTATAAATAGGTGCTTTGAGGAGGAGATGTAGTATGTGATCTATAGGTACTGTTATGTTGCCAGAATATCTCCAGATATGAGTGTCGAAGACTCCTGAGAGCTTGCATTGCAACTGTGTTGTAAACCATATTTAGTTTTGATAAGACATTGTGCATGTTTTGGAGTGTGGGGTTTTTCTCTCGAAAGGGTTTTCCCCATGTTATA
Organism: Cunninghamia lanceolata; assembly: GCA_027924645.1. Lineage (NCBI taxonomy): Eukaryota > Viridiplantae > Streptophyta > Pinopsida > Cupressales > Cupressaceae > Cunninghamia > Cunninghamia lanceolata. The sequence goes on from BSBN01000471.1 coordinate 2,719,637, forward strand.
TCTTGTCTCTCTTTCTTCTGTGTCATTCTATGTGTATGTGTATTGATGCAATATCTCTATTGTTGTGTTAACGTCACTGTAATTGTAAGGATTTAAAAAATTTGCACTCTACTTCCCTCATTAGATTAGCGTAGGAAGTGTGTTCCACATACCTTGCTTCCTTTCATCTGAAACTTCACATTTTTCTTTTCTTTATTTCTTTTGCACTTACCCATGGTACTCCACCCTCAAGACCAACCCAAGCCGATTAGACTTCAATAGGGAACCTAGGCTCTGATACCACTTGTTGGAGTCTAGGACAACACTGAGAGGGGGGGTGAATCAGTATTGTATAAACTCTTAATTTTTTGCACCTATTAAATTACAAGATAAAGAGAAGGAAAGACATCATTGATTTGTTAAACATATATGCACAAGACTGATAATGAAATATGTAAACAAAAACCTCATGAGCAAAGTATTAATATACACAAACAGAGGAAATTAAAAAGAATCATGACACAAGCTTTTCATGAGTGGAAAACCCTCATGGGGTAGAAAAACCACTCAAAATGCCTCATTAGCTTAAGTATGAAATCTTCAACTTTACAAAGTCTCACTGACTTGTGATTGCCTCACTGGCATACAAAAAGTCTCACTGACTTGTGATTTCCTCATTGGCATACAGAAAGTCTCATTGACTTCTCACAAACACTTTGGGTGCACATACAAATCTTATCAGGGGATTACCCTATTTAAATCAAGTACAAAACCTTATACCTCCCCTTTTTGATTTTCACAACAAATTCATTTCAAAAATTATATTCTTCAACCTCTGCAAAATAAATAAATTGACGTCTTCTTTGATGTTAACTAAATCACCAAATCACCATTTGATATCTACACAATCCTTCAATAATTTCTTTAATGTATTCTTGGTCACAATTTCAATGTTTGCAAAAGGGCCATCTCTGTAAAAGAAACACATCATAAATACAAATTATATTTGTAAAATAATTCATCCCTACAAAATAAGTCATCTCTACAATATTTTTGAAGCCATCTCTACAATTTTCTTGTACTCTCTGCAAAACATAATCTCACAATATCATGATTCATCTCTACATATTTCATGACACATACACCCATCAATCTGGAACGTGCAAAAATAAATCATACAAATCTTCTTCAAAACCCTTCATATTCCTCTTCCATCTGATAACAAATTCATCTCCTTTATTTTTGTTTTTCATTTTCTTCATCTCAAAACCCTTCAACTTCTTCTCCTTCAATCTGGAAAAACTTCAATGAAAAAACAATCTGCCTTCAACAATCTCCAATCCTTTCATATTCCAAAACACATCTCTTCTCTGCACAAACCATCTTTACAAAAAAAATAGATCATAAAAAAAACTTCAATCAATTTTATCAATCTCCAAAAACTCTGCAAAAAAATGAGTTAAAAAACTCACAAAATAAATCCCAAAAACATTTTTAATATCCTCCACCTTCTTAGCTTCCAAGCTACAAAAATTAGAAACAAATCTTTCATCTTAAAAATTCCAAAAAATATCTCCTAAAAAAAAAAAACTTAAAATCTTCAATGTATATGTCATAAAAAATGACAATAAAAGGGCCACCGAAATAGGAGATAAAATCAACAAGTTTCTAAAAATTAGAATAAAGCCATTAGTGGCTTAATGATTGGGCTGCCACCTTTGATAAAGGATATTCAATGATTTTATGCTCTTCACAAAACAAATTTTTCGATGCCTTTTCATGAATAAAGCTCTTCATAAATAAAGGTCTTCGATGGTCCCACTTCAAACAAAGCAAATTCAATACTTATTATAAATTGTTCTCCTTTATAACATGCTCCTCTTCGAATATGATATTCGATGCTTTTCATAAAAATCAAACTCTCCATAAAGGTTTTCAAAGTATGAGTTATAAAGAATGTGACTACAAAAGATATTCGAAGATATTGTATTTGACGGTTTTGTGAATCGAGCTCTCCACCATTTAAAAAGAAACCTTTGAATAATTTGAGCTCTTCAAACATTTAAAAAGAGCTTCAATGCTTTTTGAAGCCCACCACACATATGATGACCGCTTATCATGCTAAGTAAGGAAGAGGGTTGGTTGCATAAATGTTTTAAACACTCTTGACATGAATACATGAACATGAAGAACATCCATACTAATGCCAACACACTAACTCACCATACTAATGCAAACTCACCAAACACACCATAATCTTAACATCAATCAGACTTGAACATTATCAACCGTACTGAGAGCATGTAGAAATCATAAATTCCATCTGCAAGAACAATGACATCCCAATGAACACAACAATGTACCTTGAGTGTGAATGAACAAACTGCTCCTTTCAATCTGCAATATGTACAAAGAAGATCTCTTGAATTGTAATGGTAATCCTTCCTGCATCATCATTTCTTAAACAATAACATGCATCATGCATATGAATCATGTGAACCCCTGTATGATCAAAATCTTGAAAGACCTTTTGACATTAATGACATTCAACTCAGACACCTTTTTGACATCAATGACAATTTACCTTCGTCACCTTGGATATCACTAAGGATGTGAAGACCCTTGATACCCCTCCTTTAGTTGCATGTTCACGAACCTTGGAGATCACTAAGGATGTGGAGACCTCTCTTCTTCCTCCTTTGGTTACATGTTCATGTCCCTTGGACATCACTAAGAATATAATCATTAGCAATTTTCTTATCATTCTACCTTCCCTTCATTCCAATGTTATCCCTTCAAAAGATGAAGCATTAGTCAATGAAGAACCTTCCCTCACATTGAATCCATCGGGGATAGATGTTGAACATAATTAGAACTTGATAATAATATAAATTCTGTCATCATCAATAGACTTATCCCACCCACTAAGGGGATGTTGGATAAGTGCAATAATGTTCAAAACATTCCTAAAATCATTGTGCATAAGGCACCTAATCCGCCTCCTATTTTTAAACATGTGATTACAGTTTGATGTGTTAAAAACCCATCTCGATTTCCTGGTTACATTTTCAACTTTACAAAACAACTTACTCGAAACAACCAATTGGTTCAAAATGTGTCATAGCAACCTAGTTACCATGTGGTTTCTCACACGCCCAACACTTGAAACAACAAATAGAATAAACAAGCACCGAGTGTGCCCATTTCTCTTCCACCTTCGCAACCTTTTCTTCCACCACCCCTTGTCTTTAACAACATACTACTAGTGAATATGATCTTGTCTAGCAACTCTATGCTACTCTGGCTAAGATCTCACTCTGGGATTTAATACAAACCTCGCCTACATACCACAAAATGCTCTAGGAGGCTCTTCAAAAGGTAGTTGTTACACCTATTAGACTGAATGATGTAGCAACCCTATTTGATTGTATGCATGCGATGAGTTTAGACATCACCTTTCCAGATCATGAATCACCTTCCATAGAAGTACAAAAATAATATGATCCACTAATGATATTTGTCATTATCAATAGAATTGAAATAAAGTGTACTATGATCGATAATGGATCAAGTCTTAATGTTTGTAGCATTGACCTATTACAGAAGGTCAGTATAGATACCTCCCTTATCAAGCCTGATACTCTAAATATGTGTGGTTTCGATAATGTTGGTATACAATCACTAGGTACACTCACACTACCCATTATGGTTGGACCTGTGACATTATCTATACTTATCCATGTCATGCCTAGTTCTCTACATATAATCTTCTTCTTGGTAGACCGTGGATCCATGCCATGAAGGTTGTTCTGTCTACCCTTCATCGTTCAATAACATTTGTTTCTGATAACAAATTCCATACAATTCAGGTTGATCCTAATCCAGACAATTGCCTACAAATTGAAGCCAGAAGTCAACCTTGTCCTTCTATACCTTTAAACACATTAATTCCATATTTATCACCAGTTCCTCTTGCCACATATAATGTTGGGCAAGAGCCTGGATCATCTTCAAACAAGTTCTTTGGTGATGATTGGGGTTCGTTAGACTTTACACCTACCTTCACAAGTGAGTATAAAGTCTCACCATCAAAACTAGAAAACTCAAAGGTATCTACAAAATTTCTACACAATCCACTCTTACTAAAATTACTTTAACATGTTGTGATGATTATGTTTATAATATTGACTACGTACCTAATGGCGAGCCACCTCCTTCCACAAAAATGGCTTCCATTTATGGTCAAGGTTTTCAAATATTATCTCAATTGCCAAGATATAGATGTTCCTTAAATTTCAACCCCCTTGGGTATGCTAAATCTAAAGTTGACCCTTCTCACCATTGTAAAAGGAATGATCCTTCTACTTCTTCAACATATGATAGCACTTCTCATTTCAACAAGGCTTGTAACGTAGCCTCTCATTTTCCATTGGATTTGGAGACACATTATGGATGTGGATTGAAAATTCTTTCTAAACATGGATATGATGGAAATGGTTTAGGATGCATGGAACAAGGCATTAAGGATCTTGTGAAACCAACATCTCACTTGTCTTAAGTAGGTTTAGGTTTCCAACCTTCTCCTACATTCTTGTCACCATCTTCTAAAGTATCTATGGCTCCTTTTCAAGAACCAAACTCCTCTCCACAATGGAAAGGGTTTCTTCCTACTCCAACTAAACCTTCACCTCTATCTCAATAAGAGTGCATTTTGCCGAGTCTAATCAAATACCACATGATCACTCTTCCTCCTCCAACACGTAAAAAGATCCCACAAAATAATCAATCAACACTTCCTTTTTGTGCATATCATCGAGTGCTTGGCCATTCCACTAGTGTATGTCAAGCCTTGCATGACAACATTCAACCATTTTGAACAAGATATGGCTCTCAGACCTTGCACGACACTTGATGTAGCTCTTTTAACATATTGTACTCCATCCATTGATAATATTTCATCGTATTGTTTGATTTATGTGGTACCTTATGACAATACTCGGTGCCATACCATGACTACACAAAGCCATTGGGTATCATGCCTGTAACATCACCTTGGTTGGTCCATCCTGGGGGCAACCCCTTGTAGCCATGTAGCTTTTAAAAACACATATCATTTGGGCATCTGCTTCCATAAAGCTCCCGTGCCTACTTTACATTCATTAGTCATTCTGGGTTAAAGCACAAAGTTGAGTATACATTTTGCGGAAGTCTCCTGTGGATGAAAAATGCCGCTTGGAACGGGTACCTGTTTAGGATCGGGCTCCCGAAGCAAAATGGGTCAAAAAAAATTATCCATAGGCATGTAAAAAATATACTTTTTGAAAATGGGTACCTGTTTTCAAAAAGTATATATATATATTTTACATGCCTACGGCTAATTTTTTAAATTTTTTAGAGACACATACCTGTTTATAACAGGGACCCGTTTATAATGGGTACCCATTTCTAAAATTTTGAAATTTTAAACCTGCCAATTTGCATTGGTTTTAGGCTTGGAAACCCAAGCCTTAGCTTTGGACCTGCAACTAGGAGACCATGAAAACAACAAGAGAAAAAACTAGTGTCACCACTATGGCTGACGACTTTTTTTAGAATATTTTAACAAAATTAAAACCCATTATAGATCTGAAAGTCTAGTTTTCAAATATGCATTTTTTTTACTATTGAACATAATTATCTATTTATTATTTATTTTTCAAACAAACTAACTCATAAACTTGAAATAACATAGGTTACTATTTTTTTAATAACTTTTGATTTTGAAAGTTTCTTGAAAAAAAATTGTTTGACCAAACTAGACACCATTCTCTACATGACATATTTTTTTTTAGTGAATTGATTAGTTTAGCTCAAATTATGTTGGCTGTACACGGGGGTTTAAAAAACACTAATTAGGGCCATTAAAAAATTAATAAAAAAATATTTATCAAAAAATTACAAAAAAATATCTTGACCAAAATTCAACATCCTAAGAATCTTTCCACAAAAGGAATTAGAAAAATGCATTAATTTAGGTCAAATTATGTTGGCCATACACATGCATGCTTTTGCAAAAATAGGAGACTTTTAAAAAGCCACTTTTTGTACATCCAATAAAAAACTAACTTCCATCATCTAAGTATTAAAAAAAATTGCATATTTGAAAACTAGAAATAAAATCCTACATTTCTTATTTTTACATCATCTTAATATTTTATGTGCAAGTGCTTCATATTGTCACTCCAAGTACGACAAAATTTGAAAAATAAAAAAAATACTTCCACTTTTTGGCCAAAAAGTGAACTCTTCTTGTACTTACCCTTCTACCTTAAAGCAATTGCTCCCTGATGGAGTTAGTAATCACTTTAAGGTGGGGACATACATTATACTATGTGATTTACTTTATTCATGTAGCACGTAACTGGTCTTGATATCGAAATACTTGATCATTTTTGTAGTACCTATGATATGTTTGGTGTGGAGCTCACCTAGTAATTTGGCAGTCCTTACTATCATGTGATGTTTTCGTTGGTTGTTTGTCCATAAGCCACCTAGCATAACGCAAATTGCTAGCTTGTGTGCTCCAAGTGACCTATCATTGTTACACTCAGTCACCTAGTAATTTGGCGGTCCTTACTAGCATGTTATCCATGAGAGCATTGTTCATGTTATCTTTTTCTCTCACATGGATTGCTCCATTGTCTATCTATATGCCTTATTTGCATTCTTCTATCTAACTTCTTAGAATTCCTCTATTCTAACTACATCTTGGGGACAACGCATGGTAATTGAGACAACCTTTTAGATTGAGGTCTCTTTTACCTTGTTGACTTGAGATCTCACTTTGTATGCTCAGGTATTTGTGATGACTTCATTATTGTATACTTTGGTCTTCCATGAAATTCCTCATGTGTGCTTTGTGTGTATTCCACATGTGTCTTGTGTGTATCATGTGTGTCTTTCATGTGCATTTAGTGTGTCTTTCACGTGTATTCTCTATGTTTGCTCCATATACTACATGTTAAATCTTGTATTACGTGTTTGCTTCATGTATTGCATGTTTTACATGTATTCTCTATGTATGCTTTGTCTTATCTCATGATTACTGAATTCTCAAATGTATGTGTAGTTGTATGTGTATGATTTGTGCCATGTGTTTTGTGACTCATAGGATCCTAAGAATGGGGGCTAGCGCATCTCTCAAACTTCCTACTCTTTAGTGCGAGCAGGATCATAAGTTCCTACTCTCGCTAAAGTGGGGGCTAAATGTTATGCCGTAAATTGTTGACACTAGACAATTTCACACAAGGTTTAGCTCCCTCCCACATGTTGTACCAATTTTAGGATTTGAATAAAGATGTTGGATAGGTCCCTTGGCCACACACCCATCCAAGACCTAATTGGCTAGGACATTAGTGCCCAAGTGCTATTGTCCTATCAATTAGGCGCTAAATTAAGGTATGTCAGCCTTGTGTGCCGTGTGTATTGGACCTTGTCAGTCTTATTTCATTTGGGCCCTCGGGAAGTAATTAGAACGCATATATAAACATGTCTCTCTCACTTATTTACATCTAACATTCAAATGCTCTAAAGAGCTAATGATTCTCTATGCAATTGCTTTCTAACAAGCTTCTATCTACAAGCTCTCTATTTGTGCAAAGTATTGTTGTGTGTGTGCTAACCTTGTTGCAGATCTTGATGGAAGCTCCTTCCTCCTCCACTCACTCCTTATGGTGATTTGATGGTGTCATTATCCCATCAAGGATTCCATGTTCATGGTAACATCTTTCCTTTCTAATTGCTTATATTTATCTTCTATTATTCAGATCTGCCTCTGCCCTCCTAGGACACACACTCTTGATCTAATCCTTCTTGTTGTGAAGGTGGGAACACCATTCACGAGGTTTGACTTAGGCAAGCCCCTAAACAACACCAATATTTTCCCTCTTTTATGTGTTCATGTCAAAGACAAAAGATTCGACAGAAACGAGCTATTGAAAGATGAAAGTATAGGGGTTGGGAGTGTCTCATACTTTGGACAACCTAAAACCCTATGACACTAGCGCTTGGATGCCATAGTCCCTTCGAATTTGGCCCTAATTCTTGTGGTGGACTCTGACATCCCTGCTTAGCTCTCCTCTACTCTAGTTTTGGGGTTTTTAGCCCCGACAGGTCAGTTATCTATGTTTTGGTCTATTTCATCATTAAAATTGTAGATCTAGCCTCATTAATTCAATCTTCTCAATTACAACAAAGAGACAAAAACCCTATAGCTTGGCTCTCCTTCATGACTGTAGCCAAGCTCGGTTTGTGTTCCAATGTTTAATTGAAAGGATTGACCTAGCTAATTGACTAGTGTTTGTGTGCATCCGTTTCTATTAAACATTGTCATATATCACTTCTGCAAGCTACGACATATAATGGCCTAAGACACAAAGACAAGTTTAGAAAATGCACATGATGGCAATGAATCAGAACGTTCTAGTTCCTAAAGAATATATAAAAGCAGAAGAAAGAATTTGTTGCAAAATAGTCAAAGAACTTTATCTTACTTGCGTAACTTTCCCCAGCAATGTTAAACTCACAAGATTTATACTCTGGAAACCTTTGGAACCAATTTACAGAAATGCATAGGAATCTTTAGCTACAGATCCAAGCACATAAAAACACTTCATTTATTTTTTTGAACACACGGATTCCCTGTAAATACAAAACAATTGCAAATTTTTATACTCGTAATTTTGCCTCCAAGTTTCTTTAGATCTAGGGCTTAGGAAAAGATAACTCCAACAGGTGCCTCCAAAAATAGCATGTTTGCCTTTGCAAAAATCAACCTAATGATTATTCTGAGACATGCTTCAATACGACATTTTCTTAAAAGAGAGGTGACAAGTTTGAATCTTGTAGGGGTGGGGTATGTATGCCTGATATTGAAGCATAGTTAGATGAGTCCTTCAATAGTAGTGGGAAGTAGTCCCATATGCTACAAGCCACCTAAAAACTAAGTTGTGAGACATGATAGACTATAAAAAGATTCTATTTCCATTTAATAGAAATAATTTGAATATTCTGTTTGCTTTCAAAAATTTGAGAGAGAGTTTAGCCCACAAAACCTGATGCAACTGAGGAAAAGTAAACAATATAACGAATCGAATAAAAATGTAAAATACATATTTATAGGAAGATCGATCAATCTTTAACAGCTTGAAGTTTTATTTTTCCGATAAATTGTAAGGAAATGACAGCCAAAACAGGGTAGGAGAAATCTAAATGCAGCGCAGGAATATCATGCTTGGAAATCAAGGAAAAATATCAAATATTCACAAAAAAGGAGCTATTTTTTCAAAGAAATACATTCTAAAAATCCACGAGTAAACCAAAAAAAAACAAAAAAATTAATTTTTTAATGCTAATTGAAAAAATGGGGGCAGAAATGATCCTTTAAAAGGTAGATTTAAAATTTTACAACAGACCAAAAAAACCTCAAATATTGAAGCGAAGCGTTCCTCCACTGAAAAATGAAATGGAATGAGAAATGATAATTAACATTTGTTCCAAGAATACGGGTTTAAACGCACCCGTTCACCAGCAAAACCAAAGCCAAAATACGAGCCCAGCCATAGCAAGAAGCAACAAAAGTCGCCATGAATGAGAAATTGATGCAGAGCATCCAGTGCACGCTTAATTCTGTGTGGACCAAAAACTGCTCTACTTAAACATCATCCATTTCAATGGTCAAACAATCAATAGCAATTTTACATCTCATCCACAACAAAAAGTGGTAAATATTTGTCCTATTTTTATTGGTTAAAATTGACTTTTGACTGTTGAAGTTGATGATGTTTAAAAACAGCCACCAAAAACATTTCAAGTTGTTTTCCAATTTTATTTTATTTCCGTTGGTTTTGATAATTGTGAAGTTCCAGAACTAGGAGAATCGTGGACAATGAGTTCGTAAGTGTACTTGAATGTTGATTTGTTGAGGAAGATTCACAAAGTTCACATACATGTTACTTCGTCGAAAGCACTTACAGAAATCTATATGAATCACTTCGGCATATATGGTAGTCAGGGCCTAAATTTGATGGCCGTATGGTTGTATTTAGATATTTTTGTCGTAAAATACAATCAAAATTTTAAAAAGATTGCATCACATGAAAGGAGAGATTTTGGACAGACTGTCAAAATTTATATAGGATTATGATGATATATATTTAGTTTATATATAATTTTACTTATACTAAGATGTGTCATAATATTTTAAGAGCACCTGTGATGAGTAACGCCATCAAAATTTTTGCTAGCCAGGCAAGGTCGACCGTCAAATTTAGGCCGTGATGGTAGTTCTTGAACTTTACATTTCGCCGGAATTGTTCAATGGCGAACTTTGCTTTCCTAGAATTTGGCTAGCTTCGGCCAGTTTGTCTTTATTGTGCTTTTCGGAAAACTTGGAGGGTTCTTATACTCTGTTATCTGCCAAAACGAAGTCTATATTTGGTGATCTTTAAAGGTCATGAACTTTTAAGTTCATCGACCACATATATGCCATGGCTTAGATTGTTTCATGAAGTTCGATAGCTTCTTAGTTCCTGCACTCATAAATATGCTGGTGAACTGATGAAGGATTTTGGGTTCATAAATTCCATCACATGTTGAATTGTTGAATTGGGAAGAGCTTATCTAGTTGGTGTGTAATTTTGGTTTTAGTCGAAGTATCATCAACTAGATATTGATTCAGTTTAAATGTACATGTACATCATAGTCGGTAAATCGAACGGGGTCAAAACCTTTTGTACAGCTGGCATGAAAATGTGCGAGCTGTTTATGTGAGACCTGTTGGATTCGCCAAAATGTGATATCAGGGAAGTTTGAAGGTTCATGCAATTCCCTACTCACCAAAATATGTTTTGAGAAAACTTCGAACGTTGCACTTGATGGGTATGCTTGAGCACTTATTTGCCTTCTCTACCATGTAAGTTTTTCATACATTCTATTGTGTATCGTTACATGCAATGTTATGGCTATTACCTCGTGTATGTCTCTGGATTGAATGGGTGAACAGTTGTTAGTTGTCTCTCTATTGGTGTTAGTAATGTCTATGACAATGTTTGTATCGGATTGTCGACGCCTTGGTAAGTTACCAACTTTGTTTAGCCATTAATTTACATATTGGTAATTGTGTATTCTCATATTCATAATCATGTCCATGCATATACTCCACTACAAATGAGGGAGATACGTACAAAATAAAGAAATGCAAATGGTCACATGTATAAAAGTATTTCCATATCAGAATTAGTGCAAATGGAAGAACATATTACATCTGAGAAACCATTTTTCTGATATATTGTGTCGACCATGGAACAGGGGAATGAGAGGAAGCTACGAGTAGCAAAAACGGATTATTGTGCCCCTCCACCATTTGAAGGATGTGAAGCTACTAGTGGACAACTACACTGAGCATGAACTTCCTCCCGCTTCAGGTGCATAGCGTGAACAAAATATTCATTCATCGAAGGCTTCTCCCTCATTTCTAATTACTCGAGCCTATACTAAAACATATGGGTCAATCTAAATCAATAAGGTTTAATTCACACTAAACAAAAATCATTTTTCTATTCTTTTCAATTCTCTACGCAGTCGATGGAGTGTTAAACGTACCTATAAAATGGTTTAATGCCATACAACTTATTCAACGATTAGACATTAAATCCACTTTAATAGTGTCGAACATGCAAAATATGGTAGTTTAAACTCTTGCAGACAATTAACACTTTAAATTCACTTTTTAAATAGATATGTCATTTGTTCCCAACTTTAAATTCACTTTTTAACGTTGCAAGTTTTTTATAAAAGTTTTCTTATATAACTGAAATAATTATAGATATAATCTTAGTTTAGTATGCTAAGAAATCAATAAATTAGAAAGGAACTTCTTGGAAAAAAATCATAGTTTAGATATATTAAGATATCAACATATTAGAAAATATTTTTGATGGGAGAATTTAGAAATGAGCTTGTGGATCAAAGAGTGTATACTCTAATGAATCTATATAAAAAATAGTTCAATGATTGGATCAGAACACCCACAAGTTTATTTTTAATATTATGGACCGCCGCAAGACACAAGTTCAGTTTTAATGTTGTAGACTGTGAATTCGTGAGATTTCACTATCTATACAAAACTGTATTTAGTTGTACGAATCTACCAAAACTACACTCAATATTTTTTTCTAAAAAGTTTACTTCTAATACTATGGATTATGGAAGATATCTAAGACCTTTGCATCAAAAAACTAAATAAATAATTATAGACAAAAAGAACAAGAATGTTAATTATTGCATCTTGTTAATTATTGCATCTCATCTTTACTAATAAGTGGTAAATCGTTGGCTTCTTTTTTGGTTGAATTTTAGTTTTGGCCATTGGTTCTTCAAGAGTTTGTTTTCAATATAATGTTGTTGTTTTGTATCAATTCCATTTTGATTGTTGTATGTCTAGGTTGTTACATCTGTTACTTGTTCTAGTGGTGCTTATGTTGCATTGGTGATTAGAATTTACTAAATAATTCTTCCTTGTCCGCCCTTTGGAATCACTCTACTTAAACATCATCCACTTCAATGGTTAAACAGTCAATAGCAATTTTATACCTCATCCACAACAAAAAGGGGTAAATATTTGTCTTATTTTTATAAACCAAAATTGACTTTTGACTATTGAAGTGGATGATATTTAAGAACAACGCTTTGGAATAGTTGATTAAGATTACATTGTATGCGAAATGAGTCTGAAGTGTTCCTGTTTGTTTTGGAATTTAGTTTCGAGATACAAGGCTCAAGAAATGGTAGTGCCTTAACGTCCTTTCAAGGTTGTTGAAGTCTTTAGTTGTAGAGCTCAAATGGGAGTGTGATGAGCCTGCTCCTTGGTGGGTCAACAGTTAATGCCGCACTTAATGTGACTACATTGGGACTGCAAGTTTTTCTTTGTGTTGTCCCAGCCTTGTTTAGGGATTTTTGATCATCCTAGAATGTGTCTCTTCCTAGCTCATTGTCAAAGGAGGGTGAGATGCAAGCATTCCAAGATGCTTTGGTTAACTTCAGAACTATGTAGATAAACTTGATCAGTTGTAATTTTGGTTTAAAGAGCTGGACTATGATCAGTTCTATGGAGGGAGTGGATCGACTGAGATATTACATACACTTGCATGCTAAATGGCTAATATGTAGTAGTAATTAGCTCATTTTACAAATGTCCTATCAACCTCTACTTGTTCGTAACTTGCTTTCATTGTAAATAGGTCATTCATTGATAATACTTATTGGTTCTATGCTAGCTTGTACATACAATACTTGTAACTAAACTGTTGATATGTTTTAATTGTTGCATATAATGGTTATCCAATGTTGTGAATAAAATCCTTGTGTTGTACATAATTTTTACAAGTCAATTATTTTGATGTTTTTTGCCTCTTGCAATGTACTCCATTGGGATGTCTTTCTCAATTCAATGCTAGCACATCCATATCTCAAGATGGTTTATATAACATCCATCGTCAAATTAAAGATTGTCATAATTGTGTGGTGATTGCTTTATCTTTTGGGTTAGATGCCTTCTCCTTTATAATGCTTTATCCGCTTCTCATTGGATATTTGTTTCAAATTACTTGCAAGCTCATCTCCCTCTTCTCTTCTCTTTCATCATGGACATCATCTTAACCAATGGTGCTATTAGTAGATTATTTTCTGGCTCCTCTAGCATGTTCCAAACCCTCCAAGTTATCTCAGTGGGTCCCATTTTTTGTAAGAGTAGTGCTTCCTTGAGTTATCATCTTCAACTTTCTGATGGGGCACACATGCATGATGCTCTCCTTCCCTTTAAATATGATGAGTTTGTTGTTGGAAGTGGCCTTATGGAGGGGTCCATTGTGTAGCTGACAAGCTATGCATATGTTAGGTGTTTAACAAAATGGTGTACAAAAGTGGTTGTATCTCCCCATGTGTGGTCCTATACTCTTTTAACCTTACATTCAATGGTTTTTAGGTGTTTACATACCTATCCTTTGTAATGTATAGGTCAATTCTTGTTATCTATTTGAAAATTATGTTCATTCACACTCCCATTATTGGTGCATCTATTTTTCTTTCTTGTGTCCCTATTGATCAGAACTTGGGGAGCTCTAGGATAGACATTTATTCTTCTAATATTGGTGCATCATTGTATAGGTCATCCTTGCAATCTCTTTCTAGTACATTGCATGTGCCTTATGTAATGATACCAATTGGTGCACTTACTACTTACCAAAAATAGAAGTTGGCTAAGGGTGTTCTATGTAACTTTTAAAAATAATAGAGGTGATGTAAAGGTATTTGGCTTCGACATTGTCGACTCTACCAAAAGTGAAATACGTTTGACATGCTTCAATGATGCAATCAATCATTTTTATGATGTTGTGAAGGTAGGCATGGTGTATGTCATCTCTAATAGTTGTGTCAAGGTATCAAACCTTGCTTATAATCACTCCCCAAATCCATGGGAGATCTTCTTATAAACTTCTTCGATAATTACTCTCTGTGATTGTGACACCTCCAACATACATACTTGTTCTTCAATAATTGTTCTCTTCAATAATGTAGAATTGGTTTATCGGGCATTTATATAATGCATTTGGTTATGAGATTTTGTACTACAGTGTTTGGCATGTGTTTATTGATATCCATCATATTATCAATGGATGCATCCTCATATTTTTCATGTTCATATAAAAATGAATGGGTGAGAACTTCCCATTAGGTTAGAATTTGTCTACGTAAATTCAAGTATAGTGTTTTATATGTTCCCTATGGCTTTCGAAGATCTAGTCAATCTTGATTAAGTTGCCTTCTTATGCTTGGCATTGTCAATCCTAGAGGTTCAAGGAGACTATTGGATGGACTTGGTGGAGAGTATGAAAGAATAGTGCAACAGATAAGTGGATTTTCAAGTCTAGCGTTTTATATGTTCCTTGTCGAATTCGTGTTCATTTTTACTCTCTTTTGGGTAATAAAAATGTGTCTATAAGACTAGTTTAAGCACCTTTGAAAAAATGGTCACTTTTCCTTTCTATTAGCCTTCTCTGTGCTATCTTTAGTGTCACTGTCTAGTCATTTATCTTTCCCTGTTTGAAAAAATCTACAAAATATATCTTAATGAATCTATTTTTCATGTTCATATAAAAAAGAATGGGTGAGAACTTCCCATTAGGTTAGAATTTGTCTACGTAAATTGAAGTCTAGTGTTTTATATGTTCCCTATGGCTTTCAAAGATCTGGTCAATCTTGATTAAGTTGTCTTCTTATGCTTGGCATTGTCAATCCTAGAGGTTCAAGGAGACTATTGAATGGACTTGGTGGAGAGTATGAAAGAATAGTGCAATAGATAAGTAGATTTCAAGTCTAGTGTTTTATATGTTCCTTGTTGAATTGGTGTTCATGTTTACTCTCTATTGGGTAATAAAAGGTGGCTATAAGACTAGTTTAAGCGCCTTTGAAAAAATGATCACTAAATTCCTTTCTATTAGCCTTCTCTGTGCTATATTTAGTGTCACTGTCTAGTCATTTATCTTTCCCTTTTTGAAAAAATCTACAAAATATATCAAAATGAATCTATTTTTATGAATGTTGTGTTAGTTGGAACATTCGATGGTTTATCCAATTTAATGTTATATTTGTCATGCTTAGTAATTTGCTTGGTTATTAACATCATTTATGTTTTGTAATGTTGATATGGGTAATGTCATTCACCTTTTTCTCTTATCAATATCAATATGGTTTCTGATTTCTTATATCTTATAGGCTAATGATAGGTGTTTTTAGATATGCTAAAGAGCTTTGAGATGCTAAAATAACATTTAGTTTTTGGTATCCATCTTTCTTTTTGTTAAACCTCATAATCTACAATAGTATTAGTCTTTAGCATGCCTTCCCCAGAAAGTCACATCTATGTTAAACATTGACATATCAAAAAGGCACCTAGCAAGTTTAACTATCTCTATACCAACACCAAAAATCTACAAAATATATCTTAATGAATCTATTTCGATAATTTTCATGTTAGTTGGAACATTTGATGGTTATATCCAATAATGTTAGATTTGTTGTGCTTAGTAATTTGCTTGGTTATTAATATCATTTATGTTGGTAATGTTTATATGGGTATTGTCGTTCACCTTCTACTCTTATCAATATCAATATGGTTTCTGATTTCTTATATCTATTAAGCTAATGATACATCTTTTTAGATCTACTAAAGCTTTAAGATGCTAAAATTACATTTTTTTTTAGTATGCATCTTTCTTTTTGTTAAACCTCATAATCTCTAATAGTAAAAAGTGCTTCTGGGGTCATTTTAGATAGAATTATTTTGTGTGGCCTTTCTTTAATGCATTTGATTATGAGATATTGCATTACATTGTTTGGCATGTGTTTATTAATATTCCATCATATTACCAAAGGACACATATCTTCATATGTTTTGTGTTCATATAGAAAAAGAATCATGAGTGAGAACTTCCCATTAGGTTATAATTTGTCTACATTTTCAAGTCTAGTGTTTTATATGTTCCATGTGGCTTTAGAACATATAGTCAACCTTGATTAAGTTGCCTTCTTGTCCTTGACATTATCAATCCTATAGGTTCAAGGAGACTATTGGATGGACTTGGAAGCATTTTAGGTTAAAGTTTAAATTGAGTCCACATGTTAGGATTAAGGTGCCATCAACCTTGTAAATCCTATGTTATTTATTACTCCTAATATTGTTTGTAAATCACCCATAAGGGATGAAAGGTTTCACCATCAACGGTCTTGTTTCAGCTACATGTTTATATCCGACGCTCATTCGTCCGTGAAGGGGGGGTCGTAGGGGGGTTTCCCCCCTGCAAGGGGTTTGGGGGAATCATCCCCCCGGTGGGGGGTGCGATGGTCGTACACCCCGACGGAGGTTCAGGGGCAATGCCCCTGAAACCACATTTTATTTATATTTTATCATTGTAAATTTGGACCATTCGTCATTAGGTCATAGATCTGACGGTCGATATTTTGTCGATTATCTTGTCCTAGAAGGCAACACTTTTTATAAGGATATTTGTACTACATTATTATCAAATTAGAGAGTAACAGGCACCGCTGGATTGAAGACTAAAGAAACAGAGGAAGTGCATGTATTGTAATCTCATATATTTGAAGATAATACAACTTGGAGCCTCTTTTCTTGGTGGAGTTTTTTTTACCCGAAAGGGTTTTCTCCATGTTACATACTATGTTATGTGTGCAGATCTTAGTGCATGTTATCTCTATTTAATGGGTTTTAATTTCTGTTGCAATCTCCATTGATTCTACATTGTTTAGAGGATAATAAGGTTTGAATCAGATTTTTGTTGTGTGGTTTGCACCTTCATTTCTAACACCATGATCAAGATCTTAAAGCCATGAATTCATAGACCATAGTGAAACCAGACTCATTCAATCAATTGGCTTGTATTTACTTCCTTGTGTTTGGAGGACTCACAAATTGGCCAAAGGATAAATAAAATTTGATAGAGCTTGCTATGTGTCTACTATTCATTCCCTTGGGCCATAGTCCATATCATAGTACTAAGCCACATGTTAGACCATGATTCACCCGAGAACCACCTTACAATTGTGGACTTGAGAGCATAAATACCATGGATCCGAGGCCAATTGTTGAGTTCTTTTGCATAAGGTTTTAGGCATCCACTAATAACACAAGCATGAAGCAAAGTGAACTTCTAATGCAAGGCCCAAGGATCTGAGGCCACTTGTTGAGTTCTTTTGCATAAGGGTTTAGGCATTCATCTACATTTATTGCAAGGGTATTTTAGATTTCCATACCTGAGGGCTTTCCCTTAGCTTTCTTAATGGCCTCAAACTTTATCAACCCAATAGTTTATGTTGATGTTGATGGTTTGATGACTCTAAAGGATGGATGCATCTAACAAGCACCCCAAGAAGTTTTTTCCCAAGGTGTTCCATAAAGTATGCACTCTGTGTCCCCTCTAGATGTGGTGCTACCCATCCTAGAGTTTGATAGTTCTTGTAAATGGTTCGAACATTTTACTTTGGTAGGATACTTTGTTGGGAGGGTTCCCCATAAAAGTGTGCTAAGAGATTGGGCCAACAAGGCTTAGGCCTTGCATCAAGGCCACCAAACTTGATGTTGTCTAAAATTAAGTATTGTCCCTTGGTTTCCTTGTACATCAAGCTTTCTTCTCAACCGTCAAAGGCTCCCATTCTAAAAAAAGAGGAAGGGTGGACCACAATAGGGAACTGTATAAATAAGTGAAACCCTAGCAATAGTGGAGATCATGCTAAGACCCTAGGAAACACTAAAATCAAATTACTAAGTAGTTGGTTAATGCAATTTCAAACCCTTTGGATAAGAGGGAAGAGGTGGTGCCCTCTAATGGTAAGCCATCCAATCAGCCTAAGTTTACCAAAATGCCTTAGTGTCTATTTTATCTTCTTAGCTAGAGAATTTTGCTTGTTCTCCTCCCTCTCTCCCTATTGTGTCCCATCACTGCTCTCACAATTTGCTTGGGCACTTGGAAGAGGAAGAATTTATTTTAGAGAAAATAAGGGTGAGTCTTCTTGACATTTAGTTGGGTAGTTTTTTAAGAGATGAATTTAAATTGCATAATCGCTATACCACTCTAGATGAATTAGATAGTGATGATATGACTCTTTAATCCCATCAATGAATTTTCTCTCTTGGAATGTTCAAGATCTTATAGACCTCCCTAGGAAATATTCTATGAGAGATATTTGAAAAAGATTTCCAGGTTTGGATGTTCTTTGTTTGCATGAAATTAAGATTACTGGTTTTTCTCTTTCTACTGCTTGCCATGTTATTTGGCCAACTAGTTCTTTTTTGTGTAGCAATCGCAAGGTGGGTCATGGAGGAGCTGTCATATGTCTCTCTCCTAGATGGAATTCATATTTAGTTGATCATGGATGTGACCCCACTATAGAGCTTTATGGGCCCTTTTCAATACTGGCAATCATTCCTTTGGAGTTATTAATGTTTATGCTTCCAATGATGCTATTAAGTGATCATCCATCTAGCACTGGATTGTTGATTGAATGCTTGCCACCACTTCAGTTGTATGCAGAGACTTTAATATGGTAGAGATAATGCATGATAAGGATGACACTCTTCCCACGTTCTGGACAGTTGAAAAAAGGGAAGCTTGGTATTTTATGCATAATAAATTGGATCTTTTTATCCTCATATGGGCTGCCATCATAATCACCCACATTGACATACATGGAGCAATTTTTGGGTTGGGTTTGACAAAGTGTACAAATGGTTTGATCATGCTATGCTTTCATCTTAGTGTTTTTTTCATTCACCAACTGTTTCTCACTTCTAATGGAGCATTTGCCAAATGTTGTCCTTTCTAACCACTTTTCCATTCGGTTTTGAATTGAATGACAACACACTAAACCCAAGGCCAACAATCTATAGATTTTTCTCAACACTTCTTTGTTAATTCATCAAGCCATGTTGGCCCACATCTGATGTGTGTTTGGAATATTGATCTATGATCCACTTAGAAGATAGGTTGGATTGACTAGTGGAATTGTGCTATCAAATGTACCTCCCAGTTCTTGAAGATTTATGGCCACTAGCTAGCTAGATTTTACCGCTACTCTTATGAGGCTACCACCTCAAAGCTCTACTAATCCACCACTTCCTTCGAAGATAATCCCTTTTCTCCATCTTTGCAATTGCAGGTGGCTGAGCTTTGACAATAGAAGCAAATTGTTGATAGTGTTATAACTAAAGGTGCCCAAATTAAAGCCTATTTGCATTGGCTTAAAGTAGAAGATAGAACTTCTAAAGAGTTTTTTTAGGCTCTCCGTGCTCACCACACTTTCTAGGCAATTAAAAAAATTAAAGAAGGCCATCAACTTTTGACTAAACTTTCTTATATCCTTCAAGCTTATGTTTTCATTATGAAAGGTTTTCAAAGCTTAAGAATTTTCTCTTGAACATGAACAAACTTTGCAAGAATTCCTTAAGATTGTCCCTTGTCATCTTTCTCCTTCTTATTGAGTCTTTTGTGATCAATTGCTCTCCATTGCTAATATTTAGGAAGCTATATTTTCTATGATAAATGATAATGCTCCTGGCTATGATGGTTTTCCTTGTGAGTTCTATAAGGCCCTATAGGACATGGTTGGAGAGGACCTTCACAAAGTCTATCTTGAATCTTTTCATTCCAATTATTTAGAAGAAATTATAAACAAAGGAAATATTAAGTTCATGCCTAAATATGGAGATCTTGAGGATATACATAATTAAAGGCTGATTACCTTGCTTAATGTCTCATACAGGATCATAGCCAAAGATCTTGCTTTGAAGCTATGTTATCTTCTTCCTTAGATTGTGTATCCAGAGAAAACTAGTTTCATTAAGTCCAGATATATCCTGGATAATATTATTGTATTCTAGGAAGGAATGGAGTGGGCTAAACATTCACAACAATAAGTTGTCTTCATCAAAATTGATTTTGCTAAAGCCTATGATCATATTGAATGGGCCTTTATCCTTGCAATGCTCCAAGCTTTAGGATTTGGGCCTCACTTTGTGCAATTTATTTGAATGCTCTTCTCAGATGCTTCTGCTTACCGACCATCAATCTAATGCTTTTGGGATATTTAGGTCTATTCATCAAGGTTACCCTTTAGCGCCTATGCTTTATGTGTTAGCTACCAAAGGATTTGGCTATCTTTTGGCCAATTATATAGCTTAGAAGCTGGTCAAAGGCATTTCCTTGCCCAATTCTTCATCTTAGCTTGTGAATGGGTATTTTGTGGATGAATCTTTTCTTACGCTCTTGGAAGTAGAAAGTAACATCAAGAAAGCTTTGCATTATCTGGATATTTTCTATAAGGCTTCAAGGTCAAGCATTCAGTGGAAAAAAATCCAATGCTATAGGAAATATTTTCTACCTAAACCTCCCTAGTTGGATTCCTTTGGGTGGAAGTGGATTGAGCATGGAGAAATTTTTAGATTTATGGGCATTCTTTTTTCTTCTCAAGGATCCCCCTTTGCCTTATGGTAGGCCATCATTTCCAAAATTAAAAAGATCTTGGCCTATTGGATTACCAAACCTTTCTTTGGCAAGGAAATTTTAGGTGTGCTCCAAGATTCTTGTGGCCACTCATGTTTATAATTCTTCCTATTGGGTTCCTTCTAAACCTTCTTATTAGAAACTTGAGAAAATTCTCAAGGATTTTCTTTGGGCTTTCTCCAAAAATCATAGATGTTCTCATCATGTTTCTTAGGAGTTGTTATCTCCCTCATGATTTGGGAGGACTAGGACTGATCTCCACTCAACAACAACGGTTGGCCTTATGTGCCAAATGGATTATCTGAGCTCTTGAAGGCAATGAGGCTTGAAAAATTCTAGTGCACCATTGTATTTCTTCAAGTGTTCCTTATGGGAGACATGGCTAGAAGGGGATTAGCCTTCACACCCTTCTTATTATGCTAGAGCCCATCCAAATTCAAAGTACTGTTGAAAAGCATTCGGAGAGCCTAGAAATCTATCAAGCCTTGACTTTTTTGGAATTTGGAAAGAATTTTCACTCTAGGATTTCTATTAACCAACAATGCATATGGTGGTCTCCTATTATTTCTTGTGAAGATCACCCTCTTGCTAGAACTCCTTGGGTCTGGGCTTTGAGGTTCTTCAAGAAGGGAATCAAATTATTTCTAGATCTTTTTTCAAAACAACTAGGAATTTCTTTCTTGGCCTTAAGCCAAAGAAAAGTTTCATTTATCTAATCAGAACTTTGAATCTTTCCAAGTTTTCATAGATTCTATGCCATTGCATATGATTCACAAGGTGGGAGTTCATAGTTTCAAGCCTAGGTGGAAAGACTGGAAATGGTATCTTGATACACCATTTCACAATACAAGCCTTGTAAGGGCTATGCTTGGCTTTCTCCTCACCTACCTATGGTGCTTATTTTAAACTAACGATGCTTATTGCAATCTTGTTCGAGTTTCTAGCAACATAGATTTCAAACAATTTGGTCAATTTTTCTTGAGCCAAAGCTTGTTTATTTTGCCTAGTGTATTCTTTTTTGAGGCCTTCTTGTTGGGTCTAGATTATCTCATATTGGGATCAAAGATCCTCGTTGCCCATTTTGTTGTCACCAAGAGACTCTCAAGCATATTTTTTGGTTTTATCCCAGACCTCAAGTTGATTGGGTGTGGATTCATGATTTCTTTAGACCCTTCTACCCTGAGCCATTTTCTTGGCATATGGTGTTAGAGGGGATTGGCCTCAAATTCCATCTAGATATGTACCCAGATTTGGAATACTTTTAGGGTGGAAATTCTTTTCAACATTTTGAAGGATAGAAATTCTATTTTATTCTCATGATGTTCTATTGATCCTAATTTCTCTTTGTACACTAAAGCTATGATTTGTGCTAACGTGCTTATGCGAATTCAAGTGCAAGACAACAAGGTTGCACTTGTGGTGACACATCCTTAAGTGTTGTTGGATCGTTGGGTTAATACGTCATTTAGGTAATTCTTAGAAATGAAGGTGAACAACTATAGAATGAAAATCTGATTACAACTATAAGTATTAATCTAGTGCAGAACCAAAATGGAGATAGTATGAAATCAACACATTTAATAAATAACGAAACAAGAGATCAAACACATAACACATAACATAGTGTTTACGTGGAGAAACCCTTTCAAAAAAAAAACTCCACAAAAGAAGAGATGCACCAGTTTGTATTAACTTCAATAGAGTTTATAATACAACGATATCAATCTCCTCTTAGATCTTCAATCCAGTAGGTAATACTCTTTCCCACAATCATAATACAATATCCTCTTAAAAGAGTGTTGCCTCCTAGGGAAAAAAACCCTAACATAACCTCCACTATCAGATATGTGACCTAATAATAAATGGTCCAGATTGACTATGAAATTATAATATTTTACAAGGCAATTTTCTAAAAAAAATCTCTTTGGGGGTGATGCCTCCAAGCCCCCACTAAGGGGGGCTAGAAAGTTGTTTCCGCCCCCCTAGACCCCTTGGCGATAGTAGTGGGGGGGCCAATCCACCCACACCCCCCATTGAGTACAAGGAACCAAAGTGCGACTGAAACAAGATCGCTACTAGGTGAATACTTCATCCCTTATGAATGATTTACAAACAATATTAGGAGGAATTAAATACACAAGATTTACAAGGTTGATGGCACCTTAATCCTAACATTCTCCCACTTGACATCATACATTGTAAATACATTCATAGGAAAACATAAAACAACTAAATACTAGGAACAAGACCCATGGCCTTCCTGCACCATGTAAACTTTTCTGTGCTCACAGGTTTGGTAAGTGAATCTACAACATTGTCTTGAGTGTGAACCTTCTTCATCAAGCAATCTATCCATTAGAAATCATTTCATGAAAAAAATGGTATTGAACATCCACATGCTTAGTCCGTGCATGATACATGGAGTTCTTGGTCAAACATATTACACTTTGGCTATCACAACCAATATGAATAATCCTGCAATCAAAACCAATATCTGTACATAATCTCTGTAACCAAACTATGTCCTTAGAGACATGAGTAGTAGCCATATACTCTGCTTTGGTGGTGGATAAAGCAAAAATGGTCTACCTTTTACTCATCCAACTCACAGCTCCGCCAAACAATGTAAACACAGTTGCTAGTGGACCTTCGACTATCCAAGTCACCTACGCAATTTGCATCAACAAAACCCTATATGTCCAATGTCTTATGCACACTGTTAGTACCAAATTAAGACAAATAGTAATCAAAAGTACCATGCAAATATCTTAACACCCTCTTTGCATAATTCTAATGTTGTCTACTAAGGTTAGACATAAACCTGCTCAAAACTCCCACTGTTTGGGCAATATCTGTTTTAGTGCAAACCATTGCATACATCAAACTTCGTATAGCACTAGCATATGGCACATCAGACATATGCTCTAGATCATCTTCATTCTTAGGACACATATCTAATGAAATAAAGGAATTCTAACTGGATTGCAATCCTACCAGTGCTTGTCCTACAATAATGGGCTACACTTTTTGGCCAAACTTGACATTGAAATCAACATTTTGAACTAAATCTTCACTTTCTGACACCTATAGCCGCTAAACCTTTAGGAATTTGAAGATGATGCAAACTAGTGATTTGTGAGATTTTGTTTGTAAATTCTAAATATATATTTTTTTAAAAAATTAGAGTTAAATTGTAAAAAAATTTGTGTCTCCTTTGATAACTAGTTTTTAATAGTAAACAACATTTTTTTAAAGTGATGTGTATTCTGTAGCACATAACTTTTTTTCTACAAAGGATAAAATTCGAATTCTTTTGAATTTAGATTGGTAGCACCAATATATAGGGCATACATTTGGTTTCATAATGTTTTGTTGAATATTTTTTTAATTAAGTTTTGAAGTCAAACCAATTATAATTTAGACATAGGTGTATTCCATAAAACATAACTTTTTCTATATATATCAAAATTCATTTTTTTTTTGTTAAAACAAGGACATCAATACCTAGGGCTTAGATATTTTTAAGAATTTTTTTTCACTAATTTACTAATTTTCCATGTGTGTAGAATAGAGAACTTGATGTTCGGTGAAAAACCTAGATTCATAAGAAATAAAAAATAAATATAATAATTAAATTAAATATATTTAAAATTATACTTTTTGGAAATCTTATAATAAGGACTACATACTTACAAAACATAAATTTTAAATGAATTCATTTGATCACCAGAAAGGTAAATCAAAAGTGGTTTTTTATCAGCATTTTGATAGGTGTAGAGGAGACTCCATTATATGTATGGTTTAAAACGAGCGGGGTTCTATCTAAGGGGGTCTGAATCTAAGGGGGTTTGATCAAACCCTCTTCAATTAAAATCCTTTAATTGGAACCTTTCAAGGCTTAAATCATTATATTTTCTAAAAATATGTGATTTCAGCAAAAAATTGGATGTCCCAGAATGTGTAACCCATTATTGTGGTAGCTCGTGCAAAATAGTATTCACATACTTACTTTGTGATAACTAAAGCTTTATGTTACCTCGATCCCTTTTGATCTCCATTCCCAGAATATATCTCGCTGCCCCTAGATTCTTCATGTAAAATGCACCTGAAAGTTGAGTTTTTAACTCACTGATCATATCCTTCTTGTTACTGAAAAATAACATATCATCCACATACAAGGCAATAATCAGAATATGATCATCAATACATCAAATGTAAACACAGTGATCTTCTTCACTTCTAACAAAGCCCAATTTCAAAACAAATGAATCAAACTTCTGGTACAACATCCTGGGGGACTATTTTAAACCATAAAGAGACATTTTTAACTTGCATACCTAGTGTTTTTTCCCTTTTACCTCAAAACCTGTAGGTTGTTGCATATAAATTTCTTCTTCAAGATCTCCATGCAAAAATGCAATCTTAAAATCCATTTGCTCAATTTTAAAATCATAGGCTACAGTAATGGATAAAATAAATCTAATAGAAGATAATTTAGCAACAGGAGAGAAAATTTCACCAAAATTGACTCCCTCTCTCTAGGAGTAGCCCTTGGCTACCAGTCTAGCCTTGTACTTCTGTAATGAACCATTTACACCAAACTTCTTCTTGAAGACCTACTTACATCCTATATCCTTTCTTCCTTTAGGAAAATGTACAAGATCCCAAATGTCACATGAGTCTAAAGCCATCATCTCCTCCTGCATGGCTAGTTGCCAAGACTCACTATCATCTGCATGAATAGCTTCCCTGTAGGATCTAGGTTCATCATCAGTAATCAATAAATCAAATACACAACAAAAATATGGTGGGCTATACCTATCAAATGGATTTTGTTGTTTTGAGGATCTTCTCAAGGGTGGAGTAATAGATTCTTTCTCATGTTCTTTTGTATGCTCAACTTCTTCTATAACAACAGAGTCTTCCTTGAATCTGAGCTTTCACTTGAATCTTCTTCTTCTTCTCCATCCCCTAATCCATCTTTTTGTTCTTCCTAATGTGCATTTTCATGTTGTAAATCAAAATGCACTATCCCCTTCTTTTCTTTTTCTTCTAGCTATAAAGGATCAGAAATAGTTCTACGTTTCCTGAAAATCACATCTAGGTAGAAAAATTAACTTTTTTGGTTAGAGGATCCCAAATCTTATAACATTTTACATTCTCACCATATCCAATAAAGATGCATTTCTGTGCTTTTGGATCCAACTTAGATTGCTTTTCCTTAAGCACATGAACAAAAGTCTCACAGCCAAAAACCCTTAAATGTGAAACAAAAGGTTTCTTACCTGTCCACACTTCATAAGGTGTCGAGTCAAGAGCCTTACAAGGAGATATGTTTAACAAGTAACAATAGGTACTCATAGCTTCTTCCCAAAAGCATTTATCCAACTATGCATCACTTAACATACTTCTGACTCTTTCCATTATTGTTCGGTTCATCCTTTCCACAACACCATTTTGTTGTGGTGTATATGGAGTTGTCTTTTATCTTATGATACTTGCATGCTTATAGAACTCATCAAATTCCTTAGAGCAATATCCCCCTCCATTATCAGATCTTAATATTTTTATCTTAAGTCCTCATTAGTTCTCTACTAAGACTTTATACTCCTTAAACTTAGTGAAAACCTCAGATTTATGCTTCATAAAATAAATCCATGTGAATCTAGCTACATCATCAATGAAGGTAATGAAATAATGAGATTTTCTAATAGTATCATTATCCACAGGTTCAAACACATCTAAATGAATAACTTCTAATTTCTATTTCGCTTTATTGCTTCCTAAAGGATTTTTTTTTTTGTTTTGTTTACCAAACACACAATGCTCGTAGAAATCAAAGTGCTCATTAGAATAGGAGAAACCATCCAACAACTTTTTATTCATAATTATTTTTAAAATATTTTCACTTGTATGGCCCAATCTGTGGTGCCACAACATACATGTATTTTCAACAGTTTCAATTACATTAGTAGATCTACAAATTGTAGTGGCATCAAGCCTAAATAGAGTTCCCATCCTTGTTCCCCTAGCTACCACCAAGTTTCCTCTCACCAATCTGCAACATGTTGCTTATTAAATGTTACATGCATTTCTGAATCATTCAACTTTGAAACAGAAATAATATTTCTAGCCAATCCAAGAATATGTAAAACACTAGGGAAAGTTTTAATCCTCCCATCACTAAAACATAATTGTACCTTTCCCGGCCAACAATCAGATATGTAGAGTTGTCCCCAAGGTAAACATTACCTCCATCATATTTCTCATATGTGGAGAACCATTCCTCATGAGGAGTCATATGATACGAGCAACTTGAGTCAATCAACCACTGTTCATTAGACATATCATTACATGCAAAAAATAAAACTTCATCACCTGCATTTGAGGACTTTTCAGTAGAGGAATCCCACTTTTTTTGGGGATATTTGCATTCTTTCTTCACATGCCCCCTCTTACCGTAATTCCAACACTTAACTTTGTTTTTCTTCCCAGGAGTTTTAGACTAGCCTTTTGATTCCCTAGGCCCCTTATGATCTCCTTTTGGTCCTCTTTCCTTAGACCTCCCCCTAACATTAAGAGCATCCAATGAGCTATCCATAGCCTTTTTCCTCATTTTCTATGATAGCAGAGTTGCAACAAGGGCATCCATCTTTGGATCTTCGAGGTTAGCAGTGATAACAAGAATGAAATTCTCCCAAGACTCAGACAAAGAACAAAGAAGTATAATACACTTATCTTCCTCATCTATTTGAACATCAACAGAAGCTAACTGACTCATAATCAAATTAAATGTATTCAAGTGCTCAGCTATCGAATCAGCTCCTTCATTTTAAGGGAAAATAACTTTATTTTGAGATACAGTTTATTTACCAGGATCTTGGTTTGATAGATTTCACCCAACTGCTTCCATAATGCATGTGCAGTCTCCTCAGCAAAGACGTTCAACATGACAGAGTCTGTAAGGCATAACCAGAATGTACCTCGTGCCTTTTCGTCTATCTTGTCCCACTCATCCTGACTGATAGTATCAGGTTTCTTCTCTTTTGTCACAGCCAACCATTGATCTCTTTCTTCAAGGAGATCCTCCATTTTCAGCTTCCACAACTCATAACCCATTTCATTGAATTTTTTGATGTCTAATCGAGATGAGGATGCAGCCAGGGCTTCTACACAAATATGCAAAATAAATCAACCAAAACTCTCACTATAGTTCAAAAAACCCTCACACTTCCACCCAAGACACATAACTGGCTAGGCTCTGATACCAAATGTTAGAAATGAAGGTGAACAACTATAGAATGGAAATCTAATTACAACTATAACTATTAATCTAGTGTAGAACCAAAATGGAGATAGTATGAAATCAACAAAAATAAATAATAGAACAAGAGATCAAACACATAACATAGTGCTTATGTGGAGAAACTTTTTTGGAAAAAACTCCACATAAGAAGAGATGCACTAGTATGTATTAACTTCAATAGATTTTACAATACAACACTATCAATCTCCTCTTAGGTCTTCAATCCAGTAGCGCCTGTAATACTCTCTCCCACAACCATAATACAATATCCTCTTAAAAGAGTGTTTCCTTCTAGAACAAAAACCCTAACATGACCTCCACCATCAGATCTGTGACCTAATGATAAACGGTCTAGATTGACTACAAAATTACAATATTTTATAAGGCAATTTTCTAAAAAAAATCTTTTTGGGGGCACTAACCCCGAACCTCTGCCATGGGGGCTAGAAAGTTGTCACCACCCCCTAGACCCACCGACGATAGTAGTGGGGGACAAGCCCCCCCCCCCCCCCCCCCCCACACCCCCCATCGAGTATAAGGAACCAAAGTATGGTTGAAACAAGATCGCTACTAGGTGAATACTTCATTCCTTATGAATGATTTACAAACAATACTAGGAGTATTTAAATACATAGGATTTACAAGGTTGATGGCACCTTAATCCTAACAATAATGCCCCATGCACCATTGTGAGAGTCCCTCCGACTCCTAATTCCATTCGAGACCATTCAAGACCTTGTGGGCATCATCAAGGGCCTAGTCACTCTACTCGTGGGGACCAGGTGCTCACTCACTTGCCTCCCAACATCCTATGAGGCATTCCAAGGATCGGGCTCAAAAAGGGTGGTCTCAGCCCACTCGCCACCACTTTGCTTCTCCCTAGGTTTGTGGCCATGGGCTCAGTGGTTGGCTGGATTTTGACAAGTTTCCCCACCTAGCTCTTGCAATTTTGCCTATTCGTAACAATCAACCCTTGGTTGAATATAAAAAAGATGACAAAGACAATGATTGTTGGGAACCCTTTGATGATACTCCAGACCTTGTTGATGTATGTTGCAAACCAAATGACCGGGACCATCCTCCTCCTCCTTCTAGTGCTATAGCTCTTGTCGCATAATGACCTATTTGTGCTTTTTGTTGTGAGTTTGTCCCTGTTTGGACTTTTGGGGAGTGACTTTTTTCCACCCATCTTTTTTTGAGAATATGTGTAATACTATTTCATGATTAAATAATATAGACACTTATTCATAAAAAAAATCTTGCAGTAGATGAATACATTAGTTTGATCGAATTTATTGACACGTTTCTTCAAAAATTCAAACCAGCAAACTTCACTTTTATTAATTTGGATAAATTGAATGATTTTTTTGGAGAATTTATATATTTTTTTAAATTTCAAATTGAAAGACAGTTAACTGACCAAACTGTTATAAAAAAAATTAAATGACACGCAGGGGTGACCGTAAAATTCCAGGCCTGATTCCAACGGAATTTGTATGTTTAGGAGAGGATGGTCCAGATTTTATGGCTTAAACGGTTAAGCCCTCTATTAAATTTCTATCCCGACGGAGGAAGAACTGAGCTGAGCTTATGAAGTTGTTGGGGGAACTGCCCTGTATGGAATAGATAGCTACCGATCATTATCATTAGCTATATAGGAGGGAGGGCCATAGCTTAATTGCCCTCGTCCTTCCGATCTTTGTTCAATCCCTGCTAATACGAACACAATCCACTCCCACACCCCCGGGATCTCCTTTCCCATCTCCCTCTTCCCACGGCCACGCCTCTCACACTTTCCACCATCCTTTGCCGTTACCATATGCACACAAATCCTCGCCGATCGCTCAAAACTACCTTATTTCAAGCTTTGTTGGTGCTTGCCAGTCTCCACCGTTTGTCAATCCAAAGGCGTTGATCTATGCTTTCTCGAACGCCCTATCCTCTATAGTTCACGCTTCAGTCTTCAGCGTATAAAGGAAGGAAGGAGAGGAGAAGATCTCTTTGTCCAGGAGCTATCATTTATTTCCAGTGATGGGCCCTAGGCTGCAACAATGAGTAAGAAATCACCATTGGTGGTAGGGTATAGATATGGGTATGGTGAGGACGTTGATCCGGGTATTTCACGGATTGAAATGAATGATATTTAAGTAGAGTGGAACGATAGTCACTAATGAGTATTGAGTGATTGGAGAAAGGAGGAGAACCAAATAGCCATTAGACCCCTGCGACCTTAACTCAAGTTCACATAATCAATGGCTATCTGTTCACCAATGGCTATCTGTTCACCTGGGATAGCAATGAAAATAGGGAGAGAGCCCGTATGCATGGTAGGGAGGTGAGTATACGAAAAGCCTCCATTCATTTTACAGTTTAATCATTTGTAAGATCATGTAATTTTTTTTTTTCTCATCTTTAATGACTATTCTTAAACATTATTCACTTCAACAATCAAAATTTAATTTTGGCTAACAATAATGAGACAATTATTTACCACTTTTTATAGTGGATGAGGTGTAAAATTGTTATTGACTGTTTGACCATTGAAATGGATGATATTTAAATAGAGTGATCCTGAATATGACCATTATACTAATTTGCCAAAATACACCCTAATTATCAAAAAGGTTATAATGACCAAAGACACTAGTATTGATCAAAGATGTGCATCTTTATTTTTTCAAAATTGTGGAATTTGGATATAGGATTGTAACTGCTACTGTAAATTCCAACAGAAATAAATTGTATATGATTTTGTTGTATCATTAAATGGATTGAATTGAAGATTTTTTTTTTCTTTTAAGTATAAGAATTCCTTGAAAATCAAATAGGAAATCACTGTGAACTGATAATGAAGAAGATAAACAAAGAACGAGCTAAGTTAAAAAATCAAAAATATTATCTACACCTACAGAACTATGTAGCTGGACAATGTCGTCAATTTGCTGGATTTATGTTAATATGAAAGCAAATGGATCTCCTCAACTTGATGCCTGTATATCTGTTAATGTGAAAGTATAAAGATTAGACTCATAAAAGGGAGCGTTAACACAACAAAGCAATTAATTTAGCAACAATTTTCTTTTGTGATATTCATTTGACAATGGGCAGGGATGTTTGAAGAAGATTTCATTCTTGAAATTAAATTCCAATGCCATCTTATTTAGCTATGATATTTCTTGTTTTGTCATTCCTACTTCTCTTGCTAGGTAACCCAGACAATAGGACTGTGTAAATTCAAATCAATAACTCATATTATAGCTCACAACTTTTATGTAGAGTAAATGAAGGAAATATTTCTAAACTTTAGTGAGAACAGAACAAAATCATAGCATGTGTTGAAACTTTATAGTAGACAGAAGAATAAATTGTTATAATTGATTGTTTCAGAAAAATAAAATAGTCACAATAAGATGTTAAAATAGTAAAGCAATAAAATGTTAAATTGTCAAATTTTTGACATAGTTCAATAAGATTTTATATAAATATAGATGATTATTGATATGTGCATATGACCAAGCAGGCCTGCTTCTAATTGTTGCCAATTTCTCTCTCTTCTTTCTTCTTGCAGCCTCCTATGCCTGATTTATTACATCCATGAATGTACCCTGCCCATAATCATCTAGCATCTTCATGGCTCATTGGAGGGGATCCAAAATTTGGGCATAAGAGGTTCCATATAATGGATTAGTTTCAATAATTCCATTTTCAACCTCAACCATTGTTGAATGCATAAGACAACTGAGAGGGGGATGAATTAGTTGTAACTTACAGTTCCAAAACCCTCATACACATTTAGATCTACATAAATTCAATTAAAGTTCTTAAATTGTTATGATGATTAAGCAAATAACAAAAACTAAATCAAATCAACAACACACACAAAAGAACACCAAATTACATGGAAAACCATGGTGAGGATTAGCTCACAATATAAAGTAATATAAACTCCAAAATACAATAGGGCTCACTGTCGGAAGGCTCACTACCAAAAGGCTCACTGCTAGAGGGCTCACTACCGAAAAGAAAGAAAGACTCACTACCAAAATAGAGAAGATTGTTACAAGGAGAAAACTATATCAATGCAATAGAGAAATCCACCACAACGCCATTATCATCTTCGTAGTTATACTGAAGATTTGTAGACATCTTTTACTCTTTGCATCCAATAATCTAACACATGAATGTTCACACTGCACTGCACAAATTCACACTCTATAACTCTGTAATTCACATCACATAAATCATACTATTCTACCTTATCATCCTTCAATATCTTAACACTTATTTATACCATCTTCAATCTTAAGAGCATTCTCCAATGTCAACAAAACACCTTAATCATGCAAATTCAAATTAGGTCAACACCAAAACATTCCTGCAATGGAAAGGAACGAAGACAAACCACAACACACCTTACCTTGGACCTAAATTCACTCATACACATTACACCATGCTTCCACAATCATCGAAGCAACTCTGTAATTACTATAAACACCCAAGGTCAGCCAAACCTGTGTTAACACTATAAACAATTATGTACATGCTTGCTCAAAACCAAAGATGACTCATGGACTAAACACCATGCTTGAACACAATCTAGAGTATTCCAAAAACATCTTGAAATCCAACAAACTCCTCCACAACAATCTTCACCTATTGCACAATCTTATCCTGTTTACCCAGTATACTCAAATGTCTCTGTCATGCACTACAACACAATAAATTAGCTTCTAGAGTACTAAACCACGAATAAATTCAACTGAAGATAGATATTAACCGTATAAGTACACTTTCGGAACTGCAAAACCTGAAACTATTTTGCAGAGAAATGCAGAGAAAAGACATTTCTTCTAGATACCTCTGCACAACATAGTTCATACACTGGTGAACACAACTTCCTCTGCACATCAATCCAACACGCCAAATTCTGAATGTAGCATCTCTAAACATCTCTAAACAACATACTAAAACCACACAAACATATCTTCAATATAAAATAAATGCGGAGCAAAACAAAACACTACTCTACAACACCAGCTACCATTGCCACACACAATTTTCTTATTTTATTCAAATTTTCTCAAAAGAAATTGGAAACCAAGCACTAGAAACATATTTTCATCATCTTTAGCACTTCCTCATCATCAGAGAAAACATCCACTCAACACCAACCTACTCACACTCTTGCAATATCCTCTTGCTCATACAATTGACACTAATGACAACACAAGCTTGTTGAAATCAATGACAACACCGACTACACATACTTGCAACAATCTCCCCCTTTGTCATTGATGGAAACACATGATGTGAAAAACTATCAACACAACAACATCCTCAATATCAACTCTTCTCCTTTCTCTTTCTCTCCCCCTGAGCTTATTATTCTCTTCTTGACAACTGACTCTTTCCTTTTTCACATTGTTCTCTCTCTCCCTTTGACATCAATGGCAAAGGGTGACACATCTATCTTTCATTCTCACCTTTAGACAACTGCTCAAACTTGTACCTGCTCACTATTGCTTTGCAACATCTTTTTCTTTTATTGCTCTACATACTTCCCCTTAGAAGCAACCTGCATCAAAACTTACTCCCCCTGACTACAACAACCAATATGACCACTACCTTCTCCCCCTGAGAGGTAGCCTCCAACATCAGTCTAGAATAGAGAATGAATCTTAAAATCTACTGGACTGATGCATCTCATTATGCATCTGGTTCAAACAAGGAGATACTCAAATATGTATCCTTAGGAAAAGCCTTAGTGAATATATCAGCAACCTGATACTTAGTGCATGTCACACTTTCTCTTATCCTTTGTGAGATCAAACTACAATGCAAAGGACCTATGGGATGCAATGTAGAATGGACACCTATACTGGGAACTCCCATCTCACATCGCATTTCAACATGGAGCGCCGAAAACACACATGCAATGCAAAGAACTGATGTGATGAACTTAAGTGGACAATTAAGCACATGTGCTAAAAGTTGTTTTTTAAAAAGGGGGACTCACTAGGTAAGAAGGCAAAGGGGGACCTCATTAAAACATATTCATGTCTTGACATAGGATAAAAACATGTATTTCACAAGTTGAATACTCTAAAGGATTTTCATGATAAGGGATTAGACGGTGCCTCGAGGCGCAAAAGGGCTAGTCAAAATACAAAGAGACAAACATAAGTCATAACTAGACCAACCAGGAAATAGGCTCACCCAGTCAACAAAGGAATAGAATCAAGTTAACTCATCGACTACAAATGAGGTTTCTTGCAAATTTCACAAGCCAAGATAAACCATAGACAACTCACTGATAAACCCTAGTCTTACAAACCAAGCAGAAACCCAGAAATGGAGAGATTCTAGCCAAGGACCACAATATTTTATATAAGTCCCATCAAGATTTTTGGCCAAACATATTTCACTTTGGCTTCACAACCAATCTGAATAATCCTGCAATCAAAACCAATACCTGTACACAATCTCTGTAACCAAACTACCTCCTTAGAGACATGAGTAGCAACCATATACTCTTCTTTGGTGGTAGATAAAGCAATAGTGGGCTGCCTTTTACCCATCCAACTCATAGTTCCTCCAAACAAAGTAAACACATAGCCACTAGTGCACCATCCACTATCCAAGTCACCTGCCTGATTTACATCAACAAAACCCTATATATCCAATGTCTTATCCACACTTTTAGTACCAAAATAAACCAAATAGTAATCAAAAGTACCATGCAAATATCTTAACATCCTCTTTACATAATTCTAATGTTGTCTACCAGGGTTAGACATAAACCTGCTCAAAACTCCTACTACTTCTAGGCAATATTTTTTCTAGTACAAACCATTGTATACATCAAACATCCTATAGCACTAGCATATGGCACATCAGACATATCCTCTAGATCATCTTCATTGTTAGGTCACATATCTAATTAAATCTTAGTACCAACCAGTAAATGAATTCTAACTAGATTGCAATCTTGCATGACAAATTTGTGCAAAATAATATTCACATACTTACTTTGTGATAACCAAAGCTTTATGTTACCTCGATCCCTTTTGATCTCCATTCCTAAAATATACCTGGCTGCCCCTAGATCCTTCATGTAAAATGCACCTGAAAGTTGAGTTTTCAGCTCACTGATCATACCCCTAGTATTACTAAAAAATAACATATCACCCACATATAAGGCAATAATTAGAATATGATAATCAATACATCGAATGTATACATAGTGATCTTATTCACTTCTAACAAAGACCAATTTCAAAACAAATGAATCAAACTTCTGGTACCATATTTTGAGGGACTATTTTAAACCATGGACATTTTTAACTTGCATACCTAGTGTTCTTTCCCCTTTACCTCAAAACTTGTAAGTTGTTGCATATAAATTTCTTCTTCCAGATCTCCATGCAAAAATGCAATCTTAAAATCTATTTGCTCAATTTTAAAATCACAGGCTACAGAAATGGATAAAATAAATCTAATAGAAGATAATTAAGCAACATGAGAGAAAATTTCACCAAAATCGACTCCCTCAAGCTCTCGGAGTAGCCCTTGGTTGCCAATCTAGCCTTGTACTTCTGTAATGAACCGTCTGTACCAAACTTCTTCTTGAAGACCCACTTACATCCTATGGCCTTTCTTCCTTTGGGCAAACATTCAAGATCTCAGATGTCACATGAGTCTAAAGCCATCATCTCCTCTGCATGGCTAGTTGCCAAGACTCACTATCATCTTCATGAATAGTTTCCCTATAGGATCTAGGTTCATCGTCAATACTCAATAAAGAAAATACACAACAGAAATATGGTGGGCTATACCTATCAAATGTATTCCATTGTCTTGTGGATCTTCTCAAGAGTGGAGTAATAGATTCTTCCTCATGTTCTTCTATATGCTCAACTTCTTCTGTAACAACAAAGTCTTCCTCATCTAAGCTTTCACTTGAATCTTCTTCTTCTCCATCCCCTAATCCATCATTTTGTTCTTCCTAATGTGCATTTTCCTACTATAAATCAAAATGCACTATCCTCTTCCTTTCATTTTCTTCTAACTATACAGGATCGGAAATAGCTCTAAGTTCCTTAAAAATCACATCTCTAGAAATAATAACTTTTCTAGTTAGAGGATCCCAAAGCTTATAACCTTTTACATTCTCACCATATCCAATAACGATACATTTATGTGCTTTTGGATCCAACTTAGATTGTTTTTCCTTAAGCACATGAACAAAACTTGTCTCACAACCCAAAACCCTTAAATGTGAAACATAAGGTTTTTTACCTGTCCACACTTCATAAGGTGTCGAATCAAGAGCCTTACAAGGAGATATGTTTAACAAGTAACAATCAGTACTCATAGCATCTACCCAAAAACATTTATCCAACTATGCATCACTTAACATATATTGTTTGGTTCATCCTTTCTTCAACACCATTTTGTTGTGGTGTGTATGGAGTTGTCTTTTATCTTATGATACTTGCATGCTTACAAAACTCATCAAATTCCTTAGAGAAATATTCCCCTCCATTGTCAGATCTTAATATTTTTATCTTTTAAGTCCTGATTGGTTCTCTACTAAGACTTTATACTCTTTAAACTTAGTGAAAACCTCATATTTATGCTTCATAAGATGAATCCATGTGAATCTAGATACATCATCAATGAAAGTAATGAAATAACGAGATTTACCAATAGAATCATTATCCATAGGTCCAAACACATCTGAATGAATAATTTCTAATTTCTCTTTCTCTCTATTGCTTCCTAAAGGAAAAAAAAAGTCCTATTTACTAAATGCACAATGCTCACAGAAATCAAAGTGCTCATTAGAATAGGAGAAACCATCCAACAACTTTTTATTCATAATTATTTTTAAAACATTTTCTCTTGTGTGGCCCAATCTATGGTGCCACAACATACATGTATTTTCAACAGTTTCAATTACATTAGTGGATCTACAAACTATAGTGGCTTCAAGCCTAAATAGTGTTCCCATCCTTGTTCCCCTAGCTACCACCAAATTTCCTCTCACCAATCTGCAACTGGATGTTTATTAAATGTTACATGCATTCTTGAATCATTCAACTTTGAAACAAAAATAATATTTCTAGCCAATCCAAGAATATGTAAAAAACAAGGGAAGGTTTTAATCCTCCCATCACTAAAACAAAACTATACCTTTCCCCGGCCAACAATCAGATATGTAGAGTTGTTCCCAAGGTAAACATTACCTCCATCATATTTCTCATATGTGGAGAACCATTCCTCATGAGGAGTCATATGATATGAGCAACCTAAGTCAATCAACCACTGTTCATTAGACATAACATTACATGCAAAAAATAAAACTTCATCCCCTGCATTTGAGGAGTTTTCAATAGAGGAATTCCACTATTTCTTTGAATTTTTGCATTCTTTCTTCACATGCCCCCTCTTATTGCAGTTAAAACACTTAACTCTATTCTTCTTCCTAGGAGTTTTAGACTGACCTTTTGATTCACTAGACCCCTTATGATCTCCTTTTGGTCCTTTTTCCTTAGACCTCCTCTAACATTAAGAGCATCCACCGAGCTATCCATAGCCTTCTTCCTCATTTGTTATAATAGCAGAGTTGCAACAAGGGCATCCATGTTTGGATCTTTGAGGTTAGAAGTGATAGAAAGAATGAAATTCTCCTAAGACTCAAACAAAGAACAAAGAAGCATAATACACTTATCTTCCTCATCTATTTGAACATCAACAGAAGCTAACTAACTCATAATCAAATTAAATGTATTCAAGTGTTCAACTATCGAATCAACCTCCTTCATTTTAAGGGAAACTAACTTTCTTTTAAGATACAATTTATTTACCAAGCTCTTGGTTAAATAGATTTCACTTGACCACTTCCATAATGCATGTGCAATTTTCTCAGTAGAGACATTCAACAAGACAGAGTCTGCAAGGCATAACTAGATTGTACCTCGTGCCTTTTTGTCCATCTTGTCCCACTCATCCTGACTAATAGTATCGAGTTTCTTCTCTTTTGTTGTAGCCAACCATTGATCTCTTTCTTCAAGGAAATCCTCCATTTTCAGCTTCCACAACTCATAACCCATTCCATTGATTTTTTGATGTCCAATTAGGATGAGGATGCAGCCATGGCTTCTACACAAATCTGCAAAATAAAATTGAAATCAGAACTCCCACTGCAACTCAAAAAACCCTCACATTTCTAACCAAGACACAGAACTGGGCAAGCTCTGATATCAAATGTTAGAAATGAAGGTAAACAACTATAGAATGGAAATCTGATTACAACTGTAACTATTACTCTAGTGTAGAACCAAAATGGAGATAGTATGAAATCAACACAAATAAATAATAGAACATGAGATCAAACACATAACACAGTGCTTACATGAAGAAACCCTTTTGGAAAAAACTCCACACAAGAAGAGATGCACTAGTTTGTATTAACTTCAATAGAGTTTACAATACAACACTATCAATCTCCTCTTAGGTCTTCAATCTAGCAGCGTCTGTAATACTCTCTCCTACAACTGTAATACAATATCTTCTTAAAAAGTGTTTCCTTCTAGGGCAAAAACCCTAACATAACATCCACCATTAGATCTGCAACCTAATGATGAACGGTCTAGATTGACTACAAAATTACAATATTTCACAAGGCAATTTTCTAAAAAAATTCTCTTCGAGAGCACTGCCCCCGAATCCCTGCCAGGGGGCTAGAACGTTATCACCACCCCTATAATGTCCCCTATTTGAGCTAGACATGTGTTTGGGTTGAGCTTGGGCTTTGAATGATGGAAAACTATAATGTTGGCTCAATGCTTGTTTTATTTGGATTTTGGCTAAGTGTTATTTTATGATATTTTCCATAAAGCCAAAATATTATGATTTTCAAGCCAAGGATGGGAAAAATAAATGTTGGTCAACTTGAAGATGGAAAAGGTAAAAAAGGTGGAAAAAAGGAAAATAAAATGCAATCTTTAATTGTATTTTATTTATTCTATTATTTTATTACTTTATCCAACACTAAGGAGAAAAATAAAATATAATATTTTATTGTATTTTATTATGCCAAAGGAGAAAAAGAAATTAAAATACTAAAATATTATATTTTATTATTTTAATAAAGCCAAAATAGACACCCCAGAGGAAAAGAGCAAAACTAATTAAAAGAATTATTATTTTCTTCTCTTAGAGAAAATCGTCGCCTAGAGAAGGTGGGTTTTAGAAATAAAATATCAAATATTTTATTGGTGGGCGTCCAAATTGGAGGTATAAGGAAGAGCTTAAAAAATATATTATTTTTTCCAAGGTGAGTGCCTAGGGTGAAGAGGCAAAAGAAATAATAAAATAATATTATTTTATTATTCCAAGGATGGAAGTCTAGAGGAGAGATAAGGAAAACAATAAAATATTATTATTTTATTGGGTTTTTTTAAATGATGATGGTTGAAAGGTGAAATTCATTTAAAATCATCAAGATTGAAGGATTGAGCTCATTGGTGGAATTGAAATTGTATAGAATTTGTTAAATTGAAGAGAAGAGGATAAATAGAGGGTTTTGGGTTCATTTTGTAACTATTGAATCTTTGGCAAATTTAATTATTGAGAGTTTTCTCTTGGCTGGAATTGCATTTTCAGTTTGTTCAAGGTGGTGTTCCCTTGGCTTTTGTGGTTTGGTGATGCTCCCATTCCACCATCATGGGATGAATTCATATAGAGTTCATCATAGAGCTTAATTTGAAGGTTTTCATGGAGCTTGTTATGTAGATTTGACTTGTATATGGAGCTATGTTCATCTACAATTGATACTAGAGGCATTTTGGTTGGAGTGCTTGGCAAAGAGAGTGATTATCATTTTCAGTCATCATACACATTCATATTTTTGTATCAGCAATGGACAACAAGGTTATTTCTTCATATCTGAGTGGTATTTGACTTTGTATGAAGGGTTTGAATATCTTAGAGGCATCTAAACACTAATCGCCTTCTTCCTAGAGCTAGTCACTTGCACTTGGAGCTTGAATTTGGCACCTTTTGACATATTTTGTGAAATCTGGGTTATGTTCAGTCACATCAGCAGTGTTGTCAATTATTTCAGACCACCATTGATCTTCTATAGGAGCTATTTTTGTTATTTATCATCAGTTTTATCATTGTACCTTGGCTAAGCATCATTGTTTATCAATCAACTAGGGTTTTGAGATATATTTGGGCATTTGTGCATATTGTTTGAAGTTTGATTTGAAAATGAGATAAATCTAATATAAACTACAGCCAAAAACATTTGTAATCAGCTCTTGAATTGAATAAAGATGTGAAGCATTCCTTCTGGGTATGTTCATTCATGGTTTATATGCATTGATTTGTTATCTAATGTTGATGTTTCATGTTCTTTGTTGCAATTTGATCCTATGCTTTGAACCTTTCCATCTACATGATAATCCAAACTCATTGGTGAAAGTGGAATTTAAAAATACTAAGTGTGTTGCAAGAAAACTAAATAAAAAAATTCAGGTCAGCAAGGGAAAAAAATCAGTTAGAACAAGTTAGGGTTCTTACAACCCCCCTAGACCCCCCGGCAACAGTAATGGGGGGAAAACCCCCCCACACCCCCTGTTGAGTACAAGGAACCAAAGTGTGGCTGAAACAAGATCGC
This sequence comes from Cunninghamia lanceolata, assembly GCA_027924645.1. Taxonomy (NCBI): domain Eukaryota; kingdom Viridiplantae; phylum Streptophyta; class Pinopsida; order Cupressales; family Cupressaceae; genus Cunninghamia; species Cunninghamia lanceolata. Next base: position 2,760,723 of record BSBN01000471.1, read on the forward strand.
TACTAGGTGAATACTTCATCCCTTATGAATGATTTACATTTACAATATTAGGAGTAATTAAATACATAGGATTTACAAGGTTGATGGCACCTTAATCCTAATCGTAATGCCCCATGCACCATTGCGAGAGTCCCTCCAATTCCTAATTCCATTCAAGACCATTCTCCACCTTGTGGGTGTCATCAAGGGCCTAGTCACTCTACTCGTGGGGACTAGGTGCTCACTCTCTTGCCTCCCAACATCTCGTGAGGCATTCCAAGGATCAGGCTCAAAAAGGATGGTCTTAGCCCATTCGCCACCACTCTACTTCTCCCTAGGTTCGTTGCCATGGGCTCAGTGGTTGGCCAGATTCTGACAAGTTTCCTTGCCTGGCTCTTGCAATTTTGCCTGTTCATGACAATCACCCCTTGGTTGAATATAAAAAAGATGACAAAGATAATGATGGTTGGGAACCCTTTGAGGATCCTCCAGACCTTACTGATGTATGTTGTAAACAGGATGACCGGGGCCATCCTCCTCCTCCTTTTAGTGCTATAGCTCTTGTCGCATAATGACATGTTTGTGCTTTTCGCTCTGGGTTTTTCCCCGTTTGGACTTTTGGGGAGACTTTTTTCCACCCATTTTTTTAGAATATGTGTAATACTATTTCATAATTAAATAATATAGACACTTATTCATAAAAAAATCTGGCAATAGATCAATACATTAGTTTGGTTAAGTTTATTGGCACGATTCTTCAGAAATTCAAACCAGCAGACTTCACTTTTATTGATTTCCATAAATTGAATATATTTTTTAAAGAATTTGTATATATATTTTTAAATGTCAATTGAAAGTCAGTTAAATGACCAAACTGTCATTAATTAAAAAAATTATATGACACGCAGGGGGGACCGTAAAATTCCAGGCCTGATTCCAACGGAATTTCTATGTTTATGAGAGGAATAGGATGGTCCAGATTTTATGGCTTAAACGGTTAAGCCCTATATTATATTTCTATCCCGACGGAGGAAGAACTGAGCTGAGCTTATGAAGTTGTTTGGGAACTGCCCTGTATGGAATAGATAGCTACCGATCATTATCATTAGCTATATAGGAGTTCAATCCCTGCTAATACGAACACCCTATCCTCTATAGTTCACGCTTCAGTGTATAAAGGAAGGAAGGAGAGGAGAAGATCTCTTTGTCCAGGAGCCATCTTGACTGGAACTATCATTTATTTCCAGTGATGGTCCCTAGGCTGCAACAATGAGGAAGAAATCACCATCGGTTGTAGGGCATAGATATGGGTATGGTGAGGACGTTGGTCCGGGTATTTCACCATTGATGGTTATCTATATCTGGTATTCTTCAACTGTTATTCTTGAATATCATGCATTTTAATAGTCACATGTTAATTTTGGCCAATAAAAATAGGACAAATATTTATAATTTTATTTGTTGTAAATGAAATGTAAAATTGTTATTGACTGTTTGACTGTTAAAATGGATGAGGTAAGTAGAGTGCCCTTGGAGGGCTATTCTTAAATATCATTCACTTCAACAGTCAAATGGCCAATAAAAAATGGACAAATATTTACCACTTTTTGTTGTGAATGAGGTGTAAAATTACTATTGACTGTTTGACCGTTGAAATGGATAATGTTTAAGTAGAGTGCTCTTGGACCAAATGATAACCGCTAATGAAAAGGAGAACGTTTCGAATGATCAGAGAAAGATGGAGAGAAGCAAATAGCCATTAAACCCCTGGGACCTTAACTCAAGTTCAGGTAATCAATGACTATCTATTCACCAATGCCTATCTCTTCACTGGGGATAACGATGAAAATAGGGAGAGAGCCCATATGCATAGTAGGGAGGTGAGTATATGAAAGTCCTCCATTCATTTTACAGTTTAATCATTTGTAAGGTTATGTAATCATTTTTAAGTTTTTTCTCATCCTTAATATGATCATTGTACTACTTGGTCAACTTTCTACTTAAATATCATCCACTTTAATGGTCAAACTATGAATAGCGAATTTACACATCATCCATATTAAAAAGTAGTAAATATTTGTCCTATTTTTATTGGCCAATATTGACATTTGACTATTAAAGTGGATGATTTTAAGAATAGCCGTCAACATATATCCTGACTATCAAAAAGGTTATAATCACCAAAGACACTAGTATTGATAAAGATGTGCATCTTTATTTTTTCAAAATTGTGGAATTTGGATATATAGGATTGTAACTGCTACCGTAAATTCCAACAGAAATAAATTGTATATGATTTTGTTGTATCATTAAATGGATTGAATTGAATGGTTTTTTTTTTTTCCCTGAAGTATAAGAATTCCTTGAAAATCAAATAGGAAATCAGTGTGAACTGATAAAGAAGAAGATAAACAAAGAACGAGCTAAGTTAAAAAATCAATAATATTATCTACACCTACAGAACTATGTAGCTGGCCAATGTCCTCAATTTGCTGGATTTCTGTTAATGTGAAAGTAAACGGATCTCCTCAACTTGATGCCTGTATATCTGTTAATGTGAAAGTATAAAGATTAGACTCATAAAAGGGAGCGTTAACACAACAAAGCAATTAATTTAGCATCAATTTTCTTTTGCTATATCTATTTGACAATGCGCAGGGTTGTTTGAAGAAGATTTCATTCTGGAAATTAAATTCCAATGCCATCTTATTTAGCTATGATATTTCTTGTTTTGTCATTCCTACTTCTCTTGCTAGGTAACCCAGACAATAGGACTGTATAAATTCAAATCAATAACTCATATTATGGACTTGCCAGCTCACAACTTTTATGTAGAGTAAATGAAGGAAATATTTATAAATATTTCTAAACTCTAGTGAGAACAGAACAAAATCATAGCATGTGTTGAAACTTTATGGTAGACAGAAGAATAAATTCAAAATTGTTATAATTGATTGTTTCAGAAAAATAAAATAGTCAATAATATGTTAAAATAGTAACACAATAAAATGTTAAATTGTCATGTCTTTGACATAGTTCAATAAGATTTTATATAAATATAGATGATTATTATATTAAAAAAATATTGATATTGTAAAATAATTTGATATTTATTATAATTATGATAATACAAAAATAAAATGTGTTTATTAATATATACATTAGATATTTTGAAATTAAATGGAGGTTATCAATTCCTAGTTAATCTATTATAGTTAGACTAATAAGATATCAATAATGAAATTTTAAGATCTATAAGTAGATAAGTCTATAATTCTAGGTTGATCATATTAATAAAAATCAAGAATGTGTTGATGACATGTTTGAAGGGATATTACATGAAATTGTACATGTTTGCACTAATCTATGGCCTAATTGTGGAGTCCAAGTTACCAACAAAACACGTAAATGTTTTCATGGAGCTTAAGAGAGCATACCTTTACTTAAGAGAGCATACCTTTAATTTAGTTGGGACAGGGACCCTTTTTCCCTTCTTATCTATATCAAAAACTTATAACCACCCAATAACTACCTTTAACTACTTTCTAACCACCTCTAAAATATTTGAGAAAACAAAAATAAACTTTATTTAAGTTAGATTTTGCTTCAACTTTCCATAAATAAAGCTTATTTTCTAACTTTTGATTACAACAAGTGATATAAGTCACTTTTATAAAAAGAGAAACCAAAACTTACAACTTGTAACTTTTGAAAAGAAGACCAAGTGATTGGCCTTATTGAAGCAATTTTCCTTTTTCGTACACATTATCTTTAGCACCTTTTGAAGATGCCTCTAGCATTGAAAATTGTTGTTGAGAAAGAGACAATTTCTCTTTATATGCACAAAACATCTTGACAGTTGGAGGAATAAACTTATTTTTCAGGACAACCACATTCGCCATTCGAAGCCTCCAAACTGATTGATCTTTTTGAACGTCATCTAAATCATTATAGTAATTAGATAAATTATTGATACAAGAATCAAGAGCAACAAATATGCCATTTAGTTTATTCATCAACTCCACATTGAAAACATGTTTATTGAACAACCATGTATCAATCATGTCTTCAAAATTTTTCTTGATGACTTGAGCATCCAAAGTCTAAAACTTGTCTTTCACCATTATATCAAAATTGATTGATAGGAAATTAGTTTGAATTTTTGTTTTTACATGTTCACAAGTTTCCAAAATTTTGTTTTGTGCTACTAAGACATGTTCAATATTCAACAATTTCAATTCTACATTGTGAAGCCAGAAATTAGACTGATTTTCTTCAATGCTTGAGAAGACCTTTTCGACAATCAATATCTCACTATCAGTTTCAATTATTTCTTTGAGATCTTTTTCTATCCCCTGCCATACTAATTCTTCCTTTTTAATACTCCTTAATTCTTTTCCAACTCCTTTCTTCATTCCTGCCTCATCATGTAAATTCTTTACTTATTTAATGAAACTTTAAATGTATTTGATTTCAATTGCTCAACCCATTTTTTGGTCACTTTACCATATGATTGATACTTGCCAAAGTTTTCAATAACTTCCTTTTCAACATTGATTTCAAAAGTGAGACCAGTAGAAGTGGAAGCTACATCTAGAGGCAAAGTGGAAGTATATATAATGGACCTGAGATATGAGGTTAAAACTTGCACCTATTGTTTCAATTGGCCCTTTGCATGCTTCTCCTTTTCTATCCCTTCCATTAGGTTTGCAACTAACACCTAAAAATTTTGCATATCACCTTCATAGGTTGATGGACCAAGGTTTATCTTTGTAACGTTAAAATCAGATTCGATGGCCTCACTCAAACTTTTTTTCTGAAATGGATTGTGCAACTTCAACGTACATATTTCCTGATGAGGAATCAACTACCAACCTTGATGTAGTCTTGATCTTCTTAGGCTTAGAAGGTCTTTGGAGCAAGTTAGAGACTATATCAAACTTAGGAATGACTAATTGAGTGCTTTTTCTTTTCTTCAGTAAGTTCTGTAGTAACCAAGAAGAGGATGGACCATGTGAAGACTCTGGGATATCTACAAGTGGAGGCACTACAATTGGAGGAACAATATCATTAGATAACACATTCGTGGGTGGTGAAGGTGGAGGTTGTATCATAGGAGGAGAATGAAGCATATCATGGGAAGGAGATAAAATAAGAACTGAAGGAGAGATACTTGACAAATGCTCATCACTATGATGGTGATTTTTAGGATCTATAGACTCATTCCCTCCAACTTCTTCCTATATGGAGCTAATGATTTTTATTTCATCTTTAATTTCCTCCTTTTCTATTTTGAATCATCTCCACATGTACTTTTGAGATCCTTTTTCTTATATGGGTCTTCATCATCACCACCTCCTTGAATATTTTTTTGAGAATCAATAATCAAAGAAGAAACTTGAGAAAAAGAAAAAGAACCCTTTTTTAATCTTTTCTTCTCCACGAAGGATCGTCTTTACCATATGGTTTGGTAGCTATTGCCTCAGTGGCCTTCTTTATCACCCAATCTATAATGTCTCTTTTTGGGATATTTTTGATTCCTTTACCTACATACAGTAATAACTACTAGAAAAGGACATTAGAAATATTAAAGATCAATAAATTAAGATAATATTTAGTTCATAGCATCATTCATATATTAAATTCATCTATCATAGCATAATTAATAATGAGATCAATACTTCATAACAAATCAATATTTGGTTCAATCCATCATAACACAATCCCTCAAGCCAATCACATAGTAAATTTTTTAGGAGCTCTTGCAAGTAGCAATATTGAAAGGGTTCAGTCCACCTAATAGCTCCTAGTCCACCTTGGAGGCTGGTCATCCTCCTTGATCAGGCCTCATGAGTATGAAAGGGGTCAGTCCACCTAATAGCTCCTAGTCCACCTTGGAGGTTGGTCATCCTCCTTGATCAAGCCCCATGAGTATGAAAGGGGGCAGTCCACGTAACAACTCTGGTTGGCCCAAGAGCATGATATTATCAAGAGAATAAAAGGGGTCAGTCCACCTAACAACTCCTAATGTGCCTCTTGGCCTAACTTGATAAGAGCATGAGAAGAGTCAATCCACCGCTCATCTCTCGTGAACTTGGAAGGGCCATCCTTCCTACTTGCTAACATCTCCCTAAATTCAAAAGGGATTGCTTAGGATTTGTTAGATGGTTGATCTACAATGTACCTCTTGATGGATTTCAAGTTTAGTTCAAGGATTGCAATATATCCTTCTTTGTTGTTAACACTTGTATATCATATATATATTACTACTGATATATTTCCTTTTGATGGATTCTTATATTTATTTTCCCCCATGAAGATTGCTTGCCTCCTTATTTTATATCTCTTATTAGAAAGAGTCACAACCTTTCATAGGTGGTTGCCTTTATAGAAGGGTCACATCTCTTAATATACATCTTCTGTAATATTTACTTGGAATATTTCATATTATTTATTTATTTCTTCTTCCTTGGATGGATTTACAGGTCTATGATCCATGGCTGCAATAGATTCCTCTTGTCAATGCCAATTAATTATTCTGATGTAATATATATTTATATCTCTTGTTGATGTCTATTGTTTGTACTGTTGTGCTATATTTATTTATGTCTTGTTGCAAATATCTTCCTTTTTCTTCTTTTCTTATTCCTTTTCTTATTTATTCTTCCTTTCATACTTTGCTTCGTAAAGAGCCACACCTTCTCCAAGGTTTGCTGCCCTTTGGAGGGAACACATCTCTTGGTAAATAACAACTGCTACCTCTTTGAAGTTTAATTAATTACTTTATCTTTTTTAGCTTTTTTTGTCTAATTAATTCTTTTGTTTAATAACTATCTTTCATATTAGGGGCATGACATCTCTTTCATAATGTCCATTAATTTATATCTTTTCAATATAGGAGTTGTAATGTCTCCTTTAGAGCGGGACATTACAACCCACCCTGCCCAAGATTGCTTGTCCTCAAGCAATCACCGACACAAATCAAATCAATCTTTTAGTTTACCTTCCAATATATCATTAGCCCAAGGTTGAGAAGGATAGAAGAAGTTGTACAAAGCCTCACAAGTCATGTAAAAGCATTTAAACTAACTCAAAAGTAAATGAATTAAATAATTTGCTTAAATACAACATCGCAATAACCAAAATGAAAAGATGTAAATAATCCACTTAGATACAACTTTCAAAGATAAAAGATGCAATTAATCTGCTTAATCACAATATCTCAAATAAAAGATAATCTCATAAATATGAATCTCAATGTCATAAATCTTACATAATCAAGTGCTTAATCCAGGTAACAAGCACTATAAAACAATATGCATAAATCCTTTGGCAATCATGCCATAATACATCCAAAATAGGTACAATAAACAAGTATATCAATAATAAATAAATCAATACACTCTCTAGCTACACGAACCAAGTGGTCCACCACCTGTAAGCTGAGAGACAAGAACATGGCTCAGGTGCTTTTCCACCCAACCATGAAGTATTTACACTTCCCTGGATCCCTTCCTGAAATGAAGGAAACCCAGCTCTGCACGAAATGTCTAGCTACTTGGTAACAACTACAGGAGGGAACACCTAATGCAACCTTGATGTCTGAATGTGCAATTCTAAGTAATGAAAAGCAAATTGTCTCACAACAGGATGTGGCAAAGATATCAATAAATAAGTTTGCTAGATAATAAAGATCTATTTTAGTGTCATTTCGATTAGATCTAATCATTTAAGTAACTTGGTCAATTCTTGAAAAGAGGAAAAGTCATCTCTAAATATCCACATTTGACATCCTAGTCCCAAAAGTAACCCAATACATTCCTATATAAAAACTACTTCTTTCCCCAAGAAGCAAGACAATGAACTAAAGAATTACAAATTCAAGATTCTAATAAATCAATCCAATCCCTTTCCCAAAACATCAATTAAGGAAAAATACACTTTCAAGCAATGAACCATCGTTTGGTCACACAATCGAAATCATAAGTTTATTAGTTTGATATAGATTCTAATCTTGTATTACAATCACAATGTCTTCAATAATAGCCACTCTAAGATATTAATCTATCTTGCTGATATTTTGGTGACAGGAAGTATTTCAATCTGTTTATCTAACCAAAAAGTTTGTAATTCAATCTAAAATAACTTACTATCAAAACTGCGACAGGAAGTCCAAAACAATCAAACAATCTTTTTGTCTCATCTGCAACAGGAACTATTGCAGTTTTTAAAAATAAAGAAAAAGAAGAGAGATACACTTTAATTTAGTTTTTAGTCATAAATATCAACATTTGGTTTCAACATTCGAAGGAAAAATTATAACAGTTTGCCTATTATCTCTTATCTCAGTCAATATAATGTTCTAAATAAGTTTTTCCAATATAGCTACAAGAATACTAGTTCTTAAAAATAATAAAGAATTTGTTACAGCAGTGTAAACTAAAAAATGAAGCTACAGGATCTTATGTTTTTTGTCTAATTCTGGAGGTTATGATTTAACATACAGAGGTGAATTTTCTAAGTGAAAATTGTTCTCATCCAAGGTAAGGACTACAGTCATAAAAATATTGCCAAAGGAAACCTAACAGCGAACTAGAGATTTTATTAAGAGTTTTCAATTAGTCAAGATTCAATTTCTAAGTATAGCAACTTATTTTCAAGCAGGTAACAAAGGTAAGAGGAATCAACTATTTGCAACTCAGATTTTCATTCAATATACTAAGTAGACCGACCATCATGTAGATCGCTACTAGTTAAGTTGAAAACTGATAGAGGATGGAAAATAAAGTCTCTGTTTAGTCTGAGAAACTAGCAACAACAAGAAAAGTGGGGGTCGATGTTATACAGATCACCCAAGAACAGTCAAGTTAGCCATAAGGAAGGTTGATGGCCAGCAAGAAAAGAGATTTCCTCAACAGAAATGGCCAGAAGAACAGCCGGCCAGGAAAAATAAGATAAGTAGCCAACATAAAGGGGTGACTCAGGCCGAACAAGAGGACGGCTAGCCACAATGAGGAACGGCCAGGAGAAAAGTATATGGTCACAAATAAGCAGGTTGACCTATCATATAGCGGCCAGAATAAATATACACATAGGTCGATTACTTAACTATGTCCTATTATCATTTTAGCTGGTTTAAAACAATGCAGCACACAAGAAAATACCCAGTAGATTCGCCTAGGAAGAGATCAAACTTGCCACCTCAGTCGCTGCCTTCCTCTATCTCAATTACTCCAATTCCATGAGCTTTTTCTTTTGTTCTCTCCTTTCGCTGTGAAAAATATGGTGATGTCTTCTGCCTAGATCCGCCTCCTTTTTTATCATAATAGAGTTCTCTTTATTTTTGGCGAACTCATTAGGTTTACAACTGAAGTTCATTTTTAGTTTGCATAAAAATAATAATTAAAAACTCATAATCTTTCTTATTTAAAATCAAATAATAGCTATTTAAACAATTAGTAATATCTTTTGCAGATTAGTGTTGCATGAATGACAGGAATATATATTTTAATTCCTTCATTCTTTTTCTAAATACAATATTGCTATTTTTAATATTATTTAACTATTGTTATTTAAAACAAAACTAATTAAATAATCAAAAAGAGAAATGCAATATAATATTGCATAATTATATATATATATATATTATTTATTTATTTTTAAGGAACATATTGTCTTCCAAACATCTATAAATAATATTTTATTATTTAATTTAAAATACAAGTATATATTTTTCCTTATTATAATTACACCATTCAAACATAATTCGAAAAGACGTTAAATTTAAGTAATCACATCATGCATTCAAAAATGATTAAAAGCCACACATTAATGCAATAAAAGCCATTCAATAATGCATATGCAACTACGTGATGTGTGTGATTGCATCAGGGTAATTCCATCCATCAGTTATTGCCAAGTGGCTAGATCATCTCTACCTCAACCATGCTCTCGTCTTCGATGAGTACCTACATCCATTTGGACTCAACTTGACGTCAATAGGTTAGTGTCTCCAAAAATATAGCTAAAGCAAATCATTGTAATCATCTCTACAATATTCAATATTTAAAACAATTTCTAATTTTCATCGATCTTTCTCATAATAATTACCTCCTCATATGCAAAATTACTTAAAGTAAAGTCAATCACAATAATTGTTCAATAAACTAGAATAATCATATTGTCCATAAAAACGAGATGTGACATCCTTCCCCACTTGGAAGAGACATCATCCCGATGTCTTATTAAACATCAAAATAATAAAGTGTCCATCAACCACCAATAAAGTATCAAGGTGTCATAAAACAATAACATCAACTCAAGTATCAAAGATCATAATATAACAACTCAAAGTATTAAAGCATAATTGGACTCAAAGTATCTCAAAACAATAATCAAACTCAAAGTATCATAATCCATGCATGAATAAGAAATCTAAGCTATATCCTCAAATGAGGAAAGATATATCAATCTCCTCTGCATCCTCCCATGTGGCACCATCCTCAAAATACTGATCCCATTGGACCTTATATTGCACCACATCTTTGCTTCACAACTTAATGTTGTGCTTCCCTAGAATTCGAGTGGGCTCTACCAGCACCACTCTTGGATCTTGAACATGTAAAGCACACCAATCAAGAATATGTGACACGCCAGGATGATAAATCTTAAGTAAAGACACATGAAAAATATTATGGATTTTGGCAAGTGCAGGAAGGAGAGTAAGTCTGTAAGCTACAAGATTAATCACTTCTAGAACTTCGAACAATCCTACAAAATGAGGAGCAAGTTTGGACAGTTTGCTAAATGATACTAAACTCTTATGAGGTTTGACCCTCAAAAAGACTTTGTCACCAACTAAAAACTATCTAGGAGTTCTATTCTTATCTGCATAACTCTTTTGACGATCTGAATCTTGCTTCGACTTCTCCATGATCAACTTCATATGATCATCCATTTCTCTTAACATTTCAGGACCAATCACAATTCTGTCCTCCACCCTAACCCAACTGATAGGTGTTCGACACCTATGCCCATAAAGAGATTTGAAAGGTGCAATTCCCAAAGATGCATGGTATGAATTGTTATATACAAACTCAACCAATGGAAGGTACTCCTCCCATTTATACTGCTAATCCATACAATACATTCTGAGAAGGTCTTCTACCACCTGATTAACTCTTTCTATTTGACCATCCATTTGAGGATGATAAGCTGAACTAAAATTCAACTTTGTACCCAAAGCTGCATTAAGAGTTGTCCAAAATCTAGATGTCATGTAAGTGTCTCGATCTGAAATGATCATCTCAGGCACCCCATGTAGTCGAACAATCTCCTGAACAAACTTCTTAGCTAAGATCATAGAACCATCTGAAAGATTCCCTAGAATAAAATGTGCTACCTTTATCAACTTGTCCACAACCACTAAGATGACATCATGCCTATTCTTAGACATAGGTAACCCTTGAATAAAATCCATGCTTACTACTTGCCACTTGTGCTCAGGGATACTGTGCGGATACAACAATCCTGCTGGATGCACATGCTCAGCCTTGACTTGCTGGCATTCCAAACATCGAGCTAAAAATTCCATCACATCCCTCTTAAGTCAAGGCCAAAAGTATAAAGGTTTCAAACCTTCAACCATCTTTGTCACTCTAGGGAGGCCTAAATAAGGTGCATTGTGAATCTCTTCGAGCACTAACTTCCTCAACTCTCCTGAGTTAGGATTATACATCCTTCCCTAAAATCTCAAAAGTCTATCTGATTCTATAGCATATCCATCAAACCTGTGATCTAAGGGGTCTACTTCCAAAGCTTGCTTTACTCTTTCATAATGCTCATCCCCTTGAAGATTCTGAATCATTTTCTATTTCAAATTGGATCTCATAGTAACAATGGCAGCTTGATGTCTTCTCCTACTAAGAGCATCTACTACTCTATTATCCTTTCCTTTTATATATTCAATTCCAAAGTCATACTCACTAAGTATGATGCAGGAGCATCCAGTGGTGTAAGGGCAATCTTACATCACACAAAAAAAGATGTGTTTCAAAATTGTTGATGCTCTTTCCATTTCTTTTCAAAATTTGTGGTTTTGGTTCCATAATCGCTTGAATAATGATGTAGAACTTTTAGTTTTTCTAAACTACTAAAAATAGCAACCTGTTATTTTTAGAAAGTTTGCATTTAGGCATGGATTGAAGTGAAAATTTACAGGAAGCTTCAGGGTATGTGCAGGATCATGATGGGCCAAACTATACCTCTAAGTGGCAATGAAAATATAAAAAATCAGACTTTATCAAGTTCATGTGAAATTTTGAATGGATTATCTACACAATTTGAAAAAGATGTAAGAATGAAATTTGTAGAGAATTGAATCTAGTTTATAGGCTACTAATTTAAAAAAAAAAAAACTAAATTTACTTAGTGAAAATTGAATATTTCAATGAACAGCTATTAAATTTTTCAGAAAAAATAAAAAGTGGGTGTCTGTCCAACCAACCTAACTATGAGTAAAAAAATATATATTTTTTTGAAACTTTCAAAATAAGTAGAGGACTCATGTCTGGATGTGACGCATATTTATTTGAAAGTTTTTTCTAATAAAATAAGTAGTTATGATTTTTTTACTGTGACTTTTTAAAAAAAAAAAAGTAATTTTCCAGCCAACCTAACTTGATAAAAAAAATTTGAAATTCATTTTTTTTTTTAACCTATAGCCAGAAAAGTATAGAGTGTGACGCAGGTTTCAGATCTCAAAAAGGTGAAATGGTTTGAAAGTTATGGATGTTTTTCAATCACTGTGTCCATCAGAATTTCAGAGACATGATATATAGAAAATTATTAATAATTATTTAATAAAATGATAACCAAACAAATCTTATATTTTTAGAAAGCTAACAATTTTTTCTATAAACCCTTTTTGTTTTATCAATTTTACATAAAAAAAAGTCATCAGCACGAAGGGTGAAGTTCGAAGAAGAGATTGAAACATTAAAACACGTTAGAATCCATAAAAAGTCAACAATCAAAATGGATATCTGTCTTGCTTTGTACCAAAGCAAGACGGATGTCTGTTTTGCTTCGGTAAAAGTAACTCAAAACGGATATCCGTTTCCTTGATCTATGAAAAATTTTGTACCATTGGTTTTGGATGAAGAGAAGCAACATATTTGAAACATCAAGGCAATAATACAAGAAGTTAAAGTTAGTTGGTCATTTATAGGTGTATCTATTGTTTCATATCACATTACACATAGAATTCTAATTAACAATCTAGTTTCCTCATTTGGGTGAACATTTTTTTATCTATTTCTAATGGAAATATTTAGTTAAAAATTGGTGGCCCCTTGTGAAAAGTATGGGCTCTTATCAAGCATGCATAACCAATAAGGTTGATATCCATTTTTCTTACATGGTTGTTGATCACATCTTATGAAACAGATGTTGCTTGGTGATAGTTCTAGGTTTAGTTAACAATATTCTCAAGCTTATTGCAATTTTTACACTTGTGACCAAATTTGGTACCAAACCCTTTCACCTTTTCAATTAATCCTGATAGTGTCATCTCACTCCATGCAAATCAAACCAACATTAGGACCATGTGAATGAGATTAAGGATAGCCTTGAAATATGAATCTTTGTACTGTTGACTATCCTTTTAGTACGACAATCCTTTAGGATCATTGCACCTAGGTGCAACAATCCTTCAATCTTCTTTTATTTATATTCTTTCCTCTTCATACACAAGATTCTCGTGCCTTGTAGTCATGACAATCCACAAATCACCTAACTGTCCTTAGTGAGACTATATCTTATTTTGACAGTGATAGTCATCGTCCATTCACAACTCTCCTCTTTAACATAGATACCCTTTGCACATGTTTTGACTTTATGATTTTCCTTTTGTATGTTGTATTATTGTATGAAAATACTATGGCCCCTTCTGCATCCTCTTGTATAATGAAATTGAAGGTCGACACTTACGGTTACTCTTCTTTATTACTTGGTGATAATGAATCCCTAAGCTCATTTTTTATTGTCTTGAAGCCAAATTTACCACTGTTGAGACATTCATAGTTGATTCTTGATCATGAATATTGTGAATTACTTCAAATATCCATGGACAATTTCAATTGTGTTTCTTAAGACACCCATGCCTTGACTATACCTTGATGTTGGTCATGATTGTGCTTGGATGGCACAATAGTTCATAGTTAGATTTTTGCCACTAAAGTTTTCCTTTGACAAAGTCGTATTTGTAGTCCACCTTTTGATGATGTTCAAACAATATAAATACTTATTCTTAACATAAGTAATACATTTCTCACAAATACCAATGCATTCTACTCATAAGGTTCATGGCACCATGCCTAAAGGTATGATAGTCAGCAGTGTACTATTATGGCAGCCTATGGTTGGTTTGACAATCTATAATAGTGATAGCATTCATGCCTAACAGTCCTTATCGTTATTGTCATAATATATTTTACATTTGAGGCCTTGTCTACAACATACAAAGTTTATCTTTCTCACCCATACCTTCAGTATATAAAGGACATTAATAGGGAATTTTTAATTTCCACTTAGTTAGTGCAATCTAGGAGAGGATAGATTGTCTAAAGTTGTGATCTATTTCCATTTACACTTGCCATAACTACAAATGCTTAGTATTTATTCTCAACCCCGGTATATGAATAAAATGTGACCTATTGTTCGAATAGGCCTATAGGGACAAAGAGGTGATAAAGCCTTTAATTTTAAACATGACATGGTTTTGATAACTTCCCATATTGGTAAGGTCCTGGATGACAATCCTTTGATGCACCTAATTATAATAGGTGTTATGATAGTCCTTGGTATCTTTTCATTTCTTTCTTGAATGGCCTACAAATAAGACATAAGACCTATTAGATCCTTCATAAATAAGAATTCTCATACATTACATTTAAACTTAAACTCCCTAAACATCCATCAATCCATCCATTAATACCAAAATGCCATGAATATCCTATGATCAACCATTCTAATTCCTAGGATAGTCATATATTGCAATTTTGCTTCTCTATACTAAAATAGCCCAAGGAATATCTACCCTTGAATTTGTATTTTAACAATCTAATGTCTTTACGAATAACATTGAGCCTTCTTTTGGGACAACATTTTTTCCTTTAGAAGCTCCTCATTTGATGATAGCCTAAAATAGAATAAGTGGATAGTCATAACATTTTAGCATAATGGGAAAACCCTAAAGTGTGGTAAAGTCTATACATTATCTATTCCCATCCATGTCACGAAGCAACTATTCAAATGCTAGGCCAACATGATTTAAACAATCATAAGGGCCAACAATCCACTCCAAATGCATGGGAAAAGGACAAGTCTTGGATCCCATATTAATCATGTTCACATGGCTGCTAGCTTCTTCAAGTGAGTCAATACAAAAATTGAAAGCCTCAAACTCATACACTTCAGAAAAATATACCTAATTATAAATTTGATATGCATGAATAAGGAAGTCCTCATGCAATACAAACTAAAATGTGTCATATTTAGACATGTCATCAAGTTGAACTACATCATGTTGAGACTCGTGTTTACTTAAGCATTACAAGTCACTTGCCTCTTTGCATGCTTCAAAGTTCCAAACAAAGGACTCAACTTTAGGTGTAGCAGAGTCCTCATCAATGACTGATTTACATGGCCTTCAACAAACTAAAATTATATATCATCTTTATGCTTATATGGAGGCTATATCATCTTTACAATTGTATGTCCGGGCTATTTAGGAGTCTTCACAAATGTGTCCAAAGTAATATTACTCAAATCAAATAATGGCTTATATCTAGAGCTTTATTAAGTTGATACCTAGGTGGATTAGTATGTAAACATTGAAATTAGATGGTAATTCACAAGTTTATAGAATAATAAAATGAATCCCTAGTCTAGAATCCAAATGTACATAATAAAATAGATATCTATTTTGTAGTAGCGATATGGACGTTGCAAAGTGTCTGTTGCAAAGAATACAAAATGGATATCCATTTTGTAAAAGCAGAAAAAAGATAAAAGGAATATTGTTGGGCCCGACATCCACAACCAGAGACCCTCTGTTGTCGAAATACTCATGATTTTTGGCTATGACAGTGAAAGGAATATTTTTATGCACTTTTGGAGACACAATTTTCTTGTTATAATCATTGCATTCCTTCATTTACAACACATGATTAAATAAGAAGATGCATATTTACAACACTTAAGAAACTTGTTATTTTGATGTATTTCAACTCCAAACTTCTGCCTAGAAATGAAGGCGCTAATCCTTGATCAAACTAACCTAATAAAAGTGTGCCTTGGTACTTAGGGCACTAGATTATGATTGATCAACCTAAAATGTGCGCCTAAGGCTAGATAGTGAATTGGAAGGATAAAATGCATCATCAAAGGAGTTTATAGTTATTGAAGGCATCAAATGATGACTTGGGCACACATCTACCTCTCTACACCATCAAATGTGCACCTAGATTAGTGACGTGCCACTTCATATCTCTATGACTTAGGATATGCGCCTTGATAATTAATACAAGGTGCCAATTATTGAATAAACAACCTAGAATGAGTGCCTTACTATTTGAGGTGCTAGTTCATGCTTCTAGAACACCAAAAGTGTGCCTCGATGTTGAGGTGCTAGCTCTTGCTCAAGCAACCTTGAAAGTGCACTTTCACAAGGAGGTTAAAATGTAGTATCAAAGGATTAAGTTGAATCAAGGAATCATCATTGAAGAAAAGTAAAACATGACTGTGAATGAGGCACACTTTTCATCATCTCTAACCTCACAATTGCACCTTCCATTGGAAGCTCATATTGTGCCTAAAGGAATTGTACTAAGATATCATACATGTCAATGCCATTGGAGGTCTCGTTTCGTGCCCCAAGCATCCCAGTCATTCCGAGCTGTAAGCTACTGACAAAGTCAAAAGTTGCTAGGATTAAAATTTTGCATTCCACAGGTCCTGGGACTGAACAGATTACGTCAACACATCAGGGTGGGTGGGTAAATGCTAGGGGAGGCCTTGTTTTATGCGCCAAGTGTCCCAGTCATTCCAGGCAAGAGGCTACCGACAAAGTCCCTTAAGATCCCTGAGACCAAAAAACTGCCAAACTTTGACGGAGCAGTTCTCAGAATTCGTGATAGATGGGAATGTTCTGTTTGGACCTACAGGTGCATGTGGCGTCCATCCACAATAACCTCTCTCATTTTTGGTCAACTCCATTTCGTTTGACCGTGCCAAAATCAAACGCATTGCTGCAAAATGGTTCAATTTGATGCAGTGGAAAGGTGCTAGGTGTGACATTTTTCATTCCATAGCTTGTGGGGTTGAATCGACTATGCCAATGTGTCAAGGTGGATGGGTAAATTCCATTGGAGGTCTCGTTTCAGGTGCCAAGCATCCCAGGCGTTCCGAGCTATAAGCTACCAATAAAGTCAAAAGTTGCTAGGATTGAAATTTTGCATTCCAGAGGTCCTAGGACCGAATAGATTATGTCAAAACGTCGGGGTGGACGGGAAAATGCTAGTGGAGGCTTCTTTTTTTGAGCCAAGTGTCCCAGTCATTCCGAGCAAGAGGCTACCGACAAAGTCCCTTAAGATCCCTGAGACCAAAAAACTGCCAAACTTTGATCGAGCAGTTCTCAGAATTCATGACTACTGAGAATGTTTTGTTTGGACCTACAAGTGCATGTGGAGTCTATCCACAATAAACTCTCTCATTTTTGGTCAACTCCATTCTGTTTGACCGCGCTGAAATCAAACGCATTGTTGCAAAATTCTTCAATTTGATGCAGTGGAAAGGTGCTAGGTGTGACATTATTCATTTCATAGCTCGTGGGGTCAAATGGACTGCGCCAATGTGTCGGAGTGGATGGGTAAATGCCATTGGAGGTCTTGTTTTGTGCATCAAGCATCCCAGTCGTTCCGAGCTGTAAGCTACCAACAAAGTTAAAAGTTGCTAGGATTGAAATTTTGCATTCCACAAGTCCTAAGACCGAACAGATTACGTCAACACGTCAGGGTGGGTGGGTAAACGCTAGTGGAGGCCTCATTTTGTGCGCCAAGCATCCCAGTCATTCTGGGAAAGAGGCTACTGACAAAGTCCCTTAAGATCCCTGAGACCAAAAAACTACCAAACTTTGACAGAGCAGTTCTCAGAATTCGTGATAGCTGGGAGTGTTCTGTTTAGACCTACAGGTGTACGTGGCATCCATCCAGAATAACCTCTCTCCTTTTTGGTCAACTCCATTCCATTTGACCATACCGAAATCAAACGCATTGTTGCAAAATGCTTCAATTTGATGCAGTGGAAAGGTGCTAGGTGTGACATTTTTCATTCCATAGCTCGTGGGGTCGAATGGACTACGCCAACATGTCAGGGTGGATGGGTAAATGCCATTGGAGGTCTCATTTTGTGCACCAAGCATCCCAGTTGTTCTGAGTTGTAAGCTACTGACAAAGTCAAAAGTTGCTAGGATTGAAATTTTGCATTCCACAGGTCTTGGGACCAAACAGATTACGTCAACATGTCAGGGTGGGGAGGTAAATGCTAGTGGAGCCCTCGCTTTGTGCGCCAAGCGTCCCAGTCATTTCAGGCAAGAGGCTACCGATAAAGTCCCTTAAGATCCCTGAGACCAAAAAACTGCCAAACTTTGACGGAGTAGCTCTCAGAATTCATCATAGCTGGGAATGTTTTGTTTGGACCTATAGGTGCACGTGGAGTCCATCCATAATAACCTCTCTCCTTTTTGGTCAACTCCATTCTATTTGACCGTGCTGAAATCAAATGCATTATTGCAAAATGCTTCAATTTGATGCAGTGGAAAGGTGCTAGGTGTGACATTTTTCATTCCATAGCTCGTGGGGTCAAACGGATTGTGCCAACGCGTCGGGGTGGATGGGTAAATGCCATTGGAGGTTTTATTTCGTGCGCCAAGCGTCCCAGTCATTCTGAGTTGTAAGCTACCGACAAAGTCAAAAGTTGCTAGGATTGAAATTTTGCATTCCACAGGTCCTGGGACCGAACGGATTATGCCAACATGTCAGGGTGGGTGGGTAAATGCTAGGGGAGGTCTCATTTAGTGTGCAAAGCATCCCAGTCCTTCCAAGCTATAAGCTACCGGCAAAGTCACTTTGCCGGTAGCTTACAGCTCAGTAGGATTGGGATGCTTTGCACACAAAATGAGACCTCCCCTAGCATTTACGTCCCCACCTCGACGTGTTGGAGCAAACTGTTTGGCCCCAGGACCTGTAGAATGCAAAATTTCAATCCTAGCAACTTTTGACTTTGTCGGTAGCTTACAGCTCGGAACGACTGGGACGCTTGGTGCAAGAAACGAGACCTCCAATGGCATTTACCTATCCACCCTGACGTGTTGGTGCAGTCCGTTCGACCCCACGAGCTATGGAATGAAAAATGTCACACCTAGCACCTTTCCACTGCATCAAATTGAAGCATTTTGCAACAATGCGTTTGATTTCGACACGGTCAAATGGAATGGAGTTGACCAAAAAGGAGAGAGGTTATTGTGGATGGATGCCATGTGCACTTGTAGGTCTAAACAAAAGATTCCCAGCTATCACAAATTTCAAGAACTGCTCCGTCAAAGTTTGGCAGTTTTTTGGTCTCAAGGATCTTAAGGGACTTTGCCAGTAGCCTCTTGCCCAGAATGACTGGGATGCTTGGCGCACAAAATGAGACCTCCACTAGCATTTACCCACCCACCTCAATGCGTTGGCGTAGTCTGTTCAACCGCATGAGCTATGGAATGAAAAATGTCACACCTAGCACCTTTCCACTCCATCAAATTGAAGCATTTTGCAACAATGCGTTTGATTTTGGCACGGTCAAATGGAATGGAGTTGACCAAAAATGAGAGAGGTTATTGTGGACAGAAGCCACATGCACTTGTCGGTCCAAACAAAACATTCCCATCTGTCACAAATTCTGAGAACTACTCCGTCAAATTTTGGCAGTTTTTTGGTCTCAGCGATCTTAAGGGACTTTGCTGGTAGCCTCTTGCCCGGAATGACTGGGACACTTGGCGCACAAAACAAGACCTCTACTAGCATTTACTCGCCCACCTTGACACGTTGGCTTA
This sequence comes from Cunninghamia lanceolata, assembly GCA_027924645.1. Taxonomy (NCBI): domain Eukaryota; kingdom Viridiplantae; phylum Streptophyta; class Pinopsida; order Cupressales; family Cupressaceae; genus Cunninghamia; species Cunninghamia lanceolata. The sequence continues at coordinate 2,780,857 of BSBN01000471.1, forward strand.
GTCCATTCAACCCCACGAGCTATGGAATGAAAAATGTCACACCTAGCACCTTTCCACTGCATCAAATTGAAGCATTTTGCAACAATGCGTTTAATTTCAACACATTCAAACAGAATGGAGTTGACCAAAAATGAGAGAGGTTATTGTGGACGGATGCCACATGCACCTGTAGGTCCAAACAGAACATTCCCAGTTGTCACGAATTTTAAGAACTACTCCATCAAAGTTTGGTAGTTTTTTGGTCTCAGGGATCTTAAGGGACTTTGCCGGTAGCCTCTTGCCCGGAATGACTGGGACGCTTGGCGCACAAAACGAGACCTCCACTAGCATTTAACCACCCACCCCGATCCATTGGCGTAGTCCGTTTGACAGCATGAGCTATGGAATGAAAAATGTCACACCCAGCACCTTTCCACTCCATCAAATTGAAGCATTTTGCAATAATGCGTTTGATTTCGGCACGATCAAATGAAATGGAGTTGACCAAAAATGAGAGAGGTTATTGTGGAAAGACATCATGTGCACCTGTAGGTCCAAACAGAACATTCCCAGCTGTCATGAATTCTAAGAACTGCTCCATCAAAGTTTGGCAGTTTTTTGGTCTCAGGGATCTTAAGGGACTTTACCGGTAGCCTCTTGCCCAGAATGACTGGGACGCTTGGCGCATAAAACGAGACCTCCAATAGCATTTTCCCACCCACCCTGATGCGTTGGTGCAGTCCGTTCGACCCCACGAGCTATGGAATGAAAAATGTCACACCTAGCACCTTTCCACTGCATCAAATTGAAGCATTTTGCAACAATGTGTTTAATTTCGGCATGGTCAAACAGAATGGAGTTGACCAAAAATGAGAGAGGTTATTGTGGACGGACGCTACATGCACCTATAGGTCTAAACAAAACATTCCCAGTTGTCACAAATTCTTAGAACTACTCCGTCAAAGTTTGGCAATTTTTTGGTCTTAGGGATCTTAAGGGACTTTGCTGGTAGCCTCTTGCCCGGAATGACTGGGACGCTTGACGCACAAAACGAGACCTCCAGTAGCATTTACCCGCCCACCCTGATGCGTTGGCGCAGTCCGTTCGACTGCACGAGCTATGGAATGAAAAATGTCACACCTAGCACCTTTCCACTCCATCAAATTGAAGCATTTTGCAACAATGCGTTTAATGTCGGCATGGTCAAACAGAATGGAGTTGACCAAAAATGAGAGAGGTTATTATGGATGGATGCCACATGCACCTGTAGGTCCAAACAGAACATTCCCAACTATCACAAATTCCAAGAACTGCTCCATCAAAGTTTGGCAGTTTTTTGGTCTCAGGGATCTTAAGGGACTTTGCTGGTAACCTCTTGCCCGAAATGACTGGGACGCTTGGCGCACAAAATGAGACCTCCACTAGCATTTAAACACCCACCCCAACGCGTTGGCATAGTCCGTTCGATGGCACGAGCTATGGAATGAAAAATGTCACACCTAGCACCTTTCCACTCCATCAAATTGAAGCATTTTGCAACAATGCGTTTGATTTCAGAACGGTCAAACAGAATGGAGTTGACCAAAAATGAGAGAGGTTATTGTGGACAAATGTCATGTGTACCTGTAGGTCCAAACAGAACATTCCTAGCTATCACAAATTCCAAGAATTGCAATGTCAAAGTTTAGCAGTTTTTTGGTCTTAGGGATCTTAAGGGACTTTGCCGGTAGCCTCTTGCCTAGAATGACTGGGACGCTTGGCGCAGAAAAAAAGACCTCCCTTGGCATTTACCCACCCACCCCGACGTGTTGGCGCAGTTTGTTCAGCCCCACGATGAGCAGAATAAAAAATATGGCACCTAGCAAGGTTTTTGCTCTTAGGATCTTAAGTGACTTTGCTCTTACGGAATAATGTATTGGCAAAGACCCTAGTTTTCATAAGAGGAGACATGTGATTTTAAGAGGTTTTTGGGAATGTGACTTTAGCCTTCCACTCCTTATCCAATGACGAGTTTATTCTCAGAGTTTGATCGCTTTTATGAGCATATACATGATGTTGTTTTAGGATAGTCATAAAGGACAGTTTTTGGACAGCCATGTGTATCTTTTTAACAATCATGGACTATGACAATCCCAAAACTCATATAAATCATCCATTTTGGTGTTTGACAACCTTATAAATCTATTAGATCATTTATACAAACCCTAATGCAACTTATAAACCCTCTTTGCATAGTAATTTCATGAATGACTGTCTTGTAGGATTTACATACATACATACATACATATATATATGATCTCGTAGGCATCTAGGTTTCATACACAAATTGCAATAGTTGTAGAGCCAACCTCCTATCAACGAGAGTTGAATAATAGTAAATAGAGAGCTTCTCGGCCATAAATGGGATTTGTATACACACACACACCCAACTGAAATAGTAATACCCTTATTGGCCTTATTGGCACCTCCCCCCAAGATGTAAGTTTTTTATGTTTATAATGTGCCCCCAGTGTCCTTGACATAGAGTTTCTTGACATTAATTTCATTCAAACTTGTCTTCAATTCATCTTCAAAATGTTTTCAATACATCTCCAATGCCTTTTCCACGAAGGTTTATGCATATTTATACATGATTTGAGGGAAACCAATAGTCTCCAACTAACTGTTGAGTACTTGACTGTTCATCTTCCATACTTTTGCATTTTTTTTACATTTTTCATATGACAACTTTGACATATTTACAAAATTTGACAAGATGAAGACTAAATACATGATGAAATGATTTATCATGACCTTATTAGATTTCAAGCTACTATGCTTGATTAGGGCATATATAAGGAATTTTGTCATATTGATTCTATTGATCTAAAACCATTCTCTTGATCTAAAACCATTCTCAATGCTAAACATATCATCAATGGACTAAAGAACTATCATCATAATGTATGGCATCATGGGAAGTATCATGACTTGCACATAAGGAATTTAAATTATATTGTATATCAAGGTGTATATATATTAAAATCTAGTCCATAATGGTAGACATATACAAAAATTTGGCAAATATGCCAACCCAACTTTTTTTACAAAATGTGGCATATGCCATGTCTCAAAATCTATATACAATCTACATGCCAAATAGCTACATCAAATACTACAAGTCCACTTGACCCTCAATTTGTGATGGATCCTCAATCTATGATGGATCCTGAAAGGTGTCCTCTTTGTACCAAAATGTCTAGTAATTGATGGAGGTGAAGTTTCCTGCATTAACAAGTCAAAACACAAATTTGATTAATCTCTTCAATGGTAAACAAAAATAAGTTAAAGTTAGTAAATAGATTCTTATCTACTACAATTAAAAACTTTCATTTATTAACATACATCTAAATCACTACAATCAACTATAAGACCACTAGATAAACTATCAATTATTTAGAAAAATTCAATTCAATTACCTCGACTTTATGTTGTTGTTCGGACAATCGTTCTGCAAATGATTTTCTCTTAAGACAATCAGGTGTCCTACTAAAGCATGATGGAAAAGGTGGCACATCACTCACATTCTCAAGAGACTACATAAAAACAAAGTAACATTGAAATAAATTAATATATAATTATTAAACAAAATAGAAAATGCATACATTTAAAATAGGAAATGCACTACACAAAAACTTATCTACTAGAAAACAAGTGCATACCACCATTGAGGCCTCCTACATCAATTGAGAAGGACAAGAATGTAAGACTCTAAATGACTATAATCAAATATTTAAGTTTTCTAAATTATCAATTAAAGTACAATTCAATCAAATTACCTCCACCCTTTGTTGGCGTTGAGAAAGTCATTCTGCAAATGATAGTCCCTTGGGTCGATTAGGAGTTCGAGAAAAGACTATTGGCAAAGATGCCACATCATTCACATTTTTGATTGACTATAAAATAAAATTAACATGAAGATATAAATTAATATATAATTACTCACAAAGAAATAAATGCATAAAAAAAAAGTTGATGTGTACAACAAATTATACCGGTAAGTCCAAGCCAAATTGGATGGCAGACAAAGTTCCATGATGAACTTCTGTCAACTCCTCCTCTGTCATCAACTATTATCCCACTTAGATACATTAGTACTAATAAATTTGTTTATATATTCAAATGGAATAGACCATAAAATTTAGCTTCAAATTTTACCTACGTAAAAGAGTGCTCATGCATTTCTCCTTCTCTATGGTTCACTGATCCGGTAGCTTCTACTCTTGTCCCTGACCCCTCAACTTGAGTTCTAGACCCCATTGCCTCATCTCGTGAATGGAGATCATACTCTGATGTGTTCAGCGGTGGCTCACTACTCTCCATAATAGGACCTAAGCATAAATGATTGCAAGAAATGCAATGATGGGGCACACATACATGTGTGGACGATGACAGTCTAGTAGAACCAAGTGATCCAATATCATCACCTTCATCATGTGCTTGTGCAAACTGAGATGTCTGTATAATCAGATGCTCGGTCAAAGAGTGTATGGCACTAAGGCCCTGTTGTGTTGCATTTGCAACAACGTCTGGGTGCTGCATTGGGGGTGGAGAAGGGATAGCAGGAGGGGGAATATAGGGACCTTGTACTTGTCTAATTGCCCCAGGTCTATCTTGAGGCATTCCCTTGCCCACTCCTTGAAACTCTCTAAAATCAAAATAATTAACATGTTGACCCATGACGAACTCTGCATAGAGTTTACGAAGGAAATACAAAGGCACATCTAAATTGTTGTTGGGTGGTTTATCAAAAACCATCCACCAATGATCCCAAAAGTTCTGACTAATGCCCTCATGAATACACCATTTGATTGAAAACTTGGGCTTACGGACATCAACATGTAATCCGATTTTAGGATTGACAAAGTGTTGGGCTAACACAGTTTTTGTAATCTCTAATTCTTTGACTTCATCATATGACAAATCGTTAGCATATTCGGCCTTCTTGGCTTCTCGCTATTGCCTAAATGATTCGTGTCAGGTTGACAAGGTTTGAACATGATTAATGATTCCCTCTAAATTCGATGTCATTATAGACAATCGAGGGTGGCGGCGATACATTTCTATGATCCTACTTATATGATCAATATTTCTTTGAATATTCTTTTCTATTGTTGGAGGGGGAGGGTTTAGTAGTGGAGGGTTTGGGTTTTCATTTTGTGCATCCATTTTACCTAATTAAATTATAAAACATACCCACTTAGCATAAAAACCAAAAAAAATGCTTGAATATACAAAACAAACAAAAAAAATGCGAAAAATCTTACCTCTTTGGATTGGATATCTATTCCTCAACTCTGATATATGTTCTTCAAAGATGAGACTGTGTTTTGCAAGCTGCGGGTTTGCAAAAAAGCAGTGTCTTTTTTACTTTTTATGTTTTCCAAAACGGATATCTGTTTTCTTTTTCTCTATTGTTTTCATTGTTTTTTATTTTAGTATTTTAGCATTTTTAGCATTTTAGTATTTAGGCATTTTAGCTATAAAATACAATCCAAATTTTAGAAAGATTGTATCATATGAAAGGAGAGATTTTGGACAAACTATCAAAATTTATATAGGATTATGATGATATATATATTTGATTTTTATATGATTTACTTATACTAAGGTATCTCATAGTATTTTAAAGGCACTTTTGAATAGATAATTGTCATAAAAAATTTGTAAAAGCAAGTAGTTTTGACCTGTAAATTCTAACAAATCATTTCATGTTTAACTTACATATTAGATGATATTTGTGTCAATAATTGAGATCAAACTTGTGACCCCTAACCCCTATTTCCTAACCCCTAAACCCTAAACTTGAGAAACCATAAACCCCTAAATCCTAAACACTAAACCGAAGAAACCCTAAACCTCTATCTCTCTATCTCCCTATCTCACTATCTCCCCATCACTATCATTCCTCTACCTCTCAATCTCTCTCCCTATGCTTTGGCCATGTCCCTCACTCTATATCTCCCTATTGGTCCTCTCTAAACACTAAACCCTAAACCTCTAATCCTTAGCCCCTAAACCCTAAACGCGAGCAACCCTAAACCCTATCTCCTATCTCTCCCTTATCTCCCTATCTCTATCATCCCTCTACCTCTCAATCCTTCTCCCTATTTCTCTAGACATCTCACTCACTCTCTATCTCCCTATCTCTCCCCTTTGTCACCTCTATCTCTCCCTATCTGTCTCCTCTCTCTTTCTATCTAGCTATCTCCAAAACTGAGAAACCCTAAACCCAGGTACACCCTAAATCCAATCAACTCTAAACCTATATCTCCCTATCTCTCCCCTATCTCCCTATCTCTATCATCCCTCTACCTCTCTTGATCTCTCTCCCTATGTCCCTGGCCATGTGCCTCACTCTCTATCTCCTTATCTCTCTCCTTGGTCTCCTCTCTCTATCTCCCTATCATCCCTCTCTCTATAAACCCTAAACCTCTAAACCTAACCCCTAAACCCTAAATAATGCCCCTAAACCCTAACCCCTGACCCCTAAACCTAAGAAACCCTAAACCCCTAATCCCTAAACCCCAAACCCCTAAACCTTAAACCACTATCTCCCTATCTCCTTACCACCTTTGTCCCTCTACCTCTCAATCTCTCTCCCTATGTCTCTGGCCATGTCCCTCACTCTCTATCTCCCTATCTCTCCCCTCAGACTCCTCTATATCTCCCTATCATTCCTCTCTCTCTATAAACCCTAAATCCAAAACCCTAAACCTCTATACCTAACCCCTAACCCCTAAACAATAAATCCTAAACCTAAATTATAATGCTCCTAAACCCTAACCCCTAATGCCTAAACCTGAGAAACCCTAAACCCCAAACCCCTAAACCCTAAACCCAAGTAATCATAAACCACTATCTCCCTATCTCTCCCCTATCTCCCTATCACCTTTGTCCCTCTACCTCTCAATCTCTCTCGCTATGTCTCTTGCCATGTCCCTCACTCTTTATATCTCTATCTCTCCCCTCAGACTCCTCTATATCTCCCTATTGGTCCTTTATCTCTCTTTAAACCCTAAACCTTAAACCTCTAAACCTTAACCCCTAACCCCAAAACCATAAACCATAAACCCTAAACCCTAAATAATGCCCCTAAACCCAAGAAACCCTAAACCTCTATGTCCCTATCTCTATCATCCCTCTACCTCTCAATCTCTCTCTCTCTCTATGTCTTTGGACATGTCTCACTCTCTATCTCCTATCTCTCCCCTTTGTCTCCTCTATCTCTCCCAAACTCTATCAGTCCCCTCTCTCTATCTCTCTTTAAACTGTAAACCCTAAACCCCTAAATCCGAGCAACCCTAAACCTCTAAACGCTAAATAATTCACCTAACCAACATCTAAACCACTTCTCTATATAGGTGCAACTAATACCACTTTTTCATTGTTTTCCACATTTAATTATATTCTTTTCCATTTTCCAAGTCCTACATGTGTCCAAGTTGTATTGTTTGTCAAGTTTTTAGTCTAATTGTTAGTCCCAGCTCTCATGGTTATTAAAATGTTAATATAGTTAGATTTATCCTTCGGTAACATTAATTTACACATTGTTGCACAAACAACCACACTGAAACATAACCTTACCTAATTAAGGTTAACCTTTTAAAAGGTTCTTTCATAAATGGCGAGCTTAACAGATCCAACTTGTTCAATGTTCTTATAGTCCATGCTTACCCTTCCAAGAGAGTTCATGCCATGTTAAATTTGCATTATGCCCTAACATATCACATGAAGGACATCATCATCACAAGGAATAACAATGTCATGAAGGATTAATGAAGGTGTAGCTTCACCACATAAAGTATCATTCATAATTTTATCACTAGAGGGTAAGGGTATATCATATGTATCCTTCTCAAACCATGTATCATGAATCAAATCATATGAAGGATTGGGTAAAGCAATTTAGGGCATGAAATCCAAAACGCCCCAAAACACATCCCCTGCTGCCCCACCATTCCTATCCCCGAAATATTGGAACATAGTCTAAAAGTGATTATTTCACCTGATGAACAAAATTGAATATTTTATTATTGATTATTTGAGTAATTCATTAGTGATGATTCTTAGTGTTTAACAAATCCTTATGGATCAATGTGTAAAGAAGCTACCAATGTTAATTTGCCCTCCTCCTTCACTAGAAATTGTCTTTAAGGAGGTTCATATATTGATGGGAGATCCAAGATTTAAGAGGTGTATTTTCAAAAAGAGTAAAAAGCCTTTTTCCCAAATTTTTTTAGAAAACGGATATCCGTTTCAAAGTCAAACGTTGCCAAGTCGCGAATTTGGCTAAGTAAAAACACAAATTTTTCCTATTGCCACCATTTGGCCCATGATGATCCTACACATACCCTTCATAACTAAAAAATAAGACCTTTGGTGAAGGAATCACGCAAAGATCATTTGTGAGTTGAAAGATATTAAAGTTTATGTTTCCCGAAAAATGCCTAAAAATTATTCAAACTCATGTTTAAGGCACTAAACGGTCACATACAGGCCCAAAAATGGTTGGAACCAATAGAGTAGGTTCTTAGTGTGTAGAGCACTTCACAAGATTTATGACACATAAAATGGTTCATCAATCGGACATCTGGATCAAAAGTTATGGCTCCCGGAAGTTGACCTATTTTTGGAGGGAGATGCAAATTTTGAAATTAAGTTGCTGGCCGCCAAAAGGGCTATTAATAACCATTTTTGGGAACCCTGGGCAATAGTAGAGTTAAGGGGGGAAGTGTAGAGTCAATAATAGGGGGGAAAATAGAAACCCTAGCTAATTTGGGGTTACAGAAGGCAGATGATTCTAGAGTCTGGGAATAGGAAGTTGTAATGTGTTGCAGCCTCTGGAGGGTTGATTCCTCTGATTCTATTTGAGATTCTATAATGTAATAAGTTGTCCAAATCAATAAATAAAGTTCTATTTTCTATGTGCAATTTTTGTTGTTGTGTGTTTTATGATTTACCCCCTTCATCAAGTGGTATCAGAGCAAAGGTTCCTGAGTGTGTAGACAGATCATTGACCATGAGGTAGTTTGCACCAGGACCTGGGGTTGTGGGTTTGCTGCGGAGATCAAGATGCCTCCACGAAGAAATCATATTGGGAGGAATGCTTTGATGGAAGAGGGTTTTAGAGCCCTACAAAGGAAAATTGATGCATTGCAAGAGGAGCTACGAAGAGGGTTTGATCCGAGAACAAGAGAAGAAAGTGAAGATGAAGCTGAAGAAGAGCTATCTAAGGAAGAATAAGAAGCTACAAGAGATCCTGCAGAAGTTAGGTTATTGAGGGTCATTTCTAAGATTGGAAAGAGGCCCAGAATTGAAGTTTCTACATATTCTGGAGATTTGAATCTAGAATAGATTATCGATTGGATCAATGACATGGAGGAGTATTTTGAGTATGAAGATGTGGAATACCCAGATCGGGTCAAGTTTACAAAAACAAAATTGAAGGGCCATGCCAATATTTGGTGAAAGGAGGTCCAGGTAGAGAGGAATACAAGAGGAAAAGGAAAGATCACCAAATGGGATTGAATGGTGGAGAAACTGAAGAAGTAGTTCATTCCTGTGGACTATGAGATGAAGTTGTTGAAGAAGCTGCAAGGATTGAAGCAAGGCAACACATCTGTTAAGGAGTATACAGAGGAGTTTTATAATATTACTGTCAGGACAGGTCATGTAGAGCCCAACAAGGAGAAGATAGCCCATTACATTAATGGGTTGAGGCTGAGTATTCAAGAGGAGATGAGCCTAGTCAGAATGACCACCATAGAAGATGCATACTAATTTTCCCTGAAGGTGGAAGAGAAGATGAATAAAAGATTTGACAGCAAGCAAAGGGAAAAAGGTCAAAGTGGAAGGACTGGTGGAAGACCCTATGGGGGGTAAAATGAAGATTCAAAGAAAAGTGAAGAAGCTGGCACCAATTGAATTTAGAGAGGAGATAATGCCTACCGCCCTCGTGACCAAAACAATGGTGAACAAAGAGGAAGAGGAAGAGGCAGACCTGAGCAAGGACCTAGAAGAGGAGGTTTCAGAGGAACCTATTTCCAATGTGGAGAAGAAGGACATCGAGCATACGAGTGTCCACAACATCAAGGAAGGACAAATAGAAGACCTGAAGGTAATGCATGAGTTGCACATGTCGATGAAGATGCACAATCTAAGTGCTCTGAAGATGCTAAAAGGGGAGAAACCCTAGTTGTTAGAAGAACTTTGTTGAATAAGGAGAAAGAACCCAATCAGAGGAAGAGTTTATTCCGCACAAGGTGCAAATGTGAAGGTAAGTGTTGTGATATTATTATTGACAGTGGAAGCACTGATAATCTTGTTTCAAAAGAGATGGTTGATAAGAAGAAAGCATCCACATCCATATCAGATTGCATGGTTGCAGAAGGACCATAGAGCTTTGGTCAATGAGTAGTGTTTAGTGAAGTTCAAGATTGGTGACTACCGTGATGAGGCGTTGTGTGACATCATACTAATGGATGCATGTCATATGTTATTGGGGAGGTCATGGAAATATGATAGGAGCGTTGTCCATGATGGCCGTGTAAACACATATTCCCTAACAAAGGATGGAGTTTGTCATAAGTTGAAGCCCTTGAAGGAGGTGGAAGAAAAGGTATGTAGTACTACCATAATTTGCTTGGTAGATGATAAGAAATTTTTGGAACGCATGAAGCATGAGTCATTGCTTTGCATTGATTCCTAAGATTAGTCAAGAGAAATGTGAAGATGTACCAGCAGAAGTCTCATAAATGTTGGAAGAATTTCAAGATATTGTCTCTAATAATGTACTTGAAGGTTTACCACCAGTGAGGAAGATAAGTCATCAAATGGATTTGATACCAGGAGCCAATTTTCTAAATAAGGCAGCCCATAGAATGACTCCAGCAGAAAGTAAAGAGTTGAATAGACAAGTTCAAGAGTTGTTGAGGAAGGGATTGATAAGAGAGAGTCAAAGTCCATGTGCAGTACCTGTAGTACTAGTACCAAAGAAAGATGGAGAGTGGAGAATGTGTATAGACTCTCAAGCCATCAATAAGATCACGATCAAGTACAGATTTTCATTGCCCAGAATGGATGACTTAATGGACTGTTTGAGTGGAGCCAAGTACTTCACGAAGATTGATCTGAAGAGTGGGTATCACCAGATCTAAATTAGAGAAGGAGACGAATGGAGGACGGCCTTCAAGACCAAGGAAGGTTTGTATGAGTGGTTAGTCATGCCATTTGGGCTAACCAATGCACTGAGCACATTCATGTAGCTCATGAACGAGGTATTGAAAGAATTTTTGGGAAGTTTTGTTATTGTTTATTTAGATGATATTTTAATTTTCAATAAGACTTGGGATGAGCATATAATGCATATCAGAAGAGTTTTTGAGAAGCTGAGGGAGGAGAAGTTGTTGATCAATCTGAAGAAATGTAGTTTTGCAAAGGAGTTGGTATACCTAGGATTTATTGTCTCAGAGAAAGGTCTTAAGATGGACCCAGAAAAAGTAAGGGCTATCATTGAATGGCCTATGCCAAGGAGTGCAATGGAGGTAAGATCTTTTCATGGTTTGGAAAGTTTTTACAAAAAATTTAGTAGCATTTGTGCACCCCTAACTAAGACAATGAGAGGGGATAGAAAAGAGTTTAGATGGACTAAAGGAGCAAACAAAAGATTTGATACATTGAAGCAGAAAGTCACAGAGCAACCTATGTTAGCACTTCCAAATTTCAATAAGGTATTTCAGGTAGATTGTGATGCTAGTGGTAGTGCTATAGGAGTTGTTTTGAGTCAAGAAGGTAAGCCCATTACCTATTTTAGTGAGAAGCTTAATGATGCAAAGAAAAAGTATTATGTTTATGATTAGGAATTTTATACAATAGTTCAAGCTTTGAAGAAATGGAGACATTATTTGTTGCCAAAAAAGTTTGTTTTATATACTGATCATCAGGCTTTGCAATATCTTAATAGTCAAGGGAAGTTGAATCAAAGGCACTTAAAATGGGTTGAGTTTTTGCAAAGCTATACTTTTGTTTTGAAGCACAGGAGTGGGAAGTCCAACAGAGTTGAAGATGCCTTCAGCAGAAGGAAAAATTTGTTGACAAAAATGAAGATAGAGGTTGTTGGGTTCGATGAGCTCAAAAGTTTGTATCCTAAAGATCCAGATTTTGCAAAGGCTTGGAAAGCTTGTTTGGAACCTGTTACTTTGGATAGGACAAAATGGTTAGATTTCATACTCCAAGATGGCATGTTTTTTAGAGGAAGCCAGTTGTGCATTCCAAGGAGTTCCATGAGAGAGAACCTGATTAAGGAGAAGCACAATGGAGGATTGGCTAGACACTTTGGTCGAGATAAGACCATTGCTATTTTTGGTGAAAATTATTATTGGCCATAGTTACAACAGGATGTGAGGAAATTTGTGCAGAGTTGTAGAGTATGTCAGATGGCGAAAGGAGCAAGTTAGAATATAGGTCTATATCAGCCACTATTTGTACCAGAGAAGCCATGGGATGATATTAGTATGGATTTTGTTCTTGGTTTACCAAGGACACAAAGAGGACATGATTCCATTTTTGTGGTGGTGGACAAATTCTCGAAGATGGCACATTTTATTCTTTGCAAGAAGACTAATGATGCTGTTCATATTGCAGAGTTATTTTTCAGGGAGGTGGTGAGGCTACATGATCTACCTAAGAGCATAGTTTCAAATCGAGATACCAAGTTTGTTGGTTATTTTTGGAGGACATTGTGGAAGAAGTTGAAGATAGATTTGAAGTTCAATTCTGCACACCATCCACAGACTAATGGACAGACCGAAGTGGTGAATAGGAGTTTGGGTAACCTGCTACGATGCTTAGTAGGAGATAAGCCTAAGGGATGGGATTTGATTTTACCATAGGTATAATTTACTTACAACAATCTTGTCAATAGGAGTACTGGTAAATCACCATTCTAGATTGTATATGGCAATAGCCCAAGAAATGCTTTTGAGTTAAGAAAGCTGGAGAAAGGAGAAAAGACAAGTGCTGAAGCTGAAGACTTTGTAGAACATATGAAGAATTTGCATGAAGAGGTGAGAAAGCACATTAATAAGATGAATATTCAGTACAAGGCTAAGGTAGATCAGAAGAGGAGATATAAGGAATTCCATGTAGGAGATGAAGTCATGGGTCACTTGAGAAAAGAAAGGTTCCCAATTGGAACATATAATAAGCCAAAAATGAAGAAATTTGGACCGTGTAGAATCCTGAAGAAGCATGATTCAAGAAATGCATATGAGGTAGAGCTACCAAGTGGGATCAATATTTCCCCTGTGTTCAACATTGTTGATTTAACATAATATCATGAAGGTGGCACAGAGGATGGACCGACACAAGAACAGTGGAGTATTCTAGCATCTACTTCAATAGAAGAGATAGAAGAGATCTTGGATAGCCGTGTGGGGAGAAGTACTCGGAATAGGCAATATGAAAAATACCTGGTGAAATGGAAAGGAAGGCCTATTGAAGATTCTTCTTGGTTGTCTAAGGCAGAGGTTGACTGTTTGGGTTTTCCTCACACAAACACCTTAGACGTGACAAGGTCACTTCTCAAATTACCCTGGGTGTCTGATGCAGGAGCATCCAGTGGTGTAAGGGTAATCTTGCATCACCCAAAAAAAGATGTGTTTCAAAATTGTTGATGTTAGTTCCATTTCTTTTCAAAATTTGTGGTTCTAGTTCCATAATCGCTTGAATAATGATGTAGAACTTTCAGTTTTTCTAAATTGCTAAAAATAGCAACCTACTATTTTTAGAAAGTTTGCATTTGGGCATGGATTGAAGTGAAAATTTATAGGAGGCTTCATAACTAAAAAATAAGACATTTGGCGAAGGAATCATGCAAAGATCATTTGCAAATAGAAAGATATTAAAGTTTTTGTTTCCCGAAAAATGCTTAAAAATTATTCAAACTCAATTTTGAGGCACTAAATAGTCCCGTACGAACCTAAAAATGATTAGAACCAATAGAGTGGGTTCTTAGCATGTAGAGCACTTCGTGAGCTTTTCGACGCATAAAATGGTTCATCAATCAGACACCCAGATCAAAAGTTATGGCTCCCGAAAGTTGACCTATTTTTGGAGGGAGATGCAAATTTCAAAATTAGGTTGTTAGCTTCCAAAAGGGCTATTAATAAGCATTTTTGGGAAACCTAGGTAGTAGTAGAGTTAAGGGGGGAAGTGTAGAGTCAAGAATAGGTGGGAAAATAGAAACCTTAGCTGATTTGGGGTTACAGAAGGCAGATGATTCTAGAGTCTGGGAATAGGAAGCTGTAATGTGTTGCAGCCTGTGGAGGGTTGATTCCTCTTATTGTATTTGAGCTTCTGTAATGTAATAAGTTGTCCAAATCAATAAAGAAAGTTCTATTTTCTATGTGCAATTTTTGTTGTTATGTGTTTTATGATTTACCCCCTTCATCAAAGTAATTCTAACCATCTTCTCTGTCGTGCATTAAGGTTAGGTTGAGTAAATATATACTTGAGCCCTAGGTGATTTGTCTTTAACTCAAAGGGCTTACCTAGAAGATAATGCCTCCACATCTGAAGTGCATGAACTATGGTGGCTAACTCAAGATCATGTGGCACATAGTTGAACTCATATCACTTTAACTTTCTTGACTCATACACAATCACTTTCTCATTCTGCATCAACACTCTTCCTAATCCTTCCCTTGAAGCATCTGTTATAACTATAAAGTGCCCATTAGGATCTGGTATGGTTAGGATAGGAGCAGTTGTGATCTTTTCCTTTAACACTTGGAAATCTTGCTCACACCTTTCTGTCCATTCAAATTTCTTATTCTTCTTTTGTAGTGTGGTAATCAGTGTTGCTATGGTTGAAAAACCTTCCACAAACTTTCTATAGTAACCTGCAAGTCCCATAAAACTTCTGACTTCTATCACACTCTACGGTGCAGGCCATTCCATTATTGCTTTAATCTTCTTTGGATTAGAGATCACATGACCAAGGTAGTGCACTTTATCTTGAAAGAATGTACACTTAGATAATTTACCATAAAGCTTTCTTTCTGTTAACCGTTACAAAACAATTCTCAAATGCCTTTCATGTTCTTCCACTAATTTAGAGTATATCAATATGTCATCAAGGAAGATTAACACAAAATCATCTAAACAATATTTGAAAATGCTATTCATCAAATTCATAAAAGCTGATGGAGCATTAGTCAACCCAAATGGTACTACTATGAACTCATAGTGACCATATTGAGTCCTAAAAGTTGTTTTAGAGATGTCCTCATCCTTAATCTGTAATTGGTGATAACTGGATCTAAGGTCTATCTTTGAGAACACTGTTGCTCCTTTCATCTGACCAAAGAGCTCATCTATCCTTGGAAGTGGATACTTGTTCTTTATAGTATCTTTGTTAAGCATCCTGTAATCAATGCATAATCTCAAAGTACCATCCCTCTTCTTTACAAATATGACCGGTGTGCCCCATGGTGACACACTAGGTCTAAAGAACCCTTGATTTAGCAACTCTTGCAATTGTGCCTTAAGCTCATATAACTGTGTAGTAGTCATCCTATAGGGTGCCTTAGGTTGTGGCTCAGTCCTTGGTAGTAAATCAATTGATAAGTCAAATTCTCTCTTCGGTGGCAACTCTGTCAACTCTATAGGAAATACATCTCTGAAATCTCTAAGGATTGGATAGTCATTGAACACTGGTTCTTCTTTATCAAGGTCCTTTACTTGGACAACATATATGGCGCATCATTTTCTCTTGGCTTTCTTCAATTGCATAGCTGAGATTTGTCTAAGCTCTAAAGGTCTCTTTGTTCCATTAATTTCCACTTGGTTCCCTAGGTCATCCAAACATCTAACAACCTTGTCTTCACAGTTTACTAGAGACTTATGTTCAGTTAACCAGTTGATTCCTAGAATTACATCATAAGAGCCTCAAGGTGCTACATACAGATTTACTTGTGTCTAAAAGCTAGGAAACTCTAACTCACTAAATGCTAGACATGAGTGTACCCTCTTTTCTATACTATTGCCATATTGTACCATCCAAGAGTTTTCCATATGTTCAGGTCTAATAGATAACTTAGATACTACTCTAGGATCAACAAAACATTTTGTAGCACCAGTATTAATTAAAATAGAAACATGTAGTCCATAGAGCTTACCTTGGAACTGAATAGGTGCTGCTTGAAACTCTGCTTGCCGATTATCCACTACGGCATGAATATGATATTGTGGTGCTCCTAGCTGATTCTTGTTTCCTCTTTTATGTGGACATGCATTTGCATAATGTTCTCCTCCATAGTTTTAACATCCACCCTTAGGTGCTCTCGGTCCTTCAACTCTTTCCCTCTGATTGTTGATTATGTTTTTATTGCCACCTCTTTTGTTTCCACCATTCCCATCCTAAGAATTATTGCCTCTCTTCAAATTCTTGATCTGTCTATTATTGCCTTGGTTGTTATTCTTTTGATAGTTTTGTTGATTATTCTGTGGTTTCTTATTTGAAAACTTAGCATCTCTTTGCTTATGGTAATTTGATGTCTGCTGCAACCTCTTCTCTTTCTTTATTGTTTTCTCAAAAGTGACACCCATAGTGAGTGGGTTATGAATGTCTACCTCAGCTCCAATATGTGGCCTCAATCCCAAAATAAACTTTCTAATCCAAAATCTCTCATCTGTCTGATACTGTGGAACATACTTTAGTAGATGAGAAAACCTTTCCCAATAACTGGTCACAGACATACCTCCTTGGATCAAGTTCTAAAACTCTGTCATATTCTTGTCAAAGAATAACTGTGGTAACCATCTTTTTCTAAACAAATGCAAGAAAATATCCCAAGTTATCGCACCAGGTAATAACTTTTTATCTGCCTTCTCATTATCCCACCAGGTTGCTGCTTCACTAGTCAACTGGTAAGATCCCCGCATAGCCTTAGTGTGATCTGAAAGGTTCCAAAGTCCAAAGTACTTCTCCATTTCTATTATCCAGGACTCAGTTCCATCTCCAATGGTCTTTTCATCAAACTTCAATGGTGATACTTTCTTGAGGTCTTTTCCCAATTCTTCCACTATCTTTTCTTGATTATCAGCAATAGCTCCAACTTTAGGAACTGGAACTTCTATCCTTGGGTTCTCATTTTGTGTCTCAACCCTTGGGTTTTCATTAGCATTCTGACCTCTAGGAATTCCTCTGATCTCCTACTCAAGAGTATTTATCCTCGTGTCCTGTCAGGTCAAGAGATCAAGAATACAGTCAAATCTTCCATCTTGGTCATTACTGGCATCTCCACAATCTCCAGTACTTCAACCACCATGAGCACCTCCACGTGATCCTCTACCTTGACTACTTCCTAATTCATCACCACGATCAATGTTTCTTGTATTCATGATGGATAATCTGTATAAAGTTTGCAACTTTAGCACAATAGTCCCAAAAACAAAGCAAAGGCGCTAGTGTTAAACCTAGAGCTTTGATACCAAATGTAAAGCCTCACAAGTCATGTAAAAGAATTTAAACCAACTCAAAAGTAAATGAAGTAAATAATCTGCTTAAATAAAACATCACAATAACCAAAATGAAAAGATGTAAATAATCTACTTAGATACAATTTTCAAAGATATAAGATGCAATTAATCTGCTTAATCACAATATCTCAAATAAAAGATAATCTCATAAATATGAATCTCAATTTCATAAATCTTACATAATCAAGTGCTTAATTCAGGTAACAAGTACTATAAAATAATATACATAAATCCTTTGGCAATCATGCCATAATACATCTAAAATAGGTACAATAAACAAGTACATCAATAATAAATAAATCAATACACTCTCTAGCTGCATGAACCAAGTGGTCCACCACCTGCAAACTAAGAGATGGGAACATGGATTAGGTGCTTTTCCACCCAACCATGAAGTATTTACACTTCCCCAGATCCCTTCTATAAATGAAGGAAACTCATCCCTGCATGAAATGTCTAGCTACCTGGTAACAATTGTAGGAGGGAACACCCGATGCAACCCTAATGTCTGAATGTGCAATTCTAAGTAATGAAAAGCAAATTGTCTCACAATAGGATGTGGCATAGATATCAATAAATAAGTTTGTTAGACAATAAACATCTATTTCAATGTCATTCTGATTAGATCTAATCATTTAAGTAACTTGATTAATTCCTGAAAAGAGGAAAAGTCATCTCTGAATATCCACATTCGGCATCCTAGTCCCAAAAGTAACCCAATACATTCCTATATAAAAACTACTTCTTTCCCCAAGAAGCAAGACAATGAAGTAAAGAATTACAAATTCAAGATTCCAATAAATCAATCCAATCCCTTTCCCAAAACATCAATTAAGGAAAAATACACTTTCAAGCAATGAACCATCTTTTGGTCACACAATCGAAATCATAAGTTTATCAGTTTGATATAGATTCTAATCTTGTATTACAGTCACAATGTCTTCAATAATAGCCATTCTAAGATATTAATCTATCTTTCTATTTATTTTAGTGATAGGAAGTATTTCAATCTGTTTATCTAACCAAAAAGTTCACAATTCAATCTAAAATAACTTACTGTCAAAACTGTGACAGGAAGTCCAAAACAATCAAACAATCTTCCTATTGCATCTGTGACAGGAACTGTTGCAGGTTTTAAAAATAAAGAAAAAGAATAGAGATACAGTTTAATTTAGTTTTTAGTCATAAATATCAACATTTGGTTTCAACATTCAAAGGAAAAATTATAACAATTTGCCTATTATCTCTCATCTCAGTCTTGATATAATGTTCTAAATGAGTTTTTTCAATATAGCTATAGGAATACTAGTTCTAAAAAATAATAAAGAATTTGCTACAATAGTGTAAACTAAAAAATGAAGCTACAGGATCTTAAGTTTTTGTCTAATTCTAGAGGTTATGATTTAACATACATAGGTCAATTTTCTAAGTGAAACTTGTTCTCATCCAAGGTAAGGAATACAGTCATAAAAATATTGCCAAAGGAAACCTAACAGTGAATTGGAGATTCTATCAAGAGTTTCCAATCAATCAAGATTCAATTTCTAAGTATAGCAACTTGTTTTCAGGCAAGCAACAAAGGTAAGAGGAACCTACTATTCTCAACTCAGATTTTCATTCAATATACTAAGTAGACTGACCATCATGCAGATCGATACTAGTTAAGTCAAAAACTGATAGAGGATGGAAAATAAAGTCTCTGTTTAGTCTGATAAACTGGTGACAACAAGAAAAGTGGGGGTCGATCTTATACAGATCACCCAAGAACAATCAAGTCATCCATAAGGAAGGTCAACGACCAGCAAGAAAAGAGATTTCCTTAGTAGAAATGGCCAGAAGAACAAGCAGCTAGGAAAAATAAGTTAAATGACCAACAAAAAAGGGTGACTCAGGCCAAACAAGAGGATGGCCATCCACAATGAGGAATGGTTAGGAGAAAAGTATACGGTCACAAATAAGCAGATCAATCTATCATATAGCGGCCAGAATAAATATACACACAGGTCGATTACTTAACTATGTCCTATTATCATTTTACCTGGTTTAAAATAATGCAGCACACAAGAAAAATACCCGGTAGATTCGCCTGGGAAGAGATCGAACTTGCCACCTCGGTCGCTGCCTTCCTCTATCTTAGTTGCTCCAATTCCATGAGCATTTTCTTCTGTTCTCTCCTTTCGCTCAGAAATACACAGAAAAACTCTTCTTTTGCTATGAAAAATGCAGTGATGTCTTCTACCCAGATTTGCCTCCTTTTTTATCATAAAAGAGTTCTCTTTATTTTTGGCGAACTCATTAGGTTTACAACTAAAGTTCATTTTCAGTTTGCATGAAAACAATAATTAAAAACTCACAATCTTTCTTATTTAAAATCAAATAATAGCTATTTAAACAATTAGTAATATCTTTTACAAATTAGTGTCGCATGAATGATAGGAATATATATTTTAATTCCTTTATTCTTTTTCTAAATACAATATTTCTATTTTTAATATTATTTAACTATTGTTATTTAAAAAAAAAACTAATTAAATAATCAAGAAGAGAAATGCAATACAATATTGCATAATTATATATATATATATATATATATATATATATATATATATATATATATATATATATTTATTTATTTATAAGGAACATATTGTCTTCCAAACATCTATAAACAATATTTTATTATTTAATTTAAAATATAATTATATAATTTTCCTTATTATAATTACACCATTCAAACATAATTTGAAAAGACTTTAAATTTAAGTAATCACATCATGCATTCGAAAATGATTAAAAACCACACATTAATGCAATAAAAGTCAATCAATAATGCATATGAAACTACATGATGTGTGTGATTGCATCAAGGCAATCCCATCCATCAGTTCTTGCCAAGTGGCTAGATCATCTCTACCTTAGCCATGCTCTCGACTTCGACGAGTACCTGCATCCATTTGCACTCAACTTGACGTCAATAGGTTAATGTCTCCAAAAATATAGCTGAAGCAAATCATTGTAATCATCTCTACAATATTCAATATTTAAAACAATTTCCAATTTTCATCGATCTTTCTCATAATAATTACGTCCACGTATGCAAAATTACTTAAAGTAAAGTCAATCACAATAATTGTTCAATAAACTAGAATAATCATATTGTCCATAAAAATGAGACGTGACAGAAGAATGTTCAAATCTAATGATGATAAATAAGAAGACAAAATGAATGTTATTTTGAACACACCCTAAGAAAGCGAAGGAGTAAATGATTGTGAATCCATGGAAAGAGAATTTTTGACCAAAGAATACTTGAAAGGACTAATGAAAGACAAATGTATTGGCAAACATTTATTTGATGTTTTGAATAACAACAATGCAATTGAGATAATGCAAGTGTCACTGATGAAGATGTAGTTAAGTAAGTGAATGCAGAAAAGAAGGAAGAAAACATATTTAATGCTAAAGAAGAAATTGAGAGCATTTAGAATCCAAGATTGGAGATTTCAAAATACAAAAATATGAAGCAATATTGATAGAAAATCTAATTGATGAAGAGGGCTTGAAGAAAGACTAGAAAGATGAATCCAGTGATGTTGTTGAGAAGGTAAATTCAAATCTTAAGTAAGACTTTGATTATTGAACAAGTTGTAGAAGTGTAGAGTAATCAGTGAAGATGATAATATAGTGTGGAGACAATCTATGATATATAAGATTAGAAGAGAAAAATGCTCTATGTTATTGAAGGGAGAGTATGTGAGACATGAGGGATGAAATAAGTCAACAAGTGTATTTAGCATTGAAGGAAATGTAGTTGATGAAGGATATAATCAAGAACCTGAATTTGATTTCAGTAATTGAATCCACATCATCTGTGTTTTTATAGATCTACCCCTGAAAGTGTTGCCAATGTACTATTTGCAACATCTTCTTCATACTTCCCTTTCTCTTTCCAAAGCTCATTGAGCTATTTGGCTTAATTGTATTAACTATCTTTGATCCCTAGACTAGTAGGATCAAAGCTCTGATACCAATTGTAATGTCCATTTTTGGGATATTCTTGATTCCTTTACCTACATACAGTAATAACTACTAGAAAAGGACATTAGAAATATTAAAGATCAATAAATTAAGATAATATTCAGTTCATAGCATTAGTCATATTAAATTCATTTATCATAGCATAATTAATAATGAGATAGAAATACTTCATAACATAATCAATATTTGGTTCAATCCATCATAACACAATCCCTGAAGCTAATCACATAGTGAATTCTTTAGGAGCTCTTTCAAGTAGCAATATTGAAATGGGTCAGTCCACCTAACAATATTGCCTAGAGCATGAAAGGGGTCAGTCCACCTAACATCTCCTAGTCCACCTTGGAAGTTGGTCATCCCCCTTGATCAAGCCCCATGCATATGAAAGGGGTCAGTCCACCTAGCCCAAGAGCATGATATTATCAAGAGCATGAAAGGGGTCATTCCACCGAACAACTCCTAATGCACCTCTTGGCCTAACTTGATAAGAGCATGAGAAGGGTCATTCCACTGCTCATCTCTCGTGAACTTGGAAGGGCCATCCTTCCTACCTATGAACGTCTCCCTAAATTCAAAAGAGATTTCTTAGGATTTATTAGATGGTTGATACAGTGTACCTCTTGATGGATTTCAAGTTCAGTTCAAGGATTGCAATATATCCTTCTTTCTTGTTAACACTTGTTGTATAGGAGATATATATTACTACTGATATATTTCCTTTTGATGGATTCTTATATTTCTTTTCCCCCATGAAGATTACTTGCCTCCTTATTTTATATCTTTGATTGGAAAGAGTCACAACCTTTTATAGGTGATTGCCTTTATAGAAGGTTCACATATCTTAATATGCATTTGCTATAATATTTACTTGGAATATTTCATATTCTTTATTTATTTATGCTTCCTTGGATGGATTGGCAGGTCTATGATCCATGGCTGCAATACATTCCTCTTGTCAATGTCAATTATTTATTCTGTTGTAATATATATTTATATCTGTTGTTGATGTCTATTGTTTGTACTATTGTGCTATATTTATTTATGTCTTGCTACAGATATCTTCCTTTTTCTTCTTTTCTTAATCCTTTTCTTATTTATTCTTCCTTTCATACTTTCCTTGGTAAAGAGTCACACCTTCTCCAAGGTTTTCTGCCCTTTGGAGGGAACACATCTCTTGGTAGATAACAACCGCTGCCTCTTTGAAGTTTAATTAATTAATTTATCTTTTTCTACTTTTTTTGTCTAATTAATTCTTTTGTTTAATAACTATCTTTCATATTGGGGGCATGCCATGTCTTTCATAATGTCCATTAATTTATCTTTTCAATAGAGGAGTTGTAATGTCTCCTATAGAGTGAGACATTACATAATCTTCTGAACTCATGAGAAAGTGAGTAGTTCTCTCACCCAAATATTTGATTTCTTCCTTTGCCCAATTGATAGGCGGTAAGGGTTGTGTTTGAATCTTCTCAAAATAAACAGGATTGACCAAATCTGACCCATCATCCTCAATTCCTTCAATATACCAACCTAGCCTAAATTCCTTAATCTTCTCAATAGTCATTCTCATCCAATCCCTTTTTTGTACTTCATAATCATTCTTGCAGTCTTCCCAAAAATCTTCAATTTATGGAAAATGACAATACCCTGCACCAAGATTCAAATTGTCTCTGATGTATCTTTTGTTATCAAATAGGAACCTCATGGTGTAAGGATATAGACTTATCTTAGCCACTAATCTTTCAATATTTTGAACATCTAAAAATGACTAAGGCCAATTAGGAAAGGAACTCCAGTCTTCGTCTTATCTTTGCACCTTTTGTTGAGCGTACCAATTTGTCTGCAAAGTTCTATCAATACAAGTTTATCATCTACATACCTAGGTAGTTTGTACAGATGCCCATCAAATGCCCCAACTCGCAAGTAGGTGAACCTAGGAAAATAAATAAAATAACTCCCATATTGTTTGATAAGATTGGTTGCTTCTGGAGATATTCAGAGTGCAATTTTGTCTTGAAGCTCCCTCATTGTTAACATTATAAAAGCATCATTTACCCTTCAGAAACTCTTATAAATTTTCTCTAGTTGCAATTGTTGGTAGAAGTTGTAAATTTGTGTCATACTACCATACACTCCATTGGTGCTAAGTCCTAGCCATATCTTCATACTTGTGGTTGCATACAACAAATAAGAGGACATATACAAATGTTCATTCAACTAAAAGTTAGTCAAATGGTTATACAATTTATCATTGATCATGCCTCCCCAGCCAATGAATTGATCTCCAACACATGACATTAATGAAGAGAAACATCCACTTTTCAAAATCATTTGATTTTTCATCCCCCATTATCCTATGAAGCAAAACAATCATATTAGAAACATCTTCAACAAAGTATGATCTATGAAGAGTCTTTGACAATTGGGATTTCCTTCCCTTTGGATGGTGCAACTGGTTTTCTATTATGGTGTTGAGGCATTGACTCTTCTTTTCATTGAAATATTGTTGTGCAATCCTTTTGTTTATTCTTGCAAACTGATATTTAATAGGTAATCTAAAAATAATCTCAATAAAAACACTATCTCGTATCGCCACCAATTTGTCATCAACAGTTCTAATTTCTCTAGTTTCAGGGTTGTAACCTTTTTATGCATTCCAAAACCAACTCTAGACATTGAACTTCCATAGGAAAACTAGTTGCGTGAGCTAACCCACTTTCAAATATTTTATGTGCCATTGACGATCTTTTTTCTTCCTCAATGTTTTTCCAAAAATATGCTATGCTAATGTGTCCCAAGCTTGTGTCTGAAATCTCAGGGAGTGTGGATTCTAGAATTGATAGAAATTTGAAGCTTTGATACTTGTACTTCATGATTTTAAAATCTTGTAATGGAAAGGAGAACTGAGAGACTTGGAATTTTTGATAGGATTCCTATAAATCCCATGATTTCTTTCTAGACAAAGGCTTCTTTTTAATTTTGAACAAGGCAAATGTTGATAGTGGTTATGGAATTTAACTTTGTGCCAGCAAGGAGAATTACAAAAACCCTAAATTTGTCTAATATCTGCAAGTTACCTTCTCTTTTAGCCTTCACAAAATCTTTCACATCAAACTCATACTATATTTGATACTTGTTGCAATCCATTGTTTTACACCATCAGATCAGGTTGTTTGACAAGTTTACGATAAAACATTTCTAATTTCTTGTCCATGTTTTTCAGATTTTACATGCATGCTTTGACAGGGAATTGGGAAAGAAAATTTTGATACAAAGAATTCATTCAAGTAGATTGTGATGAATATTGATACCCAGTCTTGAAGTCTTCACTTTGGCTTAGATAAATGGAGGTTGGTAAAGTTGTGGACACAGTTTCACCTCTGCATGTTGCACTTGCCTAAAAGCTCCTAAAATCTGCTCAATCAACCCATTATGCTTAACTTATCAGTTTACATTCCATTGATGGTGGTGGTTGTTTAAGACCTTATGTCGAAGCTAAAATACATGAATTGAACTATTTTTACACTTGCCAAGAGTATTTCCTTTAAATTTTTGAAAACCCTTTCAACAAATTCATTTCATGAGATTATTTTTCTTGAAGTCAGTTGTCACACAACTTGCATTCCCTTGTATATTGTTCCACGTTTGCATACACATTCACAAGAGGGTCTGAAACATATAATATTTGGGGAATACTGGGAAAGGTTATAGAAGTTGGATTTATGCCTTCCAGATGACTCATGCAATCATTGTATTAATATATATTCCCAAAGCTAGGTGTCTCTTCATCTATAACCCTCACGATGCTCCAAGAAGACTCATGCAATTGAAAAGAAATGTAACAACACATTCCATAATGCTCATGATTAAACATAAATAATCATCTTAACAAGAATTAGATAACATCATTTATCCAAAGCATAGTTAAACAAGAATGATTCATTATCATTAGAATAATTAAGCATGTTATTATTTACTAGAACATAACAAAACTTAGAATTACAATATCCAATAATCTCTCAATAGTGAATAACCTTCACTATGCAAGTACAATGTTATGCTCAAGGCATCAAATATCTAATTATACACAATAACTAACTATCAAGTCATATTGAGAAAAATAACTATATCTAGAACATATGACATTTGTCTTCATAAGCCTCGGCTTGTCTTCTACTTGGGAAGGAGAGCATCATCCGAGTGCTTTTCCTCCAACCATAGGTTGGCAGTCCCTCGCACAACTTCCTACCTGGAAGAAGCCCTACCCTTCACAAAAGGTATAGATATGAGGAACCATTAGGTTTTCCATCTAAGTATCTAGTGTTGTGTCCATAATGTCTCATGGTCATACAACTATAGATCCACTCTAACTATGCATGAGACTATTGGAGAAATTATGCCATGTGGAGCATTGTGGACCGACAATGCATGTAGAGACATATGCATTACTTTGGCCAAAGATTTACATACATATACATTACACAATGAACGTTGTTGTATGTCCACCACCTTGACTCGACTTATAAGCTATCATGTTCTACAATAATATAATTCGACCATTCCTAGTCTAGGATAGCTAATTTTAAAAAAAATGTCTTAGTCCATTCCTTGGACATTCGACTCATGTCTTGAAAACCCAGTCCCAAGGGTCACATTACTTAGGCAATAGGGAACTTGTGACTTCATGTCACACTATTTTTCATTTCATAAAGAAATAAGTTCATTCATGTTTCCAACACTTAACCTTCCTTGGTTGGTGTTTACTTTATTCACCTAATTTCAAGGTTTATACTCAATTCATGTCATCACAAGGAATACTTATATTGTCTCATAGAGTTGATCTCTTTTGAAAGTTCTCTCTCAAGAGATCCTTTTATTATCATATACTTAATAAGAATATTTTCTATTCGCCAAGAAGACATTTACTTTCTCTTATACAACAAAGTTTGTAGTAACATAAGGAAAGTTCTTGTAAAAAAAGATTGTATCAAAAGAATAACCTTCCCATATGGAATATGGTATGCACTCATGGTTTACAAGAAGTTATCAATATTTCTATTTTAACCTCCTCACTTCCATGAGAAGTCACTATAGCTTCAACATGCATTATATGCACAAAGAATACCAATATAAGACAGTCGAAGGTTGACATAGTTTACCTCGAGTTGATATATTAAAGTATTAACATCACCAAACTCAGGTTTACTACTAAGTATAGAGTGGTCTGCTATCATATGGTTCGGCCATAGTTATCATTACATGCATAGTTCTGAAGGTATTGATGTCATATGTCGATACCCTCGGCTTATACTCATCGGGTATTATCGCCCTATTGGGCTCATTATTAAACACTATGTCTTCATGCCTTATCGACCAATAAACAATTATAAGGAAATGTTATTAAAAAGATTCATGGCTCGACAATGTTTAGACTGGTTTATATAGGTAAAGCTCTCGCATGCGCAGAGATAAAACAACCTTTGGCTGGTCGAATGTCAAAAATTTTTAATAGCTTCAAAGAACATCATAAAAAGAATATAATGCAGTCTTTTGGGCCTTCAACAACAATATGTAATCACTATATTACCATAGGGTAATTCATCAAAGATATATATGAATACATTTGGCTTTACCAGCCAAGAACACATGTTATTAACTATCTCAAGTCGACATAGTCGACACCATGAATTATTAGAGGAATTTAACAGTATTAAACATTCTTGGATATGGGCCAAAAGCTTCTCAAGAATGACATACCTATACTACAACACAATAATATATATCTTGCTTGCGAAATGCTTAATCTACACATTGGGCTTGAGCCTTCTCGCCCTTCACTTATAGCTGTAGTAACCTCTAACAATACTATTACTCGATACTCTTCTAGTTTTTTTCCCTTCACTAGCTCCGCCAAGAGAGTCACATAACAACAATAATCATAATGATCCTCCCTTTGATGGCATTTGATACAATGGCAAGAACAAGGTTCTTTGCATGCATTCTATGCTTGCTACCTCATGGGATCTTTTGATCCACACAGTCCAGTACGAGTCAGTCCATGAAGAGGGCTCCAACAAGGCTTCCTCTCAGCCTATATTCACTCTCCCCACTCCTCATGGGTGATGGGTATCGAGTGAAACCAGTAAGTGGATAATATAGTATAATTATATACATATTTCTATAATATCAAGCTGGTTGACCTGAAGGAGGTTCATACCTCAATAACTTATATAATATCCCTTAATGAAAATAATAAGGGTTAAATAACCACTATGCTATCCAAGATTATCATAATGAAAATAAAGGATGTCACACCAAAAGAATAGGGTTTCGAGGTCGAGTAACACTCCCCCTCACATGACTATAAACCTTAGCCAAATAACAAGGAATAAAAGATTTAAAATCCCAATTTGGAATTAAAGAACAAGATAGTTCTTCATCACTTAACAAGACTAGCTCTTGACTTGTGACGATGTTCTAAGAACGTCATTTAGTCAAGTCGATGCAAACATTGTTGAGATAACATGACCGACATGATGACTCAAAAAGGAAAATTGACCAACAAAGAAAAGACGTAACTCACACCAACTTCCAAGGGTTCATAAGGACATAAAATCTGATACTCAAATGGAAATTTGGCCCAGTTCCCAACATCTATCTCTTCCTCCCAGATGATACTGTCCTTCCATCTTCAAAGGAAGGTTCATTTCCTATTCACACTCACCATCATAAGATCATGATCAATGCATCATCATCTGATTCTCACTTCATAAAACTTAAATAATCATATGAACATGTAATCCCATGTCTAACTAACAATAGTTAGTATTCACATAATCAATTATTGATTCAGATATTTCCACAACATTAATCATTGAACTACAGTTAATCATCATGATTACCACACAAAATAAGATTAAGCTAAATCATGAGTTGGGAATGCAACATATCTTCCCTCATAAGAGTCATCATCCTTGATGATTTAATGTCTTTAGAGTTAATCAACATAATAAGAAAAATGTTTTATGAGCATAATAAAAAGTTTTTCAGAAGAGATGACGAAACCTCGCATAAATGTCATCATAGTTTTCCCAGGTGGCATTTTCCTCTGCATATTGGTCCCACTGGTCCTTGTACTATGTTATCTTTTTGTTATGTAAGTGTAGCTTACACGTTTCGATCACCTTGATGGGCTCGATCACCACCACCCTGGGTCCTTCACCTATATAGCATTCCAATCAAAAATAGGAATTTGATTATCTGCAACATTAAACTTTTTCAAATAGGAAACATGAAAAACATTATGCATCATGGCAAGGGCTGGCGGTAGAGCAATTTTGTATACAACTAGGTTGACTTCTTCAAGAACTTCGAAGGGACCCATGTATCTAGGTGTCAGTTTGGATGTCTTTCCAAATTTAACGGAACTCTTTTGAGGTTTTACCCTTAATAGGACTTTCTCTCCCACTGAGAAGTGTCTTTCAATGCATTTAGCATCCGCATAACTATTTTGCCTATCATTGGCTTTTGCTAGCCTTTTCTTAATCATATGGACTTGTTCTTCCATCTCAGATAACATTTCTAGACCAAGGTTAACCCTATCTTCTAGCTTGTCCCAGCTTATAGGGGTTTGGCAATTTCTTCCATATAATGCTTCAAATGGAGCCATCTTAATGGCAAAGTGCTAGGAATTATTATAGGGAAATTCCACCAGAGGAAGATAATCTTCCCATTTGTATTGCTGATCCATGTAATACATTCTCAATAAATCCTCCAACACTTGGTTTACCCTCTCAGTTTGGCCATCCTTTTCAAGATGATAAGAAGAGCTTATATTCAATTGGGTTCCAAGTGAAGAGAACAAGGTTTACCAAAACCTCGATGTCATTCGTGCATCCCTATCTAAGATAATCTTCTTAGGAATGCCATGCAATCTTAAAATCTCTTGAACAAATTTATGGGCTATGATGGGTGCCCTGTCCATCAAGTTCCCTGGTATAAAATGAACATCTTTGGTGAGTCTATCCACCACAACCAAAATAACATTGTGCCTATTCCTGGACATAGGAAGCCCTTGCACAAAGTCCATGCTTATAATTTGCCATTTCCACTCAGGAATTTCCTGAGGGTACAAGAGTCCTGCCGGGTGATGGTGTTTCGCCTTCACCCTCTGGCATTGTATACACGTAGATACAAAATTTGCAGCATCTCTCTTCATTCCTTTCCAGAAATATAGGGGTTTTACATTAGCAAGTAACTTTGTTACTCCAAGATGTCTAGAATACTATGCAGAATGAACCTCCTTCCACACTATATTCCTTAACTCTACAGAGTTAGGTACATACATCCTTCCTTTAAACCTTAATAACCCATCTGGTTCAAGGTTAAATCCATCGTATCTTAGATTCTGGGGTTTTCCACAAGGACATATTTTACCTGCTCGTAAAACTCATCTCCCTTAGATTTATGTAATATCTCATTCCTTTGAGCCCTTGATGGTCTATTTTCAACTTAAAGGGTTTCCCAAGCAAGTAGTGTCTCCACATTTATAGTGCATGAATGACTGTTACCAATCCCAAATCATGTGGGGCATAGTTTTTCTCATAAGTTTTTAGTTTTCAGGATTCATATGCAATGACTTGTCCATCTTGGACTAGTACACCACCTAAGCCTTCCCCTGAGGCATCAATAATGACTACAAATTGACCCTCTGGGTTAGGTACCTTCAAAATTGGTGCTGAAGTCAATTTTTCCTTCAGTAGGTCAAAGGCCTCCTTGCACTTTTCTAACCACTCAAATCTCTTGCCTTTTCTCTGCAAGGAAGTTATAGGGTATGCAATTTTTGAAAAATTTTCACAAACTTCCTATAATAACCTGCAACACCCATGAAACTTCAGACCTCATGAACATTTCTCAGTATCGGCCATTCCAAAATAGCCTTAATTTTAGCTGGGTCCACAGCTATTCCCTTAGCTGAAATTATGTGGCCCAAATACTGCACTTCCTTTTGAAAGAAAGTAAACTTAGAGAGCTTGCCATATAATTTATGCTCTCTCAACCCCTGAAGAACTATCCTTAGATGATAAAGATGATATTTCTCATTCTTAGAATAGATTAGAATGTCATCAAGAAATACTAGGACAAATTTGCCCAAACAATCCATGAACACATTATTCATTAGATTCATAAATGCCGTGGGTGGTTCGTTAATCCAAAAGGTAGGATAGTGAACTCATAATGCCCATACCTTGTTTTGAAATATGTTTTATGGATGTCCTCATCCTTTAAACTCAATTGGTGATATCTAGGCCGAAGATCGATCTTGGAAAACATGGTTGCACCTCCCATTTGATCAAAAATATCATCGATGCAAGGCAACGGGTATTTATTTTTCAATTGTTGCTTTATTCAACATGTGATAATCTATGCACAACAATAAGGTGTCATCTTTCTTTTTCACAAATATAACTGGTGCTCCCCAGGGTGACACACTGGGTCTAATCAGTCCCTTATCCAATAATTCATGTAATTGAGCCTTTAGCTCCATTGAATCTATGGTGATCATTTTGTAGGGAGGTTTAAAGATAGGTTCTGACCCTAAAATAACATCAATAGAGAAGTCAAAGGCTCTTTTAGGAGGTAATCCTAGTAGCTCATGTGGAAATACATCCTCAAAATCTCTAAGAAAAGGATACCTATCCATATCTAATCTCTCTTGATCTATGGACTCTTTTTTCCCAACTTCATTGAGTTTCTGAGGTTCATAAAACATTAAATCATCTTGGAAAATGGTTTCCTTAAACTCATTTAGTTTTTCCATTTTGACAACAACAAGTTGGCATCCCTTTCTTTGATCTCTTTTCATTTGCAGGGCAAAAATTTGTCTTAGTTTGACTTCCCTAGAGTTCCCTTAAAGAAAAACCTTGTTTCCTAAGTCGTGAAGACATTCTACTATTTTGGCATAATAGTCAACTTTGGCTCGATGTCTTCATAACCAATTTATTCCAAGGATAACATCGTATGCACCTAGTGGAGCTACATAAAGATTTACTTCCATGGAGAAACTCAGAAGTTCAACCCTAGCCTCAAATAGTCATTGCTCTACCTGAGCCTTGGTTTGATTTGCATATTCTATTGACCATGTGTTTGCCATGAATCCAGCCTTTCTAAGAATTTTATTTACATCTTTAGGGGAAACAAAACATTTGGTAGCACCAGTGTTAATCAAAATTAAAATTGAAAACTAGATAAAATACCTTTTGTTTCAATGGGAGTTATTTGGTATTCAGCATGCCTGTTGTCCAAGGCTACATGAATGCGTTGCTTGAATGCCACCTGATGAGAGGGTAGAGGGCTTCCTCATGGTTGTGTTCTGTGTGTCTTGTTAGGACACTAGTTGGCATAATGATCTCTGCCACATGTGTAGCACCCTCCCACAGGTCCTTGCCTCTCCTACGGTTTCATAGAATTGTCTCCATTTCTCTTGGAGTGATTATTTCCCTTCTTCTCCCCTTTGGACTCAGTTTTCTTATGCTTGGCCCCTTTTTCATTTTTATTAGTAAAATCCTGCTTTCTCCCCTTTTTCTTAGAGGATTAAGAGGATTGGGACCAATTATATCTCTTTCGATTCCTTTCTCTATAAGCTGACATAGCTTTCAGTTTTTGTTCCTATTTTATGGCCTTTTCATAGACCTGGTCCATTGAAATAGGACCATTTACATCAACCTCACCCCCAATTTGGGCCTTCAATCCCATTATAAACTTCTGAATGTAGAATCTCTCATCCTGTTGGTATTGTGGCACATACTTAAGTAGGTAGGTGAACTTTTCCCAATATTCGTTTACAAATAAATCAGCCTGTTTCAAATTCTAAAAATATATAAGCTTCTGA
This sequence comes from Cunninghamia lanceolata, assembly GCA_027924645.1. Classification (NCBI taxonomy): domain Eukaryota; kingdom Viridiplantae; phylum Streptophyta; class Pinopsida; order Cupressales; family Cupressaceae; genus Cunninghamia; species Cunninghamia lanceolata. Next base: position 2,813,348 of record BSBN01000471.1, read on the forward strand.
TCATAGAATAGTTGAGGCAACCATCTTTGCCTAAAAAGTTCCATGAACCTATCCCAAGTAAGGCTTGTAGACCTCAAGCCTAGTTCCATCTTTTTATTCATCCACCATGTGGATGCTTCACCTGCCAACTGGAATGCCCCCCATACCGCTTCAGTGATCTCATTATAGTTTTTGATTTTGAAATACTTTTCCATTTCCATAAGCCATGCCTCTATGGCATCTCTACTTACGGATCCATCAAATTTGGGAGGCATGACCTTTTTCATGTCTCGGGAAAACTCCAAAGCCATATGGCTTCACCTATCCTCTTCTTGTCTAGCCTTGGGGTTATTTTCTCCATGCTCACTTTGGGTGGTGTCATTATGATGTGCCTTGTCACAACCCCCATCATAGGCATCCCACCTGGGTACTTGCTGACCCCTGACCTCCTGCTTGAGAGTTCTTACTCTCGCTCTTGTGTCTTGAAGCAAGGCGATGATCCAATCAAAGTTTAGATTCGGAGTGCCTTGAAGGTTTCCCTTCATCTTGGCTATCTCCCATCCTAGTTCTTATCTGAACCTTACTGCAATCTACTTCTTCATGAAGTTTGTAGATTAATCATGGATTATATTTCTATATCATGGAATCCATTCTTAACATAAATCTATTCTCATTCATGTAATCTTTAACAAGAAAGGAAAGATTTGTTAGAATTTTGTTCTCAATTGCATTATAATGTTCCACAAATTACATATATTCCTTCTCAAAATTACAAAATTTTGTTTACACCTTGCTACTGCAAGTCATTTTTAGTTTGGGATAACTTCCCATGTTCATTTCTCAACTTTGATGTTTATCATTTCAATTTTAGGAGGTGGACATACATGCAGGTACTCTTCCACAACCTCCATGTTTATGTCAGAAACCTTAGGATTGTTTTCCAAAGCTGACGCTTTAGGTGCAGAGGGTTCTGTTGATGCATCATTAAAGCCAGGAGCAGTATTAGTAACTATTTTCCTCAACTCCTACTTGATGCATTTTACAGCATCAATGAAGGTCTCCTCATTAGTCAACCATGCTCCTACTAAGCAACCAGTCTATTCAAGTCATTTCATTATTGAGGTTCACTCCCTTGAGACCTTCTAATAACGTAGGTAACGTCTATTTTCCATTACCTTCTTCCTAGGTGTTGTTCTGATTCTTATCATTCTGGCATAGAGCATCCAAACACTTAACTCTCTCATTCTTTATTTCCAAATCAAGATTTTAAATCTTTTATTCCTTGTTATTCGACTAAGGTTTATAGTCGTGTGAGGGGGAGTGTTACTCGACCCTGAAACCCTATTCTTTTGGTGTGACATCCTTTATTTTCATTATGATGATAATCTTAGATAACATAGTGGTTATTTTACCCTTATTATTTTGATTAAGGGATATTATATAAGTTATTAAGGTATGAACCTCCTTCAGGTCGATCACCTTGATATCACAAAAATATGTATATAATTATACTATATTATCCACTTATTGGTTTCACTTGATACCAATCACCCACAAGGAGTGGGGAGAGGGAATATAGGTCAAGAGGAAGCCTTGTTGGAGCCCTCCTCACGGACTGGCTCGTAGTGGACTATGTGGATCAAAAGATCCCATGAGGTGGCAAGCATAGAATGCATGCAAAGAACCTTGTTCTTGCTATCGTATAGAATACCATCGAAGGGAGGATCATTATGATTATTATTGTTATGTGACTCTCTTGGCAGAGCTGGTGAAGGGAAAAAAACCAAAAGAGTATTGAGTAACAGTATTGTTAGAGGTTGCTACAACTGTAAGCGAAGGGTGAGAAGGCTCGAGCCTAGTGTGTAGATTAAGCATTTCGCAAGAAAGATATATACTATTGTTTTGTAGTATAGGTATGTCATTCTTGAGAAGCTTTTGGCCTATATCCAAGAGCGTTTAATACTATTAAATTCCTCTGATAATTCATGGTGTCGACTATGTCGACTTGAGATAGTTAATAACATGTGTTCTTGGTTGGTAAAGCCAAATGTATTCATATATATCTTTAATGAATTACCCTATGGCAATATAGTGATTGCACACTGTTGTTGAAGGCCCAAAAGGCTGCATTGTATTATTTTTATGATGTTCTTTGAAGCTATTAAAATTTGTTGACATTTGGCTAGCCAAAGGTTGTTTTATCTCTGCACATGTGAGAGCTTTACCTATGGTAAACTAGTCTAAACACTATCGAGCCATGAATCTTTTTAATAATTTTTCCTTATAATTGTTCATTAGTCGATAAGGCATGAAGACATAGTGTTTAATAATGAGCCCAATAGGGCGATAATACCTGATGAGTATAAGCCGAGGGTATCGGCATATGCCATAGATACCTTCAAAACTATGGATGTAATGATAACTATGGCCAAACCATATGATAGAAGACCACTCTATACTTAGTAGTAAACCTGATTTTGGTGATGTTAATACTTTAATATATCAACTCGAGGTAAACTATGTCAACCTTCGACTATCTTATATTGGTATTCTTTGTACATATAATGCATGCTGAAGCTATCTATTCTCATGGAAGTGAGAAGGTTAAAATAGACATATTGATAGCTTCTTGGCAACCATGATTGCATATCATATTCCATATGGGAAGGTTATTCTTTTTATATGATCTTTTTTTACAAGAACCTTCCTTATGTTACTACAAACTTTGTTGTATAAAAGAAAGTAAATGTCTTGGCGAATGGAAAATATTCTTATTAAGTATATGATAATAAAAGGATCTCTTAAGAGAGAAGTTTCAAAAGTGATCGACTCTATGAGTCAATATAAGTATTCCTTGTGATGATATGAACTGAGTATAAACCTTGAAATTAGGTGAATAAAGTAAACACCAACTAGGGAAAGTTAAGTGTTGGAAACTTGAATGAACTTATTTCTTTATGAAATGTGGAATAGTGTGGCATGGAGTCACAAGTTCCTTGTTGCCTAAGCAATGTGACCCTTGGGACTAGGTTTTCAAGATAGGAGTTAAATGTCCAAGGAATGGACTAAGACATTTTTTTAAACTTATCTATCCTAGACCAAGAATGGTCAAATTATGTTATTGTAGGACATGATAGCTTATAAGTTGAGTCGAGGTGGTGGACATACGACGACATTCATTGTATAATGTATATGTATGTAGATCTTTGGCCAAAGTAATGCATCTATCTCTGCATGCATTGTCAGTCCACAGTGCTCCAGATGGCATAATGTCTCCAATAGTGTCATTCATAGTTAGAGTGGATCTATAGTTGCATAACTGTGAGGCATTATGAAGGACACAACACTAGATACACAGATGGAAAACCTAATGGTTCCTCATATCTATACCTTTCGTGAAGGATAGGGCCACTTCCAGGTAGGAAGTTATGCAGGGGACCATCGGTCTGTGGTTGGAGAAAAAGCACTCGGATGATGCTCTCCTTCCCAAGTAGAAGGCAAGCTGAGGCTTATGAAGATAGATGTCATATGTTCTAGATATAGTTATTTTTCTCAATATGACTTGATAGTCAAATATTGTATATAATTAGATATTTGATGCCTTGAGCATAACATTGTACTTGCATAGTGAAGGTTATTCACTATGCAAGTACAATTATTGGATATTGTAATTTTAAGTTTTGTTATGTTATGGTAAAGAATAACATGCTTAATTATTATAATGATAATGAAACATTCTTGTTTAACTATGCTTTGGATAATTATGATGTTATCTAATTCTTGTTAAGATGATTATTTATGTTTAATCATGAACATTATGGAATGTGCTATTACATATGGTATCTTTGGCATTTGGGTTAGTTATTTTAACTTGAGAAATTAGACAACTCAAAGGAAAGTATGTGTTTGAATATCTAATAACTCATGCAATGTGAATAAAATGAAGTTGTGCCTTTTCCTAACCCATCAAGTTGCATTGAGAAGTTGCAATTTTTAACAACTTGTGAAAAATCAAAACAAAAAAAGGGAACTTGTTTTGGATAAATCAAACTTCCATCATCCTCACTCCCAAGAAAGTCTCCATTGTTCATGGAGAGTTTTTATACCAACACATTGTAAATCTTCATAAAGATTCAGTCTTAATCATTAGATTTCAAGACATGCATGAATATTTTAGAAGGCATGCAAATAATTTGAAATAAATGCATAAAACAAATACCATTCCATGCAATAATAACTAGGTGCAATGGTGATTTGAGATAGCCAAAATGAATATAAGAAATTGTAGTTTATTGGATGCATAAGCCATGACCCTCTATAGTATGAAGGAATCCCCAATGTTGTTGAAGCATTGAATATACAAGCTTCATCCATGGGTAAGTGCAAGAAGATGTGGGGCCAAAAAGGAGTCTTAAGTGCCCACTTTTTTTCTGAAATTAGGAAATACTGGCCTTGGATGAGAAATTGAGCAAAGTTACACTCAAAATTTTAAGATGCAACAAAGACAATGTTCGTAGTCCTCCGAGTCTACTTTCTAAACTACTAATTTTTTAAAAAAATGGTATAGATTAAGGGGTTCAAAAGAGGGTGCCACAAAAATTGGTGTTGTTTCTATCAAAAAAACATAACATAGCATGTTTTGTGGCTCCCTCAAAAGGTTAAATTTTTTTTAGTATTTTTAAAATCACTTTGGTGAGAAATTAGCTAACAACATGTAGTTTATGCCTGATTTTTCTAATAATTTTTTAATGAATATTTAATTTTTTACTAATTTTCAAAGTGGACACATCCTGAAAAATAGAATTTTGGCAGTGCTACCCCTATAAATTTTGAAAACTAATTGAAAATCATTTATTTTTAATATGTGTAGAATGGAGTCTAGTTTCTAAAAATGTAATTTTTTTGAAATTTTAATGAACGGTTAATTTACAATGAAAAAAGACCAAACACTAGTTTTTGCCTAAAAATGGACACACAAACAAAAGAAATTAAAGATGAAAGGCTTAACATTATCAAAATGTGAAAAAAATTACATTGTTAAATAGCTAAGATAAAGCCTAACATTACCCAGGTGTTCTATTTGTTTGACCTTGAAACACGTGCAAATCTGAGGGTTAGCACGAATGAAATTATGTGAAATCCTGTAGAATATGCAAAAACATGTCTTTGGACATTGGGAAGGCACTCCAAGCCTTTGGGTTGGAAATCCAAAGCAAATCCCAAGCCTGATGCTTGGGATTCCCAATGTTTGCCATGTTTCACATAAGGCGAGCATGTTATAATGCGCTCACGTTATGTCTCCCTTGAAATGTTTAATGTTCAAGGTTATTAAGCATGTATGTATGCCTATATGTATGTATGTATACTTATATGTATGTATGTATGTATGCATATATGTATATATGTATACTTGTATGTATGTATTTATATATGTATGCTTGTATGTATGTATAGTTGTATGTATGTATGCATGCTTGTATGTATGTATATATGTATGCATGTTTGTATGTATGTATGTATGTTGAAGGTTTAGGGTTGAGGGATTAAGGTTTAAGGTTTAAGGTTGAGGATTAAGGCTTTAGGGATATCATTTAGGTTTGAGGGTTGAGAGTTTAGGGATAGGGTTTAGAGTTTAGGGATAAGGGATTAGGGTTTAAGACTTTGAGGGATTAGGGTTTAGGGTTGAGACTTTAGGGATAATGTATAGGGTTGAGGGTCAAGGGATTAGGGTTAAGGTAGCATGTTGAGGGTAGAGGGATTAGGGATAGGGTTGAAGGTTGAAGGTTTAGGGTTAAGGGATTAAGGTTTAGGGTTTAGGGTTTAGGGATAAGGGATTAGGGTTTAAGGTATAGTGTTGAGGGTTGAGGGTTTAGGAATAGGGATAGCGTTTAGGGTTTAGGGTTGAGGGATTGGGGTTTAGGGTTTAGGGATAATGAATTAGGGTTGAGGGTTGACGGATTAAGGTTTAAGGTTGAGGGTTGAGGGTTGAGTGTTTAGGAATAGGGTTTAGAGTTTAGGAATAAGGGATTAGGGTTTAGGACCTTGAGGGAATAGGGTTTAGGGTTGAGTCTTTAGGGATAGCATTTAGGGTTAAGGGATTAGGATTGAGGGTTTAGGGATAGGGTTTAGAGTTTAGGGATAAGGGATTAGGGTTTATGACCTTAAGGGATTAGGGTTTAGGGTTGAGGATTTAGGGATAGCATTTAGGGTTGAGGGTTTAGGGATAGGGTTTAGAGTTTAGGGATAAAGGATTAGGGTTTAGGACCTTAAGGGATTAGGGTTTAGGGTTGAGGCTTTAGGGATGGCGTTTAGGGTCGAGGGATTAGGGTTGAGGGTCGAGGGATTAGGGTTAAGGTAGAGTGTTGAGGCTAGAGGGATTAGGGATAGGGATTAGGGTTTAGGGATAAGGGATTAAGGTTTAAGGTATAGTGTCAAGGGTTAAGTGTTTAGGAATAGGGATAGCGTTTAATGTTTAGGGTTGAGGGATTAGGGTTTAGGGTTTAGGGATAAGAGATTAGGGTTGAGGATTGAGGGATTAAGGTTTAAGGTTGAGGGATTAAGGTTTAAGGTTGAGGGTCTAGGGTTTAGGGTCTAGGGATAGGGTTTAAAGTTTAGGAATAATGGATTAGGGTTTAGGACCTTGAGGGATTAGGGTTTAGGGTTGAGCCTTTACAGATAGAATTTAGGGTTGAGGGATTTGGGTTGAGGGTCGAGGGATTAGGGTTAAGGTAGAGTGTTGAGGGTAGAGGGATAAGGGATAGGGTTTAGGGTTGAAGGTTTAGGCTTGAGGGATTAGGGTTTAGGGTTGAGGGATTAGGGTATTGGGATAAGGGATTAGGGTTGAGGGTTGAGGGATTAAGGTTTCGGGTTGAGGGATTAAGTTTTAAGGTTAAGGATTGAGGGTTGAGGCTTTAGGGATAGCATTTAGGGTTGAGGGATTAGGGTTGAGGGTTTAGGGATAGGGTTTAGAGTTTAGGGATAAGGGATTAGGGTTTAGGACCTTGAGGGATTAGGGTTCAGGGTTGAGGATTTAGGGATAGCGTTTAGGGTTGAGGGTTGAGGGTTTAGGCATATGGTTTAGAGTTTAGGGATAAGGGATTAGGGTTTCAGACCTTGAGGGATTAGGGTTTAGGGTTGAGGCTTTAGGGATAGTGTTTAGGGTTGAAGGATTAGGGTTCAAGGTCAAGGGATTAGGGTTAAGGTAGAGTGTTGAGGGTAGAGGGATTAGGGTTGAACATTTAGGTTTGAGGGATTACAGTTTAGGGACAAGGGATTAGGGTTTAACATATAGTGTTAAGGGTTGAGAGTTTAAGAATAGGGATAGCATTTAGGGTTTAGGGTTGAGGGACTAGGGTTTAGGGTTTAGGGTTTAGGGTTTAGGGATAAGGGATTAGGGTTGAGGGTTGAGGGATTAAGTTTTAGGGTTGAGGGATTAAGGTTTAAGGTTGAGGGTTGAGGGTTGAGGGTTTAGCGATAAGGTTTAGAGTTTACAGATAAGGGATTAGGGTTTAGGACCTTGAGGCAATAGGGTTTAGGGTTGAGGCTTTAGGGATAGAAATTAGGGTTGAGGGATTACAGTTGACAGTTTAGGGATAGGGCTTAGAGCTTAGGGATAAGGGATTAGGGTTGAGGCTTTAGGGATAGCATTTAGGGTTGAGGGTTGAGGGTTTAGAGTTTAGGGATAAGGGATTAGGGTTTAGGACCTTGGGGGATTAGGGTTTAGGGTTGAGGCTTTAGGGATAGCGTTTAGGGTTGAGGGATTAGGGTTGAGGGTCGAGGGATTAGGGTTAAGGTAGACTGTTGAGGGTAGAGGGATTAGGGATAGGGTTGAAGGTTGAAGGTTTAGGGTTGAGGGATTAGGGTTTAGGGTTAAGGGTTTAGAGATAAGAGATTAGGGTTTAAGGTATAGTGTCGAGGGTTGAGGGTTTAGGAATAGGGATAGCATTTAGGGTTTAGGGATTGGAGTTTAGGGTTTAGGGATAAGGAATTAGGGTTGATGGATTAAGGTTTAGGGTTGAGGGATTAAGGTTTAAGGTTAATGATTGAGGGTTTAGGGATAGGCTTTAGAGTTTAGGGATAAGGGATTAGAGTTTCAGACCTTAAGGGAATAGTGTTTAGGGTTAAGGCCTTAGGAATAGCATTTAGGGTTGAGGGATTAGGGTTTAGGGTTTAGGGATAGGGCTTAGAGTTTAGGTATAAAGGATTAGGGTTTAGGACCTTGAGAGATTAGGGTTGGGTTGAGGCTCTAGGGATAGATTTTAGGGATGAGGGATAAGGGTTGAGGGTTTAGGGTTAGGGTTTAGAGTTAGGGATAAGGGATTAGGATTTAAGACCTTGAGGGATTAGGTTTTAGGGTTGAGGCTTTAGGGATAGCATTTAGGGTTAAGGGATTAGGGTTGAGGGTCGAGGGATTAGGGTTAAGGTAGAATGTTGAGGGTAGAGGGATTAGGGATAGGGTTTAGGGTTGAGGGATTAGGGTTGAGGGTTGAGGGTTTAGGGATAAGGGATAAGGGTTTAAGGTATAGTGTCAATGGTTGAGGGTTTAGGAATACCGATAGCATTTAGGGTTTAGGGTTGAGGGCTTAGGGTTTAGAGTTTAGGGATAAGAGATTAGGTTTGAAGGTTGAGGGATTAAAATTTAGGGTTGAGGGATTAAGGTTTAAGGTTGAGAGTT